>JARZZO010000001.1:70147376-70747376 GCA_030544215.1 Zantedeschia hybrid cultivar
AATATAGATTATTATGATTAATAAATATTAACTATTATTATTTTGATTAATAAATACTAGCAAATATTAATCATAGTTAATTATTAATATAAATTTTATTATGCTCCATTTAAATAGTATTAAATATTAAAAATGTTAAGTAATAAATGTTAATTATTATTAACAATGTTAATAAATATTATTAATCACCATTAATTCATATTAATAATAAATATTAATTCATAAATATTAATATTAATAAATATTAGTATGATTACTAAATATTATTTAATATTGTTTTGATTAACTAATATTAATTAACATTAATCATAGTTAATTATTAAGAAAATTTTATTATGCTCCATTTATTAATAAGAAATTTGAATAACAATTAACGTTAATCATAGTTTATTATTAATTTAAATATTAATATACTAATTACTAAATATTATTTAATATTTAAATATCAATAAATATTAAGTAATAGATGTTAACTATTATTAATAATATTAATAAAATATTATATTGATTAATATATATTCATAAATATTAATTAATATTAATAAATGTTAATTAATATTGATAATATTAATAAATATTATTGTGATAAATACATTCTAAACAATATTAATATAGATTATTATGATTAATAAATATTAACTATTATTATTTTGATTAATAAATACTAGCAAACATTAATCATAGTTAATTATTAATATAAATTTTATTATGCTCCATTTAAATAGTATTAAATATTAAAAATGTTAAGTAATAAATGTTAATTATTATTAACAATGTTAATAAATATTATTAATCACCATTAATTCATATTAATAATAAATATTAATTCATAAATATTAATATTAATAAATATTAGTATGATTACTAAATATTATTTAATATTGTTTTGATTAACTAATATTAATTAACATTAATCATAGTTAATTATTAAGATAAATTTATTATGCTCCATTTATTGATAAGAAATTTGAATAACAATTAACGTTAATCATAGTTTATTATTAATTTAAATAGTAATATACTAATTACTAAATATTATTTAATATTATTTTGATTAACTAATATTAATTAACATTAATCATATTTAATTATTAAGATAAAATTTTTATGCTCTATTTATTGATAAGAAATTTGAATAACAATTAACATTAATCATAGTTTATTAAGAACGTGTAATTCTACCCATATTCCACTTAAACCGGGTATAAAGTATTCCACCCCTGGGTTAAGCAATGCCCTCCGCCAAACTGGGTTAAAGGGTTTAAGTGGAATAAGAGACCCTATTCCGGGCCTATTCCGCAAACAAAGCAAGGCTGAATTGAAAAGACTTCTACATTAATCATAGGAAGCTTTAGAGAGTCGAATTTGCAAACTTTTTTTAGCAGCTCATCCGAATCTCGATTACTCAATTCACTGCTAAGAAAACAATCCACTGTCCCAATCACAGCCTCAAAATATTCTTACTATACGGATAATCATGGAGCTTGCCCAGATACCAAATCAGGTGGCTCCAAGTCACCCAACCTACCTAAAATGAGCTGAATCCTCAGGAATAACCTTTTTTTTCTCTTCATTCTTGACGCCCAGGTAAGAAATCAATTGAAAAGTAAGTTAAGGCATCCCACCAGATAGCAGCCAGTCATTTGGGAGGGGCTCAAAGAAATTTTCTCAACTAGTGTGTTCTGATTTACATCTGCAAGTACATTAGTAAACCCATTTTTACATCGGACTGCACACGTTTATCAATGTTTCAAGAAAATATATACCTAGCTGTTCGACCAACAACTACCAACTCAACTGTAGCTGTTGGCACTGCCTTACAGGTTACAAGATGAGAAAAATGGATCTTAAGCATATAAATATGGGCGACCAACTTATTCATTTGCCCTTGGTGTAAGAATCCCTGAGAGTGACAGTTCGGTTGAAAACAAGTTTCTCCGGAGAAGAATCCGTATCTACGGCAAAATAACCTGTAAAAGGGAAAAAGAAACATCTCCGTGAAAGTGAAAAGCAATACATTGCAAAAAATTAACAACTGGGTGTCAGGATAAATGAACAAATCCACAAAACTAAACTGCAGAATGTGCAGTCAGCTGAGTGGAAATTGCGGGATAGAGCAAGTCATTGGAATGCTCGAAGATGAGAATATTTGCTATCACCAATGCGACGTACATGTAAAAGTTGCATGAGACATACAAATTTTATTTAAAAGCAGAGAATTTGATTGCACTGCAGAAAGTTCAACTGGGCACTAAGGATGCTCAGATCTACTGCTGAAAAAAGAGAAATGCCAACGAAAGAAAATTCCATGGTAGCCACAATTATAGACATCGAGTTTCAAGATTCCTGAAGGCAACAAGCAAGAGCACAGACAAATGATTGATCAATTTTCCCGTTCAGAAGATAAAATCCTAACTTCAAGTCCACATATAAATATGTTGAAATAAAATGGACAAGAGAAGTAATCGAGAATTAATCTTTGCTCCAACACCGGCCTATTTGGTTAGAATCTTGGATTCGGGTATAAAAAGGGAACAGTAAACCATGAGGAAACGCAGGTTCCTGTAGGCATTCAACCTCAAGCCCAACCTTCTATGTAGATGTAAGGATCAATCTTGTATTACAGGCTAATGATAAGGTAAAGATAGCTTACCAATTCGTTCAAACTGGAATTTGTCACCCAGTGTGGCACCAGCTAGAGATGGTACAGCATAGGCTTCTGGTATCACTTCCTTGGAATGGGGGTTCAGGTCAGAAAGCCACTTATCCTCAAGTTCAGCAGGGTTCTGGTGTGCAGTAGAAAACAATTATTACCAACATGGCCATTATAGAAGCAATTTATTTAGTTCTAAAAGCACCCATGAAACAAAGTGAATCACCTCAGACATAAAAAGCTTGTCGAATAGTCTGACTTCAACCTTTAGAGGGTCAACTCCAGGAGAGGGTTGAGCAACCCAATGAAGGACACCCTGTAGAATCCAACAAATGCATGAATATCTATATACCCAGTATCCCGAATTGATTGGCAGAACACACATCCAAAAGAATATCATGCACCTTGGGCTTTGTCTTCTTGGAAGGATCATACTGAGCACGGATCTCAGCAACAGACCCAGAATCATCATACACGACCTCTGTGCATTTGATAGGAAAAGCATATCTATAACAAAAAGGAATACGTATTTGGTTAATCTTATGTAGAAAAGCATCATTATTGTAAGACCAAAGACAGTAAGGCAAATTAGAGTGAGATTACCTGAGTAGAACAGATTTGCCAGGAGCAAGGCCATAGTAGTCTTTTGAATCCTTGGCGCGGAAATCAGATTGTTCAATGTAAATGACCTTTGTAAATGGAACCTAACACAATAATGAAAAGCACACAATGATCAAGTCCACAAACAATTTGAGCTGTAAACAGGAAGGAATAAATGAATAAAGTAAGCTCACAAACCCACGCATTCAGACACCGGAGTGCATATGTTCACACATACATAATGTCCAAAGTGTAACCAGCCTTGTTAACATTGACTACTTGTGCACTGACACTGCACAGGATGAGCCCCATTCATGCACTCTACTACCAAGAATTCTCCAACTAATCGAGTTTGTGTCCACATGCCCACACCTGTTCTTTTTCTTTTGCTTTTTGAAGTAGATTGTGCCGCAAATTCATAAACTTGTATTTATGCAAGTGATGCACAGAGGCAACAGAGTAATAATTGCCATTTCTTAGGATATATTTGGTAATCCATTAACTATGGTCCAGGCTCCTGTGAATCCTTATCTCTTCTTAAATGGTAGTTGATGGCGACTATGTTGTCTTTTATTTTCTCTTTTTTTTTAACTGACAAATGCATATTTATACCTATACTTTCTTCCCTCCCGTCTTCACTCTTCATTTTTTCCCATTTGAGTTGTTATTAACAGGCAATCAGGCAATGAGAGCGATTCATATACCCTTTTCCAATAATGGCTAGAGCCAGCCAAACAACCTTAGTCTGTAGAACCAGCCTATTTGATTTTGGTTTTCAACAGGAAATAAAATAGTATCCTGGATAGTGTTAAGAATGGAATCCTATTATTAAGTCTGATTTAGAAGAGAGGAAAAAAAATTAAAATGGAGTCCAAACTGAAAAGATCCTGATTGTCTTGTAAACGGGCACATCACTCATCAATTCCTTAAATTTAATCATACTTGAGAGACAGAACTAGATATGTATGTATCATTTTTCAGGCTTACGAGTCATAGATGCAGGTTGACTCGCTAAGTCACCCAAGACCTGTTACAGAACGAACTGACTCGAGCGAACCCATAAGCAACTCGAGCTGACGCATAAGCAAATCGAGCTTGCTCATAATGGTCGAACCCCCCACTTAGATAGAGTTAGAGTTTGATGGACCTTCAGGGGATCTTTTTGTTTCTTCTAATGAGTTTGATGAAGATAACTGAAATTAACATATATCAAATGTAATGACTAGAATAATTAACATATCTTTTATGTTCATATTGACTTCGTATCAAATTTGACTTTGTATGATGTAAGTTCATTTTATTTATGTAAATAGATGTTTATAGGTAAATCATTACACTTTTGTAATAATTATTAGCGCAGAAATCTCCAGATTTTGATTTAAAGTGATGCCATTAATAAAACACTCACGTTACAAGTTCATTTATTTGATAATTATTCATAAAATTGAAGAATCGGGAAAAAAGGTCTAATTTCATAAGCAATTGACCTGAATCGGCTCGACTCCTGTGAGTTGGGCTGAGTCAGACCAATATGGCTCAGCTTTCAGAGAGCCCGAGCCATATTGATCCTCGGATATGACCAACTTCATGTACATACATAGATGCATATACATATATGTATGTAACATGTATATTTGTGTTGTGTGCTGTGCTATAGGAAAGGATTCAACGCGCCCTCTCGAAAACCCACCCTACCCATGCTTAAAAATCAAAAATAAAAATTTTCATACATTTTTAAATATTCAAATAGGCCCCTTATGGTTGATCTCATCTCCATGATGTTAATTTTCACTGTCTGATCTTGACAATCAATTGGAGCTGTCCAATCGGGTACATATCAAAAATCAATGTCTACAAATGCAGGAAAATAGTCGAAAAATAGAAAATTCGTAAGATTAACCCTTAGGGTTGATCCCACCCCCTGAGGTTTTAGTTTTGATCTCCAAACAACGACGGATTGGATTGGACAACTACGGTTAAGTTTTCTGATCCAACGGTGAAAAATTAAATCTTAAGGGGTGGGAAACAACCTGGAGGGGGGTATCTCTGCTAGAAAACCCTAGCTTGTGTGATATATGTGTGTGTGTGTATATATATATATACAAATATCATGTATGTTCCATCATCCCAAGTGATTATGGCTGCCAACATCTCCAGCAAAGAAGCTTTGTTAATTGACATGATGCACAAAAACTCACTGCCAAAAGCAACAAAAATACAGGAAAACAATTGAACATTAACGTACATTGGTTAATGCTGGAAAAAGTTTGATGTCTGACTTTGACAATGTATAGATCATCAAAGTCGACAAATTTCACTAAAATTTTCTCCAATTAGACCCTTGTAAAGCATTAACCATGTGATAATAAAGATTGCAAGAGATGCCAATGACATTGCTGAAAAACTTAGATTACCTTGTAGATAGCAGAAGGATCATCTGATTGGGCATCAGGCCATGCTTTCGCATCTAAGTGCAATATTGATCCAGATTCAAAATTTTCAATTACAACCTAGAAATCATGGAAGAAAAATCAAATAGCAATCTTAGTTGCCTAATCATTATATCTTTCAAGAAGATATTCAATATACCTTCAGTGGACGCAGAACAACCATTGTCCTAGCAGCTGTCCTGTTCAGCTCTTCTCTTATGTGATGTTCAAGGCGATCATAGCGAATCAAACTATTATCACTGTCCAATTCGATCCAAACACCATTAGGAAAAGCATTTCTATAAACAGAAGACAAAACCTGCAATATACATATAGATAGGATTTGGCTATAGTGCAGCCATCTGGATGGCAATCACATATCCACCACATAATCTGGTGAACCACAGTGTGTCCGAGCAATCAACCAGCAGATTATGCATGCATAAGATTGAGAACCACTTATATGACCTGAAGATGGCTATTAAATGTCTGACCAGTATATTGATTAGTCTAGATATAGACTATTATCCAGACAAATATATAAAGGCAAGAGAAGCATTTGAAGTTAATTAGGTTTCTGGTGCACTCTCACTTGAACCAAGAGGAAGTTGAACAACTGATGCTACGGTAAAGCCAATAACTCACTCCCTCGTCACCTTATTTCCGCCATACATCATGTCGCAAAATGATGTTCTTGCAGGCAGATAGATCCAATTTTTTCATGTACCTTCACTCTTTTCTTTAAAAAATGCACTTCCCTCTCTCTATTATCATCCAGGCAAAGTATATGTAAGTTCAGATGATACAGCTATTCAGCCAATGCTGAAGATTTTTAAAAATCTAGACCACTTCATCCATGGACAAATGAAGGTCAAAAACAAGATTCCCACATTTAACCCAAGATATTGAGCAGAATTATAAAAAAACTCCAGAATATGTGAATTATATTTTTGGAAGACAAGAATAGCCAATTTCATCCATAGGCAAAGCTTAAGTCAATAATATGGAATGCATCACGGAAGACAACTAGTTCCTTTGTGTCACAATTAGTGCACACATCTGGTTCGTCATGAAATGAAGCAAGAAATTAAAATAGCAAGATGCCATGCTACAGGGAAATGAACAATGTCCATCCATATTGACCTATCTGGTAAATGTAACTATGTATAGACAACCAACAAAACGAACTCAATCTCATCAGACAATAAAAAGGCGTAACAATTAATTAATATCTGACAAAAATCCATTATCATGAAAAAGGATAACTAAGAAAATTGTCCATCCAAAAGCAATTACTAAAATCACATGCAAACATCAATAGATTTTACTACCTTCTGGTTATGCCAATTCCTCGAATAAAAGAATTAATGGCAGTTGAAGATACACCTCGCCTTCGTAAACCTGCTAGCGTCATTAGACGGGGGTCATCCCAACCATCAACCCACTTCTCTGTCACCAAACGGTTCAACTGCAATATAGTGATGCACTCTGGATGAGGAATTAAAGGATGATAAGGTGTGTTTCAAAGTACAGACCTGTTTGTAAAATAGATGTACGCTTGCATACCTTGCGCTTGGACATCACCGTGTTAGAAATATTCAGTCGGGAGTACTCCCAGACATAGGGCTGGTACAGATTCAGGGCTTGCAATAGCCAATAGTATGAGGCACGGCGGATCTCAAACTCAAGCGTACATAGCTTCATAAAGGATGAATAAGAACATCAATAACTATGCATAATCTGCATTAAAAAAAAACATCTAACCATTGGCACAAAACCATGTCACAGAACCAACAAAAGTATAATAATCCACAAACAATAACAACCATGCATGACCCACAAATCACAAATGGCATATTCATGTCCAGAAAACCCCCGTGCCAAAAAGGCATATGTCATAGAACCAACAATCATGTCCAAAGACACCATTTCTCCCATCCCCCAAAAACTTTCCAGTTAGCAGAAAATTATTCATCATAAGACCAAAAATCATATAAATTGTCAAATGTCAACCACATTATAATCGATGTAAATGAGCCATTATGATCCAAAAAAATCCCCCTAGCAGAGAACTAAAATTGACATGCAGTCAATGAAAATATCCAACATTAGATCATTTGTCAATGAAACTTATTCAGTATTGTTTATTAAATAGACAACTGGGCAGAAAGGCTATGAAAAAGGAAGGGAGCATCAAAAGAAAAGGCATAGTACCACCATCAATAACAGAGATCAAACTGACAACAAAGTCCAGTCTCTAAATCTCCAACCAAAAGTAAAGATATGCAAACAGATGTTATTGATCAAATCATATACACAGAACTTATCATCAAGTGGCACAGTCGGAAGAACTGTTCTTAATCCTTAATCCCTCGGATCAAGTTGAAGATGACTTATGCATGAACTCAATTAGAAAACTTACTGAATGTGTGATATTTTCCAGTGAATCAACAATGCAGTGAGCATAATCATAGCTTGGATATATGCACCATTTATCTCCAGCATGCGGATGGGGTGCAAACTGGATAAGAGATGGATAAAGATTAATTAGTTGAAGTGACAGATAAATGTTGAAGAGTTACATTTGAATTCACTTGCCTTTATGCGATATGCTATCAAATCATACATATTTTTGTTATCACTCTGCATATCTTGCTTCATCCTAAGTGTTGCCTTGCCCTCGTCGATCATACCACGTCTCATTTCATCAAACAACTTAAGTGACTCTGCAATTGGCCTATCTCTCCAAGGGCTGTTCATCATTTTTTCCCGATACTCTTTTATCTCTTCAGGTGTCTAATAAAAAGAAACAGAGACAAAAATTAGACCTCCCTTTTTTTTTCAAAGACATTCATTTTTCAACGGTTATTTGCTGTCAAAAAATTTGGGGTTAAGGCTTAGTTGAGTTGACTTGAGTTGAGTTGAGTTATTTGCTGTCAAAAAATGGTTCTTAAGAATATGGTAACTTTATATTGTGGTGGATAAAATCATATATCCACATGGCCCAATCAATAGTTTAAGTCACACACTCCCATAATCCATCTTCTGACTCATTGCTTTTATTATGGCAAATGGAAACGCATGGACACAACCCAAATGTACTCATGCACAAATTGCTTGCACACATCTAAGCAGTGTAGCTTGAGAACATACCTGATGGTCAACATATGCTAGACCATTTCGAATCAGCTCCACTGCAAGGTCATGTAAATCTTGGAAGTAATCACTTGTGTATGTTACCTGAAATGAGCATGCATGCCAGTGATACCAAACACATGCTGGAAGAATTAATTCACAAAATGTTATACCTTAAATGGCTTCCAACCCATCCAATCAACAATTTCTTGGATGTGGTCAATGTATTCTTGTTTCTCCGCTTCAGGATTTGTATCGTCAAATCTACCACAAAAGAAATCAGCACAAAACATTTGGGCAATCTAGAAATCTCTAACCCAAACAAACAAATGAAATCACACGCATAATTTCATCAGAGAAAACACAGATGAAAATATTTACCTCAGATAACAGCAACCATCTCTGTCTTTTGCCAGGCCAAAATCAATGAACATGGCCTGCGCAAATGTTACCCTGTGAGGATGATAGCTATGCTTGAAGCAATGCAGAACCACAGTCCTTTTATTGACAGAGCTAAATACCTTGGCATGACCAATATGCAGATATCCATTTGGTTCAGGAGGAAAGCGAGTATAGACTTTACCACCGGTTACTTTCAGATGCTTCTCTAGCTTATCCTTTGTGTTATGAGCATGCCATATAGTTCCATCACTAAAGAATATCTCAGTGTGTACCTGTGACATATCCAAATTAGTTAACCACAATCCAGGAAATTTTAAACCTCTATGTATTTGCATTTTTTAAAAGCATTCAACATTGAACTTTTTTAGAAGAAAAGGTGTGGCTTGTACTACCAATTTTATCAGGATAAATAGAAGCAGTACAATCAAAGTGCAAAGAGGAGAGGTTCTTGCCCGCCAAATGTACGCCAACTAGAAAAGTAATCATGATTCTGTGATTGTATATTCCAGATTTTGACAGGGAATTTTAGAATGAATCTAACCCGGTTATACAAATTTAACTTCAAATACCACAAGAACAAACAAACGGTAAGAAACGGTATTGAAAGAGCAAATGGGTTGATCACTGATACAGAAATGGAGAAGAATTGTGCCGGATGAAATGCAAAGCTAAATAAGAGATGCAATCAAAGGATGCTTGATGGGGATCCAAGGACTGGAGAAACGGGGCCAAAGGTCCCTGTTATATTGTATTTGGCCCATTAGAGGCCCCATTAAGGCCTTCCCTATTTTTCTATAATTATGATGCATGTTTTTCTTATTTTAGGAGTCCTAGGGGTATCTTAGTAATCTTCCTATTAGGGCTTCCTTTTGGGGCCTATATACACCCCATGTACTCCCCCTTTTTTACTATTGAAGAGCTAATGATGAAAAAGAGGAAATGATTCCAGCCGCCACTGTGCGTATTGTGGGGAACCAGATGGTTTTGTGTGTGTAGGGGTGTGAAGCCCCTGGTCTTCTTCTTCCACCTCCCCTTCTTCCCCTGTTCTTCCTCTTCTCAGCCCCCTGTCAACCCCTCTTCCCTGGCCTCCGAGCCCTTCATCCAAGCCTTCCCATTCCGTCCCGCATCAACTTGGTATCAGAGCAAGGTTCTTGGGCCATTCTAATGGCCCAAATCCTGTGACCACTCATCTTCCCTCTCCTCTACATCCCCTTCTATCTCCCCCCTCTTCGGTTTGGGTTGCAGCAGTGATGGAAGTAGAAGAAGAGAAGAAGGTGTGGACTCACTTAGGAGCCACCGTCGCCACTGCTGGCAGCCCCTGCCGGACCCATCGTCGCCGACGACAGACCCCGCCGGGGTCCGTTCCGCCACTGCCATCTCTATGGCTGCTCCCGTAGTCCCGCCGCAGTGCCCTGCAACGACCACCGCAACGCAGCAGCAGCGGGGAAGCGTCTGCACCACCGAAGCCCACTGCCGGCGCCGCTACCAGCCTCGGCTACCACCGGCGACGTCCCGCATCAATGGTCCCTTACTCCTAATTCCCTTTTTGCCCTTTTCGTCTAACTCTTTTAGTGGGGGATTCAAAGCCCCTCTCAACATCAAAGACAATAGTGGAAAAGGCTTGGTTGCAAAGAAGCACTTGGTGCAGAGCATGATACTGAGATGCTAAACTAAAATGATCTCCACTAGGTATATAAGGAACGAAAAGCTTATAGTTCAACTACAAAAATTCAAAAAGAAAACACTCAAGAAGCCACCTCAATTATTCTAAAGAATCATATCAAAAATTTACTTGTTATCCAATATGTCGGTTATAAAGTAGATTATGTGCACCTCTATAGGAGACACATGCACTCCATCCCATCAAGTTTAGAAATTGAGTCTCAATACACATTGTAAGGGAATATATGAAATCATTATGTATACCCATTTGATTAGATTGTTCTCTCCTTGTAAGAGGTAGATTTACTCTCTTAACTGGAGACTTATACTGTAAGCTCCCTTGTTGGTACATATTGTTTTCACAGGTCGAACATCTTCCTATTTGCATGCACATGTAAACATGTTAACAGAGATTGGACAGATGGAAGCGTCTTTAGACAAGGAATGCACACTTGCGGCTGCTAGCTATAAGAACATTCCCAACATTTCTAAATCCAATAGGACACAATATGTTGTTGACATGTTTTAGAAATATATACATACAAGCAACTGAAATTAGAAATATATTCATACGACCAACTGAAATGCTTCTTATCATATGCATGAGAAGACTGCAAAGAACGACTTTAAAGTACCTTCAGGTTCTCTTCTGGTCTCGGAAATATAGAATATGGATTAAGTTCTTCCTCAGAAGGTTGGGTAGCAAGAGTCGTGTCAGGCTTTTCCTGCAAGTTCAATGAAGTTAGGAAAAGAAGGAAAAGATGAAGAGAGAGACTAGATTCACTTTCATTCAGTTATGGCCAACTATATCTACAAAACCAACAGGATGCCCACCTCAACTTTGACAGGCTTCTCCTTCTTCTTTCTTAAAGGCTTTTCATCATCTGCAGCAGTCCTATCACCGAGTATCCCTTGAAGTTTCCTATCGATAAGTTCCTGTCAAAGGAAATGCAGGATCAAATATTAGCTCCAGTTTTACAGGTTATTACGATCACAATTTTAGGCAAATCAAAGGAATAAGACCTTGACAATTTTTGCATCCGACCAAGGATGCCGCTTGCGAACCTGTCCACATAAATTGCCAACTGAACACCCAAAAAATCAGCAAACATCAGCTTCAATCAGCACGGGGAAAACTGGCAAATTTTAACTAAAGTATTTGCTTTTTCTTTTTTAGGGAGTGAGCAGCAGTGGGTAGCACCAATGCACCATGGAAAATTGATGAAAAATATTCAAGATGACGTGTCATGGTAAAGGTTCCACAAGAGAATGTATTTCAAAGTACATTCATCGACATATCAAATGAATAATGTCTAAGGCCCAACTGAAACATCAACACGTTGATGTAAGGAAAAGCATAATGGATTAATAGAATAAAAAATACCCCATACTTCTCATGTTTGAGTCCGATCCCTCCAATGCCACATTTGAGTTTATGCCCCATCAAACACTGCATCAGTACATTTAGGCACCCCTATCATCATCACCCATTTTCTTAGTGACAGCCAGGTTAGGTCCTACGCCTAACAGAACAATGGATTAATAATATTTGTCCAATCCCTCCCAAACTCAAAGGCAGGATCCCAGCCACACACCTGCCACCCACCATTAGATGGCATCATGGCAGGCCTCCTAGAGAAGTCGAGGAACCTTTGAACTATTTTCAGTGGTGTGAACTATTTTCACCAGTCCTTTGAGGACCCTTTCCATTTCATTGCTACATGTGGCCTTCATGTAAAAAAATGACAGACATTTTATGTGAAATTCATGTGTAAAAAAAAAAAAAAACAGCAACTACTAAAGAGACCACTGAAAGGATACAAGTGATCTTTATCCCACTAAAGAAGATTGAACAGACAGTCTGGAAATGGTTTCTCATCCAGCAAGTGGTAAAGGAATTTTCTGAGCTTATAAGAATAGCCTCTTTAGAACCTTTATCCAGAATATCCAGGCTTCATATGGCCAGTAGATGAGACTGTAGTTCAAACTGAACAGGTCTCATCTTCAAATCTTTCACAATGTCAAACCATGAATGGCTGGGAGGAGCGGTGGCAACATGTAAGACACAGGCCTCACCCTAAAACATTCTTTTTCTCATTCCATGGCCGCTACCATTGCTTTAGAGTTTGACACAAGCATGGTTGATCCATTAGGGAAAATCCGTGATAACACATGATATTCAGAGTCGACTGTCGACAATGGCTCTGCTGGCACCTTGTTTATGTAGACGATGCAGATATTGCCCTCGAGAATGGAAAACTAATGCCAATCTAGGCAATCCCCAACCCAACGATCCCAAGAAGAAGATCCGTGCATGCTCCACCACCCACATGTAAGCACGGACAATCCAGTCCTTGAAAGTCAAGTTGATCTCACAAGAAAATACCAAGTCCATGCATATTGGACTCTGCTTTCCACAGGTGTGTGCCTCAACTTCGTCTGATGGTGGATATTCAAAAATTTAAGTATCATCAAACTCTTTTCAGATGCTGCTTCACAGGCTGGGGCGGCAGAACGTCACAGGAAGCAAAATGTTCATTGAGTTCCATAATATGGCATTGCAAGCAGAGGATGTGTAAATCCACCCTTATTGTCCTCATTGTCACCATGACAATGACAGTGGAAAGAGTAATCAAGTCGCCTGGTTAGTATCAAACAATCCAAAAATGTCAACGTAATTATAGTCGTGGGACAAAAATCGGCACAGGACCTGACCAGAAATCCTCGGGCATAACAACCAGCACTATATAGAACTAATCTTAAAAGCATAACATAAAGGCTGACTATAATCTTAACAAAGATCTTAAATAGTCATGATTCTGCAAGATAACCATGTGGTAGAAAATATAAAAAGACAAATTACCATTTATTCGGTAGCGTTGTTCCAAGATGGCATCCATGTTCTCTTCTAGAACAACAGAAACAGTAGCCTCAATCTCCTCGATTGGAACTTCTACACCTGTTTGCAAACAAGTGTGAGGACAGAGCCACATTTCTCTAGGAATCAATTCACAACAAATGCACCATCATTTAAAGCTACTCAGGTGATGTCAACAACAGAGTGCGTGTTCACATTCATGAACTCTTAGAAAGAATGAGGGAAAAAAAATCCCAACTTCTAACAGAAGTTAGATTGTAGACATTATACACCCCATGTTGAACAATAGTAGACATTAATTTGGAGACCTAATGTAAACAACTAACAGGAATCTATTAAGAAGGAAATTCATTTGTTATCCCCCTAGTGGTCCACGGCTATCCTCTTATTAACTGGCAGTAACCTTTTACAGAAATCAAACCGTCTACAATGTCTTTAAATTCACTTCTGCAGGAAGTGGTTGCTATCCTGGTCACTAACAAAAGGGACAACTATATATGATATATCTAAATATATGCCCCTCAACAAAAACCTAGAAAGGAACCCCAGAAGGGTACACACTCAATATGAAGCAACACAGCAGAGGACACCCCTCCAACAAGATGTGCATCTCTCTTTTTGTTACATAATTTATTTTTGTTATATAAACCTTTGATTCTTATAAATTTCATCAAAGTTCCTTCCTTCGAAGGATCAAGAAAAAGCCCAGTGAGTGAATAAAGATCACTGATATTTATAATTAATGAACAGGATGATTGCCAGCATCAATTTTAATTTTTGTTACCCACTGTTTGGTGAGGCAAAAACAAGAAAGATGACCTAAATTAATTCTCTTAAACAGAACAATATCAATTGAAAATGCTTTCCAGTCAACAGAAAAATGATGTGACATTATATCCTTGTATCTTAGGAGATACAATAGAGAAATGTATGACAACAAGGACTTCAACAGGTCCACAAATGCAACATCTGTTGGTATTTGCTTACAGCCAAGATGATTCACCTATGAAACTGTTTGAGCTACATGATCATTGCTCACTAACTATGACCAAAGGAAAGAAAAGTTAATGTTTTGATTATCTGCTGAAACAGTATGGAGTCCTCAAATACAATGATCAAGAATATAAGCAACAGATCCACTTTCAAAAGTAATATAAGTAAAAGTTATATCCTAAGAAAGCATACCTACACCACATGCTTCCTCAAAAGTACTCCATTCAAATTTTTCTGGGCCAACATTTGCAAGAAATGACAAAGCTGATTCTACTTGAGCAGAGCTCTTAATCTGAAAAAAAAAATGTAATGTAAAAAATAAGACATGGTATAGTTTTAAGGTACAAGGGTTTAATCATCATCTACCTGCCAGACAATCAAATTCATTTATTTAGATGGTGCTCTTTCTAAATTTAATGAATACAACTTGGAATATGCAGATTTCTTTTCGTCTATACTTCACCATACTTACGGGAACCATGTGTGCTGGTGATGGTACAAAACAACAATAACAACACAATGATGTTCAAAAAGGAGAAATCAACTCATGACAAGGGTATGCACATGCAAATGATAAGCAAGAATCACAAGCTTCCAACCAGCCAAAACAACTAACAGGCACTTACTGACTTTTTTTATTCAGAATACACATTCTTGTTGAAAGTGTTTTTTTTAAATGATTTACAATAAAAGTATATGGCCAAAAAAAAAAGCTACATACAGCATTAGAGAAGCATATGAAGAAATATACCTTTGAGGTAACAATATATTCTTGAAGTAGAGTGGACCTATGAACAAGGGCATTTGCTGGATACTTGGTAGCAATCTGTCACATGAAACCAGATGTCTGTGTTGGAAAAATATCAAACGAAGTTTTCACAATATCCAGCGTCACATAGTAACTTTACCGTGTACAGAAGGTTCCCAATGTTCCTGCTACAGCCGTCAACAACACCTGCCTGCCAAGAAGCATGATGAAAGAGAAACGTCAATTTGGTCCAGAAAAAATGCACATCATCCATTATATTTTATAGACCAAACGAACTTGAGGAAATATTATTTTAAAGGGAAACATATCATGATGTAATACCCTACGTTGGAGGACAAATTAACGCCACGATCAATCAAATACTTCTTAAGCGCATCTGACGATGAGAAAGCATATAGTATTTATTTAAATTTAAATCGTGACAGTTTCCTTAAATGAACAAGAAGTTTTTTTCCGTTTGGTTTTTGGACTTTGGAGAGGTCTTCCATCCCTGGCGGGAAGACTTGCAACAATCGCTAACTTCTCGGTGAACGTAGAAAGAAAGTGAATAGCATGTAGTTATAAAGCTCTTCTAAACAAATTTGCACCATTCTCCACACTAACACCATTTCGATTTCTTTCGAACGCTAAGGGCAATCAATCTCAGATAATTGATGCCCAAAGATTGCATCTTTTGGATTACATACCTACTTCTCCCCAAACCCAGCAACAAATGTGCACCTTTTTCGACACATAAAACTTACTCGATCCACTAGAACTCCACCACAAACACCGAACACGACCAAGAAGCACACAAAGAATCGCATAACAAAAAGCGAGAAGGACATCTTGCAGGCATGCGTCGCAGACCGTTCCGGGATTCTCGGGGGTACCTCTTTGATGACGGCGGTGAGGTTGGCGGTGACCTTGGTGTTCACTACGGCGTTCTCGGCCGTGCGCTTGTCCAGGCCGATGCCGAGGAACAGCTCCAGCGGCTGCTTCTCGCCGCCGTCCGCGCTCTCCACCATCGCCTCCGGCGCGGCTCCGCGAGTCGCGGCAATTTGAGGAATAGGAATTTGGCGGGAGATCAGCCCGAGATTTCTTCAGAAATCGGAATTTAGCGTCCGCATGCGGAAGAAAAACCCTAGCGACGGCGGGGTTTGGGCCCGGAATATATAGAAGCGGACGGGCACGCGGTGGCGCTCCCAAAGGGAGGATCCCTGGCGCATTGCGCCAAAAGGATGGAGACCACTGGTCCTAACGGGCGTACTGCGCCAAAAATAAAAAATAAAGGAGTTTCTTGCAAATAATTCCCTAGAGAATCTTGTATATGCAGAAAATCCGCTGTAAAATATCTATATACAAAAAAAAAAGATCTCAATTTAATTATTGCATGGACCGAGAACCATTAATGTGGAGCGTGCCACCACTCACATTATTGATAAATTAATACTTATCTTAAAATAAAAATTTAAGGATTTTTTATACTTGTATAGAGCCTTTTAATTTAATCTTTGTAAATATTCGTATTTGAAACTAAACTCTTATAACTTGCGCAGCTAGTGTTGACTTCAAAAAAAAATATTTTTTCTTGGAATTAAGTCCTTATTGTCTGAAGATGAGAATAGGCTATAAAGACTAAAAAATATACTAACGTTAAGTTTACTAAAGTGAATACTAAATATGTAAGACACAGTGAGGTTTACCTAGATTCGATAATTTAAAGAAACTAAAACTAAAAAAAACGCATATGTACAATATAAGCAATCTTGTACATTAACATAGCCGAGATTCTTTAAAGGGTATCGGCTAAAATTCTACAATAAAAAGATAATGTAATAAATATGTATGTAAGAGAATATCTTGGAACAGAGCTGACCCGGTGACCCCGTCGCTGGTTTCGCTACAACGACGATTTTGGTCAAACGTCTCCACAGGGTCTTAACAGGATTTTTTCTTTTTTACTTTTTTTTTTTTGCGTTTCTGGTTTCTTGGGCTGCAAGAGGGTACTTGGGCCACACGGCAAGAGAGAACTTTTGGGGCCGTCTCATGTGTTGCCGCGTTAGCTGCAGTGTCACGATTGCAACAACATTTCTCACCAGAGTAATACTTGTTCTATTGTAGAAAGAAATTATAACCCAGAGTAATACTTGTTCTAATGTAGAAAGAAATTATAATCCACTGATTATAACATCCTTGACGAATTTGATCTATTAGTACTATTTCGGTGTTATCAAGTTGAGAGACCATCCTAATTCGGTATCTTTACCATCTAATTTTTAGGTAAATTTTTAGGTAACATGCTTGGGACTCGGCTACCAAAGACTCCTTGAACTTGATCCCCGTTAATTTCTTCCTTTTCTTTGAACAATTACTCACCTTGTGACCGACTTCACGACAGAACTTGAAGAGGGAGGGTACCTGGTTCTGCCAAAAACTTTCGTCCTCACAATCAATACAGACCTGCAACCCCACGGCTTTGGGATATCAGAGGCAAAGTTCCTGTGTAGACAGGTTTTTCAACATTTGCCATATGCAAAGAGAGCGTAAAACGACAATCCAACTTCGTGCAGTAACAATGATTTAACCTGCAAGATTAAGAGAGATCAACTACAAGACATTTCCTCGGGAACATTATATGAATGACGTTCACAATGCGATAATCTTTCCTTCCAAAAGCTTAAAGCAAGAGTAGCACGTCTATTTCCAAATTCTGATCTTGAACATTAAACAGTGGATAATAGCCACAGTTTCTCAAGTTCCCTTCGCATAAAAAGGGTTTCGATAAAACGATTTAAATTACTCCCCTTCTTGACTATAAGCTTTCACAATTTATGTCAACCGGTTCGAAGTGTACTGTATCCAATAAGGATAAGGATACATATGAAGATAGATTCTGGCCCAATGGGCAAAACTATTTACATACTCCTCTGCGTGTTTCTCTTTTCTCTGCCTCGGACTTTCGGGACCACCATGATTTCTTTTAGATGGTAGATATCAGCACTTGATAGAAGTAGTCCTGGAAAAACATTTTCCACTCATGAATTTCAGAAAGGCAGTGAGTGGAGAATAGGCTACAAATGATGGCCAAAAAAATTCTACAGTGCTAGATCCGTTATGGGAATGCCGTCCTAAACACTAAAAGTCTGGTACACAGTTCAAACCTTGAGAGGCATTTTGGGTTCTCTAGAGAGTCGATCGTATTTTCACTGGGCTGGTCCATAGAATCTGCTATTTGCTGAAGACCCTGAAAGATAAACACAAGTATCACATAATAAGATAAGCTATTGAAAGAGATTCTGATATCACTGGGCAAGGCATCAACTGGAAGTCAAGCACAAAAGCAAGAATAAAAGCTGTACAGCTAGAAATATATTCTCTTGGGGGGGTGCAACAGGAATGAGATGGCAGCAAACCTTTAAGCTTGTAGTTTCCGAGAAACCCAGTGCACGCCTGCCAGTGCTAGATTTTGCCACAGTCTGCAGATGGTAAGCCATTGGTAAGGAAATCACAGCCACTAAGAGCAAAAAGAACCGTCTTTTTACTGAGATGCAATTGTAACTGGAAGAGAGAATGACAACATATTCATGAGATGATGTATAATCCAGCACACACTACGAAGAAACAAATACTACATGCTCCTATATGTTGATTAATGGATGGTTGGAAACTCTTTTCTCCCTTGATGAGTTTTTACCTAATGTTCCCTAATTGAATCAAATTCCCATTTGTCGCACTCTATAAATGTTCTTGGGGAAAAAATAGAATCAACAAACTCTAGTGAAAGCCTTGCCTTTGTCCCACAATGCTTTTGCACACGCACACCTTGGCAGTCAGTGCTTCACAATGAAATTCTCCAGGGACAGCACATTGATCTGAGCGACGACACTTAGGTGGAGGAGGACAAGCAATGGCAAGTTTTCCATTGATGTGGAGGTGGACAAGCAATGGCAAGCTTTCTGTCAAAAGTCAGCATATAGCTTTATCCATGATAGGGGGGACCTGATTTCTGAGCCAAGCAAGATTGGCACCCTAGGGAGCCCACTGAAGGTGCAAATCCACGTGTATAGGACTGCACACGGTGGCTTAACTATGATCATCTAGCACAACCTTTTGTGGATGTTAACACTTTGTTTCCCTTGTCAAGACAATGAAGAGTCCTTTGACCATTGTTTACCAGATGCTCGTATCCTTACGAAGTTTGGCATCATATTTCAACAAATTACGTTATGGACGACAGCCATCGGATAGTGTGGAAAAGTCAAAGCAGGATTTTGAACTAATGTTGGACCCTTAAAGATGACCATAAAGTATGGCGGCTGATCCTCCATGCCACTCTATGAGCAATTAGGGGTGGAAGTGAAAAAGGGTAGCAAAGGTGCTGGAGAGGGTAGCATCCTTCATCTGTGGGAGAGTGAGGAAATGGGTTACACTGGCAATGAAAATGAGCTCAATTCAATTTTTTGAGTTTCTTAGGAAGGTTAGTTTGGAGCACACGTCTTTGGTGTGGTTTTGTATAGAGAAACTTTTGAGAGCTTATACTTTCAATACATGTAAATTCCCCCTTTTTATCTAATACAGTTGTGGAATTATCCACTTTCAGAAAATCAGGAGTGCATGCATTAAATTTATACTAATGAACACACATTTCATACATCCAAGACGTAAATAGGAAAGAAGCATTTCAATACAAAGCCATGGCATTAACATTGTTTTGCATTCAGGTATAAGACACACCTAAACTTTTAGCAGGAGATACATTACATGGTGTTTGACCTATCATTTTCTAGACAATCCCACATGCTTACTGCTACATATACATTTCCTCCAACCCACTTCTACCTGAAAATTCCTACAAAAGGCTATATAAGGTTCACTAAAAAGCAGTGTTAACTAAGATACAAAACCAAACAAAAGATCTTGAGGATATAACATTAAACTGTTGATGAAGAAAAGAAGACACAGAAGAAATGACAGAGAACCTACTAGAAGACACTCGAGTAATGCAACTTGGAAAGCCAAAGCATAGGCCACAAGGTAAATGAACTTTTAAAGATAATTCTCCCAACTGACAAGTAGCAACTGGATCTACATGTTCAGGTTTGACACACAGAATGACACAAGCAAAATCCAACACGGAACCAAAATTTGATATTGATTAAAAGTAAGCCAAGACAAACCAGCAGAAACTCCGGTGCTTTTCCACCTTTATCATGGACAAATTGGCAGAGATACAAAACTCCCTCACATGCAAGATCCTGCAGTCACAGTTCCAGAAGTTAGGACAAAGGGCAGCAACACATCCTCTTTCCAATTCAAAAATAAGTAAATAGAAATAAGGGGGAAAAGTACAACAAAAAAGGGTATTGGGCAGCCAAAAAACTAATAATATCCAACAGAAAGCAAAGCAACAGTAAATTGTCAGGACAAATACATCCTCAACTCTCATAATGGAAGGCAACCAAGGAAGAAAAAGAAAAACTTCACACCCAAGCAAGTGAGCTACAAGAGGCACCTCCCAAAATGTCATAAACTAGCACCTACGCCTCCTGCTCACATTGTTCAACCAGATTCATTAAGCATGCTCTAAAAGGAGGATCATATCAACCAAGAAAAAAAGAATTATGGAAAAAGGCCAGCGCATTTATCTCCTCTTGCCAGGTGTCATGTCCAAAATGATATTGTCATTTAGAAGTCAAAAAGAATTGCTGATTCTGCAACCCTATGGGAAGAAACACAACCACACAGAAGATAAAGAAATAAAGTTCATCCAATTTCAAGCATCCCTAAGAAGGACATAGATGAAAGGAATTAGTAAAGTAATATGAAAGTAGCCATCATTATGTTGGAATTATTACTTTTTTTTTACAGTAATTGATGGATTTAACAGTTGCAAAAGCCTTCTGCAGTAAATGCATCAATTTTTATGCATAATGCTTAGAACACTTTGGCCAATCAAGGAATCTGAATGTTATTGCATGAAGATAATTGTAGGTCTTTGAACAATAACAATGTTGACAAGTTGTTGATCACACTGTAGACACCCCCATCCTTGATAATCACAGAGAAATAAATTTGAGCAAGGTTAACAATTAGTCTATACTTGATGGAAATTACCGCCTGTTCTAAAAAAAGGTTAAGCTAAAGCTGCATATGGTTAATATGAATTGTGATACAATCCCATTTGAAGAAAGCAAGAGGTAAGCAAGGACACAAACGCACCCAACCTAGAAGACACAGTCTCCAATCTTAATAAAAGATAAAAGAGAGAGACTCGGTAACACTGCAAGCAAGTTTTACAACACTCACCAGGACAGAATTAATTCTCACCCAAGATCCAGTTTTGGATCCCTGCTACATCCCCTTCCAGCCTATGTTACCTGGATCCTTCAGATGACAAGGACTACCTAACTGCATCAGAAAAGCACCTGATTCTGTACTCTGTTAAGAGTATGATTGCCTTGCAGCTTGATCTTTCCAAAAACTTTTGAGTATTCAACAGAGTATGATTGCCTTGCAGCTTGATCTTTCCACAAACATGAAGAATTGTCTTCCTGGATTCATGCTAGATATGGACATTGATTCTAGTCTTGCAAATCCACTTGTCTCTCTCCTTTATCTATGTCCAACCATCAAACTTTCCAAACAAATCTTGTTTTCTAGTTCTTTTGTTTTTCACTGATTTATCCTTAATAGGACAATAGGCCCAACAAGGTACACCTCAAGCCTCAGTTTTGCGCTACTTCCAAGCACAATGAGGTCCCGGTCAGCTTGGTCACCCAGATCTGCCTCTCTCTCTCTCTCTCTCTAGGGGGGGTTCTATGTGTGTGTTTTCTTTTTCTTTTCCCTTTTTTTTTCTTTTTTTTTGTGGGGGGGGGGGGGGGGGGAGGGGGGTGGTTGGTTTTGTAGATGGGGATAACGATGCACTAACTCCTTTGCCCTTTCTTCATTAGATTCAAATCACACTCCCTCTTCTGCAGATCCTCCAAACAGCCTGCATCTTAGAGCTCATTCAACAGAAACCAAGACGCTCTTATGGACCCCGCCACCAACAAACGCAACTACAGTATTTTCTTGTGTGTTTCCTTTTGATCAGAAAATGGAGATTGGAGAGGCCTACTAGAATGCCATGATATTAAACGACATCCCACATGGGACCTGTGAACCTTTGTATTTGGCCCCAAATAGCCCAAGATCGTCCATGACAATTTGACCCACAGCACACCTCCCTTTGGCCCATGCCAGCCATCACTGTGACCTATGCTACCATTACCTCAGTCTGTGGAAGACCATCACCGCCGACTAGTTCAAGTCCTACATTGAAGGGCTAATCATCAAAGTGCAAATGAAACGGATGCGCAGGAACATTCTCAATTTACAAAGGCAACAGTTCTATTACCATATCTGATTTGAATACTTATGGTAGCATTCATGACTCAATAGTCAATAAGGATTGAAATTACATGTCAGGTGATTTCTTTAACTCCAGGAATCTTGGGGGGTCCAAAAAAATGTGTTACCAATTTCTTGACAATTGCAGACTTGACTGTAAAATCTAGGGAACTGTTATGAAGGAATGTCGATCCAGGTGTTTCTCAATGGCAATTCCCTACGCTCAACTGAGTCAGCTTTTTTGGATGTATGCTACCCTTATCAACTTCTGCATGATCAGCTTCTCTTTTGTCGATGTAGACTAACTATTTCTCTTTTAGAAAGTCGATCAAAAGTGTGAAACAAGCAAGTTCTGCCAATTACAATTAGGCTAACCCTATGTTCATATTACATGGAGAATCTAGATGCAGAAATCCTATATTAGACAAATGATGCATGACTGTTCCATTTACGTATCTTCTCGATGGAGACGGCTTTCCAATACTCACTCCATCCACAGTGTTGTATCACTTTCTAAACTAGGAAAGACTACAGATACAAGTGTCACCTGAAACCAAAAAGTACTAGAATGTAATCAACAAGTTCTGCTATGATGTACAAGAAGTTAGGAGTGGTACCTACCTGTTTGCCTTCAATTGCATTCATCTTTTCATCCTGCAGGGAAAGACAAAACGGAGGCATTTAATTACACCAGAAGAATTCATGTTGAAGTACTGAAGGCAAAATAATTCAAAGATATAGAGCCCTCACCAAACTTGAAAGATATGCTTCAATTGCTTTTACATCGTTTCCGATTCTTCCAATTTTTCCATTGGCATCAGTCAGCTGGATATAAAGCATGCATGCAACATAGTGAATCATGATTGACAAGATCTTCCCATCACGAAAGAAAGAATTTGCACCTATAAGATACAGCAATACTATCTGCACGCCCCGCGGGTTTTTTTTTTTTTTTTTTTTTTGGGGGGGGGGGGGGGGGGGGGGGGGGGGGGGGGGGGGTGTCGGAGGAACAGGAAGGACAAAAGTCATGCCAACCCTTCTTCTTGGCTCTTGCCAGCATCCCCAGCTTACGATATAAGCACAACCTCATTACACCTACTAGGCTACTAGGCATGACTGACTCCTCTATGAATCACAAATTTCATTCACAAACATACCTCTTTTTTTATTTCCTTTAAATTCCCATTTTGCTCATCAACTTTTCCATCCAAATTTTCGATTCTCTGTGTCAAATGCCGCTTTGTTGCCTAAAACGGGACAAAGAAAAATAAATGCACTTCACTGAAGTCTAAATTCATGATAGGTACACCTTTTATCCAATCACTACCACAGCATCAGTTGTACAACAAGTAGGACAATGTATCAGATCAAAACAACCAAAGTAAGACAGGTTATAACAACAGGCCTCTAGCAGAAGATTGCGCTTAGATAAATATAGAGGCCAATCAAATGTATAATTTACTCTTAAAGCATATTACTACATCATTCCCACATTCCCAACAATCTCTTTACGTATGTTTCAACTACTTGAAGTGGTTCCATATGTTTCATAATTTGAAGGTAATTATATTGAAAGAACATAAAACAAATAAGCTAACAGCAATCATGAAGATGTCCTTCATGTGTGCTAGTGTAGGGGAGCGGTCAAAGATTATTTGTAATGTTAATGAGTTGACCTCATCTTTTTTGGTTTTCGTGGGGAGCATAATGAAGTAAACACCTAGGTGTGCTTTTGTATAGGTGGAATTTTGTTAAGCTTACCATACTATACTAGCAAATTCCCTGTTTCTTTCTTTTTCCCTTTTTGAAAGTCGACGGTATGACAAATGTATAAAATATCCAAAAAAGGGCATATACAAGTATAGCCATCCCTGATTCTTTCTTATTTAACATAATTCAGTTATAAGCTACTTTCCAAAAAGAAGCACGAACAACTGTAATGCCCAGAAAAAATACAGAAAGAGAAAATTCCATATACATCAGAGGAACAGAAACTTACAGCAAGAGCAGCAGACACTTGCTCAAGATGCTTTGTCATGCCTGCAACAGCATTTGCCATGCTACGCTTGGTGACATACATAAGATCCCCCAAGGAATACCCCTATCAAGTTTCAAAAATCCCAAAGAAACAGTTAGTTAGTAGCAGACATCATTTGCCATGCCTAAACAGATACTAACTGTGGAGAAGCTTCAAGTTGGACAAACCTTCCACCACATATAGGCATAGCCCAATACCCCCAAGGGAACAAGTGGCACTATAAGAGAAGAAGCATTTCCTGGAAGAACACTATCTATAGTTAATTTGTAAAGAAAGCCACTGAAGCAGAAAGGTAATATACAACCTGTCAAAGGATAATAAAGCCAACTAATCAAATCTATATAGAACTCACACAGAAGCATGATCATCTATGTCAATTCAAGGGAAGTTTTCCCCATAGAAAGTAGCTGGTACTTGGAAATTCGAAACCCAGAAATGTTTGAAAGAAGTGAGACATGAAGAATTTCTCAGCAAATAGCAACAGTTACCTCGGTTGGAATTTCCATTGAGAACTGTTATTGGACGCGAGGAGGCCATCCGCTGAACTTCCCTGGCTAACCTATCCAGCTATAAAACAACAGAAAGTGCCATTTTCACACAAATGGGTTAATGAAAACTCAAGAAAAACATTACATGGAATTAGGAACATGCACCATTACTCTAACATAATCCCATGGAAGCAATATAGAAAAGCGTAGTGCATGTTCAACGGGATGGCATCCAGGATGATCATGATAAAGAGACAAATAAGAACACGGATACCATCCAAGTATAAATATCACAAATTAAAGGGTCCAACTCCATACAGATGATCCCCTAAGCTATGAGATTCCTATCATTCTAGTGAAGACTTCATCATTCAAACACCACCTAAGGTCAATTGAAACGATCGTTCAAGGCATTAACAAAATCAAAAGACACAAATGGAAGAAAGTTTGTGGAACATGATAAATCATTTACCAAGGAAAAAAGTGTAAGGTAGCACTTGGAAGTGTGATAGGACTATGGACTATTCCCGTCATCTGATTATTTTACAGGTTTTGAAAAAGTAGACTTAAGGTGGATTATGAAGAGAATTCGCCTCTCATTCTTTTCATCTTTTTGTATGTATTCCTTCCTCTTCCTCAAAATATCCCAGTCCCCACACAAAACCCAAGGCATTTCATTCTCATTTGGAAATGACAATGTCATGTCAAAGATCCTAATGATCGGAATTTCTCTCATAATTGTCCCAAACAAGGCCCAAATCATTGGACAGTGATGGCAGTATTGACTGTATTGTACCAGTATCGGCCGATAATAACGGTATCGGTCAGTAGCAGTACCGATATGGGGGTGAAACCAGTACCAAAAATGAAAATTTAAAAAAAAAAAAAAAAAAAAAATTATGGTACCAGCTGGTACCGGGTCAATGCAGCTGGTTCCGTCCTGTAGTGGTCCGGTACCCAGCGAAACGGACTGGCACTAATACTGATACTGATACCTGTACGTATCGGTACTGGTACCAACCTATGCCGAGACTGCCATCCTTGTTGTTGGATCTTCAGAAACAGGGAGAGGCTTCCTGCACACCTCCTAAGGAGATCTAGGCTACCCCTACCTGAGGGAGCCCCCACGAAATGCACTAAGCTGCATGAAGCTGAGATTCAAAAATCCCGGTTAAGATTCAAAAAAAAAAATGTAATACTTTCTATATTTCTTTCCAGCCCTTAACAGACTATCATTCCTAATAAAAGAACAAAGTTTTATCCCTATTATGATATGAAAGAGAATTGTGCATCTGTATCACCAGTGAATAGTTGTCAAGGTAACTAGACAATCCTGGGTGATGCCGACAATAGTGACCAGTCTATCGCCTAGACTAGACAGGCAAAGCCATGGTGTGTGTACGGTTTGCAGAGTTGGGATCAAAATTGAAACCGGCCCAGTTCAAACCCGAATGAAACCAGCTGAATTGAGACAGAATCGATTAAAAGTAGTTGGTTCAAACTGAATTGGGAATTGCCAATTCCAATCCGATTCTGTCAGTTTCGATTTGAATCGGTTGATTCTGCAAGCCATGGGCATGGGATATCTAGATATATTCAAGTAGAATGTTAGATTTCCATATAATTATACAGCAAATACTACACTATTTACATATTAAAATTCTTTGTTTTATGACACAATGGCAGCAAAGGTTATCTATAATCTATAAGACTAGGGAATCTCATTCCCCTCCCCTGCCAACAGAAGCAGGATGGAATCAGCCATAGCATGATACACACATCCAAAATCAGTGATGTACCACCAGCCGTAGCCATTGACACGACCAGCGGCAGTGGCAATAGCCTCAGCTGGTAGCACAGCAAACACAACATTCCAGCTGGTGGCAGGGACAAGCATGGTTATCTTTCTCTTTTCTTTTCATTCAATATAGACCTCTCCCATCATTCCTTTTCTTTTGGAGGGATAGGGGGTGGGAGCTAAACTTCCATCAGATGGTCCTATTCCCCTTCTCTGTACATGGAAGCTTATTCCAAAATTTAGATTGCATCATAGAATACACAGAAGTAGCTTAAGCAAAGGGCCACAACTAGGGCCTAGGCTGTAACCATCTAAGTATCTTCTGCTGCTTGCTCACCTACATGGAACCTTAACAACTGTTCTCCAGTATCCCATGACTTAAGTTTTACAATAGTATCAGCTGCCCCAATTTCTGTTCCGAACACATTGGCAAGCATGCATGTTAACTTCTTAGGGGCCACATAGATGAGCGATACAAACATCATTGGATAAACAGGAACAACACACTCAAACTGGTTTCAGAAGGAGGCGTGGGACTGAGAGAATTAAAGGAAATCATGCAGCCTTCTCAGCTTCAGCAGCTCTGGATGATTCAAATTAAGGATTCTCTATAAGTCAATTACATGCACCACAGGTGCATGAAATCAGAGCCACTTTCATTAGCATCTATCCCCTAGAGCAGCTCTGCACAGCAAAAATAGCTATATAAGTTGAAGCGGAAGTTTCATAACTCTTACAAATGGATAGTTGGAGGAAAGATGTTTAAAACAAAAGTTACCATTCTGTCACCACTTTGTAGGAATAAGAAGTCGAACCCATTTACTTCCCAGCCTACTGCAAGTCCTACTGCAAGATTGGTCATGGGCTCTCTTCATGCATCATACCATCATATCGATATCCCAAGAAAATGTTATGCAGTTATCCAAGTAAGACTAACTAGTACAGTGCTCATAAATGACTCACATGAGTCGGCAACTTTTCTTCTCAAGACTTAACAGTAGATAATTTGTTAGGCAGACATCTACCAAATCAAATCTGCTGACTTGTGACTTGAAAAATCAGAACCCGACTAGCTTGTTGTTGTTGTGATAGGGTACGACTTGGAACGATTCAGCAAATCATGCCTACAGCAGAGGTTTCAAAAATCAGCATGGATGGGCCGGTCAGGATCAAATTTCAGTGGACCATGCCTAATCCATGCTGCCCTAACAAAACATGTGTTACAGAATGGCCAATCCAATCAGGATCGGATCAATCCACTTCCCAATTCCTTAGTTAACTTGTAATGGCCCCCCCATGTAACAGATCTCCAATAGTGCACAATTCTAAAACAAAATGATGAGGTATCAGCCATGAAATTTAAGAGATACTACCCACTTCAAAAAAAATTAAGAGAATAACCATGTCCATCATACAACAGTGAAGTGAAGGTAAGTAAATTCATATCCGAAGAAAATAAAATACAAGGTTAATTCAAATTTTCAGGTATGGTAAGTACTTACTTTATTGGGATATAAATTTATTTACCCTCACGCCACGGTTGTATGATAGGCATGATTATTCTCTTAAATTTCATTGTTCATACCTTACCCTTTTGTTTTAGAGATGTGCACTATTGGAGATAGTTACAAAATGGTATCAGAGCATAATGTTTGTAGTATGATATGGGCTGATTCATGGATGAACGACATAGAGGTTGGTGCATCAGTAGTCAGACAGCAGAAAGGATTACCCGTAGGAAAGGGATACCTACATAATAAGTCGGAGTAAAGCCCCTACGGTGTGAGACTTTACGTATGGGGTTGGTTAGGAATGAACCTAATTAGTCTTGTATCAAAAAACGAAAAAAAGTTGCTAAGCGATATACGAAGGATTTGGATCCATAACTTATGAGGCATGTTTTGAGAACAAGATCACGCAGACTTAGCCAAAAGTAAACAATACATCACAATGGTTGAATCAAGTCATTACAAAAGTAATCGTTGTGCAGTCAACTAGTCATTGCTAGACATCTGCAAATGGCCACCAACGGCATGCTAGGACCTTGTGGTCTATGTAAACACCCAAGGACCCTCCTAAGGCACAAAGGTGCCCTTATCTCGCTCACTCTTCTCTCTAACATTCTCTCCCCCATTCTTTTCTCTAGGGCTTTGATTTTCACCTTTATGGCCGGACGTAATCAAAAACTGGATTGCTTGTTGCTGTACTTTTTAAAAAAAATACAGGTATATTCAGATGGTGTAGTCTATATCAAGCACTTGGCATACGATTTAAGGTGACCACAATAGCATATATTTTTTTATCTTGCATTGTAAATGACATCCAACATGCAACAACCTGCATGGGAGCATGGATACACGGCCCACTAAAGACTGGAAATTCATTGTATGTATTATGAGCATTTGATAACCAGTGTTCATCGATTCACGTAGCACCTGATGGGAGTACGTGGAAATAGCACCCTCAGCCCAAGTGTCCCACCAAAATGTTCATGTGCAATTCGTATCTATAGTGGCAAAGATTCAATACAAATACTAGCCAGGCGTCTTCATCTTTTACTAGATGTCGAATAGCTATGACTCTAACTTCAACTCCAATATTGACATCAATTCTAGCTCTAGATGATATTATTGAGGCATGTAGAGTATGTTCCCTTGAGCTTGGAATACCCTTTAATGTCATGCACGCGCCATAATTTGCACATATGTTCAGATGGACTACCCTTTAATGATGATTCAAAATGATAGCCATATTTTATTATTATTAAGAGTATTTACAAAATACTAATTATATTTTCATATTTTTAAACTTCTTTATGAAGAACGGGAGTTGATCTCTTCCAATTTGGTTTTCCCTATTTTAATTATCTGGTTCAGAAGATGTAAAAGGCTTTTATTATTCGTACAGTGATCATATAGGGCTGCATCAGCAACCATTATGCTACAAGAATAAGAAAACTTCAGTTTAGTTACCAATTATCCGGAAATATTTCCAACAATCACTTCGAAGACTTTAAAAACACGGCCTAAAGTACTCTAATCAGCATCAACGGCAAAAGCAAGATCAGTTACCTGATTGGCGAGATGCGAGCTCTCGGAATCACTGTGAGACGAGTCCTTGGAATTCTCCAGCCCCTTGATCAACGCCTGCACGAAAAACAAAACAAGACAACGTTCACACCACCGCGATCAGCAAGAAGAGCAAATTGCCCCAGTCAAAACAACGGCGAGGATCGCCTCGAACCTGCAGGTCGCCGATGATATCAGACAGCTTGCCATTCCGCAGCACGATCGACCCGGTATACGCTGAAAATCTCGGAGAACACGCTCAGACTAAAGCAGTAAGGCCATTCGAAGCCGAGTACAACAAACGCACGGCGAAGGGAGGAACGACGGGGACTTAATAGGGATGAGGATAGTATACCTGCCCCGATCACGACGATGAGCTTGGAGAGGCCCATCCCAGCTTGCATCGCCATGGCTGCCGGCGGATGCGCCGCGGCGAAACCCTATAAAAATTTCTCCAATTGCGGCCCTGCTGCGAGGTGTAGCAAGGGGGGAAAGAGGAGAATATGGCGGCGGGGTTTGCAAAGGAAGCCGCGACTGCGGGCGATCGGGACGTCAAACCACGTGCCTGCTCGGTTATGGAGGCCGGCCGATTCGGGTGGTCTTGAACCCGGTTCGGAGCGAGTTTTAGACCGGGTAGGACTCGACCCGGGTTTTCAGGACATGGCTGCCGCCGCCGCTGCTGGTGGGTGGACCAGGAAACTCCTTCGAAAACTGGGGTTGTAAACGAGAGGAGTTGAGGTGAATTTTGTTTGATTTAATTAATTTTAATCAAGTTCGAGACGAGTGACTATGATAGTTGTTTAAGTTTGATTTGTTTAGATATTTAACGAGTTCTAACCGAGTATTGAATAGCATTTCCAATGAATTCATCATAAATGTAGTGCACAATTTTTTAGATTTAAATTTATGAACTCAAGCTAAACCGAGTGAGTGCCAAGTTGTTTGCATTCCTAATTAATTGATAAAAAATACTATAAGACATTAAGTATCTTCTTAATTAAGTTTATTCATAAATAAAATAATATTATAAGTAATTAAAAGAAGTACTAATGAGTCATAAACAATTATTAACGAGTATCGAGACAAATTATTAACGAGTGTTTAAACGAGCTTGTTCACGAACATAATCGAGTCAAACTTACTCGTGTTCAAATTTGACTCAATTAATAAATCAAATTCAATTTTTTATTCAAACTTGTTTATTTAATTTAACAAACGAGTTAAGTTTACAGCCTTATGGACCTTCTCTATGGGCATCGCGCTCGAGCCGCCACATTTGGATGAATTGAGGTCGACCTAAATATATCTCATGTGTCTGTGCATGTCAATTTTTAATTCTGACAAATAAAAAGTTAAATTATTATTATACTTAACTTTTATTGTTCGTTAAAGTTCAATTTTAAACTTTTAGATTCTTGATAGTCGCACAATTGATGATCGATCTGTAAAAAAACATGTGAAACATGTCGCGACCGACCTGAAGAAAATAAAATCGCCTAGCTGCCTAGCTACCATGCATCTGTAATCGCCGCCTAATCACAAAATCAAATGGTGTAAAGTCGTTTCATCATCCTACACTAATTTAAAATCCTTGCCATCTTCGAAAAAGGTATGTTTTCATCTCAAAAATATCTTTTCTACATTAGCCCCATTGTCTACTATTTTGTCATTTCCTATCCAATTTTATCACTTTCTATGTAATCTTATCACTTCACATGCAGTTCAATTTTATCACTTCGGACATAATTTTATCACTTTCTGCGCAATTCAATTTTATCACTTCTTGTATGGTTTAATTTTATTACTTCGTATGCAATTTTATCACTTCTTGCATAATTCTATCACTTCATATTCATTTTTATCACTTCCTATTAGGAAGTAATATAATTACATATGAAGTGCTAAAATAGAATAGGAAGTGATAAAACTGCACAGGAGGTGATAAAAGTTGTGCAGGAAGATAATACTCCTGCATAAGTGATAAAATTAAATTACATAGGAGGCGATAAAATTACATCATGAAGTGGTAAAATTGTATTATGAAGTGATAAAATTATTTTGGAAGTGGCAAAAATTGGTAAGTGGCCATGCTAAAGCGGGAAGGGTATCTTTGATACAAATATGTCATTTGCAAAGAGAGGTGAGGGAAAATGACATACAATAAATAATGTCAAAAAACTATAGGTTCTATTTTCTCCACTCAAAAAGGTAGAAAAGAAAGTGAACATATAGTGTAAGGAGGTTAAGTATTACTCTTTTTACACCACATGCAATGCATCAAGTAGAACTCTTAATATAGTACTTGTTGAAACTTTATTTGCAGTGGGATATGTCTATGAGAGAGTGAGATTATCTAGACTTATTCGTCTGGACCACTGTGCGTCCCCAAATACATCAAAAGGAGGGTGAATGGATCATTTCTATTTGGAGTCACGTAGTAGTGCAAGCACGTCTCCTTATGATATGTTTGGGAGCATATAGGTTTTCAGATGAATAGGTCCAGACGATCTTGTTCCATAAAAAATATAGTGCCACCAGAAGCACCAGCCATCAAAGAAACCCACACATCAGTGCCAAGAGCAGCACTACCTCCTCCTTCACACCCATGCCGCTGCCATGGGTACCTCTTCTTCAACTCCACCAACCTATCCTTTCCCAACTAATTCACCCTCACAACCCTGCTATTCCTCATGTTCCCCTTCTTCCCCTTTCATCTCTTGCAACTCCATTTTTTTTTTGTTGCACCTTATCCCTCAGTCATGAACAGTGGTTGCCGCATAGATTATAGAAATTAGAAGAACAAGATCAAACTAGAAAGCACCAGCTGGACACATTTAATACATCAAACACGCCAAATAGTTGTTTTGATCTACTAAAAATGCAGAAGACTCTTTTCCTTTTCTTTTAAACTATGCTTCTTTCACAAGGCTCGACCTTTGGTCATTGAATTTGTGTAGAAATTGAAGTAGATAGTAAAATGGCAGGAAAGGATCAGAAATGGGCAAGAGGAGATGTGAGATGTGGGCATCCGATCTCCGATCATCCAACATAAGAAAATTGCACAGGTAATTAATCAATTGATTTGCAATAGTTTGAAAACATGGAAACACTGGAAAGAAAAAAATCACCATTTGAAGCAAAATAAACACACGGGGCAACACTTTTGAAGGCCTTCTATAGGGTGCAAGGGGCTCTATGCATAGAGAGATGGGAGGCCCAACAAGGATGTGATGCTTTCTTCAGGAGATGAGGGAGGTCCTCCCTCTCTCTCTCTCTCTCTCTCTCATGCCCAAAAAGGGTATGGTACTGCTCTCTATATGGAGATAGGGGAGGTCCGTTGCATCTCCCTCTCTCTTTGCATTTCCCTATCAGCTCTTTGTGTGGACATAAGGGAGCTCTAGACTGTTTTGCTAAGTAATTTTGGAGAGAGGGAAAATGGGGTTGCAGGCTGCCCAATTTGTTCGCAGACTCGCAGTCAAAGTACGTCATATGCATCCCTCTTTTGTGGCTGTCCTGGGATTCTGCCATCGGTGGCAACTGATCCTGCCTCACTTAGCTTAGGATTAAATATATATGTTTTGGTATGGGTATAGAGTAAGTGATGCAATGGGCATGTAGATACATGCCTTACTAACAAGCGAGACTTTCTTTGAAAAGTGCTGAGATCACTTTTAGGAAGTGAGACATGTTCATTAGGGGAAGGACAAAAAAGTGAGAGTGGTCATTGTAGACACCGATTTTGGACCGGCCTTTTGGTCATGAACCCAATCTATCATTAGCATGTTATCACCAAAATCCCCTCATTTCAGCCATCTAAGCCCACTACCAGCCAGACCCATCAACCAGATCCCCTTTTCACCTTTTCGTGGAAGGCCAACCCCCTTGCCTTCCACCACCTTCGAAGGCCACCCCTTGCCTTCCACCACCTTCGAACGCCAGCCACCTTGTCTTCCACCACCTTCGAAGGCCACCCCCCGCCTTCTACCCCCTTCGAAGGCCAGCTACCTCGCCTTCCACCGTTTTAGCCACCTTCTTCACTTTTTACCACCTTTTCGTGGAAGGCCAGCTCCCTTGCCTTCCACCACCTTCGAAGGCCACCCCTTGCCTTCCACCACCTTCGAAGGCCACCCCTCACCTTCCACCCCCTTCTAAGGCCAGCCGGGCTGCCTTCCACCACAAGAATGGAAGGCATGTCACCTGGCCGTCCACTCCTTAACCACCCCCTTGACTCCGTCTTCCCCACGATCTCCTCCACTCGCCGCCCTCGTCCCCCACTACTCCGACCACTCCCCACTCCGGCGACTGCCGCGTCCACTACCTCTAACCTTTGACCACTTTCTATTGGCTGAAGGGTGATTTACGGGGATTTAGACCCTTGTTTTCCCCTTTTTTTCCTCCGCCTATTTAAACCCCCCAGGTTCCCTCAAGCAAGGGGGTTGCGTCGGAGGGGTTGGAAGGGGATTAAGAAGGAGTTTCTTCCTCGGAGCGGGTCAGCTTTGAGGAGTCGAGCGGGCAAAGAGTCAGAAGGCTGTTTCTGGAGGAACGTCACTCCAAATGGGCTTGTCTTCCTAACCCTATTTTACTTTTCACCTTTTTCACTTCATTGCATTTCCAATTTCCATCCATGCCGTAACATCCTCCCTTTTTACTCTCTTTTTACCTTCAACACATCATTTCACTCTTCACACACGAGCACTTATCTGCATGCATACATCATAGAATGACTTAGCACCTTTTACCCCCAGAGGTTCCAAACAAAAATCGGGAGGTGGGTGGCCATAACATATAGTCACCTTCCCTCCCAAACACCCATCCGGTGCGTCTCCCTCTAATTTTAGTTAATTTTTATGTTTGCATAAACGGATCCTACATGTCACAGTTCTAATTGGGTTACTATCTTTTCTTTGTCTGTCTTTTCTTTTCATGGGCTCTTACCAGATTCTGCGCGTGCACTACCGAGCTCTCCTCCTTTGGCCGGCCGGAGGAAGAGAAGGGGAAACCACCATCTTCCACTCCCACAGAACGCGATCACATCCCCACCATCATGCGGAGCACATGGACCGTAAGGTAATGCTCTTGGCGATCACATCCTTTATTTTTAACCCCCTTTAAATCGCCACAGTGCTAAGACGAACGGAGAGGAACCCTCGCCCGAAGCCCGCAGCCGCGGCGGGGGACGTTCCGGGCGCCTACAGTCATCGGGTTGGGTATGTTGTAAGGAGAGCTGGAATATATATAACATCCAGAGACTTGGTTTAATAATAAAATACACTTAGGGTCCGTTTGTTTTCATATAAAATGGATCACATGAAAAGTTTTTCGGTAATCTACAAAACTCTAGTCAACGGAAAACTTAGTTTATTTACTAATCTTTTTCATGATTTTGGCATCCATGGGATAAGTCCGAATGCCCTTTTCCAAAGAAGTTGCAAATATTTTTGTGAGCACCAAATGATGAATTTCGCTTTCATTTCATTGTGAATGTATTTCCTTAGAAAATCAGTTCCGTCTGATTATACCGTATGTGTAACCCAAACGGACCTTTAGTGACTTTTAGAGTGTATGATGGAAGAGGATCTAAATTTTAAGAGATTTTAAAGTTTATTTTGATAATCTAAATTGGGATTTCATTCCAATCCTACACAAATTGGGATAATAGCTAAAATTTGTATTAAGCGACTTGTGCGAAATTGAATGATAATCTTTGTCCACAATAAAAAGACATTTATGATGAATTAAACATTTATTCTAATTCTTATTTAGTTCTTACTCAAAACAATTTTAGCTATTGAAGAATAAGGATTCTTATTAAACATGAAAATAATTCTTGATCTACCCAATTAAAATTCAAATAAAATTGACATTGTCCTCATTAATCGAGTTAATGTTGGACTAAATATAGGTTAAACAAATGGCAAATCAAACATATATTAAAGGTTTAAGGAGCCAAAGTATGTAAAATACTATGTATGGGGTACACGCGTGTTCATTTCGTAACGTTGGTGCAATAATAAACGCAACAGCACTTGGATATGTTGAGAATATTTTCCTGATGATAAAGTGCAAGAAGAAATTCAATCGATTGTAATCAGACAGTATTTTAAGTTGGAGCTGTGTTCTTAATTTGCATTTAACGTTTTCATTTCAGTTGAAAGGAAAATTGAGTTGGTCCTGCTTATGCACGCATTTATGTGACAATTTTTACTATAATTTAACAACTATGGGCCAAACTAAATCTTATGCTGCTTTTGAAAAAAATAAACTATAACTTACTTACCTGACATTAATTTGCGAGTTAAATTTTGTTAGACAAAATTTCCTATTAATCATTATTTGATGCTAATGTTTGACTTGCTATTGTTACATCATAACATTTTATATACCCTCCATATTATAGAATATTGTCGCAATTGCCTTTGTCATTATCTTTTGTTCCTTTGACCAAACACACCTATGACATTTTACGCCAAAGACATGACATGTTGCATGGTAAATTTTGTAAATCAAATTATATATAATTATCTACTTAAGTGATGATAAATTATTCCAATATAACAAAGTATGGCCACTGTCAAAACATGTCACATGAAGTATATCTTACACAAACTCTCACATCCAAGTGCCAAATAACTACATAGTCTTGTGATGACATTTCACAATTATAGATATCTAGCCGTGAGTTCACACACGCATAACCTCGTGAATTGAATCAGGTAAGTAACACAATCAATATTCTGAATTGGCTACTATTATGTAAAAGTACAATAAACCACAGCAAATAATTAATGGGTGAGACCAATAACTACTTTTGATTTTTTAGATTTTTTTTTGAGTCGTTTGATCGGAAATTGAGTTATACAGATATGTAAGACATGTTGGACCTGACCTTAAAAGAAAATCATTGTTTTTTGTTTACCCATTGCAATCCCCCCGTTGTCAAGTATTACTCTTCAAAAGTTATTATTTGAAGATAAACACTCATCTTTACCATAAAAGAAGCTTAGGAATATATATATACTGGACAATAATGGAATGTAGGGTTCACAGCTTTGGTTAATCCACCTGAAAAGAAAAACTAAACAATCAATGTTCATTTCCACTCTCCCACAGTAATAATTAAACGATGTCTATATTGCTAAGCAACATTTGTAATCGCAGTAAATAATGTAAACCAAGTAAAATTCTTTTTTCAATGGTGTAACCAAGTATTTTTTTTTTAAAATCTATGGTTACAAAACTTATTGTAAAAATATGCAGGATTCTTTGTTGGCGCATTGCTTTCTTCTACCAGGAGCAAATACGAAATTTCAAGGCGAATTTCCAAATGCAAAAATTTTGAACCACACGAGAATTTAAATATAGATTTTTGTTGTGATCAATTGCTGGAGGATGTGCTGAGTGAATGTATTTCTAGTCGCTACCACTGTTTTTTTTTTAATAAACTATGTGTGTTGTATTCTAATGGGCTTTACAGTGTGCAAGTTGCGTTATGTGCTCCACATTGTAACACGTGCTATACTAATTTTAAGTAAAACAAAATTGAAATGCTATTGAAGGTTTGCTAAACAAGTCAATGCCAATAATATAATAATTAACCATCAAACAAATAAAAATGATTAATTTTAAGGATCCTTTCACTAATCCCTAAAGTGTGTTGCATTCTAAAGGGCTTAAACATTTTGACATGAGTTATACTGGATATAGTTAAAACAAGTTTGAAATATTATTGAAGTTTTGTGAAAGAAGTAAATGGTTAAATATAACAGTTTCAAAGGTTCGAATAGAAGCACAAGATTAATTTTTATAATTAAAATAATTAAATACCCCAAAAGACATTATCAATTGTCCTGAAAAATCTCGAATCTAGTTTAATTTATATAGTTTCTAGAAAAATAAGGGGGAAAATGTGAAAAAATTTAAATTTTCTTGGAGGAAAAAGTTGTCCTTGGCTTTGAATCTCCCTGCCAAAAATTCCCAGCCTCTCCGCGGCGAACCCCATTCTAAAAGTTTCACTCGCGCCACGGATAGCGATCCAAGTGGTCTTCTCCGGAACCATCTAGGTCGTTCATTCAACCGCAACGAACGTTCGAGATGAGCCCCTATTGGCGCCCTCCGGTCCCGCCACCTGGCTCCCACAAATTTCAAAAAACTAAAAAGAAGAAATCCTCGAAGAACCCGCCTTCCCGCACCTACAAATAAACGCTTCCCCGAGCGATCTCCGCACCACCACCATCGCCATTACCTATTCTTCCCTGCGTGCGCATCGAAACCTTAACCCTAGCTTGGTTTCCCTGCAATGGCGAGAACGAAGCAGACGGCGCGCAAGTCTACGGGCGGCAAGGCCCCCAGGAAGCAGCTCGCCACCAAGGCCGCCCGGAAGTCGGCGCCGGCCACCGGCGGCGTGAAGAAGCCCCACCGCTTCCGCCCCGGGACGGTGGCCCTCAGGGAGATCCGCAAGTACCAGAAGAGCACGGAGCTGCTGATCCGGAAGCTCCCCTTCCAGCGCCTGGTCCGCGAGATCGCCCAGGACTTCAAGACGGACCTGCGGTTCCAGAGCTCGGCGGTGTCGGCGCTGCAGGAGGCGGCGGAGGCCTACCTGGTGGGGCTGTTCGAGGACACCAACCTCTGCGCCATCCATGCCAAGCGCGTCACCATCATGCCCAAGGACATCCAGCTCGCCCGCCGCATCCGCGGCGAGAGGGCTTGATGGGTTGGTCCATAGCTCTCCTCGAACACTGCCAACTCCATTATATGTGTACTCCTTTCCGTTTCATGCTTTCTGTTGGGTTTTGTATGATCAGATGGCTATGTGAACCTTCGTTTGTAGAGAATAGAATGAAGTTTCCCAAATCGTTTGCCCTTTTCTTTTCGTTTCTTGATGGGCCATTTCTAATACATTGTCCTGCGAGAGTTCGAACCCCCAAAGCACCATTTTTAATATTTTATAGCACAGCGCTGATAAATTGCGAAGAGTTCTTCATGACAAGGAATTGGCAGAGGTAGAACTATCATAGAGGCATTTGTTCTTCCATCATGAAGCGTTAATATCAAATGGATAGTGCCCAGAATTTAGTTGTAGCTCATGATGGTTTTAAATTACTAGGCTTTGGTTTCGAAACAACTTCCCTATTAATAGACAACTTCCTTGCCAAGACTCTGTTTGGATGCGAGTCACGAAAATATTGGTTGATTTAGCACTTTAGCACAAGTTCGTTTGTCTCAAAATTATTTATCGTGAATGTGGTTTCAGTAGGGTTATTCACTTATTTGTCTCGTTTGCCGAAACCAAGTCCAACTAGGTTCATAAATCTGTGTTTATAAACCTACTCCACAATAACCCGAGTTTACTAATTTATGTGCAATATAACCTTTATAGGGCAGGCATACTGGTTTGTTCACAGGATAAGGGTTGAATAGGACGTGTTATTCCATTTATTTGGTGTGGGAGTTTGGATGCATTATTTTTTGTTATTTTGGATTTGAACGTGCTATTCAAGTGGAATAAACTATTTCATATAAAAGGCAAGAACTATTTATTCTGGTGAATTATTTATTTCATCTAAAATGAATTCTTCTTATTTTAGTAATAAGAGATCTGGGAACAAAAAAAAATCTGGAATATCTCATCTTTAAAACAAACCAGCTCAAAGTGAGTGATAGGTGTAGGAGATATCCTAGGATGGAAAAAAAGGGCGTAGGAGATATCCTAAAGAAAGATGTTATTCGGGATTCCTTTCTGAACTGTTGGAGGCTTTTGGAGACGTTGCTCTCGCTTGGACTTGGAGGATCTCTTTGAGTTGTTCGCCTCATTTGCTTGCTCTGCCTACTCGTCCATGGGGGCCGCCTAGCTCTTCGTTCCTCTGCGCCTCACACTATTGAAATCTGGGGAGCACTCGTAGGCAGACACGAAGACACCACAGCCATGCCATCGTTGGCTCCGGCGCGCGTCCCCTTCTACGCCGCCCTCCTCGACTCCATCTTTGCCGCTCGCGACCTCCGCGCGCTCCGCCGCGCCCACGCCGCCATGCTCGCCGAGGGCGTCGCCCATCACGACCTCCTCCGCACCAAGCTCTCCGCCTGCTACGCCCAGTGCGGCCGCCTCCACGAGGCGCGCCACATCTTCGTCCGCGCCAACCGCCGCCCTGCCTTCCTCTACAACGCCCTCATCCGCGCCCACGCCGACCCCGGCCTCTTCCTCCCCGCCCTCGCCCTCTACTGCGACATGGCCCTTGAGGGCAAGCCTCCCGACCCGCGCGGGCTGGCTTCCGCCCTCCGGGCCTGCGCCGCCCTCGCCTCGGCCGCCTTCTCCACGTGGCCACCGTCGTCGCGGGGCTCTCCTCCGAGGCGGGCGTCGCCAACTCCCTCATCCCCATGTACTGCAAGTGCGGGGACATTGCCTGTGCGCGAGACCTGTTCGACGGAATGCCGAAGAGAACCCTCGTCTCCTGGACGGTGATGGTCGCTGGCCTGGGCGCCCACGGGCGGTCGGGAGATGCGCTGCAGCTGTTCGAGGAGATGTTGGAGGACGGCGAGCGGCCCGACGCCCAGGCGATGACGGCTGCGCTGGCAGCGTGCAACCACAGCGGGCTGGTGGAGGCCGGCGAGAGGCTATTCAGGGGGATGGAGGACAGGTGGGGGCTGAGGCCGACGGTGGAGCACTACACTTGCATGGTGGACATGCTGGGGAGGGCGGGGCGAGTGGAGGAGGCGGAGGCGTTGGTGGGGGAGATGGAGGCGGCGCCCGACGAGGCGCTGTGGGGGGCGCTGCTGGCGGCGTGCAAGGCGCACAGCAAACTGGACGCCGCCCTGCGGGTGGCGCGGAAGCTCTCCTGCGAGAACTGAGATGCTCTGTTTTTTGCTGTAAATTCAGAGGGTATCTCTCAAACTTTTTTTTAAGAAAAAAAAATTGATACTTAAGACAACTTAGGAAAGCAAGAGATGCGGCAAGGCCAAGAACTCTAACATTTCTGTTGTTTAGTGTGTGTACCCCATTTTCAAATGTCTTCTCCTTTTTTACTTTGTTGGGCAACTAGATGAGTTTACTGGGATCAGAGTGATGTCTATGTCACCATTAAATGGCACAATCCCTTTAATACATGAAGTTGGTGGGACAAAGACTCATTTTTGGAAATCCATTCTCACTTAAAATGAAGAATGAGCACCCTTAAATGTTTTTGGTACTCCTTTCAAAAAACACTTTCCAAGAAAGGAGTCATTCTAGAGAGAATGAGAATAGCTTTGAAATTTTCTTTTCATGTTTGGAAGGCTTTTCCTCAAAGAAAAGAAAAAAAAAGGAACATTGCTTCTTTTAGAATTCTTGCATCAGTTAAAAACTAATAGTCAAATAGTATTCTCATTCTAAAAATGAGAAATGAGGAATACTTTTTTACTTCTTATAACGAGGAATGGCAAGGAATTTTCAAGAATGGATGTCAAAGATAATCCTAATGATTTACTCATTAACAAATTATAAAGTACTTTAACCATCGGGTGTTGTACGGTACAGCCCCACCTTAAAGGCGAATTTGATACAACAGGCAGAAAAATTAAGAGGGAGAGGAAAGATAGCAAAAAAGGAGAATAAATGGGTGGAATTTTGCTTCCGAGTCAGTGGCTTGGGATTTGAAGATGGGCGTGTCATATTCACTGCGGTGAAATATACGATTAAACGGAAATTTGGTCTCAAATAGATGGAATAAGATTTTGATGATGATCCCCACTCCTAATAAGTAAAAATTTGATTCAATCCCCCTTCCCACTCGCCTTCCTCACGTAGGCCGCCTAAACATACGTTGTTGCCATTACCTCATTGTTTTGCCATTGTTGGTCAAGCAAGAGCTGATAGATGCGTACGCTCTAGACGTGTGTGAACACATGCGTGCGCGTATGAGAAAGAGGGAGAGAAGGACGCACAGATGGATGCATATTGCCCATACGAGATCCAGTATTTTGAATCGTGCGCAGACGCAATACAACAGCTGCGCAGCAAATACTATGGATTCCCCAGAAACTTTTGAGCTATGTCGGTGCACGGTTAGGTCCATATCCTGCCACCCCAACCAAACTTCCGGTTGTTCATTTTATTGTGAGCATAGTTTTATAAAATATCTGAATTATTCATAGAATATCTGAATTTGTGAATATACGTAAGACATGCACGAGACTAACATACTTCTGATGGGGTCAACTCGACCCTTCTTTGTCAACCCACGGATCGCTGTTCCCCTTCGGTAGCCACGGATTCCAAACCAAAATTGTTAACCGAACAGGTTGTATTCTAAGAGTAGGACGAGCACCATAGATTTCAAAGAATATCTTGCTGCACCGGACGTTATTATGCCGCCTGACAGTGCAGTTAAGGAAAAAAAATTGAATTTTTTAAAAAGGCCCCGATCCACTTTATCCGACCATATAATCCGATCTTAGATCGAACGTTTCAAAAAAAGATAAAAAATAAAAAACCGATTCCATATAACAATAAAAAACCGTCAGACAACATAATAACGCTCGACGGTGCAACAAGATATTTTCTTTCATCAGAGGCCAAGGGTCGTGAAGCCAGATGAAAACGTTCAAGTTTCAACATTGGGACGTCCTTGACGGCAACATGGACCTTTAGGACGTCCTTATGGTGGTGCTTCCTCCCTTTGTACATGCCAGGCATGAGACTCGGGGTTCCTCTGCCCAATCACAACCTGATCTGCTTGGGACTCGGCTACCAAAGACTCCTTGAACTTGATCCCCGTTAATTTCTTCCTTTTCTTTGAACAATTACTCACCTTGTGACCGACTTCACGACAGAACTTGAAGAGGGAGGGTACCTGGTTCTGCCAAAAACTTTCGTCCTCACAATCAATACAGACCTGCAACCCCACGGCTTTGGGATATCAGAGGCAAAGTTCCTGTGTAGACAGGTTTTTCAACATTTGCCATATGCAAAGAGAGCGTAAAACGACAATCCAACTTCGTGCAGTAACAATGATTTAACCTGCAAGATTAAGAGAGATCAACTACAAGACATTTCCTCGGGAACATTATATGAATGACGTTCACAATGCGATAATCTTTCCTTCCAAAAGCTTAAAGCAAGAGTAGCACGTCTATTTCCAAATTCTGATCTTGAACATTAAACAGTGGATAATAGCCACAGTTTCTCAAGTTCCCTTCGCATAAAAAGGGTTTCGATAAAACGATTTAAATTACTCCCCTTCTTGACTATAAGCTTTCACAATTTATGTCAACCGGTTCGAAGTGTACTGTATCCAATAAGGATAAGGATACATATGAAGATAGATTCTGGCCCAATGGGCAAAACTATTTACATACTCCTCTGCGTGTTTCTCTTTTCTCTGCCTCGGACTTTCGGGACCACCATGATTTCTTTTAGATGGTAGATATCAGCACTTGATAGAAGTAGTCCTGGAAAAACATTTTCCACTCATGAATTTCAGAAAGGCAGTGAGTGGAGAATAGGCTACAAATGATGGCCAAAAAAATTCTACAGTGCTAGATCCGTTATGGGAATGCCGTCCTAAACACTAAAAGTCTGGTACACAGTTCAAACCTTGAGAGGCATTTTGGGTTCTCTAGAGAGTCGATCTCATTTTCACTGGGCTGGTCCATAGAATCTGCTATTTGCTGAAGACCCTGAAAGATAAACACAAGTATCACATAATAAGATAAGATATTGAAAGAGATTCTGATATCACTGGGCAAGGCATCAACTGGAAGTCAAGCACAAAAGCAAGAATAAAAGCTGTACAGCTAGAAATATATTCTCTTGGGGGGGTGCAACAGGAATGAGATGGCAGCAAACCTTTAAGCTTGTAGTTTCCGAGAAACCCAGTGCACGCCTGCCAGTGCTAGATTTTGCCACAGTCTGCAGATGGTAAGCCATTGGTAAGGAAATCACAGCCACTAAGAGCAAAAAGAACCGTCTGTTTACTGAGATGCAATTGTAACTGGAAGAGAGAATGACAACATATTCATGAGATGATGTATAATCCAGCACACACTACGAAGAAACAAATACTACATGCTCCTATATGTTGATTAATGGATGGTTGGAAACTCTTTTCTCCCTTGATGAGTTTTTACCTAATGTTCCCTAATTGAATCAAATTCCCATTTGTTGCACTCTATAAATGTTCTTGGGGAAAAAATAGAATCAACAAACTCTAGTGAAAGCCTTGCCTTTGTCCCACAATGCTTTTGCACACGCACACCTTGGCAGTCAGTGCTTCACAATGAAATTCTCCAGGGACAGCACATTGATCTGAGCGACTACACTTAGGTGGAGGAGGACAAGCAATGGCAAGTTTTCTGTCAAAAGTCAGCATATAGCTTTATCCATGATAGGGGGGACCTGATTTCTGAGCCAAGCAAGTATGGCACCCTAGGGAGCCCACTGAAGGTGCAAATCCACGTGTATAGGACTGCACACGGTGGATTAACTACGATTATCTAGCACAACCTTTTGTGGATGTTAACACTTTGTTTCCCTTGTCAAGACAATGAAGAGTCCTTTGACCATTGTTTACCAGATGCTCGTATCCTTACGAAGTTTGGCATCATATTTCAACAAATTACGTTATGGACGACAGCCATCGGATAGTGTGGAAAAGTCAAAGCAGGATTTTGAACTAATGTTGGACCCTTAAAGATGACCATAAAGTATGGCGGCTGATCCTCCATGCCACTCTATGAGCAATTAGGGGTGGAAGTGAAAAAGGGTAGCAAAGGTGCTGGAGAGGGTAGCATCCTTCATCTGTGGGAGAGTGAGGAAATGGGTTACACTGGCAATGAAAATGAGCTCAATTCAATTTTTTGAGTTTCTTAGGAAGGTTAGTTTGGAGCACACGTCTTTGGTGTGGTTTTGTATAGAGAAACTTTTGAGAGCTTATACTTTCAATACATGTAAATTCCCCCTTTTTATCTAATACAGTTGTGGAATTATCCACTTTCAGAAAATCAGGAGTGCATGCATTAAATTTATACTAATGAACACACATTTCATACATCCAAGACGTAAATAGGAAAGAAGCATTTCAATACAAAGCCATGGCATTAACATTGTTTTGCATTCAGGTATAAGACACACCTAAACTTTTAGCAGGAGATACATTACATGGTGTTTGACCTATCATTTTCTAGACAATCCCACATGCTTACTGCTATATATACATTTCCTCCAACCCACTTCTACCTGAAAATTCCTACAAAAGGCTATATAAGGTTCACTAAAAAGCAGTGTTAACTAAGATACAAAACCAAACAAACGATCTTAAGGATAAACTGTTGATGAAGAAAAGAAGACACAGAAGAAATGACAGAGAACCTACTAGAAGACACTCGAGTAATGCAACTTGGAAAGCCAAAGCATAGGCCACAAGGTAAATGAACTTTTAAAGATAATTCTCCCAACTGACAAGTAGCAACTGGATCTACATGTTCAGGTTTGACACACAGAATGACACAAGCAAAATCCAACACGGAACCAAAATTTGATATTGATTAAAAGTAGCCAAGACAAACCAGCAGAAACTCCGGTGCTTTTCCACCTTTATCATGGACAAATTGGCAGAGATACAAAACTCCCTCACATGCAAGATCCTGCAGTCACAGTTCCAGAAGTTAGGACAAAGGGCAGCAACACATCCTCTTTCCAATTCAAAAATAAGTAAATAGAAATAAGGGGGAAAAGTACAACAAAAAAGGGTATTGGGCAGCCAAAAAACTAATAATATCCAACAGAAAGCAAAGCAACAGTAAATTGTCAGGACAAATACATCCTCAACTCTCATAATGGAAGGCAACCAAGGAAGAAAAAGAAAAACTTCACACCCAAGCAAGTGAGCTACAAGAGGCACCTCCCAAAATGTCATAAACTAGCACCTACGCCTCCTGCTCACATTGTTCAACCAGATTCATTAAGCATGCTCTAAAAGGAGGATCATATCAACCAAGAAAAAAAGAATTATGGAAAAAGGTCAGCGCATTTATCTCCTCTTGCCAGGTGTCATGTCCAAAATGATATTGTCATTTAGAAGTCAAAAAGAATTGCTGATTCTGCAACCCTATGGGAAGAAACACAACCACACAGAAGATAAAGAAATAAAGTTCATCCAATTTCAAGCATCCCTAAGAAGGACATAGATGAAAGGAATTAGTAAAGTAATATGAAAGTAGCCATCATTATGTTGGAATTATTACTTTTTTTTTACAGTAATTGATGGATTTAACAGTTGCAAAAGCCTTCTGCAGTAAATGCATCAATTTTTATGCATAATGCTTAGAACACTTTGGCCAATCAAGGAATCTGAATGTTATTGCATGAAGATAATTGTAGGTCTTTGAACAATAACAATGTTGACAAGTTGTTGATCACACTGTAGACACCCCCATCCTTGATAATCACAGAGAAATAAATTTGAGCAAGGTTAACAATTAGTCTATACTTGATGGAAATTACCGCCTGTTCTAAAAAAAGGTTAAGCTAAAGCTGCATATGGTTAATATGAATTGTGATACAATCCCATTTGAAGAAAGCAAGAGGTAAGCAAGGACACAAACGCACCCAACCTAGAAGACACAGTCTCCAATCTTAATAAAAGATAAAAGAGAGAGACTCGGTAACACTGCAAGCAAGTTTTACAACACTCACCAGGACAGAATTAATTCTCACCCAAGATCCAGTTTTGGATCCCTGCTACATCCCCTTCCAGCCTATGTTACCTGGATCCTTCAGATGACAACGACTACCTAACTGCATCAGAAAAGCACCTGATTCTGTACTCTGTTAAGAGTATGATTGCCTTGCAGCTTGACCTTTCCAAAAACTGTTGAGTATTCAACAGAGTATGATTGCCTTGCAGCTTGATCTTTCCACAAACATGAAGAATCGTCTTCCTGGATTCATGCTAGATATGGACATTGATTCTAGTCTTGCAAATCCACTTGTCTCTCTCCTTTATCTATGTCCAACCATCAAACTTTCCAAACAAATCTTGTTTTCTAGTTCTTTTGTTTTTCACCGATTTATCCTTAATAGGACAATAGGCCCAACAAGGTACACCTCAAGCCTCAGTTTTGCGCTACTTCCAAGCACAATGAGGTCCCGGTCAGCTTGGTCACCCAGATCTGCCTCTCTCTCTCTCTCTCTCTAGGGGGGGTTCTATGTGTGTGTTTTCTTTTTCTTTTCCCTTTTTTTTTCTTTTTTTTTGTGTGTGTGTGTGGGGGGGGGGGGGGGGGGGAGGGGGGTGGTTGGTTTTGTAGATGGGGATAACGATGCACTAACTCCTTTGCCCTTTCTTCATTAGATTCAAATCACACTCCCTCTTCTGCAGATCCTCCAAACAGCCTGCATCTTAGAGCTCATTCAACAGAAACCAAGACGCTCTTATGGACCCCGCCACCAACAAACGCAACTACAGTATTTTCTTGTGTGTTTCCTTTTGATCAGAAAATGGAGATTGGAGAGGCCTACTAGAATGCCATGATATTAAACGACATCCCACATGGGACCTGTGAACCTTTGTATTTGGCCCCAAATAGCCCAAGATCGTCCATGACAATTTGACCCACGGCACACCTCCCTTTGGCCCATGCCAGCCATCACTGTGACCTATGCTACCATTACCTCAGTCTGCGGAAGACCATCACCGCCGACTAGTTCAAGTCCTACATTGAAGGGCTAATCATCAAAGTGCAAGTGAAACGGATGCGCAGGAACATTCTCAATTTACAAAGGCAACAGTTCTATTACCATATCTGATTTGAATACTTATGGTAGCATTCATATGACTCAATAGTCAATAAGGATTGAAATTACATGTCAGGTGATTTCTTTAACTCCAGGAATCTTGGGGGGTCCAAAAAAATGTGTTACCAATTTCTTGACAATTGCAGACTTGACTGTAAAATCTAGGGAACTGTTATGAAGGAATGTCGATCCAGGTGTTTCTCAATGGCAATTCCCTACGCTCAACTGAGTCAGCTTTTTTGGATGTAGGCTACCCTTATCAACTTCTGCATGATCAGCTTCTCTTTTGTCGATGTAGACTAACTATTTCTCTTTTAGAAAGTCGATCAAAAGTGTGAAACAAGCAAGTTCTGCCAATTACAATTAGGCTAACCCTATGTTCATATTACATGGAGAATCTAGATGCAGAAATCCTATATTAGACAAATGATGCATGACTGTTCCATTTACATATCTTCTCGATGGAGACGGCTTTCCAACACTCACTCCATCCACAGTGTTGTATCACTTTCTAAACTAGGAAAGACTACAGATACAAGTGTCACCTGAAACCAAAAAGTACTAGAATGTAATCGTTCTGCTATGATGTACAATAAGTTAGGAGTGGTGCCTACCTGTTTGCCTTCAATTGCATTCATCTTTTCATCCTGCAGGGAAAGACAAAACGGAGTCATTTAATTACACCAGAATAATTCATGTTGAAGTACTGAAGGCAAAATAATTCAAAGATATAGAGCCCTCACCAAACTTGAAAGATATGCTTCAATTGCTTTTACATCGTTTCCGATTCTTCCAATTTTTCCATTGGCATCAGTCAGCTGGATATAAAGCATGCATGCAACATAGTGAATCATGATTGACAAGATCTTCCCATCACGAAAGAAAGAATTTGCACCTATAAGATACAGCAATACTCGGCTATCAAGTTCGCCTTTAAGGTGGGGCTGTACCGTACAACACCCGATGGTTAAAGTACTTTATAATTTGTTAATGAGTAAATCATTACGATTATCTTTGACATCCATTCTTGAAAATTCCTTGCCATTCCTCGTTATAAGAAGTAAAAAAGTATTCCTCATTTCTCATTTTTAGAATGAGAATACTATTTGACTATTAGTTTTTAACTGATGCAAGAATTCTAAAAGAAGCAATGTTCCTTTTTTTCTCTTTTCTTTGAGGAAAAGCCTTCCAAACATGAAAAGAAAACTTCAAAGCTATTCTCATTCTCTCTAGAATGACTCCTTTCTTGGAAAGTGTTTTTTGAAAGGAGTACCAAAAACATTTAAGGGTGCTCATTCTTCATTTTAAGTGAGAATGGATTTCCAAAAATGAGTCTTTGTCCCACCAACTTCATGTATTAAAGGGATTGTGCCATTTAATGGTGACATAGACATCACTCTGATCCCAGTAAACTCATCTAGCTGCCCAACAAAGTAAAAAAGGAGAAGACATTTGAAAATGGGGTACACGCACTAAACAACAAAAATGTTAGAGTTCTTGGCCTTGCCGCATCTCCTGCTTTCCTAAGTTGTCTTAAGTATCAATTTTTTTTTCTTAAAAAAAAGTTTGAGAGATACCCTCTGAATTTACAGCAAAAAACAGAGCATCTCAGTTCTCGCAGGAGAGCTTCCGCGCCACCCGCAGGGCGGCGTCCAGTTTGTCGTGCGCCCTGCACGCCGCCAGCAGCGCCCCCCACAGCGCCTCGTCGGGCGCCGCCTCCATCTCCCCCACCAACGCCTCCGCCTCCTCCACTCGCCCCGCCCTCCCCAGCATGTCCACCATGCAAGTGTAGTGCTCCACCGTCGGCCTCAGCCCCCACCTCTCCTCCATCCCCCTGAACAGCCTCTCGCCGGCCTCCACCAGCCCGCCGTGGCTGCACGCTGCCAGCGCGGCCGTCATCGCCTGGGCGTCGGGCCGCTCGCCGTCCTCCAACATCTCCTCGAACAGATGCAGCGCATCTCCCGACCGCCCGTGGGCGCCCAGGCCAGCGACCATCACCGTCCAGGAGACGAGGGTTCTCTTCGGCATTCCATCGAACAGGTCTCGCGCACAAGCAATGTCCCCGCACTTGCAGTACATGGCGATGAGGGAGTTGGCGACGCCCGCCTCGGAGGAGAGCCCCGCGACGACGGTGGCCGCGTGGAGAAGGCGGCCGAGGCGGAGAGAGGCGAGGGCGGCGCAGGCCCGGAGGGCGGAAGCCAGCCCGCGCGGGTCGGGAGGCTTGCCCTCGAGGGCCATGTCGCGGTAGAGGGCGAGGGCGGGGAGGAAGAGGCCGCGGTCGGCGTGGGCGCGGATGAGGGCGTTGTAGAGGAAGGCAGGGCGGCGGTTGGCGCGTGCGAAGATGTGGCGCGCCTCGCGGAGGCGGCCGCACTGGGCGTAGCAGGCGGAGAGCTTGGTGCGGAGGAGGTCGTGGTGGGCGACGCCCCCGGCGAGCATGGCGGCGTGGGCGCGGCGGAGCGCGCGGAGGTTGCGGGCGGCAAAGATGGAGTCGAGGAGGGCGGCGTAGAAGGGGACGCGCGCCGGAGCCAGCGACGGCATGGCTGTGGTGTCTTCGTGTCTGCCTACGAGTGCTCCCCAGATTTCAGTAGTGTGAGGCGCAGAGGAACGAAGAGCCGGGCGGCCCCCGTGGACGAGTAGGCAGAGCAAGCAAATGAAGCGAACAACTCGAAGAGATCCTCCAAGTCCAAGCGAGAGCAACGTCTCCAAAAGCCTCCAACAGTTCAGAAAGGAATCCCGGATAACATCTTTCTTTAGGACATTCAGACCCACCTCAATCGCATCCTACAAATTCCGAACACATCATTGTTAATGAGAAAAATTCAACATCTTAAAGTGGACATAAAAGGAGATATTTAAAATAAAAATGCCTACATAAAAGGGTTGCATAAAAATGCCTACAGAAAAGGAAGTCTTCTTTTTTAACAATTCCTATGACAAGTTTTTTTCTTTTGAATCCACAACTGATCTATTCTTTTTTTTTTCCTGCAAGATTTCCCATGGCTGTAAAAGAGTACAAAGTAGTTGCTGCTGGAAGGTGCCTGGCGTTTGGGGACACTCACAAAGCACAACAGTCAGGTTGGTGTTGAGTCTTAATAAATTTAAATAACAGTTAACTTATACACTTATTCAGAGGGTGCATTTTAGTATCATTTTAGTCATCCTATGCTTCATACTTGCGTAAACTTAATAAATATCTATACATCCATATTTCCTATGCATAAACAATGGCTGAGAGTTAGTCATTCCTAACTTAGCATGAACTATGCCTCAGTATAGTTCATAGACAAGGTAGCATCATATTAGGCTCATGATGAACTTAGCATCATTTTAAAGAAACAGAGTATAATGGTCTCATATTAAATAAAATAAAAAATAAATTTAAAAGAGAAGTAATATATATAGTGTGGTCAAATCTCTTCGTACTGCCCAACAGTATAGTGTTAGTTTTATAAAAAATTAAGAGGTGAATGATAGATTAATTTACATGTAAAAAATGTAAGTACCTAATACGAAGCATTTCAAGGTATTCATATTATTATCAATTTGCCCAGCAGTTTTTTATGCTGATTGTCTGGGTAAGTATATAGTTTATGTATCTTTTAATTTATCTTTTAATTATCAGATCTATTAACCTTGTGCCCAAACAAAATACTTCAATGTTTTGCCATTTTACTAACAAGTACTATTTTACTAATAAGCATTCGGATTTCTAGAAAGTATAATTGATAATGGATCAATCCAAATTTCATGCTTAGGTCCTACAAAAATTTTGATGAACATTTTCATCTTATTACAAGGATCTTATTTATACCATATACAGACTATCTAGGTTTATGGTATTAATTGCTTGACTAAAATTATTGACCTATGTGTCACCTTTCCTTATGTGTAACTTAACTTTTATTTGCATATGAGGGTATGAATTAGTTGACTAAAGACATTGACCTATGTGTTACCCATCCTTATGTGTAACTTAACTTTTAATTGCCCCTTTATTATATATGGGGGTATGAAGTAGTCACCAGATACTACAAAATAAAATGAAGAGTAATACTTATTGCTGCAAAACATCTAGGTTGTTCAATAACTTTTTTCTTTTTTCTGATGCAAGGTTTCCTATTGCTTGAAGGGGTTACAAAGTACCTATTGCGGAAGGGGCCGAGTGTTTGGGACAGCTACAGATCACAACATCCAGGTTGGTTAGTAATATATCAGTTTAATTCTTTTATGCCCTGCAGCTTTCCATATAATAATATTTATATGTGGTTCTATTTTCAAATCATTTGTTCTCTACTATATAAACCATATACTTGTGCATATTTTTTTCACTATGTCCTTCTTCCTGCCTTTACATACTGCCATACTTTCAAAAAAAAAAAAACTGATTTTACACACTGTGGGATATTAAACAGATGATGCATTTTAAGTTCACTGTTTTCAAGGTATTCATATTATTATCATTTTGCCCAGCAATTTTTAAGCCAATTCTCTGGATTCTTTACTGAAAATAGTGATTGAGAAAAAAATGTTATCATTTGTTAAGCATGGATCTATGTAACTCTTAACCTAAAAATCAGTCATCTATGCAGTCGTGACTCATAACTCTCCTAACATCATAGCCTGGTAAATGCTGTTTGATTCAAGGTTCTACACTTGCTGATAATATCCCAAAGTGCTCATATACAATTGAAATATCAAACAAAATACTTCTATGTTTTGCCATTTTACTAACAATTACTGTTTTACTAATAAGAAACTATTTAATGATAAAAAACCAAGGGCAATGACGCAAAAGCACAGACTTTAGTCTTTTCATATGACGATATTAAAAAACAAAATCATCATATTTCTATTCACATTTCTTTTCAATTCTATAAAAATTTAAGAGGTGAATGGTGGATTAATTTACCTGTAAAAAATAATTTCAGTACCTGATAAGAAGCATTAGAAAACTTTATAGATCAGTACCACACTGTTCAGCATCTGTACCTGTCTACAAAAATAAAAAATACACAAAAATATAATAGACAAAAATAAGAAGCATTATAAACCTATAATCTGCTTAAGATAAGTCAGCTAATATTATCACAAAAATAAAATCACAAACTATTTGCCAAAAAAAAAAAAAAATCAACTTTAACATGTTTAAGGCTAACGTAAACAAATATACATGTTTAAGGCTAACGTAAACAAACATACATACATACATGTGTATTTTCAGATTATCCCAATATTCCAAGAATTTTACCCATATCTGTTTAATCTAATATCTGCTTACTTTTGGAGCAATATTTTGATTTGCTGTTGGTCTCAAATATGTTTTTATTCGGCTTTGCACAGCCCAAACAAGCTGCTGCAGAAGGTGACAGGGGGGCAAATATTTACGGCACCTACACCTCACAATAGACAAGTGTGTTTCTAATAACAAAAGTTCATGGTCATTATGTTAGATTTGGTGATAATTCGGTGCATCTGCTTAGAGAAAAGCATATTCCCTGCGCTATATTTCTCAGTTTGAATGGAGAATTGTTAAACCTCAGAAATACAAAAGAAATAAAAAACAATATTTTCAATCTCCCAAAGACTCGAGCTTTTCAAGCATCATCCAATGCTCCTCAATTCTCATCAACATTAAAGACAAAGCTTGCTCATTACAAGTAAATATCCGATAAAATAGTCCCACATTTAGTCCAATTTAAAAACAAATTATGTTTAAAATAGTAGTGTCCACTCCCCTCTCTGCCTGAAGATCTTGAGTTAGATGGTTCATTCAATAACTTCAATCTGGTATTAGAGCCCATGATTGCATTTATGGACCATGAATGCCATGTTTGTCATTGTACATGTGACAAAACCTAAAGTCTGCCTGCATGCAAGGACAAGGTATCATAAAATAGTCCCACATAGAGTGGAGTAAAAAGGGTGGATATTCTTTGCCTTAAGGTTTTGAACGCGATGGCCTAATAGCTTCCAGAATAACAAAATTTCAAACAAAGAACAGAGTCAATCAAAGAACATTTTGATAAAAGTTTAGTGCCCAGGGTGAAATGGAACAGCTCGAGGTGGACAGAGCAGCCAAGATTCTAGAATGTAGGGCAGGAGTGTTCCCTACCACATATTTGAGCCCCAACTGTCAAGTGGAGTCATCCATAATGAGGATTTCAAGGCTATCATTGAGGAGAAAAAAGATAGAAGATTAGCAAGGTGGAAAGTGAGACTTCTATCCTATGGAGGTCATATGGTGCTATATAAGCTGTCCATTCCAGTTTGCTCAAAGATAGTGGCCAGGAAGACTGTTCATACAAAAGTTGTCTCATATTGCATGGAACTACAGAAGTAGAGGGAGATGTGGAGGATGGTATTATGCAAATTGGGGAAGCATCTAGAAAATCAAGGAGAATAGTCAGTTAGACATGGCATAAGGAACCTACATAACCTCACTTAGCTTTTGATAATGAAATGGTTACAGAAACTGGGGAGGATGAGGGGGAACATTTCTAGAAAAGTAGATGGTACTGAGAATACATTAAGACAAGTAAAAAATGTACATCCCATTGTCGAAAATCAGATTACCGGGGCTTGGGAGTATGGAAACTTCATGATTTATACCTAGCTTTGATGAGCAAATGGTTGTAGAAATTGGGGTGGATGAGAGGGGTCTTCGGCTGGAAGTGATCAAACATAAGCATTACAAAAGATCCAGAGTGAATCACTATGTCAAGCACAACGACCAATGTTCCTAAACTATGGTAACGTAACCCTTATCACAATGTACGTGATCTGCTTAAGCATCTCCTTTCCATTATGGTTGGGATGGGAAGATTTCTGTGCCCAGACAGAGTTTGATAGCAGAAAGGCAGAAATATTGCTGAAGCTTTCTAGCATCTCCGGTACCAATGAGCTTATGAGCTTTGGCAGCAGATGTATATGACTATAAAAGATGTTAGATAGAACATATATGAGGATGATACAGGTTTAAGGAATCTTCTGACTAAAACTGTGCAAATGCTAAGATCGCAAAAACACGAGATCTGCACAAACATATGAAAACCAGGATCTTCCTCAAAAGAAAATAACCCACGATTTGTGTAGACCTAAATAACCTATAGATCTAACCTCCTCTAACCTGTAGGTCTAATAATCAACAACATATCTACTAGGTTAGCGAAAAATAACAAAACAACTAAAAAAACTAAACAAAAACCAACAAAAGAAGGAGACAACATCGATTGGGTAAGAATAGTACCGGCTGGACGTCCCAGGCCAACCGCGGCCGCTTCCTGGGGTGGCGATCCATGTGGCTGTGCGGGAACTCGGTGAGGCACTCCATCTCCATATTCCCCCTCGGATCTGCGCGAGACGGCAGCGAAATCGAAGAGATCGGTGCAGGAACCAGAAGAGGAAACGAGATCTGACGCCGTAGATTGGAACAGATCTGGGCCATCTTTTTTATCCTTGGAAGAGTAAAGATAACCCTCGACCGCATATTAAAGTGGATTATTATTCCAACTACGGTTAGGATACCTTACCCGGGTTAGGTTCGACTTGGCGACTGACCTGGTGGGTAGTGGTGGCAACACCTCAGCCGCGGATGGGTTCTCTTTTCCTTACCGGCGTTGGATCGTGCGTCGGGTTCTCTTATCCAATATGCACAATTTGGTGATTAAAAAATACGCATATAGAATACTTATTCAAAACTAGAAAAAGTAAATATAACCATAAAGATGTGTACCTACAAAAAATCTGGTGCCTCTCTATCCCTTGGTGAGTAGAAAATAAATTTTGAGAAATTGTCGGATATGCTGCTATCGTCTATGTTGTCCTAGAGGGGAGATTGAGTTATCTAATATACTAAGGCGTATTAGTTATATTTAGGTCTCATTCTATATGTTTTAAACAAATAAAATAAGAAATTAGTAATTTTCGGTAATTATTCCGATATTGAAATTGGAAACGGAAAATAGACTTTCCAATTTTATCGGAAACAGAAACAGAAAATACACTTTTTGATCTTATCAGAATCATAAACGAAAACAGGTTATCGTTATCGGAATCGAAAAACAGAAACACATGTTTCCATATCCGTATCCTACCTGTTTACAGTCCTAAAATTAGGAAAGGTAGGAAAAAGTAAAATTTACTATAGTGCTCATGAGAAACGAAATGCTATTGTAAATACTTAAATATAATGTCGTATGGTCAAAAAACTCTAATTCCTTCAAGTTATACCAAGAAAAACAGAAAATTAAAGATTTCAGTTAGAAACATGAAAAATTCAAAAAACAGAGTGTAAAACATGCATACTAGGTGGCCACATATCTGGCCATTTATGCATACAGTGTAGTTACTACTTTGCAAAACTAAAAAATCATATTCCAGCATCGTATGATTTCTTCTTTTCATAAGTAGTATTCTAGCAGAATATCACACGATTCCCATCCAAACTAGTACAAACATGCCTAGCTTTAACTTTCATTCATCCGATCCCGTAAAGCTCTTGGGAATGGTAGGCTGACTGACTAGGCAGGCTGCCTTGTTAGCAAGGCAAGCGCTCCAAGAGTGAGGCAGCTATTTTGGTTACTTCTTAACCACTGTTTTAAAAGCAGCTGCCTATGTGATTCGGCAGCCTGCCTAGGCACCTTGGATGGGTCGGCTGTCCTAAAGGTCTCCACCTCAAATTTTTTTGCACTGTTTTGTATCATCAACTTTCCCTTATCATATCAATATGTACTCACCTAAATGCTCCTGATAATAAGACGTGCTGTATCTCTAGATGTTGGATAGGACTAGCAAACTTCTAGCAACATGTGTTGTATCTCAAGATCCTTCCATAGATGTCAAACCTGTTTCATTGTCTGATGTTTGTTCATGGTTAGATCTATGATAAAAGAAAAGATGCCACATTAAGCTTACATCACTAAACAAGGACGTCAAATTGCATGGTATCCTCATCTCTCTTTCTAACATTGTTCACTCCATTGGACTCTTGGTTAATGCAAACTGCACGGTAGGGCCTTTGTCCATTTAAAGACCGATGGAAGATTGAAAAGAACTGTGTTATATAGGTTGCATCCAAGAATTTAAGAGTAGGTCTGAAAACCACCATCCAAACAGATGTCCCAGAAAAAAATCAATCAGAAGAAGAACAAAAATGCAATGTTGATATGAAAACCCATGTGGGAACGCAGAAAACCTACAATCTCATGCCAAATCCAAAGCGTTGAATGGAAAGAACACCAGAAAAATAGATATAAGCACACATCGGATAAAAAAGATGCCCTACAGAATAAGATAGCATAAGCAAACACAAAAAACCACAAAACAAAGCAACCAGCAAACATATGTGTGTAGAAAGAGGAAAGAGACCTAAAGGCCGGCTCAAGAGGAGTGCGAGTCAGGTGGGTCTTGCAGTGGTGAAGCTATTTAGGGACAGTGGTGCAGCAGTGGTCGGCTTGAGGAGGCAGCTATGGCGCTGGAGGAGGACATGGCTGAAGGAAGGAAGATAGGGTTTTCTCACTGTTTTCCCAAATGTGGAGGCCCAATGGAGATCCACTTTAATAAAGGGAATGGGGGAGGTAGCGAACTCTTGGGAGAGAAAGAGGGGGGCTTTGAGCTACCGGCGGCAGTGGCGCGGCGACGGCGGCGGTGGCTCAGCGGTGGCGGTGGCGCGGCGACGGCGGCGGTGGCTCAGCGGTGGCGTTGGCGCGGCGACGGCGGCAGTGGCTCAGCGGTGGCGTTGGCGCGGCAGTGGCTCAGCGGTGGCGTTGGCGCGGCGACGACGGCGACGGCGGTGCTCGAGGACGACGGCGCTGCTGGATGCTCGGGGACGAGGACGAAGGCGCTGCTGGATGCTCGGGATGCTTTGGGGGTAACAGGTTTTGGGGATTTAGGGTTGGAGGGAGTGGGCCAGAACTGGGCCGCCGGGTAACCGGGCCAAATGGGCATGGCCGAATTTTACCATCCGTTTAATACGTATGATCGTATTATATCCGTATAATACGGCCGACAGTAAAAGACGCAAATTTTTATCTTAATAATGAGCAATACGGCTGCCTCTTAATAATGAGCAATACGGCTGCCCGATGTTCTTACTCGGCATCAAATTGGTCAATTTTTATCTTTATTTTTTTAGTTTTTTTAAATGTTTTTAAAACGTCTAATTAAAAAATATGAGTAATAATATTTTTTACTTTTCATTTAAGGTCTATTTCGATTTTGCATTCTTTCCAAATTATTCGATTCAAGATCGGATTGTACGACAAAGTAAAATGGATCAGAACCTACGAAAAAAAATAAAATCATAATTTTTCTTTTGACTACACTGATTGACGGTGTTATCAACATGCTTAACTAAAACTAAATTAATGAAAACTTCTTTCTCCATATCTCTCGAAGTTCTTTTTTGTTTCAACATAATTCTATTTTACTAATGTCTACCTAATAACGCCGATATCCACCCACAACTCTCAAATTGATTTTAATAGAGATAAACTATGTAACCCAAGTCTCTCTCTCTCTCTCTTAACCCCCACGTCTCTCTCTAGACGTCTTAATGACAGACATAAGTTAGACCGTATAACCCACGTCTCTCTCTCTTGACCCGCACTTCTGTCCGTCTCTCTCCCTACATAGTCCAAGAAAGTTTTCACTCAACCACTAGGTGGATTTACAGAAAAAAATTACACAATTGAGAAGAGAATAAAATTTTATAATCCTACTCCCTTAATTTAAATGTTACCAAGAAAATGAAATAATTTATTATTTTAAGAATATTTATTTACCACCGTTCGAATTTGGATTGAAAGAAAATTTTCATAATAAGCATTTTATTAATCAAAAGTCTTAAATTATTTATAGCCATTTTGTATAATCTTTCTTCATATAAATTATTGTTAGAATATTTTCATCAATTATTTCATTTCTACGCTAGATTGAAAGACATCTTTACGGTGTCGTGCACCCAACTAAGAGATGACGTCAATTGTTCTATAGATTTTTATTTTTATTATTATTTATTATTATTTTTAAAATACATTAAGCTTAACAATTTTGTACACAAACTTATTGTTGGATTCCATCTATGTTTACGCTTATTATATTTTTATTTTAATTATTTTTATAATTACTGTCAAAATACAGTGGGCTTAACATTTCTGTACACAAACTTATAATAAATTCAAGCTAGAATAAATATACGTCTTATCACGTACAACTAATTCTCTTTTTTTAAATTAATGTATCATCTTTCAATTAACCTTTTAATTTTATTTCTCATTTAACATTGCAAATACATGAAGTGATCTTAAATTTTTATTCATTATAAAAAAATTAACTAAATATTCAAAAAAGTAAAAAAAATAGTTTTGAACATATAATATTATGCAATTAATTTATTCATTACTTCATACATAATATAACATTAATTTTAATTTTAATACACTTAAATTTAAACTTTCACCGTGCATCGCACGGGATTGCAACTAGTTTTTAATATTTTATAGCACAGCGCTGATAAATTGCGAAGAGTTCTTCATGGCAAGGAATTGGCAGAGGTAGAACTATCATAGAGGCATTTGTTCTTCCATCATGAAGCGTTAATATCAAATGGATAGTGCCCAGAATTTAGTTGTAGCTCATGATGGTTTCAAATTACTAGGCTTTGGTTTCGAAACAACTTCCCTATTAATAGACAACTTCCTTGCCAAGACTCTGTTTGGATGCGAGTCACGAAAATATTGGTCGAAAATATTGGTTGATTTAGCACTTTAGCACAAGTTCGTTTGTCTCAAAATTATTTATCGTGAATGTGGTTTCAGTAGGGTTATTCACTTATTTGTCTCGTTTGCCGAAACCAAGTCCAACTAGGTTCATAAATATGTGTTTATAAACCTACTCCACAATAACCCGAGTTTACTAATTTATGTGCAATATAACCTATATAGGGCAGACATACTGGTTTGTTCACAGGATAAGGGTTGAATAGGATGTGTTATTCCATTTATTTGGTTTGGGAGTTTGGACGCATTATTTTTTTGTTATTTTGGATTTGAACGTGTTATTCAAGTGGAATAAACTATTTCATATAAAAGGCAAGAACTATTTGTTTTGGTGAATTATTTATTTTATCTAAAATGGATTCTTCTTATTTTAGTAATAAGAGATTTGGGAACAAAAAAAATCTGAAATATCTCATCTTCAAAACAAACCAGCTCAAAGTGAATAAAACAAAGTGAGTGATAGGTGTAGGAGATATCCTAGGATGGAAAAAAAGGGCGTAGGAGATATGTTTGACCATTTGGGTTGTTATTTAGGGGTTGTTTGTTTTAGGGTAAATTTTTGTACATCATTGGTTTTAAAATCACTGATTTTAAAATAAGTGAAATTATCTTGTTTTAGAATCATGAAATTTTTGTTTGGTTGTTTGTAAAATAAAACAAGATGGATGTTTCAATTTTCTTGTTTTGATTTATGGTAGATCTTTGTTGTAAATCAAAATAAGGGAATTGAATTGTCAAGTGGGTAGACAAGTTTCAAATAGAATTTTACTTTACATTGTTTTATATCATTCTAAACAAATAAAAACACTGTAAAATAAAACAATTATTTCAAATTGTACTATTTTATACTAAAACAAACAGCCCTTTAGTAGCATTTGGAAGAGGTGGAAAGGGGACAGGTGCACCATTCAGAGGATGTGGGAAAAAAAAAAAAACTTTGTTTTGAGTTGGAATTTGTTCAAGCGAAAATGGGAAAAAAAGACATGGAATGGTGGCAACTCAAAGCCTGAGTTAGATAGAATGAGTGACCAGACTTCTTCGGCTCTGTTTGGGAATACTTTTGAAACTATAGATTGTGTAGAAATTTGGATTTTAGATGTTGCTAGTTCATCATGTTAGAAACTTAGGTTCTGTTTGGTAATGATCGTGGGTCAGATTTGAGACTTTCAGTTTTGGTGGAATCTAAATTCTGTTGATTTTTTTTTTCAAACAAAAATTCATGACTAAATTCTGTTTGAATTTGTAGTTGGGAGGTAGATTGAAAAGGGGAGTCTTTTAAATTTTTAGGATATTTTTTGAAAAGAGGATAAGAGGAAAATCTGGAAATTTACAAGAGGAATTTCTTGCTTCTTTCTACTTTTATCCTCCTAAAAGTAAGGCCTTGATTACTTTTGAAGGACAAAAATATCTTGCTTCTTTCCAGTTTTACCTTTTAAAACTAAGACTCTAATTGCTTTTGAAAAACAAAAGTGTCTTTTTATTTGTTTCAGATTTGTTTAAAGATTATTCTGCAGCTGGGTGCATTGATCCCTGGTCTCCTGACAAGGAGAATTATTGCCCAACCATTGGACTACGGTCCATAAAAAGAAACTTTCGTTTTAAAAAAACCAATTAGAACCTCTTTAATAGTAAGGAATGCAAGATCAGCACCCAAATTGGTCCAATCCCAATCCTCCATTAACTGTTCTGAGATGATGTTTGTTTGGATTGGACTGAGATTGGATCAAGATTAGATTGGGATTGGAACAAATTTTTTTAGTCAATTTAAAAATAGATTGGATTTGCTCGGTTTAGACTGGGTCTATCTGTGCTTGACCCTTAAATTTTCCCTATCTTGCTTAATAGGAGTTAGACATTAATATCTTAAGATTTAGACATTAATATTTTAAGATTTTAACATGTAACATGTTACGGTGTCAATGTGTCAAAATGTCAATGTGTTAACATGAACACGTTAATTGTAACACTTCGGCATTTAAGGTGTTAACAAACTAATATATTTATATTTTCACACTTTTAAGAGATTAATATTTTAATTACTGAAGTATTATGATTACTGTATGTATATAAATAGATGAATAAAAATATTAAAAAATAAAACTTTTGTAAAAAAAGTGATGGCCGTTAATGGAAGCGTGTGGAAACTAAAAGGCTGCCGGTAAAACAGACTAGGAACAGTCAGCAAAAAACTGGTAGCCTGGTAGGCGAGGAGAATAATGTTAAATTTGTAATAGTGGTCTTTGATTAGTTTTGCAATGGAAAATGATGTTAGATTTATAATAGAGGTCTGTAATTCCATATGAAAAGTTTTTGAAAAGTCAATAATTAGTGACATTTTATAAAATAGTATAAATGAATATTTTATAATTTTTTACTGTGCACTGAGCAGTTTCTTGTCATTTTCAGTGACATAATTATGTTTTAATTTTTAAAAAATAGTGTATGTACAAAAATGTCTCTCTAATTTAACTATTTATTTATAAGTCTTCACAATCCTCCCTGAATTGGTGTAAAACCTCAGAATGTTACAGAAACCTTTGAGGGTGTTAAAAAAAGCCTCTAACAATAAGAAAACTTATTTATAACCAATTAAATAAGAGGAGTTATTAGTTATATCAAACTTTTAGAGGGCTGAAGATCAAAAAGCCCTATCACAAATTTACAAAAGTTCTCGGTAAACGTATGAACTTAATTCTGTCTTCCTTCCGAAGATTGGGCTCACGATGACGACAAGAACCGGTAGAGTGTGACTTTAGTGGTACTATGTTGAAATTTTCCCATCACCTTCAGCATCAAGTGCGATGCCCCAAACATTATCCCATTAATTGTAAAGTGATGTTTCGGATGTAACTTGTGGAAAACGGTGTTCGTACTTACAGTAATTTTTATTTTTTGTAAACTAATTAATTTTGGATTGTTTTTTCATAACCAGGTGCTTTAGTGAAGTCTTAAGTTTGATTGAAGTTATCCAAATAGATTATGGTATCCAAGTGAGGAATTTGATATTAAACTTAGTTAAATTTATGATGACACGACCTTTTAACTTGCAAATAACCCCATTTTTGACATTTATGTCTTGCTTCTACTAACTTGCAATCTGCTTATTGAATGCTTTCCAACATCCTCCATCTTGATTGCTTTCAATCATGCTCCATCAAGTTGATAATTTTAACAGCCAGTCACTTTTGGCATCTCAACTACAAGTCCACAGGTCTTAAGTCGTAACCTTGGTTATCTGCTGATGTAAACATATTTATGATAAATCTATGTTCATAATTTCATGTTTGATTGTTCTAGATAAATGATAATTGAATTTATGATAAATATGAGAGTTTCTATAATCTGTATTTAATAAGCTTGTGAAAAATACATATATGAGGAGATCTTGTGTTTACAATACACTTGAATGAGTCTTTAGTAAGTTTATCTTTTACCATTCAAAACCAAGAATTTACCATTGATAGGCTGAAATCTCGTCTAGCTCGATTAGAGCTTTCTATTTTTAATTAGAGAGACGTCACTCGATGGTCTCTGTAAAATAAAACACCATCAGAAGTTCATCGGCAACGATCTAGGAGAGTCCCCCTCTGATGCCTAAGTCAAAAGGGTGAAAATTCTCAAAAAAAGATCAGATAATTGGGGCTCTAAAAATGTATCTTCACAAGGTCCTTTATATAGCTCTCGAGCCCGTATAAAAGGTTGACTCTGGTCAGAAAAATCTTGTCTGAGGCATATTTCGAGACTCGATTCCGTCCATAAGTCCGCACAGTCCGAGACCTCAAGTTTTTGGTTTTGGTCGGAACAAGAAGTACGCCCCAATTGGAAAAGTTTTGATGGGGATTCGATCTCTCTCTGAGTTTTTCCCGAAACTTCTAACTTTGGACCGCCCTTTGTGAGCCGTAGCATTCAACAAGTTCATGGACCGGAGGAGAGAAGATTAGCAGGCCGGCCCATTAGTGTTTTTGGGCCAAATGAAATCCTCCTCATTCAACTAGAAACCTAAATGCATCTACATATTTCATCTAAGCATGCATGTGAGTGGTAATTAATTTTAATAAGGGGTAGTTTGCTTTCTTGTAAGACTCTATAATTTGTTGGTTTTAAGATTGCCAGTTTTAAAATTAGTAAATTCTTATGATTTTAAAATTAGAGTAGTTTATTTGAATGTTTGTAAATAAAATAAGGAGATACATAAAATTCTCTTGTTTTGATTACGATGGTTCTTCCAGGAAAATCAAAACAAGGGAATAAGCCTCCGTGTAAACATATAGGATGTTATCTTACATCTTTTTAAGTCGAAGCAAAATTTCAAAAATATTGTAAAAATAAAATATTTTTTTCCCACAGATTTCACTATTTCCCATCCAAACAAAAGCCCTTGAGTGCAAATGGGCGGAAATCTTGCCCTCTTCAATCTTCATCATGGTATTCCTATCTATCATGGTAGTTTTCCTAGGATTGTGTTATCTCATTTATTACGGCAAGAGTCGGATACATTTAATCCATTTCTAGAAAAGGCTCCATTTATAAGGTCGTCGGTGGGCACTGGCCCGGTGGGTACGTTTCTTCTTTTGTGTCTTTAATTTTTATTACACCAGGAAATAAATGTAATTATATGTTGGGGATAGTTTTATAAATAGCCTTAGCATCTGTCCTATACCACTGAATGTTCTTACACTCTTTGTATTGCCATTTATATCCGCATGATAGACCATATTATGTGTCTATACCCTTACCATCATCTGTGATTTGTTTATCCTAACCAGTTAAGAGAGAGAAAATGTTAACCTGTCCTTTTTTTAAAACCCTTTTGAAACCTTAACTTTTATACCTCAGTGATGTTTCCATTAGAATATTCCTTAAGCCTTGACAATACTAGCACTGAAAGCATATATACGAAACAATATTATTTATTTATTATATATGAGCACAAAAAATATAAGAGTATGTGGTAAAATTTGATGGATTTCATTCTATATATGTAATTATCCCCATATGTTACCTGCCAATATTAGCGAAAGTGGATCACAAGAAAGAACCTGATTGCTAAGTTTTTGTATTTAAATAGGATTTTAACGATAATGATTTTTTTTTTGCCAACTTTTTGTGGTTAGTATTCTAAACCCTACATGAAAGTTGTGGCATGTATAGATAATCTCACTCCAAAGTCTTTCATATTTTAATTTTCTTGGAGAAATACTTGTTGCAACATACAGTTGCAACAATCAAAGCATGCGCTTACATGATTTGACAACTTAGATTGTTGCGAGCGTGTGATCTATCTTTACTTAGAATTTTCTTTATCATCCAATGAAATATCAGATGAAAGAGCCGCCCGCTGCCCCGGCATTAATATTTTTCATTTTCTTTTGTATAGTGAAAAAAGTTCATGGATTCTACCGTCGCCAAATTTTTTTGTAGTTTACACCCTCAATCAAACTCTTTAATTGAGGATAGACGATTCAAATACCCAGATTCGCATGCTTTTTTCTGTTCAACAATTTTATTTTTTTTAAAGCATCAAGCTGTCACTCTAGTTGATCTTCTAAAATCAAAGGGATCAGTCCCATCAATTCTAGAGGTAAACATATTGTAGATAATTTTATTAAAGACACTTGGTCCTCTGTTACAATGAACTACTAATTTGATGCAATGACTACGACTTAAGTATCCAAGTATCCAAAGATGACGAATATACAAGGAATGCATTGAAGTATTGATATCATTATCCTTTTTGTTTTTTTGGTCAAGCTGTTCGATGTTACCTAATATTTATGTATCCACTCTTAGAAGGGGTTCAAATCTAAGGATGTCTTTGGTATAGTTTTTAATAGGAAGTCACTGTTAACTGTTTTCTATAATATAAAAAATAATAGATAAAGATGATTATAATTAAATTGACATAGTTATATAAATCAAACTTCCCCTAGTAATCCTGCTTTTTCTTTAATTTAAAGAGTTTTAAAAACACTCAAAATTACAAACTGCGCCAAACATGGCCTAAATTGCTTTCTCTTTAGTTGTAGCCATCTTTGAACTCTGCTATTAGAAGTAGATGTTATACATCAAAAAAGCCACCGTAGTAATACAAGCGGGTTGGATTCGATGTGAATCTAAAGTAGATTGGTGACCGTATTCATTATCATTTCAATTACAAAGGTTATTTAAACGTTGACCCATAAGCTAATCATCAGTCAGTCCGAATTCTCATGATACTATGTACATTCTGTTTATAAAAGATTTGTATCCTGATTGTCCGTTAACTGACCTGTAAAGTGGCGGACCCGCCCATTTTAGTGGGGTCCCAGGACTCCATTGAAATTTCAAATTTTTCTTACAATAGTCTTAATTAAATAAGACAAATTTTAAATTTAGATATAAGATGACCACATTGAATTTTTTAGTTTACCCACAGGATCCTAATCTACACGGATCTCAGTTTCACTGAATTTTTTATATAGTATTATGACACATTTATGATTTAATAAAAAACTCGTTGAGTTCATTTGGAAGAAAAAATTCATCGTAAACGAAGTGTATCATTTTTATTGAAGTATATCATTTTTATAATGATTAAAATATATTTATTTTTATTTTAATATTTTTATTATAACTAAAATAAAATATAAATAAATTTAATAATAATCCGAATGACCCTGCTGTACAAAGTTTCTACGTCCGCCACTGGACCTGTAAGGGTGTCAACTACTAATGACAGTCAAATAATTAGGTTATCGGTTGCCATTTCCCTAAGCACTGTCATTGGCCCTGACAACATAGTCCAAACTGAGGAGTAGTCAGTAAAATAGAATCGAGATTAGCTAATATTAATTAGGAATTTGGGCAGAGCAAGGAAGCCCAATCACTCTACGCATCATCACGTATACATATTACGCATCCGGTCAAACGAACGGCTGAGAAATTGCCCTATCGCGCACAAAGTTACAAAACGACAAATGCGTTGTTGAGACAAGATTCTACCGACACGCATACGCGTCGATATTTATCGAATCCGGACGCACGCAGAGACCCAACGACTGGGTCTCGATCCATGAGCGAAAGAGCATGATTTGCCCGAAACCCGGAATTTAATAATTTGGGACTCCGATGGAGGGAAAACACCGCCGGGGAAAGTTACACATTACCCCTTCCGAGAGCAAACTCCCATGGACCAGGCGACAAAAGCAACTTTAAAATGGCATGTGAGACAAAAAAAGCCCGCCGACGTGGCACGGAACCTGTCCCACCGGGGCAGTACGTCCGTGCGTGTCGCTGCGCAAGGACCCCCGTCAGGTCCTCGGTCTTTGCCAAATTCCCCCACCCTGCCCACGCTGCCCGCATTTCGCTCCCCACCTTCGTCCCCATCACCTGCCCGGGCTGCCCTCTCTTTAACCACGCCCCCCCATCCCTCCCTTCTCCATTCCAACACTCTTTTCTCACACCTCCCCCCTCTCTCTCTCTCCTCCACCTCTCTCTCTGGTCTCCACTCCCCGGAGCTGCTCCCCGTCCCCCAACCCCATCTGGTCTCCGGCGAGATGGCCGGAGAAGGCGCTGCCGCTGGTGGCCTCCCCTCGCCGCTGCTGTCCTATCGAAGCCGCGCCGGGGTCCTCTTCGCGGGGAGGCGCGCCGCTGCCCGGGAGACGCGGTAGAGGTGGTTTGGGGGGCATCTGCTTTTGATTTCGTGTGGGGATGCCGATTTCTAGGGTTTAATGTTCCTTGGGGCGGCCTCCGGTTCGGGAATCCTCCCGGTGATGCTGCGGCTTGCGGCGAGGTGTTGATCTTCTGCTGTAGCCTCGAGGTTTCCGGTTGTGGAGTGGTGGGTCTCCGCCAGCGGGGGTGGTGACGCGCGGGTTAGCTTTTCCTGTGGTCGCGGTGTGAGACTGTTGTTCTGATCCAGAGGAGGAGGCGAGCGGGTTTGAGGCTTTGACGGGTCTTTCAGGTACTTGCGGAGGATGGTCTGTGCTTTTGTTCTTCCGGACTGGTTGTTGTAGGAGGTGTGGCTTTTGAGGTTGATGGTTTTGTGATTGGTTAGGGTTTTTGGAGGATGGGGTTGGGCCCCGATGCTGTTCACGTCGACGGGTGGGGAAATGCGGGGAAAGCGAAGGGGAGGAGGAAGAAGAAGAAGAAGGGAGTGGGCGAGGAGACCGGGTGCTGGATTAGGTTCAATTTTATGGGGATCTGCATTCCTTCGAGACACAAAGTCGATGCTTCTGTCAGCAGCGGCTGCACTACTTATGGTAATTTGTTTGGGTTAGCTTGTCTCCGGTGGTGATGTCTGGCTACGATATAGTCTTCATTGGAATTGCTGCTTTCGTTATCTTCCTGATGCATGATATTTTGAAATGCTGCAAAAAGTCTTTTTTTTTTTTTATGGTTTCCCTCTGCGCGGTGGAGATCAATTTCTCCCCTCAAGACCTTTTTTTTCGATGATGGAGCAGTTTTGTCTGCTGCTGAGTTACCACTAAACTTGATAATGGTGATTCACTGTCTCATTCACATCATCTTCTTTCGGGGTTCAAATTTAGAGTAGGAAGAAAAAGAGAAGAAAAGACAACAGTCGTAAATTTGGCGTCGTCTGCATCCTTCCAGCTATGCTTGAGGGCTACTTCCCTTCGTATTGTTGTTTTGACAGCGGATGCAAGCAACACCAGAGCCCTTTTCTTCTTTTACTTGTTTTGAAGTTTCAGAGTATTCTTAATCCCTTATTGGCGTGGAGGCTTGATGTTCATATTCAAATTGTGAAGCCCTAAGAATTATCTGGAATAATTCATTGATAATCTTGGGTTTGCGAGTCGAAGGACTTTTGGTAAAAATGTTCAGGAAAGTGCGTGATCAAGTGTTCTTCAAAATGACGTCTTTTTTCATCGTCTTTTTTGTGTTCTTATATTACCATTTGCAAGCATATAGTTGTACAAACTTCTGCATCTTTATGATTTATATGTGGGGTTTTCATAATGTTAAGTAGATTATTATCAGGATCGTATATTTTGTAGTGCAACATTTTGCAATTGATTTGGGCATGTTTTTTGCTTCCTTCCATGCAGCAGAAAGCAAGTCAACAAATGAGGGCAGCAGAGACCAGCCAACTGTTCCTATTGCCTCTGGTTCTACAACCACCAGTAACGCAGAAAGTAGCTCTTCAACTCCAAAGGTTGCTGAGAATTTGAAAGTTGCATCCCAGCTACGGAAATTTACTTTCAATGAGTTGAAATGTGCCACAAGAAATTTTAGACCTGAGAGTCTTCTTGGAGAGGGAGGTTTTGGTTGCGTTTTCAAGGGGTGGATTGAGGAGAATGGAACTGCCCCCGTGAAGCCTGGTACTGGGCTTACTGTGGCTGTCAAAACACTTAACCATGATGGTCTTCAAGGGCACAAAGAATGGCTGGTATTTTTTATTTAGTGATATATTCTGTCCCTTTTATGGAAGATTTCTACCTGCTTTCTGCTTTACATTGGTTCTTATTTATTAACTTTTTATTACTTTTCCAGGCCGAGGTTAACTTTCTTGGTGAACTTCTTCATCCAAATTTAGTTAAGTTGATTGGGTATTGTATCGAGGATGATCAAAGATTGTTGGCTTATGAGTTTATGCCCCGGGGAAGTTTGGAAAACCATCTGTTCAGAAGTATGTAACATGCACCTCTTGGATCTATTTCTGATCATCCATGCTCTTTTTTGCCAACCCTTGATGAAATGGAAAGCTTGATCCATCTTTTTATGCTTCTAACAACCTTCTTCCTTTGCTGAGTGGAAACTGTCTTTTCATGTTTGCCAATAGTTTAGCAGAAACATTCTTATAAAGTGAATGAACAGTGTATGCTATTTTTATTTTGTTTTTTTGTGAATACTATCTGCTCAACTATACCCAACTGGACAAACCTGCATGAAACTTGATCATCATCCTGGTTACAAGATCAGCAACTTTCTTTTCTGATGCATAGAAACATCCATCTGTGGTGCTGTTACTGGTGAAAGTTGTCAAATTTCTCATGGTTAGGAAGATAGTGTATGAGAACTTTCAAGAGCACGATTAGCACTCCTAACAAATTGGGTGCTTACTTCAGGGAGCCGGTGCACAATAGCTGCGGCACTGGTGCTTTCTTTGGGCTATTAACTAGTGAGCTTCTCACTTTTGATAAAATAGTGAACATCTGTTTGTGCTTTTTTACTGTGTTTCTTTTCTTCATTGCTGCACAAGCTGTGGGCACAGGCTTGTCAGCATTAACATGAGGTTTACATGGTTATTTGAAACATTCAGATATTTCTTGGTAAATTGAAATGAATTGGACTGAGTCCTGTTTCAGTCTCACCCTTATGAGAGGTTCAGATAGGTACTGGAAGAAGATGAATTTATAAATTGCTTCAGGGTTTTTTACCCATAAGTCCTTATAATCTTTTGATATTACAAATACGTCCCCCCCTTAATGTGACTACTTATAAATAAGCCCCCACAATCTATTGTGAATTAGTAAAAGGTCCATAAAGCTTACAAATAAGCCTCTGAGAGTGTTAAAAATAAGTCCCTAAAAGGACTTATTTCTAAGAAAGTTGCGATTGTGGGGGTTTGTTCGTAAAGAGTCAGATTAGGAGGACTTATTTGTAATATCAAAGGATTATAGGGGCTTATGTGTAAAAAACCCATTGCTTTATTATGTGGGATTTACAGTTTCAGCTACTTTAGTCTCTATAACTGTGTTAGTGCTAGTTCATCTAGCACGATTGGACTTTCTTGTACAGGTTAGCTCCATTATTTGGTTGATTACCTATATGTCTACTGGATCCTTCACAAGAGCACTTCATACCTGTAAACTTACATTTATTAAAGATCTTTTAACGTAAATTACCTGAACAATTCTATTGATACAAAAACCTTCTGGTGTTTTTTTTTTAAACTACCTCCCTCTCCATTTCCATCTTGTGCCAAATCCCCTTATGTGACATCTAAGTGGATTGAATGTTGTTTGCCATTAAGAGGTGTGTTGAGCACCACTAAGAAGTGATGGCGTATGCAATTAGGATTTAGCTTCTTTGTTTTTTTTTTACATATTCAAATTTGATAGGGTGTTTTCATGTGTATAAGGTTCTATAGGGAGTGTAGTATTTGGAAAATTCCTAAATAATAAGAACGGGCCCTATTCTGAGATAATCATAGCTGATTAAAAAAGTGTCATGTGGATAGCTGGACCTGGTGTGAGGTTGCCGGTGTGGCTGGTGCCTACCTCATAGTAGTGGCTGTGCTGTCCACCTACATCTTTCCTTTTGTTCTTTCACTTCACAATTCCCGTTGGTCCCTTGTATTCTATTCCCATCATTGGCGAAAGTGGGTGAAATGGAAAGCAACAAAGACATAGAAGCAACACTTGCACATACCGTTCTTCGGTCATTGCCATGTGAAGCAGTACCAGTGGCTACTGATACCGATTCGTATCGGTATCGGCTGCATCGGCTGGTACCGGCCAATAAAGAATTAATAAAAAATATTTATTTATTTTTATAACTACAAAGGCCAGTACGGGGTACACCCCCTATCGGTATTGGTACCCACCGATACTGATACGTATCAGCCGATACTGCCATCCATGTGCATGCTTTCCTACTTCAATTGTGCAACTTTATCAAAGACTGGTTCCTAAGACAAACCACTGATGCCACTTGTTCTGAGCAGTTAACAGTAATATCTAGAGCGATGCACCTCTGCTTGCATGGTTTGTTTTGCATAATCTGCATGTTCACAGGGCTTGAAGTGAGCCGACATCTTTGGCTCAGCTGTGATCACACTACCCTTTTTGACTCTCATATCAGACTCTCCTATTCACCATGTGTCTTTTCCTGGAGAGAGACCCTAATGTGATCTTATCCTCCTGTCATTGTCACCCTTCACCCCTATGTCCATCACCATCCTCTCGCATGAAAAGCCCCTAGCCCCATTTTGTTCCTTCCCCTCCGCTTATCTGTCACTAGGTTCAATTCAGAGCCCTAGGACTGCATGTCTCTTCTGCATTCTCTGGGCATTCCTTTGCAGCCCAGACAGCTCATAGCCTTGCCTTACCCTTTAATCAGGCCATCCTTAGCCCATTCGTGCATACACCATGGTGCAACTTATAATTGGAAGAAAAAAGAGAGCGGAAAGAAATGCCTATAGCCCATTGTACATTTTGCTAACCGATCCATTTTGACACAGTTAGATATCTCAAAGCAGGGTCCAGTTTCATGTTACTATACCCAGTTACATAAAGAATCACTTCTGCAATTATTAGACCGTTTAATTTAGCCAGCTGCTTTACAAGTCCAATCTGATTTCTCTCTTTGCGGACAACAAAATGTCCATAGGTGCTGAAAAGTCTTTATGGCACTACATCCGAAAGTGGAAACACAGTTTAGTGATGGAAAAGAGTATGATTTAGATTTCCACAAATTTGACTAGTGGTATTGAAATATTTTTGGAAATGGATAATACCAACAATTTCATTAAATGAAATAGAAGGGATATAGTATATAAAACTCTCAAAGTACACCAAGAACAAACACACACCAAGATGGTGTGTTCTACCCTAACAACACCACTTTCATTTGCATTCCACATAGGCATCGGTTTCAGAAAAAAGCAAATCAAAATATGATAAACTCAACTCAACTCAACTCAACCAAGCTTTAATCCCAAATAATTTGGGTCGACTATATAGATTATCCGTCTTCACTCTAAACGATTTTGGGCTATCTCTTCTGAAAGGTTTAAAGTCTCCAAATCATATTGTACTATTCTCTTCTAAGTTAATCTAGGTCTACTCATTCTTTTCTTCCCCTCCTCTATCCTAATATGTTATACTTTTCTAACTGGAGCCTCCCTAGGTCTATGTCTAACGTGCCCAAACCATCTCAATCTCCTTTCTCTCAATTTATCTTCAATTGGTACCACTCCCATCTTTTCTCTAATATACTCATTACGAAGTTTATTTAGCCTAGTATGTCTACACATCTACCTTAACATTCTCATCTCGGTAGCACTCATCTTGGATACATGTTGTCCCTTCATCGTCCAATACTCGCTACCATACAACATTGCAGATCTTATCTCCGTACGGTAGAATTTCCTTTGAGCTTCGTTGGGATCTTGCGGTCACACAAGACTCCTGTGGTAAGTCTCCACTTCACCCATCTTGCTTTAATCTTATGGCTAACATCTTCATCGCACCCTCCATCTTCTTGGAAGATCGAACCAAGATATTTGAAATGGGTGCTTTAGGGTATTACCATCAATCCAAGTTAACTCCTTCCTTTTTGTCTATCCTACTTTCACTAAATTTACAATGCATGTATTATGTCTTAGTTTTGCTTAACCTGAAACCCTTAGCGTCACTTTAGTAGCGAAATAGGTTATCTGGAATTATTTATACCGGAATTGCTTATTCCAAAATGAGGGACGTTTCACTTTGATATTGGTGTGGGACGCACTGGCGGAATAGGCATAATAAGTAATTATTAGGTCTTGGATGGAATTGCTTATTCTCCTTATCCACGGAATAAAGAATTTTGTCGCATATAATCTATTCCGCCTATCAAACTAGAATTAGTCTTATTTTAAGAATAAGACCCCTTATTCTTCTCCTATTCTCCTATCAAAGTGGCACTTAGACTCTAAGCTCTTTCAAAGTTCTAATTTTCTATTAATTCTCTCTTGTGTCTCATCTATCAAAACAATATCATCTGTAATCATCATACACCATGAAATGTCCTCTTATATATCTTTTGTTAAATCATTCATAACTAATGCGAAAATATAATGACTTACTATTGATCTTTGATGCACTCAAACAGAAATAGGGAAATCTCTTGTTTCCCCTCCAACCGTGCGGACACTAGTAGTTGCTCCTTCATATATGTCTTTTAATACTTGTATATCTATAGTAGATACTCTCTTGCACTTCAACACCTACCACAAGACATCTCTTAGAATTCTATCATAGGCCTTATCCAAATTGATGAACACTATATGTAGATCTTTTTTTTTTATATATATTTCTATATTTTTCTATCAAACTCTAATGAGAAAGATAGCTTCCATAGTTGATCGACCTGGCATAAAGTCGAATTGATTGGCCGAGATAGTTGTGTCACAACGTAAACGATGTTCCACAACTCTCTCCTATTCATAGTATGATTTATGAGTTTAATTCTTCTATAATTTGAGTAGTTTTGGATGTCTCATTTGTTTTTAAAAATAAGTACAAGAGTATTCTTCCTACATTCATCTGACATTTTTTTAGAGACTAAGATTTTGTTAAACAGTTGGGTCAACCATTTCACAACCATTTCACTCCTACATCTTCCAATCATTTTCACACTTCAATAGAAATTCTATTAGGGCCACAAGCTTTACCTACTTCATCTTCTTCACATTACGCTCTGTTGTATATTCTATGCCTACTATTTTTCTACTATGATTATCATTAAAAAGATTGTCAAAGTAGTTTTTTCACCTTTCTTTGATGTCATTATCTTTTACCAAAACTTTTTTTTTACTATCGTTGATGCATCTAATTTGGTTAAGATCGCGACATCTTTTCTCTCTTATCATTGTCAATTTATAAATATCTTTTTCCCCTTCCTTAGTTCCAAGTTTCTCATATATCTTTTCAAAGGCTTGAGTTCTTGTCCGACTAATAATTTTTTTTCCTTCCTTTTTTACTATCTTGTATTGTTCATAAGTCTCATTATTATCACATCTTGGTAATCTTTTATACCATTCTTTTTTATTCTTCACTGCCTTTTGTACCTCTTCATTCTATCACCACTTTTCCTTCGCAGGTGGGCCATGCCCTTTAGACTCTTCGAGCACTTTTTCAGCTACTTCTGTAATCTTTGAGGCCATGCCTATCCATATAGTATTGGCCTTCAAAATCAACTTCCAATCACCCATACTAAGAAGTTCATTCTTAAATATTTACTTGCTTCTCCCCTTTTAATTTCCACTATCTTGTTCTAGCAGCAATCTTCCTTTTAAATGTACCCGACCACCTTTTGATCTTAATATCTATGACTACTAACATGTGTTGATTTGTTAAGGTTTCTCCAAGGATAACTTTGCAATCCTTGTATAAAGCGCGATTTGTTTTCCTTGTGAGAATGAAGTCAATTTAGTTTCTATTTTGCCAACTTTTAAATGTCACTAAATGAGATTCCATTTTTATAAAGTGAGGATTTGCTAGCATAAGGTCGTAGGCCATAGCAAAATCGAGGATACTTTTTCCCTTCTCATTTATGATCATAAGGCCAAAATCTCCATGAATCTTCTCATAGTCCTGACGTTCACTTCCTACATTCCCATTGAGGTCCCCACCAATAAAGATATTATCTTCATTTAGTATGCTCTGCATAATGTCATCCATATCCTCCTAAAATTTCCGTTTACTCTCACTATCTAATCCAACTTGTATTGCATAGGCATTAATTACATTCATCGTATCTCCCTCTATAATTAATTGCACTAGGATAATCCTATCTTCTACTCTCCTCGCTGCTACCATTGCATCTTTCAAAATCTTATCAATAATAATATTTACCTCATTCTTATTTCTTTCCTTTCCCGTATACCACAATTTGTAGCCTGTATTTTTCACTTCCTTACTTTTCTCTCCTACCAATTTAGTCTCTTGAATACAAGTAATATTCTAAGAACCTATTCTGATCCTCCTCTCAACTTGCATTTTCTTAGAATTATTTTTTGTAGTAACATCTATTATTCTCTAAATTTGTCATGTGTCATATTCGCTGTTCGGTTCTATGGACTAGCTTATTTACCCACACTCGTCCACGATGTGGGAACCCTTGTTCATTTGACACTACTTCCGGACGCCGACATGGCGCATCGCTTGCGGGGAATGCCTTCCACCCTTGCCTATTTCTCACTACATCCGGACTCCAGTGCAGCGCGTCATAAGTAGATGACGCCCCAACGTTAATTTTGATCAAATACATGTCATGAGATGTGACACGATTTTTACGCGGGCTGTCATCTGGGCTTGGGACCGGCTACGCACAAGAGACTCATACTTAGACGGAGTTCAAATCAAAATATAATATTGCAAATAACTGAGGTTAAATTGGATCAACCTAAATTGTCTCACATTTTGTTTAGCATACTTCTCCAAAATAGCATGTTCATTGTGTGCTTGTCTTTTACCTTATCCATATTCTGATGTTCTCTGGTTATGACCATTTTCTGCATAGAAGGGTCCCTGCCTCTTCCGTGGTCTGTCAGAATGAAAATTGCGCTTGGTGCTGCAAAGGGGCTTGCATTTCTCCACGAGGAAGCTGAAAGACCAGTGATATATCGTGATTTTAAAACATCTAACATTCTGTTAGATGCGGTACGCACTTGTACCACTAGAATATAAGGATCCCCATCTGCATTTCTGTGCTGAGCTATTCCATGCAATGTGCCTTTTCAGGATTACAATGCCAAACTCTCTGACTTTGGGCTTGCTAAGGATGGTCCTGAAGGAGACAAGACTCATGTTTCCACCCGAGTGATGGGAACATATGGCTATGCAGCCCCTGAGTATGTAATGACTGGTGAGTTTGTAGCTGTTTTCTTTGTTATTTTCCTTTTAACGTTTGTAAATTATTTTATTTTAACTTGGTAGATGATAAGAGTGCTGACTGATCATATTAAGAAAACTGAACTTTGTATTTAACCATGAGCTAGTCTTATTATTAGGATTGTTCATGTAGTTTCTTTCTGTAAGATTATTGACTTAGAAACTCTCTTTATTTGTTTTGGGGTTGCTTCCAGATGCAAAATATCGTCCATATCATGCATGGCACAGTAACATGTACCAATTATGTTCTTGTATTTGTGGCACCTGTATCTTGGTGTTCTTTTTCTGGCATTTCCCTCTGTTGTTAGGCAACGTTATATTTTTGTATTCTGAGTCAATTTTGTATCCTTCAGGTATTTATTGGTCTCATCTTGCAGAGGAAATATATTTTACATTCCCTTAGTTGTTGATGTTGGTTTTGCTATTTAGAATTCCCTCTAAAATGTCCTTTATATGCCAAGATCTATTACTTTGGTCCAAGTTGACAATGATCTTTATCTTTATTTTAGATGCCTGCTGTTCATTCCAAACTCTGCCATTTTCTTCACTGTATGTACCATTCATGCATGGGAAAATGCAAGATATCTTTGATCATGTTCACTCGTCATTGTATTTTAAGAATTAGCTAGTTCATGTCTGTCAGTTAGACGATAGCCTTAGATGATGAATGATGTAATCAGGCCAAGGTGTGGCAGGAAGTATACCGCCTATGGCTCTGGGTTGGTACCAGGAAGGGTTGTCATGGCAATGGCCTGGGTGGTATCGATTGTAGTTGGCCTACCCGGGGCCATGGGCAATTTCTTCAGGTGTGGCATGTCCACAAGTGAGAAATAGGTTGAGATCCATTGAATTTTTCATTTTGCCATAAATGTGCATGTGTTTGTTAGAGTTACTTAGATGGTCTGTTTACTTTAGAGTTGCTAGATATGAGGTTGACATGCTTCTAAGGACGCAAAGCATGCATGTTCACAATGTTGGTTATTCTACAGTAGAATTGTGGAGTTCTCTTCGTAGTTAAAATTCTCATTTGAACAGCTGACGAAGCATTGTTTTTTTGCATTTATATCCTTGCTTTATATTACAGGACATTTGACATCGAAGAGTGACGTCTACAGCTTTGGAGTGGTTCTACTTGAGATGCTGGCAGGGAGAAGATCCATGGACAAGAATCGGCCAAATGGGGAGCACAACTTGGTGGAATGGGCCCGACCTTACCTTGGAGAAAGGCGGCGGTTTTATAGGCTCATAGATCCTCGATTGGAGGGTAATTTCTCCATCAAAGGTGCCCAGAAAGCGGCACAGCTTGCTCATCTCTGCCTCAGCAGGGACCCCAAAGCTAGACCTCTCATGAGTGAAGTTGTTGAGGTACTGAAGCCACTCCTTAACCTGAAAGATATGGCGAGCTCTTCATACTTCTTCCAGAGCATGCAGGCAGAACGGACGGTGGCACAGCTTAGCAATTCAAATAGTCTGAAGGCTCAAACTTCGTTTCCAAGAAATGGCTTGAAGGCTCAGACTTCTTTTCCACGGAATGGACAACAGCCTCTGCGGAGCCTCTCTGCTGGTGCACATGCATCGCCATACAACCGATCGCCGAAGCCCAATGGTGAACGAACAGTTTAAGATATAGTCCACTTGGGGTTATTTGTTGCCTCTTTTGGAGGGTTTCCAAGGCTGCTGCAATGGGATGCATTGAGGATTTGATGACTTGACTCAGTAGAAGCGTAATGGGCTTCATGCATGGAGGTGATGAAGAGGATCTGAAGGTGTCAATTAGCTTAACATGTAATTTGAACATTACTATGAAGAGTTTTTAGTGGCTGGTCCTACCTTCCCCGTTTCACCTTTTTACAGTGACGTCGCTCGTCCACATCGATCACATGGACGAGGTTGGCAGAAAAAAAAAACTGTTCTATTCGTCGAAACTTTTTGTTGGGGCTCAATGTGTATGTAAGTTGTTTTTGTTCCCCTACGTAGTTCAGGCCAAGCTTTAACCAGTGGGGATGGCATACTCACTCTGACAGGTTGCAAGGGCAGTGAGTCTCCAGAAGATGGGTAATGTTGGTGTCGATCAATTCGATAAACTCATTGCTAGGAAGTCATTTGTACTTTACTAAATTTAAAGATCGCTGCATGACAGATTCAGGAATTGTGGGCAGTTTAATGATACCTCAGAAATGTGTCATACTGACTAGAAATCGGTGTGCCAGTTTGATTACGCATTAGTGTTGAGATTTCATTTTTGAAGCCTTAAAGAAATGAAAAAATAAAAAACAAAACAAAAATTACAAGCCGAGAAAGAGAAGGGGAGGCAAATATTGCTGTGGTGGTGCAAGTTGGTATAAGGAAGAAGGGATGCACAAGATGAACGAGGAAAAGGAGAGATACACCGGGTCCTCATCGATGTACCTCTTACCAACATAATATGTTGGGGCATAGACGCTTGCTGTGCTGCCTGTTGTGGCGGCAGTGTCATCAGCGCAGATCAATTTGTGGATTCTGGGCTAGGCTATGCAGGGGATTGTTTTGTATCTGAAATTTATTCTATTAAATTTTCATTTTTATTTTTTTATAATCGGCACACGTTGATTCTTCAATCGATTGACAAATCGTTAATATTTCTAAGAAACTTTGGTTCTCCTCCATATTTTAAGTTTAAAATTTGTGGAATAAAATCTCGGAAACGTATCTTAAACCCCAACTACGGCCTCTGCCTTCACGACGGGGTGCCGGCTATTGGCCGAATCTAGTGAAGCTCCATCATTCATCTTCCAAATTTTTAACTGGATGGAAATATAACTAAAAAGCATGAATATAATCTCTCTCTCGCACACGTGCGCGCGCGTGCACAGAGAAAGAGAGAGGGAGAGGGAGAGGGAGGGGAGGGAAGTATTGGAGCAACTCAGACGTAACAACCAACAAAAATGGCACCAGAGGACTAAGTTTCTACAGTACTAGTGGTATTCTCTGTTGAATCTAGAGTTTTAGCAAGCTTTCATCCACAGACGCAATAACTATAACGACAGGCTAAAGAACTCATCGCCAACTCAACATGCAACTTCTCCAGTAAGAGCAACATAACCGCCAGGTGATACGTTTATCAATTTTTTTTTGGATCAGGTAATATTTTTATCAATTCAACTTCATATCAGCTATCTGCATATTTACATCCGTCCAGTTTGCTTGATGCTTATCCATCACTCAAGAAAGTTGTTCATATGGCATACTAGAAGGCACACATTCATTTGCTCCTTCACCGCTGAGTGGCATTCCCCTGAAGCAGGCCATCCCTTATCTGAGCGGCAATGTCCTTTACAGCACCTGGTCCATGAGGAATAAACACAGCAGATGCCTTAGATGAGGCCCCGATCTCCCTCATGGTGTCGAAGTATTGGGTCACCAAAACCATATCCATGACATCCTTGGCTGTTGTCCCTGGTACATTTAATGAGAAGGCGAGCACACTGTCCCTCAGCCCATCAACAATCGCCTGCCGCTGCCGGGCTACACCCAAACCTGCCAAATACTTCGATTCCGCATCCCCTTCGGCTCGCTTTATCTGCAGAATTTTTTCTGCTTCTGCTTTCTCATTGGCTGCCACCCTAAGCCTAGAAGCTGGAATGGCAATTTGAAGGAAAAAGTATGAACTCAACAACTGAGTACATGGGATAAAATGCAAGTTCTAATGATCTATTATTTTGTCCAAGTAGAAAAGGTTTGATAGTGCAACAGTATTCTAAATTACAAGTTAAGGAAAGATAGAAGTAACTCTTCATATGAAGATTTAAAAAGTCAACAACAAAGATGAATACTATTCAATGATTGGAACTGACTCTTAGTCGACCACAATGACACCACAACTTTACTGTCATATTATTATTATTGTTGTGTAATCTAGAAAATATTGTATAAACCATGGGATGAAGACTAAAACCTTAAAGGTAGATAACAGGCTACCAGATGATGTCCAGACTTGCCTGCATTTATCTCGTTCATTGCTTTCTTCACACGCTCATCTGGCTCAATATCCACAATAAGTGTCTGGACTATCTCATAACCGTATGCTGACATGGACTGTGAATAAGAAAACAAGTAGGCTAGTGAACCAATTATGCATTTTGAAATACACTGTGCTCAGAAAGAAATATTGATGAGTGAGCATGGTATAACCTTTTCAAGTTCACTTTCTACTGCTTTAGCGATTTCATTCTTCTGCTCAAAAACATCATCCAAGTGCAATTTTGGTACGCTTGCCCTGATAACTGATAAAGATAAAAACTCATCAGCTTAGGCAGACAAAGCAATATATTGTGTATTTTTCTAGTAGATTCATGCACATGAAGATAAAAAGAAGATCTATAATGGAATTCCTACTAAAGAAAATTCCTAGAGTAGCAGTTCTTTAACCTCGGCATGACCTGAAAATTCCAAAACACCAAACCACACATGAAACCCTTTTGTTGATATATGATCAAATAGTACAACCCAGATGTAGTTTGTTATTTCAAGGTAGTTAAAACACCAAAACAAGCTATAACTTAATATATGATAGGTGAAAATTGCTTGATGCAAACAAATGAGCAAGAGCACATTTCCACGTTCGTTTTGGATAACTAAAAATGCACAAGATTTGCTAAAACACTGGAAAATAAGGTTCAACATTTAAAATAAAAAATAATAATCTTAAACACAACTTATGATTCCTGTCCATACCATCAAAGACATAGGATTGAATTTGCTCTCTGGTGTTGCTAAGCTTATAAAAGGCATCAACAGCCTTCTCAGCCAATGCACGATATTGAACAGATGCAACAACAGTGACAAACACGTTATCCTGCACATCCAACGGGAGACACACAAGTAAAATAAAATTTCATGAAAAAACATAAATAAAATGCGCAAATGTATAGAATCTGGTCGAACATATTACCAAATCAGTTAAAACATGCACGCATAACTCTTTCACAAAAGTATATTCATTATCGGAAAGGAAAGGGCAAGAACGCAAAGTATGTTACTAGTCAATTTTTGTTGTTGAATCATAGTATGCAAATGTTCTATAAAACTTTTTAGCAAGATTTTACAGATGCAACTTTGACTAAAGATCTTGGTATATGCTTGCACTGTAAAGGATATTGTATACATGTGCAAGTGTACACCATAAGCGAGGAAGTAAAACCGTAGAAAATGACATGTCTTCCTATGAATATAAGCACCCTAATATCACTATGATGCTCTTCATCAACCTTTTATAAATGCTGTCATAGATTCAAGAATTTTAGTTAAAAGGAAGCTTCATCTTGAAGTCATTTCCAAATATTACTGCTTATCCAACAAAAATATATTGTTGTCCAAAGGAAGCAACAGACACATATTATATTGAAGAAGAGGCTGCAGATCATGGTTTCAAAGTGATCTTTTACTACATAGAGAGCTAAGTCATGGATAAATTTGTCAGAGCAAATCCCATGTCTTTCTATATATTGAATCGATGGCAAAAACTATAAAATCACATCATTTGCTTTTATATTATTTCCTGCAAAAATAGGTCCTACATCCTATTGTTATATTAAAACACATTATTGACGTATCATCCTCTTGTATGTTATTAATCGTCGTCTTCTGTAAAATACTGCTAAAGTCCTTTAGAAAAAGGTTTACGTCAAGTGGTTTAAAAAGTACTTTAACAATATTACACACCCTGATTCCTGAATATATTGCTAGAAACATGAATTAGCATGGGATATCAAGTACCTTAGTTTTCGTCTCACATCGGACGTCAAGCTGTTGCACACGCAAGGAAAGGTATCCAGCTACCTGACTCCCTAGAATCCACGGCAAGCAGTGGCATCCAGGATCCAACACATCATCGAACTTACCAAAGTTTTCTTTGATAGCAACAGTTGATTGGTCCACTTGTATGCAGCAAAAAGCCTGCCCCATTGCTTTGCTCCTGCACAAAGAGAAAGGTTGGAATTACTGAACATAAAGGAAAGGCATAGCTAGTCAGACAAACAAAATTGAATATAGAAGTTACAGCAAGATCTGTTTTCATTGGTTATGCTTCAACAGTAAGGATAAACTAGGATAAGGATAAACTCTCGGATAAGGATCATTCATTACAAGCTTGTTTATGTGAAAGTTTATGGGCAAGCAATGAATGTTCACGGTGGATTCAAATTCAGTACAATATTCATTCAACATGACAAATATCTATAATTGACTGAATATTCCCAAAGTCTTGAAGCTGGGCATCACTTTCTTTTCTGATATGTATGCCTTTTGGAAGATGAAAAAACAAGTAGCCTTCAACACCAACTACAAAATATTGATTTTTTGTCTAAAGCATGCACATGTGTGAGAAAACCATATGTTTGATGTGCCTTGGAGATAAGAGTCTTTTGCCCTAACAGGAACAAGTGACTGCCTGATGTGAATGGTTTGGTATAACCAAATACTTGGGTAAAATGTAATGGCTGCCTGACTGATTTTGTTTTAATATTTTTACTGCCTACTTTGTTCCAGAAGCTCAAGAAAACCGCATATGAAGCATTACACAAATAAAAATGTGTTGTCCCCTCTGATGGTTAATCAAGATATGATAGTATGAACCACGTTTCAAGGAAAAGAAACAAGTGACCTCAATCAAGATTATATCATAGTATAGTTGTACAATATGCGATATAAAAACATAGGACAAGCCTGGAAATGCTGAATTTCTTGAAAGAGATAACCATCGGATTAGTAACAATGCTTTCTCATAAGTTAAAAGCTATTCAACATGTTCACATTACAGCCTACCATATTGAAGGCCAAAAAAAGGTGAATTAATGTTAATATATTCATTCACAGGAAATGACACCCAGAAAAAAAAAAAAACAGATGTTGCGGATGCATGAACTTTCTTTCAGGTTTCAAAAATCAGGTAGCCATTGATACCCCAATACTCCAATGTTTCATCATTTTTGCGGGTTCACCAAGTTCTTAAACTCACAACTCTAAAGGTAATTGACAAGGTAGAAACTTTTTCCCGATTGATCCTTTCTTTGAAGAATAATACAATTTATAATTAGCACTGCGAATAACAAATTTCTTGCGAAGCAGAGAAAATAACAGGGTATCTGGGAAGAGGAATCCAACAACTTACACTATTTTGTTCAGAATTAAAGTCCCTCAAAAACTGAAAGGTAGAAGGATCTCAGCACACACAACACATACAGTTTACCTTTAATGGCTACCAGGCCAAATATGAAGCTTATGCAAGAAACGTGTTTGTAATGCACTGTTTATTCTTGCCATAATAGCAAGAGAGGAAGGCATGCACACTCTGTCAAAATAAAGTAATCAAGATGTTTGAATAAGATGAGACAGAAAAAGATATTTATCAAAAGAGCAAGAACCTTATCTTTGCATGATAAATAATATAAAACATTTAAGAACAACACGATAAAATAATTCGCTCAAAGTCAACAGCCCATCCCAAGTATTACCAATTCAATGGATGTGCCCTCCACTGGATGTCGAATGATCCAGATATGCATATGTATGTTGTAAGAATCATATTTATATTTAACTTCTATAGGCCGGCACCAAAGCCTGATGACAAACTAAACCACCTGACCTCTTTGGGATTGGGTAGACAAAGCGATTGCCCCACATTATCCGGACAGTAGACAGGAACCACAACATATGACAGCTGAAAAAGGTGTGCAACCATACCCACCAAAACCTTTTTGACCACAGATAAACCTCACTTGATCTTCCACCCCAACATCTTAACCATTTCATGTAATTAAGAATCATATTGATTTCCTTAAAGAGATGACCAGAACCCCAACCCCCACCCCAAAGGATCAAAAATAGGACAATTAACTATGGGCACCAGCCACTGGATCAACAGGAATCCCCCCAAACATTAAAAAACGTCAACCATTAAGCAAACCACCCTAAAAATAAGATGGCGCAGTTCAACTGTAGCACAAGCCATTCCAGCCAGGCAAGTAACCCTCCCCACGCCCTCCAGCTCAAGCCTAATCGCCAAATATTCCACAACACCATACACACGTTCCGTAAAGCAAAGATCTTTGAACACCAGAAAACGCGGCAACAAACCCCGCAGCAGCAAAATCCCACCTTTCCCCACCAATCCTCAAACTTAGGAGAGAAAACAAAGAAAGCACCAGGAAAAATCAGATTTTGAACAAACTAACATCACCCCTAGACCCGTTAGACGACTTCCTCAGGAAAAAAAACAAAAAACCCAAGAATGGAGAAGAGCGATTCGCCTCACCTAGGGAAGAATCTCTGCGGCAGCACCTCCGGAAGCTGTGGCTGCGAGCGGGAGACCTTTATAGAGGATAGGAGAGCGCAGCGCAGATATGTGGAAGAATTCACAGAAAAGCCGCGGGGAGGGCGAGAGCGGCTGCCAAGAAATTTCCGTTGTCGGGAATGGTGTGGTGATCACGCCTAGAAGTGGCTATGAAGGAGGTGCGAGTGCAACCATCCTGCGCGGCGCTATCATGGAAATAAATGCCTTCGGTCCCGCTCTTCCGTTGGTAATTTCTCTTGTCACTCGCCCTTTCTGGGTGAGATCGAGCGCATCGCAGAGAGAGAGAGAGAGAGAGAGAGAGGGCCAGGAGATGATCAGATGAGGACAAGCGTGGCTGGGGGTCATCCTCCACGTTTCCGTACTTGGACCCTATTCATCATGATTGGTTTAAAATCTTAAAAAATAAAAAATATTTTTGCAAATAATTTCCTAATGAATCTATATTTTTAGATAATTCCTTATATGATTCTTATTTGTATATAATCCTCTTAACTACGTTGTTATTTGCATATAACCCCTTCAACTATGTGGACTTATTTTAAATTTCACTTAAATTAAAATATTGTTACCTACAAAGAATATAGAATATGTGAAAACTATTAAACAAAATTATTAATAATATCCTCAATTAGAATACATACATCTCACGAGAAAAATCACATAAACATCTACTCATAGATATGTTGTATATATTCAACATCAAAAAAATGTTTCTATTTTTATATGGAGTAAAAATATTTTAACTCAAGTAACATTCAAAACAAATCACATAGTTAAAGAGGTTATATATAAATACCCTCAAAATATAGTAGGTTATATGTAAATATGAAGTATGCAGGGGGTTATTTATAAATATCGTATCTCTTAGGGGGTTATTTGCAAAAACCCCAAATAAAAAGTATCCTCTTTTTTTGGTCCAACTTTTTTTCCACCATAATTATTGAATCAATAGGATCAAATAGACTAATAATAAAATAGAAAAAGTAGAATAGAGGGTCTCAGCTGCATCGTTTGTACTCCACTTGATTTCATTGATTCATTTATTATGATCATGAAAAAGTAGGACTGAAAATGAGGAACCTTTCTATTTTTTAACGATCTTAACTAATCGATATAAATGGAATACAAATAGTGCAGGGTAAGTGGAGTAGACAATTTGGACCCACCCTTGTTGCTCCTTATCTGTCCTCACTTTGGGATGATGACTTTTTCTTTTTTTATTGGAAGGATCACTTTGGGATGACTTGTTTGAGATGTTTGAGTTTGTTGAGAAGAGCATTTTCATATGCCTCTTATGAGATAGGTTTAGTATTACCATCATCTCCAGTAGATGTAGATAAAAGTTCAAAGAAAAAGGTCGAGAGAATTTCATATCGAATTTGTTTACTTTTGGTCCTTAGATTTGTCATTTTTCAAAGAGAATAACTTATTTGGAGTAAATTAGAATAAATTGATTTGATTGAAAAATTCAAATTGCTTATTCTAGTTGCATAGGATTTAATTATATCTATTTTTATGTGTTCTATATTTTACTGACTTTATCTAATTTTATTTTTCTTATTCTGAATAGTGTAGTATCTAGTTATGATCAAGGTAAGATATCTCTTATTCAAGTATAAGCAAATCCAGTTCGTCTATTTCAAGATAAGCAATATGATTATTAAAGAGTGCCTTTTAAAAAGCTCCTGTAAAATAACTTTCATGTCTCTACCCTTTCCTTACTTGGTGAGAATGGTACATGAGCTCTTTTTGTGATGATCTTGTAACTTTCAAGAGATGGTGACAATGGAAAGAGTAATTTATGGAAATATCTTAAGAGAGTTATAAGCATAGCATTCCTCGTCATTTCTTGCTGGAGAGAAACAAAGTGCAAAAAACAAAGAGGCAATGACTTCAAATGGTTCTTGTCGAATCTCTAGAGTCTACACTTATGTCTATTATCCAGGAACTAAGAATGACCTATTTTTGCTTTCATTAGAAGCCATTGAAACCTATTTCAAAAAGACCCGTACGCCTCGATCTTCCAAAAAGAAGAGCATACAAGAAGGAAAAAGGCATATAAAGTAGCAAAGAACAATATTTTAAACGAAAATAGTCGATGTTACTTCAATGTACACTTGTTCTTCAATGTAGATGGCCCTAGAAAATGTTTTCGGGAAGCACTCTCTTGCAAAGACATGCAAGTGTGGGATTTGAAGTGCGAAAGAGTCATGAACTTTTCACTCTTCTAAAGTGTCTCTATTTTGACCCAAATCTTCCCGAACTAATGACCTTTGAATAAGAAAAGTGATTTTATGACCTTGACCTCACGGTGAGGTCGAGTCCTACGGTCAAGGATATTCTTTTTTTACTCCTTCTGTAAAAAGTGGAAAGAACAAAGTGAAAAATATCCTTAACTGCGGAACTTGACCTCTCCATGAGGTTGAGCTCACTGAATCATTCCTCTTGAATAATGCTTGCTACACTATACTGTGTGATTCGACAGCTCAGATTGCATGAGTGTGCGATCTTTTTTTTTTTTTTAAATTTGACGGAGACTGAGCTGAGGTGGATTCCAAGTCGACAATTTTTTTAAAAAACAAAAAAATACCACTGCACAGTAGTTTGATCAAGGAGATCAGATGGCAGTGTTGGACACGGCGCATTCCGTGTGGACTGCATTATACCTTGGCGACGCAACAACTATTACCCATGACATTTTTCAATAATTTCAATTTTGCCTTGAGAACTATAGGCTGTCATCCTTCACTTGCAATTGTGGATTTTCGTTTCCATTTTCTCAATAATTTTAAGGCCTTTTGGCCTCTCAACTCTCCAGTCATGCTCGAACCCTTTCGCAACCTAATCAAACATGTTAGATGTCATTAGAAGTTTGGCTTAATTGTGATGCCAACACTCTTTAGATTTCTCTTTAGATGTTTTCCTGAGCATCATATACTGTAAATTGATGAATATGTGATCATTTTCATTAACAAGATAGAAGACTAATTCCCATAGTATAACAATCAGAGAGTTGTAGGAAAAAAATGGAAGATGTGTAATAAATAAGGTAGATACTGTAAATTGATGAACATGTAATCTTTGTTTTATGTAAAGTATTGGATGTGGATTGAAAAAGACAAGGCCTCCTGTCCCTATGAAAACAGTCCCATGTATTCTTTCGATGGAGAGTCGAAATATATGGATAAAAATATATAGATATTAACAAAGACTTAAGTGCATAATTCATCAGTTCCCTCAGACAAAAGGGACCAAATTCTCTCAATTCTCAATTGACCACTACCATGGTTGATGGTCCCCGATGTCTATTTTCTCTTGGGTTCTTGTTTTAGCAGTTGTTTGGTTTGATGTAAGTTTAAAATTAACGAGTTTAGAACCAAGGAAAAAATATATTTTTTTCTTTTAAAATCACTGGTTTCAAAACTCTTGATTTTAATTTTCTGTAATTTTTATCTAAAAACCAAAATCAACTAAAATAATATTATATAAGTCAATTTTGAGATACAGTAACTTACAATATTTCAGATGTAGGAAAAATGCTATAATTTACATCAATTCAAATGTAAAAAAATACCGATTTATGATATTTTACGGTATACCAAACAACTCTTTAATGCAGCCTTCTTAGAGGACTATTCAGAAGTTGACCAAAGAGTTGGGCATGTCCCTGATTACCATTTTAATGAGTATATTTTTTTATATTTTACATGACAATTTTATTTTTTAAATAGTATTTATAAAATTAGCTCAAAATACCTTTATAACATGCTCATAGAAAATGAGATACATTATAATGGAGTTTATAGGTGATTTGCTCCCCCATAAAGGGGACAAGATTCTCTGTTGCCACTTAACAACCTCCATAGTCCTTCATACCTATTTTTAGTTCTATTTTTCCTAGTGGCAATCTTGTGCATCCATTGGTGGCTGTGGTAAGTTTTGCTCCTTCTGGTTCTATATGTGACGATTGCCCATTAGAAACAAGCAGAGTCCAATCTCTCTTTTACTTGGGAAGTTTAAGTTTCCATGGTACAAAGTTTTCATTTTACTGCAAATAAGGAGTTAGTTTATCTTCAATGGGCATCATTAACGAAGCTAGATTACTCATTAAGATAATGCTACTTGAAAATATAAAACACAAAATTGGAAAGATGATCCTACAAGAGAGGGGACTGGCCATTTAGTTCAATCATTTTGAGCATATGGCTCATGTTCATAGGGAAGCAAATAATTGAAATAGATGGAGAGGTTTTGAGCTTACGACATTCCATCATATATTTGTATCAGGATTGTTACGGTTGAAATCTGGCAAGAGGATGAGGACTGTCTGATGCCTATACTAGGCAATCATGATGAGACTTGTAGAGAGAACGTCCACCTTTGCACGAGGCCTGCAATCGAAGAAGAGATGTCAGAGGAACCCCCCTCGTCCCGTGGGGGAGAGTCCTTCAATGCCCAAGTCAACAAGAGTATCCTCAAGTGTATAGAGCCGTCGTAAGTTTTGGGTAGCCAAGGGTGCGTACCTGCACTTGGAAGGATCCCCCAAATGTAGGAGGTGAGAGGTTTCAGTCATGAAAAGTATGTCTCCAGTAAGGTTAAGGAAAAGTGTGTCTTCCGTAAGGTTAAGGACCACCATTTCCATGGGAGGAGAGTGGGATCCTTCCACATTGGGCATATTGCCATAACCGGCAGACCACTTCTTTGAAGGCAGTTGTTTAGTTTTGATTGGGCTTTCCATGCGGGGGTGCATGCCTTTCTAGGTAACTTGGGACGTCCCTCTTGAGTTGTTGGACCATCCTTAAGGGATCTTTAGACGGCCATGCACTGAAGGCCTTGAAGTCTCCCAGAGGGGACATTCCAATAGGCCCATCCTCCGTCGGTCAATCGGGGTGTATACCGTTCTTTCTTTCAAGAGGTCTCTTAGGAATTGGGATCTAATGCGTATCCCAATGTAATTGTGCCACAAGAGTGTCATAGCGGGCCCGTCTTAGGGGCCGCTATGAATGAGCCTTAGTAGGCTAAGACGGCCCAGCCCATTTTCACCGTCTTCAATGTTATTTTCAGATTTTGTTTTTTGGCATGTTGTATATAGGCAAGAAGAAAAAATCAATTTTTTCAAAAAGAAGTTACAAAAAACTTGTGCTGTTATCTTTCTCATGTGAATGATACCTGCTGCAATGCCCATGGCATTGCCGTCAGATGACCACCCAATGTCTCGCTGGGTAGCGGATGGGGCCAATTTTTCAATTTTTGTATTTTCTTCTTAGATTTTAAATTTTTTTTAGAACATCCGATAAAAAATCCGATGATATAGTCAACGAGTTCGGATCAGTCCTGAGTGAGATGTATTTTTTTTTTGAAAAGAGCTTGTGAAATACACCTCAATTTGCATGCACAAAAAAATTATTTTAAGAAATATATACACCGAACTCGTTGGTAGTATCATCGGATTTTCGATTGGACACTCCAAAAAAATTAAAACATTAAATAAAAAAAATAAAAAATAGTCCATTCGCAGTGATCATATCGGATGACAGTGTCCTGGGTATTGCAAGCCATGTGGATTGCAATGCCCAAGATATTGCAGCAAGTATTATTCTTCTCATATAGAGGAGGTGGAGTGAAAATGACTTCGTGGATATAGGGTTTCTTGAACCATGTAAACCTCTATTCATCTCTTCTTGTTCTATTTTCTCTTTATTCTTATTTTTTTGTTACCTCATCTACATGAGGAGAAAATTTTCTAATAAGTCACCATAGATTTTGATTAGTTTAGAGGACATGGAGCCCACCTTGAATGACATTGTGGAGTGTCATCTCAGAGTAAGTCCCATCTCCTTCAGGTCAGTTGGCTTTGATAGTTGGGATGTTCTTTTAGTCAAATTATTTAACTTAATTGCCAACAAAAGTTATGTTCACTATAACTTTTAATTTGTCTTTTACAAGTTTTAGCCTTGTTATAGTTAAAAGATAACACGAGAGAGAGAGAGAGAGAGAGAGAGAGAGAGAGAGAGAGAGAGAGAGAGAGAGAGAGAGAGAGAGAGAGAGAGAGAGAGAGAGAGAGAGAGGTTTACGTGGTTCAACAATATGCCTACATCTATAGAGCCCGACTCTTCGACCGCCGTCTTGTACTATTATTCTTCAAGAACACAAGTACAAGCACTTAGCCCTAGAAGGATCTCCAGTCACCTCTTCCGTTCTTTCCAACTTATAGGACACATTTTTTGAGATTACAATATAAATAACTCCTCCAAACAAATGCCCTAAAATACCTATGTGTCTGTGCGCATCAGGGACACCACCACTACTTGGCCTCTACCCGGTGCCCAAGGTGTCGACACCATCATTAGGTGGTGTTGACACCCCCTTCACGCTACTTCTATTGTTGTTGCTGCTGTGGTTCCAGGTTGTCGACACCCCTTTCTCTTGGAGTCATTCCAAGCTCACAAATGTACGTAACGGGGAGGGGGGACCGCAAACCCCCCTAGTTGAGGTAACCTACTAAGGTCCGACGTCATGAGAAAACTTCTCCTAATTGCTCCACACTTGAGATACTCTTTGAATGTGAGACATATCCGAACAAAGATAATGTTCTATCTCAACTATCTAATTCATTTTATAACTTAAAAACACTTTGGGACTATGACTGTATGGTATTTGCTTATGGACGCTACCATGGAGAGTGTTTGAGTTTTTGGCACTATGGTAGTCTGATATATATGCTTATGGATGCAACTGGGGAGAGCATTTGGATTATAGACGATCCACCATTTAGTTACCAAGAAAAGATGGTTTATTCATGATGTGTTTCCTTTCCATTTGAGAAGAGGAACATTTTATTTACACTAAAAGCTGTTATCCAACTTATCTTACAATCTCATTTTTTGTTGAGTTTGGTTCAATGTCGGCCAACTCCAGCTAACTATGGGTCCACCCTTTCATGTGGGGGCTGTATTTACAAAAAGGAGAAATATATTAATGCTCTGTAAGCATAGAGATGTGACCGCTGTCAGATCAATTAGAACGGATAGCATACGGTCATTGCACTACCCTACAAGAGGTGCAGAGGTGCGACACACCTTGAATATAACTCATGTCGCCATACAATGTCTCAATCCGATAAAAAGTTGCATTATAATACCTAAGAGAACATTGCAATAAATATTTCTCCGAAAAAAAAAGTTCCATTCTCGTGAGACAGAAGTGGTAAACCTTGAGCTCATCGTAGTTGGATCAACTTTAGCTCTACGAAAACATTATGAATCTGCTTCCCGTTTTTGCATAGCAATTAGTAAGTAGGGATAAAACTGAATCCAGTTGCTTCAGTTTGGGTTAAGTTTGGTTGGTTAAATAAGTTGAGCTCGAGTCCATGATTTGGTGGACACTTCTATTTATGTCAGAGGGTCGTGTCGGACACTCAGACACGACATGACACTTGGACACTCGTGTCCAACTGTCTACTTAAAGATTTCAAAGTAAATACTAGAGATTTCTTATAATACTTAACATATCTTCTCAGAATATTTGTCTATATGATAAAATTTGATATATTTGAGTTATATCTTTTATATTTAGATAAAATTTTAGTAACTATATTTTATTATATACATGTGTAACTGCGTATTCACGTATATATATATTCGTATATTCTCCGTGTCCTCGTGTCCTATTTTTAAGATATTGCCGTGTCAGACACGTGTCCGTGATGACACCGTGTCCTACATATCATAGGTTCGAGTCTTATTGAGCCTGACAGCCCAACCGATTTGATTTATGAGCTGACTTGATAAAAGTTTCATTTTTTATTTTTATTTTATGAACAACATTTACATTTGTAAGAATCAATATTGTAAACTCTCATTAGACATTTATTTAAGCTTATTTTATCTTAAATCTATATCTATATATATATATCATAATCAGTAACCCATTCCGGGCACCAGCTACGGACGAATTTTCCAATGGAACTCCGATGTATGTAGAGTTTAGTGTCACATCACTTCATATTGCAATCCGTCACATCACGTCATATTGCAATCCAAGGGGACTGAGTTTAATTATAAATTAATGAGAAACTAGATTCCCTTCTTGCATAATACTTGTTTAATTAATGGTCTTTTAGATTGCCACGTTCATTTGTTTTATTTTTACACATGCATTGTGGCCCTTGTGGGCTCCTCAAAATATTTAATTAAATTAAATTTTGATATTAGTTTTTTAATATTTAATAAGCCGGCTTAAGCTCCAGCTTATATATGTTTCTCTTGATAAAGCCGAGCTTGAGCTCATGTATTGGGATCGGGCTCGAGCTAAAACTTTTCTAGTTGAGCTGAGTTTGAACTGATCAAAGTTTGCTTCATCTAGGCTTGCTGTCACCCCCAATTAGTAAGTTTTCTTCTGAATATATTTTAGCTTAATTTATGAGGGTACTGATCAGAAAAGAGTTTTATCACCTCCAATTTAAAAGTAAAATGTTAATGAAGATAGAACTGCATAAGATGACTATCATATTGGTTTCTCACAAGATGATAGAACTTGACAGATTTTGTGTTTAGAATTTAGCAAATTTCTGTATAGAGTCAGTTCACGCATTGCCTGTGCTTTTACAAATATGATTGAACCAGTATATTTTTATTTTCTAATGTATATTGGTTGCCGTAAAGACATGCTCTCAAGTCTGTGTATTGAGGCTTGTTTGAAAACATAATAGCAAAGAGAAAAAAAATGTTGATAGAATTTGTTTTGTTATTATTTAAAAATCTGAACTTACAATGAAAATGAACTATATATGCCAGGACCAAAAGTCCTATAAAAAAAAATTCAAAAAGTGCAATGGTTTGAATGACAAAACTATTATCCAGGATTTGAACCTTTAAATCACATTCTCAGATACCCCTTGTGGGATGATGTAAGGATAAAATATAGATAGAAGTTTCAAAATCTAATGTTACTTTTTGTGTCCAAATAAGATTTGATTCTAGTTCTTTTATTCCTTTGGCTTTTTATAGCACCTTTGCTCCTCCTAATTCTAGTTTCTCCATAATTTAAAGTAATTTTTTATATAGTGGAGAATCGATAGATCCTTCCAATAACAAATTTTTAGATAGTGGATAATCAATAGTTTCTTTCAATATGATCATGTTTTTCAAACTTTGCATGCTGAAATGAGTCCTAACACATGGTTAGTGCATGGGAATACTTTTAGACCTTCACAAATTCCATTTAATGTTTTGAGTGAGGAATATTCGACTTTGGAAGCCTTGGTGTTCTCTTATCATGTTTATGGAGAACATTATTGACAATTAATTAACTGCACCAAAATATGCTCTCTAAGGATTGGCACGGCACCATGCCCTGTGAAAATTTTCATAACCAGTTTCCAAAATCACATGATTAATATACAAAAAGGAGGAAAAAAAGGAATATTGGAAGACCCTTCATACAATGGGTTCACTATAGATAACATCATATATATATATATATATACTTGGTTTTTTATTACTCCTTAATTATCTTCCCTTCACTTGAAAATTCTATTTCAAGCAGGAGCACTTGTGTGTTTGTCATCTTCCACAACAGCATTCTTGGTGCCTTCTTCCATCTCCTTGAGAATCTTCAAGAACTCCTCCTTCTTCAACCTGAGGGCCTCTATTTTGGCCTCTATCTTCTCGAGCTTCTGCCTCAGTGCACCTGCATCCATGGTCTTCTCCTTCTTCTCTTTCTTGTCCTTCTTCTCTTTGCCTCCACCCTGGCTATTCTCCTCATCGTCTTTCTTCTTATCCTTCTTGTCCTTCTTCTCTTTGCCTCCACCCTGGCTATTTTCCTCGTCGTCTTTCTTTTTGTCCTTCTTCTCGTCCTTGCCACCGTTCTTCTTCATGTCTTCCTTCTTCTCTTTCTTCTCCTGGTGATCTTCAATGACATCCTTGACATCTCCCATTTTGGTTTTGAGTCAAACAACTGCATGAAGGGGCCAACATGAGTCGTCGACATAGAGACGCTATGATTCCCTACTAACAAGGCATCAAACAAATTGTTGGAGAGCCATTGCGGCTAGGTCTAGAGGATCTCATTCTAATATCATTACATAAATCGCATTCGTCTACCGTGATATATATGTGTAACCTTGCATGCATGTGGTATAATATACTGATGTTTACTTTCAAGTAGATTTAAGAAAGAACCATCTGTAGTTGAATCTACGTCGAAACATATTTTATTCATCAATATAAGATGACAGAATATGATACAACATAGCATTGGTTTAGCTACCTTGTCAGAACAGAGCTAGGCAGGGATGCATGGTTTCTTCTTATTTGATCTCAATATTCCCAAAGAATGTACGCATATAAGAGACCTTTCAATAAGATAAATAAGGACAAACCTTGTACTTACAAGAGAGACTCTCCTAATACACAGAAAAGGCCGGATGCCAACTCAAGCTACTTCTTTTAACAATTTATAGAAGAAATGGTTAGATAACCCCATCCTTCTATGAACAAGAGCCGGAAACAAGGGAGGGGTTGGGCGTGAATGGAGAACACCCCACAATTACATGAACGGATAGAAATTTAAATCCCACAAGTTGTTCTTGGGTAGTTGAGGGATGCTTTGTGGACCACCCACGCACAGTTTCCTATTTAAGGGTTCAAGTACAGTTGGATCTCATCGGATCGGAATTGGATCCAGGGGTAACCGGTTACCTCAGTTGGGGTAGTTTGTGGTAGGGGAACTGTAGATTAGGGATGCAAGTGGTAATCGATAACTTAATTATTTGATTAATTATTAATTTATACATTCGTTAACAGATAATCTTTTAAATTAAATGCATAGTGGATAAGATAATGAGTACAATTTTTTTTGACCGAATACATATGGTATACTAAAATTAATCCGACTATATATATGTCTGAATATTAACTTATAGATCACAACTAATGGATATATTTTCTAAACTAATATGATAATGGATATGGTCACAAATTTAATTTAGATCCACACCGAATCTGACCCGTCGGCATTCCTATTAAAGATCCTCTAAGCTATTGACACATCACCACCAACAAGCAAGGAGGTGCTGCATCTTATTGTCCTAGGTGGGCAGTTCTTGGTTAGTACAACATACTCTGATCACTTTTTTCTTTTGAAGAATCCATGCATGTAATAAATTTTACGTTAATACTAAACGGATCCTCACCGAAGAGTGGTGATCAATCAAGCTTATATATCTTTGCTGGTGAAAACAAAGTTTGTTTTACGTGGAAAGGTATGAGGTGATATGATGTTAAATGATCATCTTTACATGTTCTAATTGTCAAAGTTTTTAAATGGGAAGTGCCACTAAAGAAGGCACGTGTCCGTATGAAGTTTGGTGAGGCACTTGCATAAGAAGTGACAAATGTTCTTCGGTACTGATATTCGAAGAGTAAAAGTGATCTCCATCGGCTGCAATGCCAGCCAAAAGAAGAAAACTTGGATGTAGATGTCATAGAAAGCATGGGGAACGAAAATAACTTGCATCATCATATAAAGTGAAGGTATACATAAATATGTTTATGTATCATTGATCAATGGATTGAAGGTACTATATACGGTGAGTATGATTTCTTGTATGCGGAATTTGTAGTTATCATCATTTTAGATTGAAAACCAAAATCTAAGAAAAGTGAGTGATATATGAATAGATTGTGTTTAAAGTTCAAGTATAAACCACAAACAAGGAAACATGGAAAACAATTTCCTACCTCTTTTTATAACATACCCAATAACTCCATATAAGCACATGTGCCTTCCAAAACATCCAATAATATTAGAATGATACAATATTTCTGGTTAACAAGGGCAATACTCACAAATGAAGAATAATCCCTCTGTACAAACACAAAATTAGAAATCCACACTTGATTAAAAATTTCCTTTAATCAAAGTTTCAAAGCTTGAATGGTGCCTGGTGGCTGGTGGAAATGAAACTGTGTGCTTAGCTCGACCAGTCTAGCCTTCAACCTTACGTTGGCCATACAAAACTAAACCACGTCGTTTGTAAACTAGGGGAGCATACGCTTCTCTCCCACCACCTTCATGGAGGAGGTCATGCTCTCCCTAGTTCCGTGTACTGCTACCCACACCACAGGGCTTTTGTATGTCACGGACCATGGAGAGCACAGTGGCGTAGTGTGCCCATCCTAGAGTGAGGTGCATAAATTCGCATTGTAGTTTGGGTTGGATAAGGTGGAGTTGGGGTCAATCTTAATCCAACGCAACTTAACCGTCAATTTCTTCAATCCTAACTCAACTCATCCAACATTATCCCAATTCAACCAAATTCATATAACATATCTTTTGTTGAATTGGGTTAAATTGCATTAGCTTATATCTTTAATAGTTTATAGTTTTACATTTTCTTTCTTACTATCTGAATTCTATGCACAAAGATTATCCGTCTTAACATAGTGAGTTAATCAAAATACAAACATAACTACCATAGTTACTACTTGAAAACATCTCTATTCATATTGTAATTTAAAATTTTAGCCAATGATATAGAACTAAATGAAACTTATGCATATTAATGTCGGATTTGAATTAGATCGGGTTGACCGATCTTCGACTCAACTTAACCCATTTAAAGTCGAGTTAAAAGACCCTTCAATCTTAATTCAATCTACTCATAATTTAACCTGAATCAACTTGACTTAACTACCCACTCGAGTTTAGATTGATTTATCCAAAGTTACAACCCTAACTTGAATTCTTCGTTCAAAAATAAAAGGCACTGCAGTGGCCTCCCCATTGGGCAGGTGCAGTGCGCCCTGGTGCAGAGGTTAAAATGGATGGGAAAAGGCTCCCACAGCTGGGCATCATCATAAAAGAAAAAGGAATATAGCAACGTTGCGCTCCGAATAAACGCTTTTAGATATCGTGCGCCAGCGCAGCCACGAGGTCACCTGAACAATGTGTGGGAAATGGGTCTGGGTTCGTTCATCAAACATTGTCCTAGGATTTTTTCTTTTGTATGAAAAAATAATATAAATTTACGCATGTATTTATTTTTTGAAACCTTAATGTCATGGATATTTTTTTTCGACGACAAGAATATCAAAGCTTGGAAATTATTTCTTTTTAAATGTCGCGCCCGTAGTCTAGGTTGACATTTATGCCCCTCAAAACAACATCAAAAGAATAATCATACCACTTCTTTTATAAAGAAGATATTAATCAAATAGCCTAGAGGGGTTAAAAACTAAAAAAACCCTAATTTATTCATGCAAAAATCTCTGCCAGACTCCTTTTATCCCGATCAGCAGGTGCCCTCCTTGTGCCAACGAAGCACATCCGACCGTTCATTTCGTGGACTTTAAGTAGATCACGGAAACCCTATCCATCAGGCGGTAGGGGTATCATAGGCCTTCGAATCAGACGGCCAAGGCAACGCCGGGCCGGTTTGATGGGCCTTAAACTGTTCGCCCCTGTGCGACCACCTTATTTACCATCGTGTCCAGGTCCATATAGGGCAGCAGTGGCCACGTCCAGTCTTCTTTTCCCGTGTCTGCGCTCTGCGGTTTTGGAGTGCTGTGGTCTCTTGTGAGCAGGGGAGGAGGACGAGGAGGTGGTCGAGATGGGTCCAGGGCTCTACTCCGAGATCGGCAAGAAGGCCAGAGGTCGATTCCTGCTTCTGATCTGTTCTTCGACTGGTTGTTCATCTTCTTCCATGTTTTTCTTCAGTGATTCGGTTCGATTTCTGATTTTTTGGGTTTTGTTTTTCCGTCGCAGATCTCCTCTATAAGGACTACCAGACGGACCATAAGTTTTCCATCACCACCTACGCGGCCAACGGAATTGTGAGTACCTCTTTTTTGAGGATTTTTGGTTGCTTTTCATTTTCGCTTTCTCAGTATCTAGGATTTGATATCCTGTTGTTGCTTTTCATTACGTGCTGTTGTTTGATTTTGTGGTGTCATGATGCTAAGAATGGGCCCCCATTTTCGTGTTTGATGGTTCTGCACCAGGAGGTCCTTGCTTTTGTTGATCTAGGTGTATGCGTTCTTTTCCCTTCATCTAGTGTGTGGTAACGCTGGAAGCCTGGAATGTTTTCCTGCCATATGTCGGTCCGTCTTCAGATGTAAAAAGTTGTTTTGATTGGATTCTGGAAGACAAGTTCGAATCTCTTTATTTTTTGCCCCTCAGGGAGATTACAACTTGGGAAAATTTCTTGTCTTCTTTTCAAATGGGGGGTAATGTTGGCTAAATCGTGTGACATCTTTAATGGTTATACTCTTGGTCTGCCATTTCTCTTCTATATTTTGAAGGAATTTTATTTTTATTTTTTTTTGAAAAGGAAGGAATTTGATGTTGCACTGGTGTAAGCTGAAAAAAATAAAATTCTGAGTGTTGAGTACTCACAATGCATATGGGTAGGGGTGGCAATGAGCTGAGCTCGACTCGGCTCTGCTCGTTTAAACAAACAAGCCAAGCCCGAGCTTGAAAAAGAGCTCGGTTGAATAAGCGAGCTGAGCCTGAGTTCTGTGAAGCTTGACTCAGTGGCTTGCAAGCAGACCCAAGTAAAAATTTTAATTTAAAAGCCTGAGCTTGAAAAAGAGCTCAGTTGAATAAGCGAGCTGAGCCTGAGTTCCGTGAAGCTTGACTCAGTGGCTTGCAAGCAGACCCAAGTAAAAATTTTAATTTAATTTTATACCTATTCAACAGGAAACCAGCCACAACACTAGATAACCTGCATGAGCACGTTTTGAAAGTTCAATCTGCACGGAACGGTGGGAAAGCAAAATTGTTTTCCGCGATATGAGACTAAAGGTCCTGCCCAACACTGGCCTGCGGCCCACGGCCGTGTGGGCTGCAGGCAGCCCACGCATGGGCACACACTTGCCTGCCCACTGACCTGCTTGAGTGTGGTGCACCCCAGGCGGGGGTTGGGCGGCGGGACATTTAGTCCCATATTGGAAGTTTTGAAAAACTTCCCCTCTGTGTGGAGTTCACAAGTTGCCATCCTGGGCCTTGGTTTCCCCCTGTTGATTAAAGATCCAAGAAAGCATGGTCATTCGTCTTGAGTCCAACTAGGCAAGTGTGTATGCGCGTACAGTGCACGTGCTCACCCACCCACGCACTTTTGTGGATTTGTGCCCCAAGAAGGGGTTGTGCAGTGGAACATTTAGTCCAATATCTAAAGTTTTGAAAAATGCCCCCTCCGTGGAGTTTTGTTATCAAAGGTGATCGCCTCACTTTCATAGAAAATGAAGTAAGGTGAGGTAAGCAAACAATGCCCCACCTCGCCTCATGTTTGCATCACTCACCTAATCACTCTCCAATGTTGTGTATGCCAAATGCTAATGTCTTTTTCAATTATGTGGTATTGCTTTTGTATTGCCTTTTCTTTTTCTAATTATTCCAAAGTGGCTAGTGCATCTTTTAACAATGTCCAATGCCCTTTTTCTCTTACATGCTACTGCATTTTTCTTATTTTTGATGATCCTTAAGACCATCCACTACTTATATGAGAGCTTTATATAAATTAGTCTTTATATATTAGACAAGATCACTATTTCTCAAAGTTTTTCATATTTTTATTTTTTATTTTTCTCCTATTTCCGTTTCTTTTCTTCATAATTATTCATGGAGAAAACATGCTAGGCATTTGAGGCTAAGGCTTACCTTGGTCGCCTCACTCACCTCTTGCCCTGGACTACATAGCTACGGAGTTTACAAATTACCATCTTTGGCTGTGGTTTTCCCCCATTCAGCGAAGATCCAGGACAATTGGGTCGATTTAGTTCACATTGAGTCCAACTCAAGGAGCCAAGCTTGGGCTTGCTCAAGCTCTAACTTTTCTTACTCGAGCTGATCTCGAGCCAACATTTGGGCTTGATACAGCACTCAGGCTTTGCTAGAGCTCTTTTTTTTATTTTTTGGCTGAGCCAAGCTCTAGTTGTCAATGATCATTATGTTGCCACCCCTACAAATGGGACATTGTGTTTATGACCTTTATGAATCATACAATGTGGTGCTGCCTTAATTAGATGTGTAGAATAATAGATTCCTTTTTTGTTGTGTGAAATTTCATGGGTTCCTAGGTCAGCGTTCTTGTCAACTTAACAGCTGGCTGTCCTTTATTGGAATTTCAGGCAATTACATCTTCAGGAACTAAGAAAAATGATCTAATTATCGGCGAGATTCAAGCTCAGCAGAAAAGCAATGGCATTACAACTGATGTGAAAGTGAACTCAGACTCCAATGTAAGATTCTCATGAAGCACATTAATTTCATTCATCGTTCAGTGGTTTCCTTCAGTAACATGTCCTATAGGCTATAGTTGGTCGATTGCTAAACTAAATGAGCATAGTGACAATGTGGAGATTGAATATGTAGAAAGATATGTAGTGTGTGCCTCCTAATTGTGCTTATTTTAGTGTAAATAATTTCCAAATAGTTATGTACATTCATAGCATATAATGAGGGGCAAGTTTTATGAACAGATGTTCTGGTGGCATTGAACTTTTTTCCCATCCTTTTTTGGGGACAGGTTGCCGGTTCAATTTTTGTAATGCCGAAAAGTGATGTCGGGACCTGGGAAACCTATTAAATATGTCGTGATGTTTTTCTGGACATATGCTTTGAGGAGTCCTTACCCCAAGTGGAGTTTGAATTAATAATATACTAAGAGATATAATGCTGTACTCTTCAATATTACATCGTCCATGCCTCCCTGATGACCTATATGAGCACCTATAAGCCTGTGAATTTTGTCCCGTCCTCTCACTTTCTTCCAAATGCTAACTAAACTTACAACTTCTTGAAACATTTTCAAGATCCTTAATTCTGCTTTGCATTTTGGAAAACTTTTTTGGTGTAAGCGAGATTGCATCTCTAACTCCAATTCAGAGTAAATTTCCTTATGTGTTTTTTTTTTGTATTTCATTAGCGTTTATAATCTAATATAATTGCATACTTTTATCTTGAGCCGTCTGCTTCAGTTTGTGGTCAAATTTATTTTCTTGGTTTTATGAGCAGTGGGTTTTGATTGAGTATTTGAGTTTTTAACGACTGAGGACTTCTGATGGTGGATAGAAAAGAATCCTTGTTAATCTATATGCTTTCTTCAATTCTTTGTAATGGCCTTTCTTCTTTGTTTTCATTGCTTTTTATTAGCCACAATTGAAAATTTTGTTACAACTCTCAACTCTCAATATACTTGTACTTACGAGCAGTTTCCACATAGGGATTTAGGTTTTGGGGGTTTAAAGAAGCAAGTTCCATGGTTTAACACCTTTTTCTTAGTGGAGCACAACTTTACTAAGCACAACTTTACTCATCCCTGTATTTTATTTTTTATTTTTTTGGAAGGTGACATAAAGTCACATTCATTCCAGAAGATAAGAGAAAACAGTACAACCACTGAAGACATCGGCTGATGAAAGAAGAATGTTTCTTGGAACCCCCATACTTTGTAGATGTTATTATTGGAAATCAATTCAAAATGTCCATTGGAAGAATATGCACTTTTGCACTGATAAGCTGATGTAAATTCAAAATATCAATTGGAAGAATTTGCCTTGTTCCACCAACAGGCTGTGGCTTGGTTGGCATGGGGTGGGAAGGTTTTGGGGGAAGAACTCATGTTTGATCCTGAGCATAGTTGTCAATCCCATCCCGTCCCGGCCGGGACGTCCCGTCCCAGTGAGAGAGCGGGATGGGACATTTTCTGGTCTGTCCCAGTACCTATCCTGGCCCGTCCCAGTCTGTCCCGGCCTTTCCCAACTGGAATTTGTATTTTTACATAAGATTTTCCTAAGTACTTAAGCTCCTTGTAAATTTATTTTGGGGGGTTCATTTGATGAATATACTCATTTATAAAACCCATAAATTTGTCCTCAATGCTTCTATTGCATTAATTTTGTGTTATTTATATATTTATATGTTTATTTTTATATTATTTATTGTATACGTATGTCTTATATTTGTTGGTATATGTATGGAAAAAATTTCGGGACGGGACACCGGAATAGTCCGGGACACCAGGACGTCCCATCCCAATAGAAAAATGGGACAGGGACCGGGACGGGATTGACAACTATGATTCTTGAGTGAGGGTTGCTTAAATTTCCGTGGAAACCCTCTACCACTGCAGGAGCCTCAGAAAAGGACCATGCACCTTTCCTTTATTCTCTGGCATATCTGTAAGATTTGTTAAATGGTCTTATTGTGTTCTTGAGTTAGTTGAGGTTCTGTGGGGATCAGAAAGACGATGTTGTCCTTTTTCTTTGTCTAGAACTCGGGTTAACAATTGATGAAAAAGGGGAGAGAATGTTGCCAATTAACGTTAGAAAGGAAATGTTGTCCTTTTTCATATATCTCAGCTTCGTTTCTAAGGGGTTGGAGAGAAGAGATCTCGGTAGAATCTCGGGAGATCGGGCCAAAATCCTGGAACATATATGTACAATAACAATATGTATATATGATTCATATGTACATATATACATATGTATATGTATATATATACACACACATAAGTACATGTATATGATGTATGCGTATAATCATGTACGTCATGTATATGATATAGACATAAAATTTTCTCAAGATGGTCCCGAGAAAAGTTTGAGAATGCTTGAGAATGTCTGAGATCTCGCGAGATTGCCCGAGATTGTTGTTTACAGGCACTTTTAGGGTTTCATTTCTCAGACACCTCCCAAAACTGAGAATCTTGCGAGATCTCACGAGATTGCATCATTGCATTCCATGGAAGTGGGGAAAATGCTGTTGAGTAACACTTTTAGGGAGTTGTAAATAAAGCATGTGTCCACTCATAGATTTCCTTCTTTTCCCCGTCTCAATAACTCTTTCTCTTTCTCTATATTATAAATGAGGAGGGCAGATATAGAGTTGTTTTTTGAGAAGTGGTTAGAGTGTGTCTTAGCATTAAATAAATGTCAACCAGGGAATACAATCCTTGGGGGAGAAGATCATATTGAGAGAGAATTTGATCCGTTTATAAAGAGAATTCCATATCAGCTTTGTCTATGAACACCGTAGAAGTTGAAGACATCAATAATCCTTTCCAGACCTGCTCCCAAGAAAACCCCAAAAGACTGCTAGTTTTGGAGTAAGAACTAGCCAGAAAAAAACAGGAACAACAGAGGAAACAAAAAAACACCAGAAATTTATCTATCCTAACTAACCAAACAAGGAGTGAGGAGCTCAAAAAGGAACTGCTGTATACTATATAACTAATCATTTTTGCCAAAACATGGCAGGTATGGGATTGCTACAAGGAGGCATTTAAATGTACTGTATAATAAAAAGGGGGGATTGTGTTGATCAATATACAAGCCTTGTGAGGCTTTGGGTATCAGAGATGCTTGGAAAGTTTGATGGGGGAGCTTGAAAAAGAGCTTTACTCATCTCTTCCAATTATTCGTGTTGTTGTGTTCAATTGCACTAGTGCTACTTTCTCTAAAAAGTACTCATTTAATTTTCCCCTTACTTTTACAAGTTCAAGGTGTTGTATAGTCTGTCAGTTATTCTTGCCAGTGTTTTCTTAGAAACACGGTGTTCAGACTTCTAATTATTTGTAGGAACCTGATGTCTTTGAGTCTTTTCCCTGATTTCTTAAGTTCTTCTCACATGTTATGTTTATCTAATTTATACTCTCTTTTCATCAGAGAGTAGAGTGCCAGCAGGCTGTCACAGCTTAGAATTCGTAGATATTTGTCAAAACAAATGCAATAATTCCAAGGTGTGCAGGATCGGTCGGGATTGGATGGCATTGGCTTATCCGATCAGAAATCGGCTGGACCGTTCCGATCCTGAGCCCCAACCCAGCGAGCTGGGACCGAGATCGGTCAGATCGGCTGGGATCGGTCGGATTGGCTGATCTGGTGCCTGGATCGGCCGAGATCGGCCGATCCAGGGTTCTAACGGCTAGTTTTGAACTAGCCGTTGGGAACCCATTCTTCTAAGTCCCTTCAACAGCATGTAAATCCCCCCTCCCACCCTTGCTCTCCCTCATTCATACAAACTCTCATTTCTCTCTCTCTCTCTCTCTCTCTCAATAAAATCTCATTTTCTCTCTCTCTCAGCTCTCATATTCTTTCAAATTCAAAGCTCTCTTGCTCTCCAAAGCTTTCTAAGGGACGGACGGACAGACTACATCAATTTTTTTCATCATTTTTTTTCTCTAACATTTTTCTCTTTTTATTATTATTATTTTCTCTCTCTAAGATTTTAATCTCTTTTTAACACATCTCTTCTCTCTACTTTGTGTCTCTCTATCATTATTTCTTATTTTTTCTAACATATCTCTCTCTTAATTTTTTTCATCGTTAACTTTCTCTCTAATTTTTTCCTCTCTTTAACCATTTTTCTTTCTACTTATTTTTCTCTCTACCTATTTTTTTTCTTTGTATCTTTTTTGTCTCTGTCTTTCTTTCTCATTATCTCTATCAAGATATGATATCTTGCTCTCTTTTTTTTCTATTTTTCTCATTTCTCACCATCTTTCTCTCTCTATCATTCTCTCTCTCTCTCGCTCAATATTTTTTTTCCTTTATAGATGTCGACTTTGGAGCAAAATGAGGTCACATCTGTCACTTCTCGTGATGACCCGGGATGGAACCATTGCACCGTCGTGGACATGACTTCACGAAAGGTCAAATGCAACTAATGCAGTCGAATTATTACTTGGGGAGTCTTTTGTCTAAAGCAACATATGAAGGGGTGTTAAAGGAGAAATGAAGGCTTGCACTGTTGCACTCTTAAAGGTGAAGAATCAATTCAAAAATTACCTACGAAAAAAAGAGATGGAAAGAGGAGCAACATCAACGATGAGAGGTCAAATTAGGGAGGAAAGGACACGTCCATCAGGTCAAGATATTCATATTTATCTTCCGGAAGATAGATCTCGGGAGGGAGTCATAGACCCTATTAGAAGGAGGTCCACTACATTTAAAGACTTTCCTCGAGGTAAGACATATACACTTCCTTGATTTCAAATTTTCAATTGGTTATCTATACTTCATCTCGGTTAAATTGGTCTCAAATCGTCTTTTTTATTTATTTAAAAAAAGATGATTTGCGTCGAGTCATGGAGGAAAGCAGAAGATTTTTTGCTGAGGAGGATGTGTATGGACGCACGGGTCGACACGTTGGGCAAGGGAGGGGGTTCGGACAGGGGTTTAATGAGGAGGAAATTCATGGCTTAATTAGGAACAATGACCTTAGAGTGGGTCTTATAGATGCTTTCATAACAAGGCGGAGGGATAGACAACCATCGATAACGGTTGCCATGAAGAATATGAGGTTATGCAAGGAGAAGATTGGCCGTGCTATTTTGAGATGGTTTATTTATAACAATGTACCGGCCAATGCTGCAAAGGGTCTTTATTGGGAGGACATGATTGAGACTATTGGAGATGTGGGTAAGGGTATTCCTAGACCAACTCCCAAGGAGATATATAACACTTACCTTCCTCAAGAGGTAAGTAATCTCAAAGAGTATGTTTAGTCATTCGAGCAAATTTGGGATGAAAGAGTTGCACAATAATGACAGATGGTTGGACATGTGAGTACCTTGGATTAGTTTAACATATTTAGATTAATAGATTATATTTTTTAGTTAACTGAGACATTCTCTATAACATTATTTGAATAAGGATAACGAGAAGAAGTATGTTCAATTTCTTTGTATACTGTCAAGCCGGGCCTATATTTTGGAAGTCCGTTGATGCTAATGGAGAGGTAAAGAATGTTGAATATCTTTTCAAGTTAATTGATGACATTGTGGAGTAGGTGGGAGAAGATCGGGTAGTATAAATTGTAATATATAATGCAGCTTCATATAAAGCTATTGGCCAAATGTTGATGGGGAAGATGCCACATCTATGTTGGGTTCCTTGCTCTGCTCACTCCTTAGATTGATGCTAGAAGATATTAGGAATGATGCAAAAATGGTTGCGACAGTAAAGTCAGTTCAATTCATCACATCCTATATCTACAACCACAATTACGTGCTCATGTTGATGCGTGAACACACCGAACAGAGAGTTAGTATGCCCTAGGGTAACTCATTTTGCCTCCACGTACATTTCCTTAGAGAGTCTACAGTCGCAAAAAGCGCTCCTTGAAGCAGATGATTTCAAGCACAAGATGGGAGGATTAGATGACAAGACACGCGAAGCATAACGCTAGGGACAAGGGAAGTAGGTTGATGACTTGATTGAGAGCCGATACTATTGGAAGGATATAAAGATAATTTTGAACGTAGTTGAACCTCTTGTGTGGGTTCTGAGGATGACATATGGTAATAAGAAGGCCACAATGGGATATTTATATGAAGCTATGGACCGTGCGAAAGAAGACATTGTCAAGGCCAACAAAAATACGTACACAAAGTGGTGGGATACTATAGATGCAAGATGAGATAGGACACTCCACCATGACTTGCATACAACATGCAACAAAACAAGTCATTCCATATTACTCGGCATTTTTTTTTCTATAATTTATATTTCCTTATTAATTTTATTTTCATTTTTTTTATGTCATTTTTTCAACTCAAGATACCAATATAGCTCTGCTACTCAACATTTGCCCAATGATGAAGAAGTACTCCATGAGACTCAAAATGTGATTCAGCGTATGTTGCATGATGAGGATCGAGCTATCATAGCATGCAACAACATGCATGACTATAGGCTTCGGTCACTACATTTTGATACTTATCGTGCTCAATGGACAGTCATGTTGTGATGCGGGACAGGAGAGGGGTTAGACCGGAAGTAGAGAGAAGAGAGGGGTTGGAGGAGAAGAAGACTAGGGTTCCCGTCCCGTCTCGGGAGAAAACACGCAACGGCGGCTCGTCATTTCAAATTTCTTCTTCAATGCTTTCCCACGAGGGGATACAGGACAATATATAGACTATTCAAAGAAACCCTAATATGAAAATTACTAAACTACCCCTAGGACTCCGAAAATAACTAAAAAATATGGGAAAATTACATGTAAATTAAAAGACTCCAAATGGACCCCTAATGGGCCAACTAAACTGCACATTGGGCCTTTGACCCCATTCCAGCCGTTCCTGGATCCCCATCATTCTCCCCTGGTTCGAAAAAATTCGTCCTCGAATTTTAAAATGAGTCAATATCCATGGGAGAATGATGGTAGCATGTTCGGAAAACAACACCGATGACCCATGAACCATCGCGCGCATGAATGCTCCAACCTGAGGAGAAAATTGTGCCTCGACGTCGCTCCATATGTGGTCAAAATCATGCAAACTGATGACATCTTTAACGACCTTCGGTTGATCGACTACATCTTCCAGTAGCGGTTCTGTCTTCGGCCCATTCCCTTTAGTGGGGAAGAGGTCATTATCTGCTATAGGCGTCACTGATTCGACCTCCCCCAAATATTCATCTTCTAGGACTGGATCGGCCACATAGTGCACCTCCTTCATTTGATTTTCATACTCCTCAAGCATCGTTGGGTCGGCCTCATAGACAACATCTTTTGGCTTGGTCAGCTTGGCCAGCATGACAGAAATCTTCTGAAGCTCACTCCTCATCTGGGACTTCTCGCGCTCCCAATCAACTGCTTGTTGAAACCTCTCTCGATCCTGATAAGTGGCATTGAGAATAAGAAAGGGTGCCTGGTATTCCTCAGGTTGTATTAGACAATCTCGTCCAGTATGATCAATCACAACTTGCCGCTCGTCTATCCATTCTCTACCCAAACCGATATACGAGCCATGGGGTATAACCTTGCACCATGCATCATCATAATACCTGACGGCTCGGGAAGTACTGCTGCTCCTTAAGAGATGGAAAAATGGCACATAGACTTGATTTCTAGAGACCCTTACGTAGTCCGTGTGGGAGATAGAATCTACAATAGATTGTGAAATGACGTTGCCGAACGACGTTGCCTCAAGATACACCCGAGTTTTCACGGAATTGGGTAGCTCTACCTCAAAACTAAAATCCATGATGATAAAACGTACCACTGGCCAAAGAAATGATGGACGAGGTCCGCCTCACTGCAAGGATGCCAACGATACGATCGGCACAAGAATCGGAGCTCAAATCATCATCCTCGATATGCGTGCAAAAAGTGACACGCAAAACGAGGTAAGCGGGCACTAGCTGCTGCGAAATCTGTACGCTGGGATGGTGGCACGCAAATCGAGGCAACTTGGGTTGGCCTCGGGATGCACGTTCCGGGTCTTCGGTATGCGTGCAGAGGTGGCATGCAAAACGAGGCAAATTTGAGCACAACACACTGGATCCGAGTTGGCCTCGTCAAGACGGATCCGACGGTGCGAACGGTGCACAAATCGGAATCCGGAGAGACCTCGAACGGCGCGCCCGAGTGTCCTCGTAAAGCGTGCAAGTGTGGCACGCAAAACGAGATGCTGCTGTCAGGCGGGACGTACAGCGAGGTCGGCCTCGCCAATACGAACCCAACGACGCTAGCGGCTCGCAAATCGGAGCACCGCTGAGTCTGTGGCACTGGCGGTGCGATAAGATTGCAAGTGCACCACCTGAGTGCACTGGTTCGGATCAGAAGTAGGGCTGAAGAGGCAGGGTGGCTCGAGCCGTTGGGGCTTGGGTTCGGACCCTGGCTCGAACCAAGGCTGGAATCCGGTTGAACCGGCTGGTGTAGTGGGCTTGGGCCCTTCTTGATCGGACCGGCTGGGTTAGACCCGGTTTGACCGCCCGTCTTGATCGGACCGGCTCAAGCCTGACCGCCCGTCTTCTTCGGCTCGCCCTCCCCCCAAACCCTAACAGGGAGCAGAGAGAGAGAGAGCAGGAGGAAGGGGAAGGCAGCGGCGCCCGAGCGCGGCGGCGACGGCGGCGGAGCGGGCGGCTGGCGACGACGGCAGCTAAGGGGCCCGTCGATGCTCACGGCGGGAGCGGGCGGCTGGCGACGCAGACTGGTTGCGACGGCGCTGGCGGGGAAGACGGCGACGCCTCCGGCAGTGGCGGCGGCGGTGGGAGCATGCAGGTACTCCGACGACTCTCCCCTCCTCTTCTTCGTCTTCTCCTTCTTTCCTCTCCAGCCCCAAATCGAACCAGAGGGGAGGTGGCCGAGAGAGGGCGTGGTTACCTTCGGAGGGGAAGCTAGCCGGAGAGGTCTCGGAAACAGCCACCGGCGCCGGAGAAGACGATAGCTTCAGGACTTTGCACCGCCATACATGCCTCGGCTCGCCGGGATGGGGTTGTTCTCCAGAATCTGCGTGCGGCGGTGGCGTTCGGGTCCTGTGACCGCTGAAGAAACCCGCGGGTTGGCGTGGAGGTCCACCAGGCGCGTGAAGAGGGCCGACGGCGAGGCACTGCGGGAGGGCCGTTCAGGCCGGGATGCTGCGGGACGGGAGCGCGCGGGGAGTCTCCGGTCGGGACCGACTGCGGCGGGCGGCTCGCTGGAGGACCCGCTGGGGTGGGGGAAGACCGCGTGGGGTCTGCGTCGTGCGGGGTTGCCGTGGACAGGACCGGTGGTTTGTTGCCGATGGGGAGGGTACCTGCGGATGGCCGTCGGGCCTGGGTTGCAGGGAAGGGCCACGCAGAGAGGGTTCACGCACAGAGAGAGAGAGAGGAGGAAGAAGACAAGGGGGAGAGGAAGGCTTCATGCCCGAAGCACACATGCAGGCATCCATGGCAGGAATCGAGCTTGGGCTCTGATACCAAATTGATGCGGGACAGGAGAGGGGGTAGACCGGAAGTAGAGAGAAGAGAGGGGTTGGAGGAGAAGAAGACTAGGGTTCCCGTCCCGTCTCGGGAGAAAACACGCAACGGCGGCTCGTCATTTCAAATTTCTTCTTCAATGCTTTCCCACGAGGGGATACAGGACAATATATAGACTCTTCAAAGAAACCCTAATATGAAAATTACTAAACTACCCCTAGGACTTCGAAAATAACTAAAAAACATGGAAAAATTACATGTAAATTAAAAGACTCCAAATGGACCCCTAATGGGCCAACTAAACTGCACATTGGGCCTTTGACCCCATTCCAGCCGTTCCTGGATCCCCATCATGTTGCTTTCACTAGATATTTGTACATAACTAATATTTTTAAGAAATAATTATCAATTCCATAATTTAGAATGCTAATCGTTGGTTGGATCATGGAATTACAGCTAACTGGTGGATGGTTCATGGGAAGGTTCCAGGTTACGAAGATCTTGCGTATGTTGCCATATGTGTATTGAGCCAAACTACCTCCTCCTCTGACTGTGAGATAAATTGGTCCACATTTAGCTTAATACACACCATGTAAAGGAATCGATTAAGCTCAACTAGATTGGAGCAATTGGTCTTTTGTCACTACAACATGCGCTTGAAACTAAAGAATTTTCAAAGAATTCAAGGGAAGCAAAGAGAAGAAGCATGATGGAGAGATGAAGTTGCTGGCCGACCGGTGCAAGCAGAACAAGAAGTTGAGGAACCGATCGATGTGGATGAGATATTTGAGGAGTAGAATCCACTTCATGCATGTGTGGATGTAAAGAATGTTTTGGGTCCATCAGAGTTTGACCCAAATGATCGGTTATGGGCAGAAAGAGAATTGGATGGCGTCCCCTTGTCCGTAGAGTTCTAATTTTCACCTTCTTCAAAATGACAAAAGAAATCCACCCTACAAAGTTCATTTAAGGGTAAGGATAAGAGAGTAACAACTCTTTTATATATTGTAGATTTAGAAACTATACAAGAGGAGGAGTCAGACAAGACACCGGAGCCGAGCGACAAAGTCGTTTATTAATCTTTAGACTACTCTACTTCGACGACGAGTACCCCTGACGATGACGATGATGATCTACATGGAAGTCAAGGTGGATCCCTGCAAGAGCGGTCATCTTGAGGATGTGGATCAACTCAACAGAGTGAAGCTTCTCTAATTACTTTCACAGAGGAGCAGCAATTTACACATGTTACGTGGGATGATGATCATTCCACCATGTTGGCCAAGGACACATCAGCAAGAGATAAGGGTAAAGGGAAGCAACAACAAGAGTTCCTGAGAAGAGCAAGAGAAATATCAAACTAGTACACTCAAAAGCATTCGTCCTCTCAAGTTCTATTAGAGGGTTATGGTCCTTATGGATATCTAGCCAGGTATTACCAATATCTACCACCTTATGATGCATCGAGTCAGTTAGGAGGATATCCCACTTATCCTCCAAACTTAAATGCTTCCTTTTATCAATCCTCAGGAGGATCTTATTATGGGCCAGAGACATAAGGATGGATACTGGTGACAATCATTTATAGTAACATAGGTGAATATAATCGGTTTCTACAGGAATATCAACAATAGTACCAAGTTTATACGTCTTTGGTCGATTATGTGCACCATTTATATAGCACATACAATGTAAAGTTAGAATAAATGTATGTCTAGTTGTCTACAATATCTTTGTGTCGAGTAATACTTGCTGCAATGTCCCTGCGTGCTGCACGCAGTGGCATTGCAGTGGGTAAACAATTTTCTTTTTTGGTCGGCCATGAGGGCCCTAACTGTCCGTACAATGCAATGTCCGATCGGACAACGCAAAAAAATCTGGGAAAAAAAAATTGAGCCCAATGAACAGTAAAAAAAGAGAGCGAGTAATTTTTCAGATTTTTTTTGGGTCGTCCAATTGGGCATTGCACTGTACAGACGATTAGGGCACCTCGGGGCCGACCTAAAAAAAAAAAAAAAAAAAAAACCCACTGCAATGCCCCTACGTGCTGTTGCAACCAGTATTACTTCTTTGTGTTTATTTTTTTTTTACTATCATGTAATACTTAAGGGTAAGGTTTATGATCCCCCTATGTATTCAAGTTTTTTTCAAAGTTAATAAAATTTCAAGGGCATATTCGAGGTCTTAGATAAGTTTCGTGTAAATATTTTTTGTATTTTTTTTTAAATTTTAGACCTATTTTTTATTTTTCATATTTTTTCTTCTATTTCTTCTCTTTTTTTAATTTTTTTTTTTGGATCGGCCAGACCGGTCTGGATCGGTCCGGAATTGGATCGGATCGGCTGATCCCCTCGAGTCTGGACTGATCCGAGTCTGATCCCCGTGTTGGCCTACCTTGAATAATTCTGGTATCATCTAGAGACATATTATTGTTGCCACATATGTTCAAGTAGTAGTAAATAAATATGCCACTCTATGCAAATGGTGCTAGTAAAGTAGTTGAGCTATTGAATTGCGGCGTGGATGGGTAAAATAAGAATTATGAGGGAATCAACCAAAGATGAAACTTAAGGAAAGTAACTCTTGTATGGGATTTTTTTGCATTATTTTGTGATTGAGTAGTTTTGTTCTTTCATTCAAAATATTCACTGTTCATTGGCAGAGGTGGATCATTCGTTCTGGTTCTGGATTTTTACTTCCCACTGACCTATGTTCAAGAGCTAAAGATTGACCTGATGTAAGCATACAGCACCTGTGGAGAGATGCTTTTTTGGATGGATGCCGATCACATGACTTCAGTGGATCATAGTTATTTTCTCAGGTCATTTAGTAACTTTCATGTGGTAGAAACAATCCAAAAAGAGTTTTTAGTTTTTTAGGGGTGGTTTTGTTTGTCAAGGGCAAATACACATTTAGTTGTTGTTGGTGTTTGATAGACTTGGTTTTACTAGTGCTTGACTGCGTAGTAGTCTAATAAGAGGCCAAAGAGTGCCATGAATAATGGTTGATTGAGGGTAAAAATATTCTTGGTTGTGGTGTTATGCTCCTTTCTCCTTGTGAGTAACTGTGTGGTAATGACCGAATCACATGGCATGATGCCATCTAGCATGAATATGTTCTCTCCAACATTATGAAATAGATCTCTCACTCTGTTGCTTTTCCCAATATGAAGCCATTTATATTCCTTCCCTCTTCCTCTCTTTTGTTTCTTTTTCCCCCTTGTCCATTGTTGCTCTTCATGAAAGAGCTCCCTCTTTTAAATTACCCAATGAAGCATATGTCCATTACCCCTTTGCCACAGCGTGAGCGATTGGCAAATTTTACGTGCGGTTGAGGGCTCGAGTCTCAACCTTCTTGGTGTAAGCCCATTGTCTTATGGGGCATGAGCTTTTGTTTTGGAAGGAAACAAAACCTAAACAATCATGTAAAACTTATTGATTTCTGTTAAGATGTAGATTAGCCCCTTAGGCACATATAACCCAAACCTCATTTTCTCTTAAGGAGTTCGGAGTAGGTCTAGAGGTAGGAAAATATTTGGGATATTTTTCCGACCCAAGAAAACATAAGTTTTTTGTAAATATTTATTTTTCTAATTTTTAACCTTGGAATTTGTTTCTTAGGAAGCAGAATCTCCGTTATGTTTTTCAAATAAACTAACCCACTTTTAGGTTGAGTTACACATGATTTTGTGACTATTGGACTTTAGAGGGCATACTAATCCATAAGCAGTCTGTAACACCTCGTATAAGCATATGTTAAATAGAGTAAATAAGTAGACTACCAATAATACCAGTTAGTCATTTTTCGGAGTTCGAGTTGGAAATAATTCCGAAGTTAAGCATGCTCGGTTGGGAGAAGTCTCAGGATGGGTAACTTTCGTGGGAAGTCTACCAACTAGTATGTTTGTTGGGCCAGTCAGTTGATTGAATCGTTGTAAATGGTATCAGAGCAATTCTCTTCGTGGCGTGAGGGCCCATATTGGGACCTACTCTACATCTTAGAGCCTAGTTACTCTTGATCCATCAAAAGAGTGTAACCTTGTAGACGGTGGCAGTAGTGTGGTGGGTTTAAAAACTTTCAGAAACTCTCATCGCTTGGAGGTGACTAGATTTTGGACTATGTATAATATAGTCCTGATGAGGACGTCAAACTTCTAAGGGAGGTAGATTGTAACGCGTCGTATAAGAATATGTTAAATAGACTAAATCAGTAGACTACCAACGACATCGGCTAGCTATTTTTCGGAGCTCGAATTGGAAAGAAGTTCGAAGTTAAGCGTGCTCGGTTGGGAGAAGTCCTAGGATGTGTGACCTTTACCAACTAATACAATTGTTGGGCCAGTTAGTTGATTGGGTCGATACACAGTCCATCACCAGACTTGATACACTGCCACTTCTTTTGCAGCTCTCTTGTTTCAATGTTGTCCATCCCTTAAAAAAAAACGAAAATCCAAAACCCTTGCCGTTGGCTGCATAACCTGCAGTTATCACCTTAGCAATGGTGGTTCCCTTAAGCTGTGTGGGTATTCAGAAGTGAAATGGTCCTTCACTTCTTCTCCTCCTCACTTTGCACATTGTCTTTCTGTTTATGTCAAATGTTTTTAATTATATGGTATTTCTTTTTCATATTCTTAATTATTCCAAAGTTGTTAATGTTTCTTTTAACAATGTCCATTACCCTTTTTCTCTTACATGATGTCACATTTTTTCTTTTTTTCGATGGTTCCTAAGACCATCCACTACTTATATATTGGACATGATCAGCACTTCTCAAAGTGTTACATATGATTGTCTTAGATGTTTTCTTTATTTTTCTTGTATTGTCATTTTCATCCTTCATGGCGATTTATGGGAGAACACATCGCCTCAAATGCCTAGGCGATCGCCTAGGCATTTGACGCTGAGGCGAACCCTTGATCGCCTTGCTCGCCTCTCGCCTCTAACTACATAGCATGTATGACAATTGGTTCGCACATTACACTCCTCAAGCCATTAGGGTTTGACATTCTTCTAAGATTCACTCATTGTCAGAGTTGGCTGGGGCATCTCATCAAGAAAGAAAAGTATATATTTGCTCTCCCCTTCTTCATATTTGGCTGGGGCATCTCATCAAGAAAGAAAAGTGTATATTTGTTCTCCCCTTCTTCATATTAATTGTCAAAACGATTAATCCTTTACTGTGTTCTATTTTTATGTTATTTTTTCTGGTTTATCTTAGATTTTCTGCATGGGCTTCCCTAGAGGAAAAAGGGTGAGGATTGTAACGTTTGATTTGAAGATGGCACTTTGTGACGGTATTACCTTTGTAGATTGCATGCTTATGACTAGGTAGCTTTTGTAGGCTACATGATGTGTAGTTTAGTTATATGATGAAGCGCTCCCGGTTCTCTAGTAAACACGGCCCTTTGTCCATGTGTTTCTTCCCTGGAATTATAGGTGTTTGGAGAACGCTAATATTCCATGCTTGTTTGCTACTCCCTGATGGGAATCCAAGAAGTGGAGAAACGGAGCCCAAGGCCCATTATTTATTTTGTTTGGCCCATTTGAGGCCTAATTGATGTATTTTTCTTTTATTTTAGATTTAGGTATGTTTTAAGTTTTTTTTCTTTGAATAAGGGGTATTTTGGTCCTTTAGTGTTAGGGTTTCTTTTGGGGAGTCTTTATATATTGTCTTGTAACCCTCCTTTGGGGGGCAAGGAAGATTTGATGAATGAAAATGAAAGAGCAGCCGTTTGAGGCGTTTTCTCCCGAGATGGGATGGGAACCCGTGTGAGGGCCTAGTTTCTTCTTCCCCAACCCCCCCTTCTCCTGTTCGTCTCCTTCAGCCCCTGTCAACCCTCTCTTCTTCCTTCATTCGGTTTCTCCCTTGCTGTCCCGCATCACTCCCTTTTTGCCACTCACAAAAGACAAGTACCACATAGGCGCCCCTTGCGGTTTTCCCCACTTGGGGGGCTAATAATAACTCAAAGTGCTCATGTGTTGCCTTTTGCGAGTGGCAAACCAGCGTGGCATGCTAGCATCCCTCTTAAGCATTTAGTTTGTTCCTTAATCTTCCTTTGACTTAAAAAAATGAAGTGTTGGTATCAAGCCAATCACAGAGTACAGAAATATTGACAAGTTAATTTATGCTGTTTAAGTTCTAAACTCTATATGATCCCAAGTGCTTTGGAATGATATAGTGAAGGATCGAAGTCTGAATGAATAGGTTTTTTTGCTAGTATATGTATTCACTCATTGCATGGGAATTTGAATTATGTTTTTTGCTAGTATATGTATGCACTTGTTGCATGTGAATTTGTATAGTTGCTCCTGTGCATGGCGAATGGTCGTTAATCATCTCTAATGTCTTTCTTGGCCATGATTTATTTTCCAGCTGTTTACAACTATTACTGTTGATGAACTTGCCCCTGGGTTCAAGACAATTTTCAGCGTTGTTGTTCCAGTTCAGAAAGCTGGAAAGGTAGACAGATCACTCCTCCTGGTTCCATCCCCTTTGCTGTTTGAAGATGCAAAGTATCTGAAATTCTGAAGTCTGTTTTGCCTTGTTTTATTCTTGGGTTGTGATTTAGGTGGAGCTTCAGTACCTGCATGACTATGCAGGTATCAGTGCGAGTTTTGGACTTACCGCCAATCCCATTGTCAACTTTGCTAGTGTTCTTGGCACAAACACATTAGCTGCTGGTGTTGATTTGTCGTTCGACACTGCCTCTGCCCAGTTCACCAAGTATAATGCTGGAGTGAACTTTACAAATGCAGATCTCATTGCTTCTGTTACTCTGTGAGTATTCTTCTTTTATCTGATCGCAGTCTCTTCTGCGCCCCCCTTCCCTCAAATGTGGATGATCAATCATCGTTTTCAGGTAGGTTTTCGACAATAATCTTGATCTATCTCGCCGGTAACTCTTGCAGGAATGACAAGGGTGACAACCTGACAGCAGCGTACTACCACCTGGTCAGCCCATTGACGACCACAGCCGTTGGTGCGGAGTTGGCCCATTGCTTTTCCAGCAACGAGAACACGCTCACTTTCGGCACCCAGCATGCATTGGACCCCCTTACCTCCGTCAAGGCCCGCGTCAACAACTTTGGCAAGGCCAGTGCCCTCATCCAGCATGAATGGAGGCCAAAATCCCTTGTGACCATCTCTGGGGAGGTTGACACCAGGGCCATTGAGAAGAGTTCCAAGGTCGGCCTGTCATTGGTGCTCAAACCCTGAATCACATCTTCCGAAGCCTTGTGACATTCTTTTTCCTGTTTTGGTTGCCCTTTTTGTTCGCAGAGAAGATACTTGGTTCTTGTTTGGGTGACTGTAAAGAATAATTCTGGATGGGAAAAGAGGGACCATATATTTCTTGTTTTGCATATTTCTTTTTGTTCATGAAAGCCAGCCTCGAGGTTTTGGATCTGGCATTGATCGTTGGCGCACGGTGTTCATATTGTGATTTCGGTTGTACGCAAAATTCGCCCCATGGGTGTACTGACAAGGACGATGTCGTGAAGGCACGATTGGAATAATGGAGAACGTCTGTTAAACGTTTGTGGTGATAATGTTTTGTTTAGATAAACATATCATTCAGCGGTGAGGCTACTGGTGATGGTCTGGAGAATGATAAATTTTGTTCCCAGGTATCAGGTTACATGGTGTGCGATGTCATATTTTGGAAGGATACCTGTTATGCAATGCCTACATCATGTTCCACAATGTGAAAGACATTTCTGATAAGCTAACCCCTATTGTAATTGAATGATTAAAAATATTGACTTCAAAAAGTTTTGGCCGGCTTGAGATATGCTTGTGATTTGTAAAGAGTGTGATTTGTAAGAGTAGATAAGAACGTTTGTAACATCCTGATATCAAGTTTCTTCTAGTCGATCCTGCGGTAGGGATTCAGGAGTGCCTAAAATGGTGGCCCTTCTTAGACAAATAAAAGGGTGAGTGGCTGTAACGTCCACGCAGCGCTCACAAATTTAATGGTTTGCAAAATGATAGAGAGAAAGGGATAGCATTTTCCTTGAGCAACCAAAAGAATAACCAAAGATTTTATTGTTCATATCAAAGGATGGTGGTACCATTGTTTAAACAAATGTATGAAAAGTGTAGAGAACTTGGATCAAGTCTGAGCAATGATTAATACAAGAGTAATACTTGCTGCAATATTTCTGCTTGTTGCATGTAGGGCATTGCAGTGCGTAAACTATTCTTTTTTTAATTTTTTAAGTAGGCCTGCTCTACTTATTGCATGGGGGGAAGCAATCAGCTACGACCTTGTATGCAGCCTGTGCTTAACTCAAAGTCGAGTTGCATGTCTTTTCAATAGATTTTTGTAAGAGTTTCTTTTTGTCTGTGTGAGTGGGAGTCATGACTAAACTTTGTGAGTATTGACTCAGCTTTATCTAAGGACAGCCTTAAGTGATCTACTTCCATTGCACAGGGCATGTTGTTCTGTGCAAAGGTGGGTGGAAAGGGACTGAACTACTTGACTCTTAAAGTCGATCAATAGACTAACACCGAGTTGTGATTAGTAATATGTCACGTCGGCTAATGGTAATTTGGTATATGATGATCTAAAAGATTTCTGATCTACTATGTATAAATCAAAACTCAGAGCCCAACCTATTAACTGACTTTGCAACCAAGAAATTCCCCCTTGTGCTAGTGGCAGCAATGGAAGAGGAGAGCAGCCCTGCACCAGCAGGTATGCTGAGTGCGGCCTTTGCAGTAGAGCTAGCTGCTGCAACCCTGGCACGTCTATAGAAAGATGAACGTACATACCCTTAGAAAGGCATGAATTGCCATATTTCAAAATTGGTTAACCTAATCCTTATAATCTAATTTTTAGTTGATTTCGATTTTAAGTCCAAAATCATTGTAGATCAAAATTAGAGGTTTTAAAACTTGAAGATTTTATTTTGGCTGATTTTAAACTTGATGATTTCAAAATCGAGATTTTACGCAGTTTTACAACATTCCAAACGGCCCCTAAACTAAGGAGTAAGGAACAAGAACTGTTGGGGAAAAAAGGATTTGGTCCAGACTTTCCAAAAGCAGGAGTAATCAAATGACATTATAGAGACCTCAGCATACGTAATACTGTTACATGGACTTGTTACTGCCCAGCTGCAGAACAGAAGAAAACTTATCACAGTAGAGTAGAGACAGGTTCCACAACACAACCCACTTCTTCCAGTACCCTCTCTCAGATCAACAAGACGAAGCTAGTATACTGAGCCGTCCGACGACCCTCCGCCTCCATAAACTGCACTACTACGATCGCCAAAGGAACCACCGTCGAGGTTGTGACGCCAAGAACCGCCGTAGACGCCATCATCTCCGTTGCCAAAGGAATCACCGTCGAGGTTGTGACTGCAAGAACCGCCGTAGACGTCATCATCTCCGTTGCCAACTCCGCAGCCGCCGCCTTCCATTAAGGCCTGGATCAGGTTCTGACCCGCATGGGGCTGCCCGGCGCCAGCCTTGCCGGTGGCGCAGCCCATGTGCGCGTCGAACTCGCACTTGGCGCAGCGGTAGAGCCAGCACTTGGACCCCTTGCCGCCGCACACGTCGCAGGTGAAGCCCATGATGTAGTGGGGCGGCAGGGAGAAGGCGAGCGCGAGGGGGTGGGGGTGGTCGCGGTGGGTCACGGAGGGCGCCGCGGTGGCGCAGAGGGCGTGCAAGTCCAGGCCGCAGGCCCGGCAGTTGTAGGAGAAGCCGGTGCCGTTGCCGCCGCAGGCGTCGCAGTCGAAGCAGCCGTCGGGGTAGGCGGGCACTGGGAGGAGGGAGAGGGGGTGGGCGGGGTGGGAGGGGTGGGTGATGAAGGTGGGCATCTGGGCGCAGGCGGCGTGGAGGCAGTAGTTGCAAGCGCTGCAGGCGTAGGTCCAGCCGGAGGGGATCAGCCTGCAGGCCGCGCAGGTGGCCGTCGCCTGAGACTGGTGCAGGTTGGAGAGCTCCAGCGGGTGGTGGTGGCTGAAGTGCTGGATCGCCGGCTCATACGGGCGTCCCGTCAGCTGTGTTCCATATAGGTGCTCCATCTCTCTCTCGCTGAAACTACCCAAGCTCCCTGTTATGCCAAGCTAGATAGGGAAGAAGACTCTCTCTCTCTCTCTCTGAAACTTCTCCAAACTCCCTGTTATGCCAAGCTAACTTGGGAAGAAGACTCTCTCTCTCTCTCTCTCTCTGAAACTTCTCAAAACTCCCTGTTATGCCAAGCTAGCTTGGGAAGAAGACTCTCTCTCTCTCTCTCTGAAACTTCTCCAAACTCCCTGTTATGCCAAGCTAACTTGGGAAGAAGACTCTCTCTCTCTCTCTCTCTGAAACTTCTCAAAACTCCCTGTTATGCCAAGCTAGCTTGGGAAGAAGACTCTCTCTCTCTCTCTCTAGGAAGCTTCCCTAAGCTACCCCCGTTATGCCAGCTAGGGAAGAAGACTTTGAGGGCTGAACAAGTTGACCAGGGGAACCTAACTACAGCCTACAGGGAAGAAGACCTTCTGGGTGAAAAAGTCAACGAAGGGGAAAGGAAGGTGGCACATGTAAAGCTTTCAGATGGGATCCGTTCTGCTGATCTCTTTTGGCTGACCCGCCGTAACTCCCTACTCATTCGTACTGGGTTTATCAGCTGTAGTCATTCCCACATCGGTCACGCACACCATCGTTTGGACCCGATCCTCTAATACTTGCTGTAACGTCATTCATTGCAATCCAATTGATCAACCGATGTCATTTCCACATCGGTCGCCCCCACCATCGTTTGGACCGGATCCTCTGGATCATGAGTAATACTTGCTGTAATGTCATGCATTGCAATTCAACGTGGATTGCAATGCATGGCACAACAGTCATTCGATCTGGTCCGATCGGACAGTTGCTGTGTAGTCCGATTAATTTAAGGAGAGCCGGTTGAGGGCCGTCTTTTATTTTTTTATTTTTTTGTCGATTTTTTTTAATTTTTTTAGAGTGTCTAATCAAAAATTCGAGAGTATATTTGAGTTACCCTGGTCGGCTCCGACCCGTACGTATATTCTTTTTCAAAAAGAAAAAAAAATACAAACCTCGATTTACATGTAAAATATTTTTTTTGAAAAACAAAGTATACAATCGAGTCGGGGCCGACTCGAGCAATCCGGATGTGCTGTCGAATTTTTGATCGGACACTCTAAAAAATTAAAAAAAAAAAATGGCCCTTAACCGACTCTCCTTAAATTGGACGGACTGTATAGTAGTCAATTATGATCAGACGGCTGCTGTGTTGGATTGCAATGCATGACATTGCAGCAAGTATTACTCCTAGACCATCATTTAGACACTTCTAAAAGAAGGGAAAGAGGGATGAATAGGTTATAATGATGCGGCAAAGCAAGGATATCTCCTTTGGATGTGTTTAGGGAGACAGAGAAGTCTGGATCCGATCTGAAGAGAGTTGAGAAGTCAAAGTGGCCAGGTTTCCGGCCAGATGAGTGAGAGAAAACGTTTATTGGCCGCTTGGATGTCATCTCCTTGTAATTGACCAAGTCAAGCTTTTGATGGGCGAAACTTGGGAAAGAAAATGACGTACGTTGAAGTGTATGTTGACTCTAGACCTCTCACTTTTCACCCGGGAGCAATACTTGCTACACTAATGGTAAGTGTTTAGTCAATTGAGTCATCTTATAACGTAAGATATCATTGGTTCATCTAGATAATGATCATATGGGTTGGATCATTTTTTATACAAATAGACTTAACAAACATTAAATGCAAGTGTATAGTTTTTGGTGTGACGAATGTACGTGCGTTTGACAAATACTATGTGGGCATGATAATACTATTTGTCACATCTATCAAATATTTATCACATTTAAAAATTATATGTCTCGTTTATAAAATTATACACATATATAGCGATGACAAATATTTTTTAAGTATAAAAAATATTTTATAGATGTGACGAATACTATTTGTCATGTCTACAAAGTACGTCATTACTGTAAAATATTTGTCATACCAAAAATTTTGTAAACAAGTACATATAGATGACAACTATTTTCTAGACATGATAAACATTTCGTGCCTATGTAGCATTTGTCACACGTCCACATTTATTTGTTAGTCTAAAATCTTACACATATATTTAATGTTTGTTAGAAATACTGTGAAAAAACTATCTGATCTATGTGACTCTTGCCTAAGTGGACCAATGAAGACCTTAGTATCATTGTAGGTTCTTCATCGTTTGATTTTATTTTTTTTTGCTTAGATGTGTGGATCATTTGTAATTTTATTGTCAATTTTTTTAGGACAGAAGTCGGCCTACTAAGATGGCCTGGGACCGAATCCTGTCAGAATCCCTCACCGGTAAATGGGACAAGCATCCTTGCAATGTTTCGCCTTTCTACCACTGAAAGGACAAAGTTTCCACTTGCAAAGAGATTCGTGGACGAGAAAAAAGGTGTTTCAGGCATGGAGACGTGATATCAATGAGTTCTAACCTCATAAAAATTAGAGCATCATTTGATACAAGATTTTTTTGTTGAAAGTTATTTTTTGATTTCTACTTATAAGATAAAAAATGTTTAGTGAAAACGGCTATAACTAACTTTACATGGCTACAAAAATCAAACCTCTCTATTAATTAATCCTACGTCGCAATGGTTCCCCTAGTCAAACAAGCTTCGACTTATAGTTTTTTCGTGAAATTAAGTTAAAAATAAATAAAATACTTCAAAATTGATACTTCAAAATTGACTCTTAAGGACTAATTTTTTCTTCTTAAAACAACTAGGTAGAAATCTAAAAATGCTTCCAATGAATAGTTACCCCAAACATGACCACAATGTGTTACCTTTATTATTATTATTATTTAACTTCATTCTTAATGCATGTGTGGTAAAAGGACTTTACAGGGTGGGGGCAAGCCAGAGGAAGGAATTAAAATGAAGAGCATGATACATCTTCCTTGGCCAATGAGGAGATGAGGTTAATCCGAGCGTCAGTTTGTGAGGTCAGCCAGATCGAGATCACGTTTGGCTTGATTGGTGGTGCTCAAATCAAATGCCGTGCGTTTTTTATTTGTCAGGGTGGGGCTTTTGACTTTGGACGTGGCTCGGTCCCATTTGAAGCGTCATGGAAGCCACGGATTAGGATCCATTTGGATCTTATAATATGATTGTAAGATGAGATTTCAACAATCGATTTCAAACGATCTTTAAATGCCTAAACTTCACCAAAGTCGGATCATCATTTAACCGTGTCGTTTTGGTTTGTTTGACGTAAAACACTATGATATCGTATTTCTTGAATATATAAAATACAATATTCTACATGATCTGACGTTGCACCACACGCAGCGAGTGGTGCATCGAGTATTTCTTTTAAGCGAGGCACTCTAGTCAGTCCATTTTGATAGGTCTATTTTGATGGATCTGTCGTAGTGAGCAAAACTTCTCGAGTCTGCTTCACGAGAAGGCTTTCAAAAGCCATGCATATTCCTATTAGAAACCAAAAAATACTGACTGCATTGCATGTGGGCAGCAGTCGGATCTTACCAATGAGATGGCTAAGTAGAATCGCTATATATATATTTTAATTTTACCATCATCTAATCAATGGTCAAGTAATTTAGATGTTGAACTTGACTTTTTTTTAAACTTTTTTTTTTTTCAAATTCTAGCCGTCTAGTTCTAAAGATCGAATGCAGTAAGTGGATGCTGATTTGAGGTCAGACTCCGGAAAGCCAAAGAATAGTCTCAACCTAGTTCTTCCATTCCAATTCAAGCTCGTCCAATACACTGTCATTGATCGACCACACATGGTTTGCCATGTCGGATCGATTCGTGCCAATTTGGACGACTCGTATAGTATCAAGAGGAACCCGAGTTGCTGTGACTTGATCGAGTCGGTAGAATTTGGGAGATCTTTTCTATGCGACTCGACCGGGTATGTGCATGTCGACATGACTCGTACTGAATCCTGGATCATGGGAGATCTAAGTCAGTCCGATTCTTTGAGTTGGCAAACCCTATGACCACGTAAACCCCAGGTCAATCTAATGTGACCTGAACCTCCCTCCAAGTAAAGTTAGGGCAGCAAATGAACCACTACACTCGACAAACAACTCGTAATGTTGCTCGATAAAAGCTCAATTTGACTCATTTATTAAGTTAAATAATTAAGTTTGAACAAAAAATTGAATTTAATTCATTAAACGAGTCAAGCTTGAACACAAGTGAACTCGGCTTGAACATGCTCCTGAACAAGCTCATTTAAGTATTTGTTAAGTGATCATTTTAATACTCGTTTAAGAATTCACTAAGATCTTTTTTAAATGATCATTCAGTTATTTTAATCATGAATACTCTTAATTAATAATATATTTTAATATCTTGCAAGAGTTTTCTATGAAGTAGCTAAGGACGCAAACACCTTGCTATTCACCATAATTTAGTCTGAGTTTATATATTTAAAATTTAAAATTTTTTAATTAAATATATCATAAATTCATTGAACTCGTGAGCTATTAGATACTCGGCTCGAACTCGTTTAGTATCTAAATGAACTGAATTTGAACAACTATTATAAAAACTCAACTCGAAGTCGAACACGATTAAAATTAATCGAACCAAACTTGAACATAATACAACTCGTCTCATTTGCAGCCCTAAGTAAAGTCTGTGGCCCTTGCTCTTCTTCTACTCCAGTGTGACACAAATCTTACACAAGACAGACTAGGAAGTATATACGTATGTGCTTAATTATGACTTAGAGAACAAAGTACATGATCCGTAGATGAAACGATCTACTTTCCTAAACATATACGTTGAAAGCGGGCATGTTTCTACAATATTCCAACAAAAATCATTTATAAAATTAAGAAAGCCCAGTTGACATCTGCCCAGACCAAAATCCCAAGTGTATATGTATATCTACAGAAGCTATATATGTGTGCATCCAACACCCAATCCAACCGTCAATCACGAGATCAACGGCTGTCGTACAGAAGTCTGTACACGAAATTAAGATGATGATGAGGGGCCGGGTCAGGTGAGGGGGGCGGAGGAGTTGGCGGCGCGGGCGACCTTGATGAAGACGTCCTCCAGGGTGGTGTCGGCGAGGCCCCACGCCTGCACGGCGAACCGGGATTTGGCGCCCTCCACCGCCCCGAACACGTCGGCGATGCGCACATCCTGCTTGGGGATCTCGAACTTCTGGGTGCCGGCGATGTGGTACACCTTGTTGGCGCCGCCGCCGGGGCAGAGCCCCCGCACCATCCTCTCCACCTCCAGCTCGTCCTCCGCCGACGTCGTCATGGTGAACACGTAGGAGCCCCCGTATCTGCCCTTCAGCTGTCACCACGACGACCACAACACGGTTTCAGCGGCATTTCGCAACACGAACTCCTTTGTGGGTCTGTGTGTATATAATAACATGCAGAAGCAACTCCAAGCTCGTGTGCGTGCACGTGTATATGTGCATGTGTGCATGCCGTGTGTACATAGATGCATACGCATGTACATGTGTGTCACGTGTACATAGGCGGGTAGGTGGATGGGTGAGTGCATGCATACGCCTTATCTGTATGTGCATGTGTAATTGTAGGTGATGGATTTGGGTCCTTTTCTCCACTTTATCTATACCATTAGTGTTCTATTCAATCTCATTAGTTTAGAGTCTTTAAAAAATAGGAGGCCCTCCCTTTTGGGTTCCATTGTCATAGTTAATAAGCCAATGAGATCAAGTATAGGGATGTAAGTGGTACCTGAAAATCTGTTTATTTGTCCATTTTCGAAGCTTAAAGGTCATAAAGAAACATGTTAAATGATGAGGATAAGGATACCACATGTATCTGAATGATTTAAGATAAAGATAAAGATACACCTTTTTCGAATCCGATTATCCGAATATCCGTTCGTTTTCTTTTGGTCATCTTATCTATTGATTATATCTTATTTAAAACTCTCATCTCTAAATGAAATATCTAACCATGTACTTGCATAATTACATATCTTATTGTTCATATTATTCTTTTAACCTCTTCTCTCCCCCATTCACTAGTTTGTAAGGTTTATTTTGACAAATGTCGTGCGATTTATAATTAAATTTATAAGAATTCATTAGAAAGAACTTATATATATGTATATTTTGAAAGTAGAATTCCTTCGTTCCCTGTAGAAGCGACAAAAAGATAAGTTTATGTTCACATATAGTATTGTCTGATAATCTAACATTTATGTATCCGTTTCCGATAATTTTAAAGGATAAGGATACAAGATAATAATGATAAGGATAAAGATGCACATGCTGCTTAAAGATAAGGATAGAGTCACTATTCGATCCGATATGTATCTTTTTACATCCCTAATCAAATAGAGTATAAATGGTTCAGACAAAATAGAATAGAGGATCTCAATCCATGGATGGGTAGAGTGCCCGCACACCTGCAGGTGTGCGATGCAAGTGCAAGCGTGCGTGTCAATGTGTGTGTATGTATATGCGTGTTCATGTGAGTGAATGAGGTAGCTTTTGGAACTGCCTTTGAACAGCCAACTGTTTATACAGTCAACTTTACAGAAGGTTTTCTGTTTTCTGTTATTTTGTAATTCAAGTCGAACAGCTTGTGAAATGTTCGGGATTATGTTTTATTTTCTCATGAATATGCAATGAAATTACATAATTGCTACTACAAGAAACATATATGCATAGATAGTACACCTCTTGAATGGCAACACACGCAGACATAACCCGAAATTTTGTTATGATTCCCCTCTGGAATAGAGCCCACAATTTTTTTCCTTCTAACAACGTTCAACCTTTTATCGATCATTGTTTTAAAAAATGTAGCAAGAATCCCCTATGTCATTCTTTATAAAGGGCAGCTTTTGTCACTTTAGGATTAACCAAAGGGTGGCCGGGCATGGAAGACGTGGGCATTTGATTGGGGCACAAGCGAACATTACCATGCTAGAGGGGTATATGCATGCGCAAGTGCTCTATTGTAAGGTCAAATGTATGGGCTTTTCATGTATAACGATATATCATGCAAGAAGGCCTTGTAATTTTTCGTGAAAAAATTACGGTTAATAGGTTATGAGGTCGATTTACTTCAAGACCAAACATAACTAGAAATAGATTTCCGGACAAGCTATAAAACATTATATCGGTTTAATAAAGAAAACCAGTAATGTGGCCCCCTATACAATGAGGACGGCAACTTTACCTGTTTGGGATTGCCTATGCATTGCAAGTTACCATCTACAAAAATCCCCAGTCTGTCACATAGGACTTCTGCCTCTTCCATTGAGTGTGCTGAGATCAGAAGGTCAACTTCGTTAGGAGGTTGGACACATAGAATAACAGTAGATTAAACAACTCTAAATGCATCAAGGTAGACTGGCTACTTTATGATGTAACATATTTCCATGGTCCAAGCACATGTTAAGAACCAAACTGATTTCTAAAGGGGCAATTTGGATCGATGTAATACACTGAATACTCCTGCATTTGTTCCATTTATAGGATTTTCTCAATGTTGTGATTGATGTAAATGCCGAGAAATGGAAATCCAAATCTAATGCGGCAGCCAGTTAGTCTGTCTTGGTTTTCAGAAAAGTAGCATAAACCAAAAGCAAGCACTTTTGTTTCACAGTTTTCAAAGGAGTGATTTCAGTTCGATCATTTTATGGGAATAGACTCCTTAGAGTAGACATCCAAAAACAAAAGGTTAAAAAATAGATGCACGAAGGGAGAAGAAATAGATTTCCATGAGGCAATGTTCAAGTAAAAACCCTAAGATATTGTGCTTTCCTAAGGGTGGGAAGGATGATATTATAAACTGGCAGAGCAGAGGAAGAGCTTTGGACATTACTTGTAAGAATAATTGCGCGGTTCTGCTTTGCACGCTTCACAACATTCCATAAGTTATTCCTTGAAGCTGGATCTAGACCGGTGCTGGGTTCATCCATGTACACAACCTATCATGTTGTTTGAATGTTACATTGTCAGTGGAAGCAAAGTAAAAAGCAGCTAACAAGAGAGTCGAAGAACCGGCAATGGACAAACTTTGGGGTCTCCGATCAGTGAAATGGCAACACTCAGCCTCCTCTTCATTCCACCACTGTATTTTCCAGCTTGTTTATCCCCGATGCCCCCATAGAACAGATTGACACTCTTCAGAGATTCATCAACTGCCTGAAAAGATAGGGAATTGCAAAGTGTAACTACAAAAAGATGCAGCATGCCAATTAACTTATGCCTGCAAAGCATTACATTTCAGTTTCTGTTGGTGTCCAGTGTGGGTGACAGGTAAAAAATAAGAAAACTTTAGCAGCCATCTTTGTCTAAACATCTAATGTTAACTGTAGATTGATGACAATATAGATGCTTGTATAATTGCATGCCTAAGAATTCCGTTCAGAAATTGGATCAGATCGAATGAGCCCTCAGAGAAGAGTATTGATGCATCGTAGTTATTTTACAGTGAATATTATGATTGAAAGATACAAGAAGTATAGAAACTCACTTGTGACAATGCAGAACCCTTCAGGTTCTTCAGACGCCCATAAAACAGTAGGTGCTCTCTGCCTGTTAGCATTTCCCACAGCATGCTGCATAATGAAGCCACAGAGGTGTCACTAGACTTATGGAACAATTATCTTTCATCTCATTAACAAATCTGCTATCTATCATGCAAATGATATACGTGCTTACTCATGCTGTGGACAAACACCCATGCTGGTGTAGATCCTGTCCATATCAGATTTTATGTTAAATCCCTGGACATACGCATTCCCTGATGTTGGTTTTGTAAGTCCAATCATCTGAAAAATTCATGATTACAGCGCAGAACTCAGTAACGATATAATCCCCAGGTGCAAACACTAGACAAATCTGAATCACATGGCTTATACAACCACAGAATAGAAACATATGCAGTTTTGTAAACAAGATTCTCATGTGAGGAGAAGAGGAATTAAAAAAACCATCCAAACTCCTTGTTTCTTCCAAGGGTTCACAATGAAGGCTAGACAAGTATCTAAAATGTATACTTACATATCAAAGGAACACATTATTCTTTGTGGTGATAAAAGCAAGATGAACTATGAATATGAATGATAACGAAGACAGGAGGAATGTACGAACCATATTGATGAAAGAGGTCTTTCCAGCACCATTAGGACCCAGCATGCCGAAGCATTCACCAACAGGCAAAGCCAGTGATAATCCACGCACTGCAAGCTTATCTGGATTTCCATCCCTTCCCGGGTACACCTTCTTAAGGTTATTGCAGATGATGGCATAACTCGCACTAGGCTCAACTAGTAACTGTTCAACTACCTCCCTCTGATAATTGCTAATGTAAATCAGAATGTATACATTCCAATAAAAGCTTTCACAAAGATCTGAGTAAAACTTAATGTGACCAGAAGAAAGAAATGAAATAGGTAACTGGATCCTTTAATCAGTCGTCGACTTTAAAGTTTTGGCGTCATATGAAAGTCCTAATTAACTTTTAAAAAAAAAAACTTAACTTACTTCTTGAACAACGTCAGGTTTCTCCATTTCAACAAAAACTTTCGAACTCTGTCTGTCAAGACTTGATCTTCGAAATGATAGTGGAATCTTCCTCCGGAAGCATTTTAAGAGAAATAGAGGATTTTTTATTCTGTTGCCTACTGAAGCAACTTGATCCAAGTAATATGCAACAGGAAGCAGTACCAGCCATTCTACCAAAATGATAATCAAAACTTCTCTCATTCCATTTGTACTGTCATTCAAGTCTCCCCAGTGCATACCGGAAGTTCCCATATAACCACCGATGAAAGCATATTGTCCTAACTCATAAAGACCACGATATAAAGCAAATGCAGGAAAAATTTCCATAACTCGGACCCAATTTCCTGTAACATTAAAGCCAAGATGTAGGCAAATCTACCAAGGAAAAGATCACACACTTACAAAAGAAACAATTATTTTCCTCATCAAAGAGCCAAAGTTATACAAAGTGTTAAGTAATTAGAATGAGAATACGAATGACGTTCATTTAACCGTACTTACTTGAGAAAGATGTATCTTCAACAAAGGAATTGAAAAGATAACCAGCTAATAGTCCTGATCCAAATATGTATAAGTACCCAATTGCTGACATTTACCAATAGTAAATACATCAGTATGAACTATGAAGCCATGCACATTATTTACTTAATGTATAAGATAAATGAAGAAAAGGGGACCTTGAGCAGTCTTGACATCAGAAAAAAATGTTGACGCAAGAAAAGCAAGCACAATCTGCAAATTTATGAAAAGGAAATAGAACACAAACTGTATGCTGTAGTCATTCAACCTGAAGAACTTCAGCCCTGAAAGGAAAAATAATTGAAGATAATGTTTTGTTTGAAAGGAATGACCAACAAAAAGCTCATTACAAATATTCTTACCAATCAGTGAGCCAAATATGACGAAAAGCAACATATAAACTGAAGATATGAAGAGAAAATAAGAATATGAAATGACCCAATAGGGTCCATCTCCCAATCCATGCATTTTCATCATTAGTCTTAGTTTATGTTGTTTCTCATAAACCAGGTATGTCAAGATAACCTGCATCAAAACACAAAATGCTCAGTGCAATGAAGATTGCTAATTAGAAAGCAACTTGAGAACACAGTGATACACTATCATATTAGCCACAAAATATGATGCCTAAGATGCTCAAGGGGTTCTTGTCACTGAAAGCAACTCAAAGGATTCAATTGCTGAATTTGACTTGGTTTTGTATGAGTCCATATACTTGCACAAAAATAAAGTTTGCAGTTTGCTTTCATTCATTAGGGATCATAATGTTTCCTGTGGAATAACACAACACATAAACAGCCTTAAATAGTTCTGAAACATCCCTTTGCAAAAGGCTGGATTTGATCATATAATAAAGCAGCTTATTTCTTTACTGCACGTGATCAGAAAAAACTGGTAACATGAGTATATGAGAAAAGGGAATGGATGAACTAGACCAATTTCCAGAAATCACTCACAACTTGGAGTTTTTTGAAACTCAGTTCAATCGTTATTGCTTTACTACATGCAATCAGAAGAAATCAATCGCAATGGCTGTACAAGAAAAGGGAAAGCATGAAACAGAGGCAGCATAAGAGCATTGGAAAAATTTCAGTCCTAGAATAAAACATCCTCAATTAACAAAATCGCACCATAAATTTAAACTTCATCAGTTGTTTCATGCAGAAGCTATAAACTGCAGTGTACAAACACTTAACTGGAAAGAGAAGCTCAATGACCCAGTTAAAAAAAGTGGCACCAAGAAGAGAAGAAAAATCCAGTGTAAGTTGTGTTGCAGATTTGGGCATCTCCTTAATGAACTCAAGTTCCATCTTCGTGCCATTGCCAGCCAAGAAATGGAGGTAGGCATTGGATATCTGTAGAAGGCAAGTAGCAGTCATCTCATCATAGTTACTGTAGAAAATAAAGATGCACTCTGCCGGACAAGGTCATGCCATGCTAAGAAAACCAGAGAGAAAATCAAATGTAAATGAGATGGTTGAGAATTGAATAGGGGAATAAATGAATTAGAAATTTAGAAGTAACAAAGTTAAGAGTTGATCAATAACACACAACCAAACACTCTCCAATCAGAAGAGAGAATTCTTTAATCAAAATTTGAGGCTTAATCCAAGAATAATTATTCACTTGCCAATTGGCCTCATGGATTGTCTGATTGAGGTTTTCTATACCCAGAACTTCAAGGAACTTCTTGCAGGCTTGATTTGCCTGAAGTTGGATTAACATAAATATATCTCTCCAACACTGGGGTTCCCAGATGAATCCTTTCAACTGAAGAAAAAAAATGTTTAAAACGAAATCCAGCATTCTGGTCTTTTCCTTCTTAGATCAGAGCACGCGAGATAGCAAAAGAAAGAATCATTGAGGACACCAGTTGCAGAAAAAAACAACGAAGCTTCCTCAAACATGCAATGCTCATTAAAAGAGCACAAACATCAAACAACAGATTAACCTTGAGGTCTGGTGAATTAGTATTTAATCAAATGACTGTGTGATGTAGAAGAATATTAGATGTTATGGCTAGTAGATTATCTAGACCTAACAAACATCAAAAGTCCAAATCTCTTCTCTTTTTTTTTTCCTCTAAGCAAGTTGGTGAAAATTCATGTTTCTGAATTCTTCACATTCCCAGTCATCTGATCATCTCTTCAGTCTATTATGATGCAAGGGGAAAGGCCGTTACATTCACTATTTTCAAAACATGATTGTCCAGTAAGTCAGTAACCGCATGCATTACATATGACTGAGGACTCCAAGTAAACTAACATCTGGATGACCCTTTTCATGAAGAAAAAAAAAGGCAGCCATGATTCACACATAACTCATAATGCTCTACCTTTACAACTCGGGGGTTAATGATTGTTCATCACATCTGAGTTAGTATATTTTATGGTGCATATCTGTGCTAACAGATGACAGATGTTTAAGAAGAAAAGCTTACAGGTGTGATAACCTCAACGTTTGTCCTTGTCCGAAAAGTACACAGTTATGAACTACATTTTTTGTTCCCCATATATTCTTGAGATGAATCTGAGCATATTCATATTTGTTACCATTTTTTCTCTCAAAATGCATGCCTACTAATCTGTGCAAAGGCATTATAAATTAAAGGATGAAACTCATTTATTGAAGACATTATGAGAAGGGTTCATACCACATTCAGCGAGCGGGGGATGCGAACCAAGCCGATGGGCATGCGCCACACAGAATCATTTTTATATGTTGAGTTGTACCAAATTCTCACATTATAATTGTTCAAATCAGAGTTTAAGAAATCATAAGCTGCAAAAAGAAAGTTATATTCACCACCTGGAATAAAAATGAAGCTGACAGGTAACTCGGTAACTAAACAAGACCAACCTCCCATGATTTCATTGATTTTCCTTTCTGTATTTCCTTGCCGAAATCCCTTATACAATTCATCATTTATTACTGAGGTACTGTTGCGCCATAGACTCAAGCCTTGCACGCATTTTACATCTGTTCCAAATTTTACAATTCTAGTCAGAATGCAAAGATACATGTAGGCTCATAGCTTGTTGAAATCTCAGAAAAGAAAGCTAAAGCTGGAATTGAATTACCCCATACATTTGAACTAGGTATCTCGAGATAATTTACTATTGAAGAGATGTTTATATTTTGCAATATTTGAAGTCCATTTACTGTTGCCTTCAGAACACTGAGCTAGCTAGAACACTTGCTTTCATTCAGCATTAACAACACTAATACCTCACGTCATGACATATTCACTGATCTTTAAAGGTAGTTTTTGTCCTCCAGCTAACCAGCTTTTCTAAATGTCAGCAATATATATTCAAGATGAATTACGTATCCCCAGTTTTTTCATAGGGCATGATCAGCAAAGCATGAGCTGTTACATGAGTCATCAGGCGAATAGCTAGTCATTTAATTGTCAAAATCTTGGAGACCCCCAGGGCAACACCAGTTCCTAGGGACTGGAGATAGAGTAATCTCCTATAGTTTTGGACAGAGCAGCTGCTCTAGTAAAGGTATTGCATCCAATATAGACCAAAAGTACCAGTGGATGATTCTAAGATCAAACATTCTGCACAAATGATCTGGACCATTTTTTATAAAAAATATTTATGTACAAGTACATTGAAGAATTCAACATCTGTGTTCTATGTACTTAAAATTAAATATCTGGGAGTGACAGTTTGGTTTTGCAGAAACCACTTGTGGCATGCAATATTTATTTTTATATGTACTAGAAAAGCTAGGCCAAGAGTCTCAACATGCCAAAGGTACTCCTGCAATAGTCTGCTTTACTGAAAATTTGAAAGGTACAATCAGTAAAACAACCCAGGAGCATATTCAAAATATATGCAACAGGCGGAATAGAGATGCAATAACTGGGAAAGGTAAGTGGAAGTACAATAAAAAAAAGGTAAACAATTGATGTTAACTTGTTCACTCAAATGCCCAGGCCAAAGTCATCCATAATAACTATTTGAATGAAGAATTGACTGTTACTTCTATACCTTCTTGTTCAATTGTAACTCCATGTATTTGAACGGGAAATGAAAACGTAGAATTTGGTGGGCACTGATTCTGAATGTTGTACAATGGCCTGTTAGAGAGAAAGGCAGGCTCAATAAAATTGATTTCGTTGGTAACTGCGTCTGTGCCCTGACCAGAACAAACCATTCATTACAGTTATCCATAAGTATATTTAATCTGCATAAACAAATTGTTCTGGAAACAAATACGTGCAGTATTATATCTGCTTACCAGCACAAAATTTGATAGGTTGCTCAGGAGACTTGAAATATTTGGGCTGGAAGCACTTGTGAAAAGGTTTGATGCCACACCTAAGGAGCTTAATGGTCAGAATTGTGATCCATTAATCAGAGAATGTAAGGTTAAAGGCTAGAAAAATTAGAACTTAATAATATCAGGATGGACAAGGACATAACAAGGCAAAAAGGCTAACAACCATAACAATAGAATTATCCATAACATCCAAAGGTGATTTCACATACTTGTTGCAAATGATGTATTCCCCCCTGTGAAAAGAATAGCTGCAGGACAGGACTGCCCATTCCTGCATGCCTCATCTGGCAAGTCTGCAGACGGAAATGCACCGGTCTTCACAGCTCGATACTCGGGGCGTGGTACTTGCAGCAGAGCGGGCCATTCCGGTGGGCTGGGTATCGCGCACCTGCCCACCTGATCTAGAGTGGAGTACTGAGCTCCACAGACATTCTCACATTGGCCGTCTCCATTCGTGTCGATACATGTACAGCCACATCTGTACTTGGGCTTGTTGAGCTGGTCATCGACCACCTTTTGAAGGATGACCAGCAGCACACAGAGCACAACTGGGAACAATACAAGGCGAAAATTTGTCTTGATATTACGTTTCTGCAACAAAGGAAATTAGGGAAAGATCAAGGAGACCATCAAATAACACAGTACCCCTACGTTTGTCTAATGTATTTGTTGAACTGTGCCCCAATGAGCAGGAAGATTCAAAGAAATTAGAAAGGGCTTTTCAGTTTTTCCTATCAAATGTGGGGGAAAGTCTGGGAATTCTCAACATGGATGCCATAGGAAATGAAAAAAAAGGAAATTTGAACAGCAGAGTCTCAAAGATTTGCTCCTCAGCGTTCCATAGTGACAAAAAGGCTTTCATTTTCCTTGGGGAAAATACTGGCCCACCTCCCTAAATATGACAAGTTAACACCAAACAGTCCGCAATCTCACTTTCCTGGATGTGGTTGAGTAGAACACTAGACGGAACACAAGAATAACTCTAAACTTCCGAAATCCTCCAAAAAACAAACAACAAAAAAGCACTAAAAGGAAATATTTCTTCCCACTTGGAGCAGAAACACAAGGGATCTATGATGATAACCATACGACTAAAACCAAAAGCAAACGCATTGATGACTACATGCGAAACGTGACAAGCAAGCAAAGAACACACATAGGGAACTTCGTAGGAGGTAAACCCACCAAGCAAAACCCAAGGGGAGACCAAAAACCAAGAACCTGAAGAACGATGAGAAATTTGATGAGAGACAGAGAGAGAGAGAGACCTGGAAAGTGAGGTTCTTCCTGAGGAGAGCATTGGCCTGGGTGGAGAAGCTCGCAGGCCCAGGAGCAGGGCTCTCCATTCCATCGGACATGCTGCTCTCTCTCTCTTCACAATTCACAACTAAGTACTCTTCGGAAGTTTAGAGAGAGCGGTGGAGAGATCTCTCTCTATATATACATATCGAGAGAGAGAGAGAGTTGGGGTTTTCCGGGCAAGAACGAGGGGAGAGGAGAGGAGCCTGCTCAGATTCCCGCCATGACATCTACACTGGGTTGTTGTCCGTTTCTTACTGTTTTCCAAAAGTTTTTACATCGCCGATTTGGTTGGGGGTCGCAGCTGCGTGTGTTGCGGGGGAAATGACCAACATGCCCTCGCCCACTCTTTTGCTTTTCGGACTGGGTGACCACTTTGCCCTTTCACTTGAAGACATCACCCTGGCCCGTGGGCCTACTTGATTGATCTCTCTGTATATTTCTTGCCTTTTAATTATGAGGTCTCGTGCCCAGCCACCGGACCAGCCGTCCAAAAAAATAAAATTGTGAGGTCTTATATTTTATTTTTAGTTGGAACATAAAAACTTTTATGAGATATTTATTTTCGATCTGTAAGATTATTTCTTCAGATGATCAGGTAGATCTAAATTTCTCGTATGATTAGACAGAATTATCGGCTAGTTCAAAAGTATCTTTCTAATTCTGAAAGATCTCTCAAATTTTGTTTTTGATCACCTGTAAATATATGTACTAATTCAAAAAAAAACTTTCTCTGTACTTTCCCGTGTCTCTTTTTTTTTTTTTTTTTTTGACAATGAATAGTTCTCCCAGTTAGAAGACCAAGGACCAATCCACCCAACTGCAGAATACCTCTTTTAAGAAGTAAGAAGCACCATACGACAGCTGAGTGAGGGGTCCACGGACCCCTCAAGCGGGCAACCTTTTCCACCGGACGAGTAGCCCAGGATTCCGCGTCGCTTCTGAAGTCTTACTTCCTGAATTGATGAAATCTAAAGAAAAATAGATTGCTGTGTGGACCGGATCTCGCCACGTGGGTGGGTGGGGGGGAGGGGGGGAGATATGGGGAGGGAAGTCTCCAGGAACCTTGGAGATGGCTCGTGGAGTTGGAAGTCTTAAGCGAGCTTGTGTTCTTCATATCTACACCATAAACTCATGACAGAGGCAAACTTACATGATTACTATTAAAGAAATACGTGTACGTCACATACAAACGTCTAGGGACGTAAGAGGATGACCTTACCTGGAGTTGATGCGTAGTCCTATCTTTATCTTTTAGAAAAAAGATTATAATTTAATTTTTGTGTATTATTAAAATAAATTTATACGAGGGTTAAATTAGAGAGTAACACTACGGGTAGACTTCTTTTGTGTTGCTTCCATAGGCCAAAAAGGGGTAAAATCTACCTTCAAAACATAAGTATGCATGTGTTCTTTTTAACTAGATAATTTATTATTTATCAGAGATGTGATATGCGTAAAAATGAACTTTAGAAACAAGCGAACAAGGAACAGAGATTAGAAGATCGATGTAGATATGATAAGATGGATAAATTACTGATATTTTATGTATAAATATATGCGAGAAGTAAGAGGCATGCATAAGATGTGATCAACATCGAGGACAAGTGAAAAACAATAATAATAATAATAATAATAATAAATCAGATCATCGGATTCAGAAATATGCATATCTTTTTTTTAATTTATTCAGGTATGAATGGTTATTAGTATTTCTTATAAATAGATATACTAGATTCTTTTAGGCATATACATGCTTGATTTTAATAAATCCGATTTGCTTAGTCACTCGTGCTTGATTCTTTTGGACAAATATATAACCTTGATTTTAATAAATCAATATATATATATAAATAAGATTTTTTATCTATTTAAAATTAAAAAATATAAATGCACCCAATTGCAATACATTTACAAGGCTATGCTTCTTTTCAGCTTTTCATCTTCCAAATGACGGGATGAGTTTCCTTCGTTAGGAACACCAATGGTAATTGATAACCTAATAATTCGATCTTCCATTAACTAACAAAAATAAATCAAATAACACCTATGAAATCTGTATATTAACCAATGCGAAAAAGATACATTTCTCAAACTAGTATTCTTGATGAATTAAGATTCAATGACTAATGCAAATTATATATAAATTCAAAAGCGGAACGACTATTCGTTTCTACTTTCTTTGAGAAATTAGATTTATCTATATTGGCTAATCTATAGATGACAAAAATATATTCAAAACCTGTTTGTTAAACTAATGAACAATCGAATAATCGGGTTATTGATTACTCCTCATTGATTGAGAAATTAAGTTATAAAATAAAATTATTTTTGAAAAAAAATATCTCTTGAACTGCTTTCTTATACAGGGTGCTTGACCTGGCGTGGTAACCATCAGATGACACAATCCGGCGACGAACAAGAATCTGAGCTGAAGGTCCACTTCATATGAAATTGTTGTTAATGGCGTGATCCCAAGTGTTTGAATGGGGGGAAAGGGGAGGATTCCCCGAAGTTCCTATTTCTTGCTTGGCAAGAAAGCGTGTAGTGGTATGAAATCTTATAGTTCAGATATGGTATACTGCTTGGAAATTTCCCATCATTTTACCCCCAAAATGTTTATGCTAGTGGTGCATGAGGGCAAGTAGGCTTGGAAGTGAATGGGTGTCTTCTACCAAGAATTCAATAATACAGAGTTTGGTTCAACTTCGTTTGGCTTAATAAATGAGTCAAATTTCAACAAACATTAATTTGAACTCAGATCAGTGTTGAGTAGATATGTACTCAGCTTTAATTTGTTTATGTTCGTGAATAGGATTGACTAAGACTCAAATCATAGATTTTTTACTCGTATGGTCATGTCCATTTAACAAGTCATGTGAAGAAAACCTTCTTAAATTTTAATTGTAGTCATATCTATCTTATTTTTACATTATTATAGATAATGTCATTGTGTTATCAGTACTTGCAAAAATACTCCTACATTTAACCTCCGTTAAGAAAGCAACGAATATTTCTTATTCAACTGTCAAATTTAACATTTCGACAAAAGTATGCTGATAAGAAGGAGTTCGTTTGATTGGGACACTATGCTGAAGACAGAGAAAGAGAGTTGAGAAAAGAACAAGAGTATTTTAGATTTTTTTAACTTTAAGTATTAACTGCTATTAAATAAAAGATTTTTACCGGAATGCTAACTATGATAACGGTAGGGATATTTTTGCAAGTTTTGTGATGCAGTAAGATTATTTATAATAATATGAACATAAAATAGATAGATTTATAATTAAAATTTTAAGAGAGTTATTTTTGCAAATATTATTTTATTTAATAATTTAATTAATATTAAAAGTACACGACATAAATATCTCTTCTTTGTTCATTTTCATTCACTCAATAGTTCAAGCAACTTGGTAAATCTCAGATGAATTTAATTTATTTAACATTCAAATAGCCCTAATTAGGTTCGACCATCAAATGAGCAAATTTAAACATACTAGAATTCAACTTATTTTTGCCCTGGTGCAAGCGTGCAACCGGGTTTACAAACATACAAAAAATCAAATCTAATATACATAAAAAGTAAAAAGATATTATACTTAAAATTTAGACATCTAATCTAATTGCAATAAAATTTAGACATCTAATCTAATGTCAATTTCAGTGTTCAAATCAATGGAAAACTCAATACAGTTTAATTTATCCTAATTATAAATATACCCCTGTGATATTCTTATTACTAAATAGGTACCTACAATCTCCTATAATTCAAAAGTAAGTCCATGTATTAGTACATGTTTAAAAAAAGATCATTTTGAAGAATATTCCTTCTTTTTCCCTAAAATGACCAATCCTCTCTCTCTCTCTCTCTCTCTCTCAATTTTCCACCAGAGTACTTTAGAATGACTAGAATGAAGCCAGTGTACAATTATTATAGGGACTGTTTGATGCCACTTACAGGGCTCTTATATCTGAAGTGGTATGTTGGATGATTAAGTGCGTTTGATAAAATAAATAAATTCAGATCTTAAAGTCTTAAAAACACCTTAATCACCCCTGAAGGGGTAAGCTCCCAAGTAATGCTTAACCTAAAAGGAGAAGAATAAGAGATAGCCAAAAGACGTTTCTACTCATGTTTAGTTTTACTAATTCCAGCCTTTAAATATGCGAGTTTCTTTTCACATCAACCCATCTGTCTCTCTATCTTCTTATTGGAAGCACACACCAGATTCCTCCATTGCACTAGGTTTCTTTTCACTGTGTTAATTGCATATTCTGCATATTAAATTATATTGTATAATATGTTTTATATATTCACTATAAAATAAAATTAAAATATACTATATTATAATGTTATTTATTTAATATATTTTGTATTTTAAGTTATATTTAAAACAATATCACTATCTGCAGGTAGAAAGGTAAAATCGTAAACATGTCAACTATTCAGACATCATCTTCGAAGTTATCAAACTATCTATTACACTCTGGTGTCTTGTTAACTTCAGGACTTCTTGGTTACCTACTTATATTTAAGGTGTAAATCTCAAGTTTCAGACTTAAGATGCGAGTGTTATCAAAATGCCACCTTGCTATCAAACAGCTAACGCCAAGGACTTACTTTAGAATGGTAAAGAATTAGGAGGACTTATTTGATAATATCAAGATTAATTGTAACGGTATATCCCAAATTAGGATAAACTACATGGACTGAAACATAAAAATCCCTTAAATACAAATGACTAGCAAATATGACAAGGGAATGAAGTATACAAGTGGCTAATCCAATGTAGGTCAAACTCTTAAGGGAGAAGCTTTTAGAACATTTGGACAGCGCAATCCATGCAACTTATGAACAGCTCAAGCAAGACGGGGAGAGCACCTTCTATGCAAGTTTGAAGGTTCCTCACTTGGAGGACTTGAGAGCAATATGATTACTGGAAATATTATTATGCAAACCTAAAAAGTCAACACTTCGACATCACCAAGAGATGAAGAGCGACTTTGACAACGCTTTTTTAAATCTAACGTTCCCAGGTGCCCCGTTTGACCTTGCAGCTTCTTTCGGTTGACCACAACACCCTTTGCAACAGAGGAAAACTTACGGAAATACCCTTGGAATACTTTTAAAATGGCGAATTCGTCCCTCGCTTGCCCTCGAAATGTGGGAGGGAGTACGCCACGTCGCGAATTCTGCTGCCAGTTAATTCTTGGAAGCGCAAGAAAGGGCTCTTTTCACCAAGTAATTACGAAAATGCCCCATTAGGATGTCATCTACAATATTGTAACTAAGATTTGCTAACTAGCCGAATAGGGATGCAAATGGTAATCAATAGTGCAATTATCTGACAGATCATTAATTTATAGATCACTTAGCAGATAATCTTTTTAAACCGATATGCATATAGATCGAATAAGATAACAAATACAACTAATTTTTTTAAGCAAACCTATATATGGTGCATCAGGATCCGATTATCATGTTGATTATTAACTTGGAAGATGATTAACGGAGAGCATTTTTAAGTCGCTACGGTCGTGGATCTATTTTAGATCCACACCCAATCTGACGACCCGTTCGCATCCTTAGGGCCGAGACGGCTCTACGGCATCAAGGCTTTTTTATTTGTGGAAGTCATTTAGGTTTAATTCTCCCCTTCTGCGATGTGCGGGAGAGAAATTATGAGAGCAATCCCTAGCTAATAAATGTGATAAAAATATGACAAACAGCAATATTTTGCAAGTATTAACTGAATTATAACGTAAATCTCTTTTAGATGAAGAAAATAAAGTACTAGCTAGTCTAAATGGGCGTTATCGTTTGTGACGTATGAACGCGTGAAGCCCACAATTTCCCCCTAAAGATCTCTGTGTTAATGTAATCTGGGAAAACCTTATCAACAACACCTGCAAGCGGGACTTAAATATGCTGGCAAGCCCCTTGGAATGTCCTCCCATCCGTCATGGTCTAAGAATTTGAGGTTGTCTCTTTCACAGTGTGCATTCTCAGAACTTGCTTCTGAATGGACCATGAAAAATTGAACAGTCTAAGAAGGAAAAGCTGTGAGGTTAGTTATTAATTGCTTATTAGGGTTTTTTGCATATATATATATATATATATATATATATATATATATCCCTCAAAGACACTCTATTTGCATGTATACCCCCAACTCTCACATATTATCATCAATGTTCCTGCAATCTTCAAAATATTGCATTTGTGTCCTCCCGTCAAATTTAAGTTAATTTCAACGAAATATGTCAGAAACATTACATAAATCATGACATCATTGAATGTGCCGGGAGTACAAAATGCAAGATTTTAATACATTGAGGGGTAGATATGCAAAATAGTAGTCAATTTAAGGGTATTTGTGCCAAACCATTAGATTGAGGGGTATAAAATGCAACATTTTGAAGATTGCATGGATATTGATGATAATATGTGAGAATCGGAGGTATACATGCAAATAGGTTGTTTTTGAAGGGTATATATGTAAAAAACCCTAATTATTATAATATCTTATTTTTTTTCACACTTTCTTCCACATTTCCCTAAGGTGGCTTCACCAAGAAGGCTGTTAAATAATGTGCCAAGAAAGTGAGATAGTGTATCATTCATTTCAGTAAGTATCTGTAAGCTAGCTAGCGTTTTTTTAAAAGGGAAAATATAGGGTAGACTACAAGACTATTTGGTTGACATAAAGAATGTTGGTTTTAAAAGCAATGAAAACAAAATCGCCGTAATCTGTTGATCTTAAGATCACTGATTTTGAATATCTTATAAAAAATTGTCTTTTAATAACTTTAGATATGAAACCAAGAGCAAATAAAAGAAGTGCTGTGTAGAATAACAAAACCTCAAAACTCAACAATTTACTGCATTCTAAATGTAAAAGTATCATTAAATAATTTAACTATATTTCCATATAGAAAAGATTCCCAGCAACCACATTTTGCAATCACCCTATATGTACATCAATAAATCAATCCCTTCTAGTGAACATTCACATAGAATTATGAGAAACGTTTGAGATCACATGCACTCATGATCTTTCTTCTTTTACAATTATCGGATCAAATTTATGCTCGACAAATTTTGAATTTTTTTTTAAAAACTTTAGCTCGTTATTGTCTGATCTAAAGAGTATAATTGAAAGTACTAAAATCAGACGACAGCTCTGCAAAAGATTGTATTTTTATTTTGATTTTTTTTGAAAGGACATTTTTATTTTGAATTTTTTTTTAAAGGGCATTTTTCTTCCGAATCTTTTTTTTTTTCTTTTAGTCAAGGCATTTATCTGGAACCATATGCTTTATCCACCACTCGCCAGATGGTCCAATCCTGCGGTCCACCCGCAAAATCCCTCAATTCCCAGGGGCACTTTCGGCAAACCAAAAAAGTCGCCTATTTCCACAATTGCTCTCTCCCGTTCGCTCGTACAGATGACCGGCTATAACCGGTCACTTGTTCACCCCTTCCCCAGCACTATAAATTGCACCCCGGCCCCCGAGAAACCTCCATCTCTCTCAAAACGCCCCCAACAATAAAAACCCGCAACGTTCCGAAGACCGTTACCACTTCACCCCTCCTCTCTTCCTTCCTTCCGAAGCAGAACACCACAACACAGAGAGAGAGAGAGAGAGAGAGAGAGAGAGAGAGGAGATGGAGCTGCGGCGTGGGTGGGGGCTGTTCCGGCAGCAGCTGTGGGCGCTGCTGCGGAAGAACGCGACGCTGGCGCGGCGGCACAAGAGGTCGGCGTTCGTGCAGCTCTTCTCCTCCCTCTTCTTCATCTTCCTCATCTTCTGCATCGACAAGGCGGTGCGGTCGCGGCTGTCCACCACCACCGCCTTCGACAACGTGTTCGACCCCGTGGCCGTGGTCGACCCCCCCATCCCCCCCTGCGAGGACAAGTTCTTCGTCAGGCTCCCCTGCTACGACTTCGTCTGGAGCGGCAACGCCAGCGCCCGCGTAGCCCGCATCGCCTCCGCCATCATGCGAAACAACCCCGGCCGGCCCATCCCCCCCGAGAAGGTCCTCTCTCTCTCTCGCTCTCTCCATTCCTTCCTTTCGCACAGCTGGCCTGAGTTAAAAGAAATGAACTTTTTAGATTTGACCTTGGTTTTATTAAAATTGTAATGTGAATTTTAAGGGGTATCTTAATGGGTGCTTTAGGGGAGTAAGAATAGCATTGTAGCATTATCCTTTTGTTAATAACGGCTGTCCTTATGCGGGTCGCTTTGAAGTTTACGGTTCCTTCCTTGGTATTTGGGCAGAAACTTTGTTCTTGTTGGAAAAATGGGAGGGTGAGCAAAGAGGAATAAAGGAAAAAGTGTAGCTGTGTAGGGAAGTGGATGGAGGAGGGAGAAAGCGACTATCATGTACACAAGATGTGACCCATCTTTGCTACAAGTGGATTGGAATTGACAGACCTTGGGTATGATCATTAATCACCATTGCTTCTTGTTTGGACGTTCATTCCATGGAAAGGAGCAGCACATTTTAGATTGTTCTACAGAGGAAGGGTAACAGGAGTGCCAAGATGGAAGGAACCATAACAGGAAAGTTGAGTTATAGAGCTACCTAATGAAAATGATAGTAACATAGAAGGCATGATTATAACTGTGATTTTTAAGAAAGGATATAATCAGAATACAGAAGACATAATCATTTGCAACAGTACAGGAATTAGATCTTTGCAAGAATTGCCGACATTCATGGTTGGCAGTACCGGCCGATACCGGTATCGGCCGGCACCGGTACCGTGGGTACCGACCGGTACCGGACTGGTTTTGGGCCGATACCGGGCCGATACCGGCCGGTACCGGACCGGTACGTACCGGTACCGGTATCGGTACTGCCATCCTTGCCGACATTGGAATTTGCAAATTTTGTTTTTTGTTTTTTTTTCATCTAGCCTCTTAATGGCTGTGTAAACTATTGTTTCTAATTTCAATTCTGTTTTGCCATGATTCGGGGAAAGGAATTCAAAATGCTGCCATCAATTTTTCCAGGACATGCAGGTCCAATGTGTTCTTCCAAGCTGAACAAGTACTTGCTTTATGGGCCAGGTGGCTATAATCAATTTGAGCTCCATCTCTTCCCAGTTTAATAGCATGGGCAAGTGGGAATAATTTCCAAACTGATTGTTTTCTCAAAGAATCTTTCTTAAAAAGTTGTGGCCTCATCAATGTCAAATCAATTTGATTAACAAAACAACTAAGAAACTTTATCAAGTTATGTAAATGTTGTTGGCCCAGAGCTATGGTAAATACTAGAGGAGTGAATAGAACTTCTGAAAATTTAAACTAAATACTCGAGTAAATCACACAATATACATATAAGAAGGAAGATCAAAGGGAGGTAGACAATCACACAAATAGGCACAGGATTTTTATAGTAGTTTGGTCGTTTTGTGACCTATGTTCTCTCATCGGTTCTTCCCCCTCATGTAAATATATATAATTACCTAAATGTCCTTGCTAATACATTACATAGTATGTGTTTTATTTCTAGACGTTGGGTATGACTAGAAAACTTACAATAACAACTTTAAGGCCTTTATGTAGATATTAGACTTGCTTCATTGTTTGATGTTTATTCATTGTTATATTTATGATTAGAAAAAAGAGGCTACATTAAATGTACATCAATAATAGGGGAAATCATCAAATTGAATGGTATCCTCGTCCCTTTTCTAGCATTGTATACATTCATTGGACTCTTTACTAATTTTTCACTTTAAGAATGCATGTTTATTTTTTTTCATACATATATAGGCCTAATCTACACATATCTAGTCTTCAATGATTATAATTCTCAATCTTGGTACGTGGATATAGGATTTCATATGTAAAATTATATGCATAGATTATTGAGATGCAACCATATTTGCTAATAGCCTCATACCTCAACAAATGTGACTCTTGGATCTTCATCTTTAGTTATGTATTACATTATATCCCTTATACGTTGTTTGAAAAGTGAAAATAGGCAGTAACTGTTCCTTCTTTATGATTAACATACAAAAAAAAAAAAAAAAATCAAATGTCCTTACAAATGAAAATATGTTAAGCCAGGCCAAAATGGTGCATAAATGGTGTAAAATCTTTAAAACTAAAAACATAATGGCCTCATTAGGGAGGCACCCGCCTCATGGACTAGGCAGTCCACCTAGGCAGCAGGTGGTTCTACCACCTTGGCCCGCCTAGGCATTTTTATAGGGGGTTCTACCATGCGGCCTGACCATGCAGCAGTCGAAGTCGTCCGATCAAAGATCGGATGGCAGACTGCGTTGGACACTGGAGAAGAGACTCTTACCGTAAGATTAGAACCATAGGATCTAGTTGAACTGCATCCAGCAGCTGATCAATCTGCAAAAAACTAAAGAAAGAAGGGGCTTAGCACAATTTCTGCCCACATTGGGTGAAATTCACGCTGCTGGCAGTTACCAGCATGTCTGCTGCGCATGTCGTGGGTCAGTTCCCACCCTTGGCAGGAAACATGCAGCCTGGCTGGACCATGTCAACTGGCCAGAGTTGATCAGACGGCTCAGCACCAATGTGGGACCCACATTCTATCCCTTGCTAATCACCCACCCATACCTCCCATGAATTTTGGATGCTGAAGGCACCACAACATGCAAATGACCATCTCCCTTAAGATCAGATGGCTTAAAACATGGTAATAGAAAAGTTCCCTATTATACGGTAATGGGAAATCCGTCCTTATATATGACGGATTTCCTAAAACGAGGTAATAGGAAGTCTGCTGTTACACTCTTTTTAACCATTGGATGACACAAATACACATCAAAGTTAAAAAAAAAAGACAAGTGGAGTGTCCGTTGGGGCACCTTCGGCACCTAAATTCATGGGTTGAATGGGTAGTACGAGCAGAGGAGAGAAATTTAACAAAAAGAAAAAAAAATTAAATTATTCCTGGCTGTCTGATCAGCAGGGCTTCATTGATCAGATGGCAGCGCCATTCATGGTGCTCAACCTCCTCTTCTGTGCTTGAGAACTCAAATGCGTAAGGCGCGCTTGAGCACCGTGAATGGTGCAAGTAACCCACTAAACTTGGGATTTTTCAGTGGGGCCCATCTTCTTTCTCTTTCTTTATTTGGTGGATAGAAATTGGTTAACATAAATTGCTGGAAGGGTGCAAACAATTTGGTGTCAATGTTGTGCCTATTGGTGTCAACATTAGGGTTGGTAATGAGCCGAGCCGCTCACGAGCTACTTAAGCTCAGCTCTAGTTGAGCTTGGCTCTGCTCGTTTGTCTAAACGAGCTGAACCTGGGTCCAAGACACAGCTCTTTTCAATAAATGAGCAGAGGTCGAGTTTGGCTGAGCTTGGCTCGGTTAGCTTGTGAACTGGCTCATGTTAAAATAAACATTAATTTATTTCAGATCCATTCTCAAATCTCACAAACCCATTGAGTCAACTGTGCGGTCAGGAATGTTTGAACGGTTTCAAAATTTGAAAGTTTTATGGCATCCACCTTTTTAAAATTTTCTGATGTAAGACTAAAACGCAGCCCAACCTCCCACCCACCCGCATGCGGGGGTTGTTGCCTGTTGGATGCTCATGGGAGTTAGTCCCAAGTTTTTCTTATCCCAGATTTTTCTATAAATGAAACCTGCCTTCCTCTTTCCTTCTACGGTATGGGATCACCAACGCAAAGGGTACGGGTTGACTGAATCTAACGGACTGTTGAAACCCCCTTAAATGGTTATGGCCTTTGTTTTTAAAAAGTTAAACTAAGTGTCTATGGGCCGGTCTTTGGGCCGACCAAGTTAAATGGGCCAACTTAAATGAGTTGGGCTTGGGCTTGGCTCGAGTTCGACTAGTTCTGTTCGAGCCCGAGCTCGAGCCTGGTCTTGAGTTTGATTCGAGGCTCGGGCTTGGCTCGACCTTGAGTTTTTTTTGTCAAGCCGAGTTTGAGCTTGGCCAAGCTCGGCTCGGCTCGTTGCCACCCCTAGTCAACACCATAAAGAGAAGTGATGACACCCAACATCCAAAAGCTCCCGGCAATTTCAAGGTGTCGATACCTCTCTGCTAGAGAAGTCTTTAAGCTGCTCCAAAGTCCCTTTATTTGATCTAGCCCTGTCTTAATCATTACGCTTATATACAGAGGGTTAGCAATAATGGTACAAAAGTTTTGTATTTATCAAAATTAAATAGGTGGAGTTAACAAATGTAACAATGGGCAAGGCAATGTTATACATAGATGTGATAAATTAAAGTGCGCTTCACATGAATTATCAAAAGTACTTTCCAAATAGCTTCATTTTGTTAATCTGTTTAATTTTGGTAGGGGATAAGGATAGAACCTACTGAGGTGATTATTCTGCCGCTAACATGGTTAGCCCGATATTGTTACATAAGCAACATCATGTAGTTTTCTGACTCATCATGTATTCCTGCTTTTTTTGCTTTTTTTTTTTAAAAAAAGGTTCCATGCTTCTATGTTGAAGACAATTGCTTTATAAATCATCTGATCACATATGAGAGAAATATAATATGAGTCAATTGCTCATCAGTGAAATATTTTAGCATGTTATTTTTCAGTAGAAAAATGCTTTGTTTATATTTGGTGGGGAAATGCGAGTAAATACTTCGTGACTTTGCAGGTGAAGGCATTTAGAACTCCTGACGAGGTCGATGCTTGGCTTGAAAGGGATCCTATGCACTGCCCTGGAGCTCTGCATTTTGTGGAGAAAAACTCAAAAGTTATCAGCTATGGTATTCAAACTAACTCAACTCCTGTAGCTAAGAGAGGAAATTTTGAGGACCCCACTTTCAAGTTTCAAATTCCACTTCAAATTGCTGCGGAGCGTGAGATTGCGAGGTCTCTCATTGGAGGTATCAAGTTTATTTCTTCCCCCTGCCTCCCCACCAGAAAAAAGAAGTCTTGAAATTTATTGAAGGCTGAAACAGTAACATGGTTGAAAACACATTGTAAATGGATGTTCTCATAATCATAATGTATAAGATAGAATGGTTGTTGTTGTCTAAGTGAAATAAATGAAATCACATAGCAGTGCACTAGAGTATCCTCTCCCTAGGTAAGATTAGCCAATGCGAGGTCATATAGTTTTATTCTTCCTAGGTTACATTACTTAAATGTGGATGCTACATGATTGTGCAGATCCAAATTTTAGCTGGTCTGTTGGTCTGAAGGAGTTTGCACACCCTGCGATTGACACATTCTCTGCTGTTGGGACAGCCGGCCCAACATTTTTCCTAGCAATAGCTATGTTCAGTTTTGTGTTTCAGATTAGTTCTGTGGTTACAGAGAAAGAGCTTAAACTACGCCAGGTACAAATTTTCCTAGTTGGTTGTCTAAAATATTTGGAATTTTTGCAAATAACCCCTTAAAAGATACTGTATTTGTAGATAACCCCATGCATAATTCATATTTGCATGTAACCCCCTTAACTGTGATGGCATTTGTGTATAACACCCTTAACTATGTGATTTAGTTTGAATTTCACCTGGGTTAAACTATTTTTTACTCTACTGTTTGGGACCTAACCTAGCATGTCTCTCCTATTCGGATTATTTTAGAAAAAAATCCATATCATTTTTGTTTATATCTGGAGAAATCTAGGTCGGTTTTATGTATTTTATTTATTGGACTATGAGAGCTTGGGATTAGCCCTCAGGGAGTCCGGGACTTCGGATCAGGCGAAGATCCGAGTATATGACCTCTCTCCACTGACCTCGGTCAGTATTAATTACGTCGAGCAACTACTCGACAACCCTTGATTAACCGTCAGTATGATGCCCTTATAACATGCAACACTACTACTACATGCAGCACATGTATATGAAGGTATATTTTAGGTTAAGCTCTTGGCCTCACCCAAGTTTAGGATGGATTTATATGATTTTGGATTAACTCCAAGTTATCTGGATTAATTCCAAGTATATTGGATTGACTCCAAGTATTCTGGATTGATTCCAAGTATTTTAGACCCATAAGGATATTTTTGTAATTATGCCAAGTTGGAGGGTATAGGGAGATTATGGTTATTTTAGTGTATGAAATGAGTTTTAATGATTTAGGAAGGTTTCAAAACCTTAGGAGGTGTTTTAGAGTTATTTCAAGTGTGTTTGGATTGTAAGGGTATTTTGGTAATTTTACCTGAATTGGATTTATTAGACTTGGAGTCTATTTTTATATTTTTCTGAGATTTTTATTTATTTTTTTATCATATTGAGGATATTTTGGTAATTTTACCCATCTTATTAAGGTTTGGAGGGTATTTTGGGCATAAGAGAGATTTTGATATTTTCAAGAATTTTCTGTGATTTTTACAGATTTTTATCATGTTTGAGGGTATTTTTGTAATTTGTATTAAGTTCTAGGGACCTTTTTAGTCATTTCAGAATTTTATATGTTTTCAGATTTGGTTCTCTATTTTTTACTGGTTTTTTACTGAATTTTACTGATTTTTTATTAATTTTGCTGATTTTTATTAATTAATTAGATATATGAAGGATATTTAAGTCATATTTTTGGGTTTATGTAATTTCCGGATTTAGTTTTCTGATTTTTACTGAGTATTACTGATTTTTACAGATTTTTTCTGATTTTTATATTCATTTTACTGATTTTAAATAATTTTCGCAGATTTTATTAATTAATTAAGTATGGAAGTATTTAAGTCATTTTTAACTTAAGTATATTATTTTATGAGTCTAAGTTTCATTATTGAGTTTTAATTATGAGTCTAGATTTAATTATGTATGGGATGAGTCCAATGATATTTTAGAATATTTAATTATATACTTATGCATTTAATTAGTTATTAAACTAATTAATAATTTAATTATGTATGTAAAAATATAATAACATGATGTTACTTAAATAACAGATTTATGAACACACATGCACACACATATGCTTAAAGAACAAATAGTGGCATTCATTCATTATTTCGGCATAATCCCGTTTTATAAAACGGCGATTTTACAATATAAATTCGGCAGAGTTTCCCCTTAGGAATAAATCTTAGGAAGAGAGCCCTCCGAGAAAATATCTCCTCCAAACGCAGCAAACCCGGACAAGAGCACCGGATTTGGTCTTCAAATGGGCAGAGTTTCCCTTAGGAATTTTTGGGTCAAATGGGCATGCCCTCTTCTTACCCCTTGGGGGGGTATTTATAGGCTTCAAAGCCTTAACCGGTGGGGGTACCCACCGGTTGGCTTGAGGTGGGGGGTACCCACCGGTTGCCTCTTCCTCCTCTCCCTTTCTTTTTAATTTTTTAATCATATGGGTGAGAGAGAGGTGGGAGAGAGCATTAAAGAGAGAGAGAGAGAGGGGGGGGGAATCCGGTGGGCACCCCCCCCCCCCCCCCACCGGGGAACCGGTGGGGGGGGGGGGTGCCACCGGTTGGTTCCCCCCCACCGGTTCCCCCCCACCGGTTTGGGAACCGGTGGGGGGGGGCCACCGGTTGGTCCCCCCTTTCCTCCCTTTAAAAGGGTTCAACATCTACATAAAAATAAAAATACTTTTTGTGATGCTAAATATATACGACAAGCTTATGGATGGATATTTATGTGATTTTTCTTGTGGAGTGTTTGTATTTTAACTGAAGGTATTTTTAGTATTTTCATTTAATAACTTTCACATATTCTATACGAGGTAACATATTTTATTTCAGGTGAAATTCAAAGTAAATTCACATAGTTAATGGGTTATATGCAAATAACACCTTAGTTAATAGGGGGGTTGTATGCAAATATGAGTCCTACAGGGGTTATCCACAAATACATAATCTTTTATGGGGTTGTTTGCAAAAACTCCAAAATATTTATTATTAACACCATGCTCTGTCCTCAAAATTTTTGAAGGGACAAATAATCTGAACTTTCATGTCTGATGTTGCAGGCAATGTCTATAATGGGATTGTACGAGTCCGCCTACTGGTTGTCTTGGCTAATCTGGGAGACTTTCCTCACAGTTATTTCAGCACTGTTCACAGTTCTTTTCGGAATGATGTTTCAGTTCAACTTTTTCTTGCACAACAGTTTTGCAATTCTAGTCCTCCTCTTCTTTCTTTTCCAATTTAATATGGTAAGTAAATTTTTTTTTTCATCTTTACCAGTAGCTGAACTTCTTATTTGTTTGCATTCTGCATTGCCATAGTGACAGCAACACAAACAATCATGCTTTTTTTCTTTTCCTTTGTTTCTTAGCATCTTACATATAGAACCTGGTGCAGCTTGGATTTGCTTTCATGATATCATCTTTCATTAGCAAATCATCTTCGGCCACAACCGTGGGGTTTGCCATATTCATCATCGGGTTTTTGACTCAGGTAACATGGTCATGATTAAAATTTTCAGATGCAAAAAGGCTTGTCAAGTTTTTCAAAAGCTTGTGATGTATATCTAGTTGAAGTAATTATTTATGCTGCTGCAGCTTGTGACCCAATTTGGATTCCCATACAGTATTGACTATGCAATGCTTTATCGATATATTTGGTCTTTGTTTCCTCCTAACCTTCTTGCTAAAGCTCTTGATTTGCTTGGAGAAGCAACTGCTACTTCTGAAGATGAGGGCATTAGCTGGCGTAGACGTGGAGAATGCCCAACCAAAGAACCTGACTGTGTTATAACCATGGTAAGTTCCGGCATTCAAAATCTGTATGTTTGTAGTTGATTGGCCCTGGCATTTTTCATCATAGAACATTTCCTGCTTTAGTAGTTTCAAATCTGATTCTTCTTATTTTGACAGGAGGTCATTTTCAAATGGCTGATTTCGACATTCTTTTTGTGGTTTCTTTTGGCAATTTATTTGGACAATGTAATCCCAAATGCAAATGGTGTTAGAAAATCAGCATTCTACTTTTTGTCACCTTCATATTGGATGGGGAAGGGTGGAAACAAGGTTGAAGGTAGGTGACAGTCCTAAACAAAGCATTTGCAAGTTCACATGGTAATGGGAATTTATCTGAAGCTTTATCTTTTGTCATCTCAGAAGGGGGAGTCTGTAGCTGCATAAGCTCGATCCCTCCATTGGATGATGTTGCTCCAAATGATGAAGATGTCCTTCAAGAGGAAATGCTAGTAAAACAGCAAGCAACTGAAATGGAACTAGATCCAGATATTGCAGTTCAAGTGCGTGGCCTTGCAAAGACATATCCTGGCACAATAAGTATAGGTTGTTGTAAATGCCACAGAACCTCACCTTATCATGCTGTGAAGGTAAACCTTTGAGAATTCATATGATGACGTTCATCATTCATATTCAGCTCGATTTGGCAGAAAGATAATGGACCTGACGATCTGCTCGTTTCTACATTTGTTCAGAGTCTATGGTTGAATCTTAAGAAGGACCAACTGTTTTGCCTTCTTGGACCAAATGGAGCAGGAAAAACTACTGCCATTAATTGTTTGACAGGCATCACCCCAATTACAGGAGGAGATGGTAATCTTCTCATTTTGTATGAATAAATTGAAGGGTTTTTTAGTTTTTAGTCCCTCTAATCTACTTAATTTAGGAAAAACTCCCTATAACTTCTGTATTTAGTAAAAGTTCTCTATAATCTCACTTTTATTTGAAAAAACTTTTTTTCAGAGAGTTTTTCCAAAATATTCCAAACTATTTAGGGATTATTTTAAAATTGTTGGGGCATTTTTCAAATAAAACTGAGATCATATAGAGTTTTTACTAAATACAAAGGTTACGGGGAGTTTTTCCAAAATTAAATAGATTAGAGGGACTAAGAATGAAAAAAAAACCTAAATTTAATATTCTGTTTCTTGTAGATAAGGTCAAATATGATGATTAATTGGATGACATTTCCTAACAGCGGTAATCTATGGATATTCTGTTCGAAGTTATCTTGGTATGGCGAACATCCGAAGGATGATAGGAGTTTGTCCCCAGGTATTTATCTGTCCTTTTCTTCTGCCTTATTTGCAGGTGACATGTTTTTTGTTTTTCATCATATTATCATATAAAGAGTAGGTGATCATTCATCTTCTATCTACTGGCAGTTTGATATACTATGGGATGCTTTATCGGGACAAGAACACCTGTGTCTGTTTGCCAGTATAAAGGGTTTGCCCCCATCTACAATTAAATCGGTAGGCACCTTACCCATACTTGATCTAATTGATCATCATCTCAATATTCTCTTGACAAAGTAAACATAACTCTCTCAGGGAGAATGTTATGTTGACCTGAAACAATTTATGTCTTACAAAATTTAGCAGTTCTGAGATATTTGTCAACATCTTTTATAAGTAATTTATCATGTTGATAATCAGGTAGCGGAAACATCTTTGGAGGAGGTAAAATTGACTGAAGCAGCAAAAATGAGAGCTGGGAGCTACAGTGGAGGAATGAAACGCCGACTGAGTGTTGCAATAGCCCTCATAGGGGATCCAAAATTGGTTTTCCTGGATGAACCGGTAAAGATTAGTTGCCATTAAGAGGATGTCTTATATCTTATTTGAAATTTGAATGGAAGATTGTAGAACACTGACATGTCTTCTTCTGCAGTCTCATTTTTGTTCACGTTCTTACAATTGGTGTAACTTTTACCTAGATTCATGGGGTACTACTCAGCTCAATTTCTTTTTAAAAAAGAAAATAGTAGTTGAGATTGGAGAACTAGCATGTTCTCACTTCTGTATGAGCTGTAGCGCTTAATGGTTGCATAGTCAAGGGCATGATCTATATTATATTACTGTTCCACCGTATAATATGTGCATGAACATAATTCATATCCAAGCAATGTCTTTGGATCACCAGACTGGGGAAATGTTTTCCTCATATTGCCATTCAGCACAAACTTTTTTTTTGCGAATAAACCAGATCAAGAGATATCAGGTGTATATTTTGCATATTTGTTTAAGAGGAATTACTTGTGATGTTATGCAGACAACTGGTATGGATCCAATTACAAGAAGGCATGTGTGGGATATCATAGAGAATGCAAAGAAAGGACGAGCCATCATTTTAACAACTCATTCTATGGAAGAAGCAGACATTTTGAGCGACCGAATAGCCATCATGGCTAAGGGAAAGCTTCGTTGCATTGGAACATCAATTAGGTTAAAGTCAAAGTTTGGCACTGGCTATATTACAAATGTGAGTTTCCTTGGAAATACTCCTGGACAGACTCCAAATGTCAATGATACTATGGTTACTAGCGAACCTCAAGTCCAGGCAGTGAAGCTGTTCTTTCAACAGGTAGTTCAAACTAATGAGCATCTAGAGTTATGTCTCCTTTTGAAGGTTTTATCTTAACATTTGTTTACAATTGACAGCATTTAGATGTGGTGCCCAAAGAGGAAAACAAGGCCTTCCTGACTTTTGTCATCCCTCGTGAAAAGGAGAGCCTTTTGACGGTAAGGATGCACATTTCTTGTTCTTTTTTTACCTTACCCTGTGAAGAGAATAGCTTTGAACTTGTCATGTTTTACTCTTTCTATGTGACAGCGATTCTTTTCTGAGCTTCAAGATAGGGAAAGAGACTTCGGGATTGCAGACATCCAGCTTGGTCTCACCACACTGGAAGAGGTGTTCCTAAACATTGCAAAGCAAGCAGAGCTTGAAAGTGCTTCGGCAGAAGGGAGCTTGGTAACCTTAAATTTGTCAACAGGAACTTCAATTCAGGTTGGTTGGATACCCAATCTCCACAGAATGCCTTTACTTATTTGTTATCACTTTGGCTTTCTTTGAAAACCTTCTCAGCTGGTCAGCTTTAGAAACTTCCATTTTGATGGGTAGAAAGTTTGGGATTCAAAATATATTCAGGAAAATCACATATCCCTTCATCAAAATCGGCTCTTGACCCACCTTGTGTGGTTTCTTCCCAGCTGATTGATCCGAACTATGCAAAAGACAGTTTTCTACTCTAGAACAGATCAAGTTGAACTTTTGATGGACCCTTCCTGTCCATAGTTGCCTAGGTGCATAGAGCCATTCCATAAAGGGCTCATGTTGGATGAGCGGACATTTTGAAAAATTTGCCAAATCCTGACATTTCTCAATTTGATGGGGCCTCACGGGGGTTAATAGAGTAAAGGTTACTATGAATACGATCATGTTATTTTATTTGACTGAAGAATAATTGGAGATGCCTTGACGTTTATGCAGATTCCTAAAGGTGCCAGATTTATTGGGATTCCAGGATCGGAATCTCCAGAGAATCCAAGCGGTCTTATGGTAGAAGTATACTGGGAACAAGATGAGTCTGGTAACCTCTGCATTTCTGGGCACTCACCTGAAACTCCAATTCCTCCAAACGTTCAGCCAACCATTCATCCAGTTAGTTCGCGAAGAACTATGTTTGGTGGGAACGCTCCGGTTGTTGGATATATGATTGATCCTGCTCAGGTCCATGCTACATATAGCTTATGATTTCTATACTTTATATGTACAGCCAAATATCCTCCATCTCTTTTCATTATCTTTTCATTAAATTGATGTATGTGGATATCAAGCTGGTTATGCTGGATGCTCCAGGCGATTTGGTAGAGAGCACATGATATTACACTTTAAAAACATGCTTTATTGAGTGTATTGCAGTTGTACACCTACTTGATAATCTGAAAATAGGCAGTGCGGGTGAAATATACTTTCCTTCTGCTGTTCACTGCTTTGGGTAGCTGCTAACCACTAGGGGTAATGCAAGTTTTGCCGCCCAAATGTATCTGGCATAAGCTAAGTAACCAACACTACATTTCTAGTAGATAGGTGAAAGAGACGGCACAACCATCTAAAACGCATGTTTGGGTCAGCTTCCAACTTAGATAATGATGATGATGATGAAGAAGAATACAAGAATCTTTTGGTAAGAAGAAGAAGAAGAAGAAGAGGAAGATATCACACAATTCCCTGCTGCAGGGAAATTACTGATATTGTTCTATCACATTGGCATTTTCTTTCTTCCTTTCTCCGTTCCAATTCGCAGAGTTAATGGGCAATGTACTGATCCATCTTAATCGAATCTGCTATGGTGTCTGCCAGAAATGTGATTGTAGATTTAAAGCATATCCATGGTTGAATTGTAGACCTGATCAAAATGGTGGTTGAATGGGTCCCCAAGAAGCTATGTGGATGCCATATAACAATGGCTCTCCTTTGGTGCTGTCTTCCATAATCTTCTATGTAGTGAGCTATCCATCTTGCACTGAGAACGCATGCCTGGAGAAAGTTGTGTGAGAACTGAGAAGTTCTAATCATAAGCTAACCCATTCGTCCCACCTCCTTATGGCTGGGTCCAAGTACTTGGTTATCAGCCCTTCATGGATGAAGGGACTACCCTTGTGCTGTAGAGCCCTTGCAGTGTACGTGTGTTAGGACATGGGGGGGAAATTTTCTCCAATTTATTAGCGAGTAATACTTGTTACAGTACAGACGCTACGGTTGCACCGAGTTAAATTAAACTGTAACTTTGTGTTCCCATTGGTCTACCTGCCATGATTTGATGGGTAATACTATCCAGACGGAAAAGTTTTCCCAATTTTTTTACCCACGGTGTACTTAATTGGCTTAGAAGCGGTGGGTAAATTTGTGAATAAGCCTTCAACCTAGACTTCTCCCTATAACAGGATAAGGAAATTGGGGCAACTTTCCCGTCATGCCAGCGTTGCTCTGATTTGATAGTTGGGCTGATGTTTACCTTTTCTACTGATGGAGACATTATATTTGGTTGTGCATTCAATGTGTTGCCTCGTTTGAAATTTCAAAGAGCAGAAGAGACGAAAAAGCATGAGAATGATGTGTATGTCATTCTCACCACATATCTCATGCCCTGGTAGAATATAAATATATGTAAGATCATTTATACAACGTATAAATCATTCATAAATAAATATATATGTATGTATATATGAAATTCCCACAACATACATATTATCCCATATAGTATAATATCATCTGTACATATATATCATTTCTTACGATGAATATATATCATTCCTATACTGTTTATATCATTTTCATACCATATATCATTCTTACACAGTGTACATCACTAATTAGATGTATATGTCATTCTTATAACACATCTTTTTTCCCCTTTCTGACAAAGTCTAATTGGCGATCTGTAATGTTGGAAACTTCAAAACGACATGTTGCCTATTACAATAATGCCGATTGGTAATAAAGGTCTTTCCTTGTCATCCATCCACTTGGAGTAATGGGTGCATCTTGCAGTTTGACTCAATGCAACTATGATGTTTGCTATGCAGAAACTGCATTAAGGGAAAGCAAATAAAGAGAATGCCACAAGGAGTAATGATTTGCTAGAATTGATTTATACAGATATTTGTTGTCCGTTTCCTCCAACTATAACGGAGAAAAATATTTCATCATGTTTACCGATGACCACTCTCGCCATGGTTACATCTACGTTTAAGACTTATCAAGCAGAAGTAGAAAGAGACCTAGATAGTGTTAAGATCGGATAGAGGTGGGGAGGTTGTTGGCCATTTGGAATATACCTCCAAGATTGTGGAATCGCATCCATACATCCATATTTGACATTCATAGATCATACACAACATGGATATGTGCAAATATAAACAAGTGTAAGGTTGATTTCCCCATGTTATGCTCTTACATCCCTTTTCTTCAATTTTTAGATTATTAACATGTAATACAGAATTAAAAGGGCATTAAAATAATTAATTATGGCTACTATTTAACTTAATTACCCAGAACGTTCCAATAAACACCCAATCTATTTACATATATGCCCCCTGAATTGCTTCTGTATCCTCTTAAATTACCCATTAGTCCCTACCACCCTTTAACGATATTATATAAACATGTTAAGGTCCAAAACTTAAATGGGCTGAAAAACCCTCACAAAAGTTTAAAGGATAACTTAGTGGTAGGAAATATCGGGTCCTTTAATAGTTACAAAATATCACTTATTATCCTTTACATTGGATAGACTAATGGGTTATGCTACAATATCCAAGAGACTTTGTAGCAGTCTTACTCCTGTCTGATTACAAGTAGTGGGCTGTGTACACTATGGGACATGTGACTTGTTCCTATTCATTTAATTTAAAGTTTTTCCTAATTACCGCATCATAGATTAACTGGGAGTGAAGAAAAGGGCTATTTGGTTTCAAGTAAAACACCACAAAAAATACCACATTCTGCGTCATGCAAATATGGTCTTTTACAATATCTTACATGACACCAAACGACACATAAATGCATCTCAATCTTCCCACTATTTTCATCCAATCTACTTTAAGTTAACAGAGAAAGATAATTCTCATCGGTTCATCATTCATCATAGTTTGATTCTCCAAGTGTAACTTGGTACCAACATATGATCATCAACAAAGTGAAACAAAAATTCCGAGGGCTAGTGCTTGGAGTAGATTGATCCCAAAAAAGCATTATATGGGTGAAGGTGTTTGGTCCTTTAGAGGACAATGTGATTTATGACCTCTAGATACCCTAAAAGGAGGACAATCTAGTATATTGATGGAAATCAAACAGAGCATTCATATCCTTTGGTTTTTGTTGCAAGGGCTACTGTGTGTGTGTGGTGGTCATGAAACGTGTAGCCACAATGGAATCTGCATTCTCTCATATTAAACTGCTTTGGTGTAGCCACAATGAAAAATGAAGTTTAAGCCTTCCACAAAGAAGTCATTTGGTGTATCACAAAATATTATTTTTATGTTTAGAATGTCATGAATTGTTTTAAAATTTTAAACTTTTAGAATGTATTAGACTGCTAACTTTTAAAATTGTATTGACCCATGTGATATTTTTTTTATCGAATGTAAAATTTCAATCTAAAACTATGTGAAATCAAGACCAAAACCTTTAAAACTAGTGAATTTTAAAATAAAACAAATTATACTTTAATCAATTTTAAAACCATTCATTTTGAAACTATTATTTTACTGTGTTTTTGCACCATACAACCCCTAAATGTGCTTGGTATGAGCTAAGTATCCATGCCAACATTGATAGGGAGGAGACGTTATTAGGAAGGATTTTTTATTTTCCACCCTCATAAACTTTTGATATTACAAATAACTTCTCATAATCAAATTATTTATAAATAAGTCTCTATAATTTCAACTTGCTTACAAAAAGAATTCTTCTGCAGGATTTTTTTGTAACACTCTCAGGGACACTTTTGTAATATTTTGTGGCCTTGCACCAATTTAACGAGCTTGACAACACGATAGATTAGAAAGAGTGTACATTTTTGGGAAGAAGTCCTCGTACAATTCCAAACTGTTGATATCCTCCTAATCACACTAGTCCCTTTCTCAGTTTAAATTCAAGCCAAAAAAAAAAAAAAGTGTGGGCCCAACACTGACCCATCTTAATCTATTCTGATACTGACTCTTCCAGAGGTATAATAACAGATTTAAGACATCCTCCAGCAACCAACCTTCTAAGCAAAACAAGCTTTGTACTTTAGGAGAGGTGAGATGGTACATGCATCTTAGAATTGTAGTACATCTTAATCTTTTTGTATAAGATTAAGTTAAACTACAATATATCATAGTTAAGAGGGCATTTGGTTACTGTATTAGGTAGTTCTATCAACATCACTGTGATATTGCTACTGATGGTAGGTGTTTAGTTAAGCACCATCGATTTTGATATTAACTTAATACATGTTTGAACTTGTATTAAAAGCATTAGAACTTAATTTTTAAGAGTCTCAAAGGCCTTCTCTCCTCTTCCTGCCACACATCTAACTTGTTTTTTATTTTCTGTTCCTCCATCCTCCCTTATCTTCCACTAATATCAATTTCAATTATTAATATTGTCGACTTAAAAAATATTAATATCAAAATTAATACTCCAACCAGATGGGTCCTGTGTGCCCTCAAGATATAGGAGATGTCATCTTCCAAGAAGATGCTATGAAACAATCCATGTTCATGGCTTTGGTCAAAATGGTGGTTGCATGGGTCCACCAAGACTCCTGTTGGATCCTACCATGGGGCTTATGTCAGTATGTGGACTGATGGCTCATAATCTTTGAAGTTGTGAAGTATTTATTCATCTAACTCTGAACAAATATCTAGTTCTTCAAGAGAAGGCTTCACAAGACAAAACAACTCCCATCACAAGACTATCACACAAAGCTCATTTAATACATCCGTTGTTATGAGAGATAAGATTCTCTAGATTTTTCTTTTTTGGACTATAGTTCACTCACAATAGCTAAATAGGTCATGTGATATGAAAATGAGAAAAATACCCAATTTATTCTTGCCCTTATGACATGGGGAGAAAAATCCCCCCAACTTGTTACTTTGGTACTTGGTGCCATGAACCCAATGGAACATATTTGGATTGCCTTTTTTTTTTATGCATCATATTCTTTGGTGTTCGTCAACATCTATTTTGCTTCTCCTGATTAAGATTTTAGGAACTCAGCATTGCCAGTCAAACCTAGTTGAGATAGGTAGAGGGATCCTCAAGTTTTTTTTTTTTTTTTTGGCACAGTGGCCAAGTATGTACATATATTTACAAGCGACCAGGGATCGAACTCGAGATGTCCTCTAGAGTTGGAGGTAATTCTGCGCCGATCGAGAATTCCGCTAGATTAGGCGAACGTTCCAGATCCGCCTGATTTTACGGGAAAGTAATCCCACGGACCAGGGGATAAAGATCATAACAACACTATTTAGGCTGCATGGCTGGAGAGTTTTTAGGCTCCAACCAAGTTCGAATATGAGACCTCTCATTTGGGAGGCAAGTGGTGAACCAATTGCCTTAGGCAGCTGGTTCGAGGGATCGTCAAGTTACTAGGTAAAATAATGTCACCCGTGAGATTTGAATCTCTATTAGGGCTGTCAACGGTGTGGAGACGGAAACGGAAATGGCACCTTCCGCTTTCGTTTCTTATAAGGTTCATCGGAGACGGAAACGGAGACGGAAATGATTGTTTCCGCTTCTGCATCCATTTCTGCTTTTAAATCGGAAATCGAAAATGAAAACGGAAGTAAACAAAAGTTTCCGCTATCATCATCGCTATATTAAGAGGATATTTAAAATCATTATTACTATTCACTTTTTGATAAACTTTCTTCTAATAATTAAAAAATCTATAAAATATTAATATATATAAAAATTAAAAATCTATGAATTTTGAATTTTAAAATCTATTTTATCTATCAATCTAAATTTACATAGGGATATATCCAAACATGTGTCATAAAATTATATTAAAATGTTAAGAAGTTTCTAACTTCTTATTGTGACATTTCTTTTATCAAACTGTTAAGAGATATTATCACTGCTAGATATTATATATATATATATATATATATATATATATATATATATATATATATATATATATGTGTGTGTGTGTGTGAGAGTTCTGTATCCATTAATAAAAACGGAAACAGAGCGAAAAATCAAAACTCAAATATCCATTGACAGCCATAATCTCTACCCATAATTTGTTACCTACAAAATGAGATCACCACCAACGAGTCAGTCGCTCAGTAGCACCAAAGGTTTCCCATTTAGTAAGTCTTGGGAGATCTATTCGCACCTCACGCAATGGTGCGAGAGAATGGAATTTAACTCTTGGTTCGTGGCGACCCACACCACAGTGCTCTCCGCAGATGGCGAAGCCAGAAGAATATTTCTTTCTATGATAGATTTTTGGAGATAAAACTATCAGTTGGATCGACGGAAAAATTATAAAATCTGCAAAAAATGTCTCCTTGGAGAAATTAAATTAGTTGCTCAGATTTGAATCCTTAATCATTGGGATAAGTTGTACATATTTTAGCCAACTGTGTCATCTTTCAGAATAAAGAAAAAAACACAAAATGAGATCCCCACCTGTAGAAGCTTCGTGGGCTTCTCTCAAAATCCTCAGTTTTTTAGTTAAGAGTGGTTGAAGTACAAATAGGTTAGTGTGTATGTAGCAAAATTGTCCATTGGAAGTCACCTTTAATTTTCTCTTAAATATACTTCTAGTAGTTATAAAACTTCGACATTACTTCCAATCAGAAACTGTTCAAACTCGACTTTAGTGGGACAATAACTCAATATGGTTGATTCTTGTTCACTTTGTTTGTAGAATAGTTTAAACCAGAATAAAGTTTTGGAGATTTCTTAAACCAAAGTAAGAGGTATTTTAATTTGATAAGTTGTTGGTATTCTACTTAGAATAAACACTGCGCTATTCCAAGTGATTTGATAGGAATAAGTGGAATAAAGAGTGAAATAAAGAGTGAAATTGAAGAAATTAGAAAAATTAAGCATTCCACGTAGAGTTTGGGAAGTTGGAGGAATTAGTAGGGGAATTAGGCATTCTCGCAATCAAACTGGAATAGAGCCTTTATAGCGATTATTCCGGCCCTATTCTACAAACAAAGTGAAGATTACCCCCCAAAGAAATAAATGAGACAAGATGTTTTGGTGCTTCGGAAAGCAAGTGTAATTGATAAGCCCTAGATCCGGAAAAGGACGCCAAATTTTTAGGTTAGTGAGTAGTGACATTTAAGTAGGGCATTCACGTACATGGACGTTGCACCAACTCTGGTTAAACAGTGGGCCACCTAGACCATGGGTCTGCAGGCCCTTTCCTAGCAATGACATGGCCCATATGGGTACAAAGGTAGGCCGAGACATAAAAAGGCACCTCCACCTCCCCACCGACCGGAGGGGTGGGAATTTGACCAAATGGGCTTGGATGGGCGGTGGCTTCACCATCTTCCCCACCCCAACAGGGGTTAGGGATGGGGCATCCCCGTAACCCTCGGACCTCGGCGGGTGTGGGCTTGACAGCATGTACAATGGAGCTGCGTCTATCACTGTGTCCTCGTCACATCGCTATGGACATTCTCTTAAAAAATATTCTTTTCGACTGGATATATTATGTCGAAAGGAATTAATAATCTATTATTGAGATTATGATTTTTTGCATATATATTCCTCAAAAACACTATACTTGTATGTATATCTCCAATTCTCACATATTATCATCAAGTATACATACAAATACGTTGTTTTTGAGGAGTGTATATGTAAAAAACCTTTGAGATTATTATTCATAAAGCAGTAGACAAGTCATCATAAAGCGAAATTTAGTTCAATGTGATCAAGTGCAGTGTAATCATAGAGGTGAAAGGATGTGGTATTCTTCTATTAGTGGGGCACAGTACGTACTATGCATATAGTATAGACCGTGGAGTCTCGTCTCAACTACTAGGAGGTCATTTGATTTTCTTGAATATAGTAAAGTACTATAAAAATTATATTTTATGACTCAAAGGATGCAATATTTATGACATTTTATAGTATTTTATGTAACCAAGTCATAAAATTCGGGAATGACCTCGTCTCCAAGGAGTATACCAAATACTTTAGGTTACTATTCACTCCATATTTTACGTACTATAATTTGTGCCATGTTAGTTCTAGAGTAGCATTCCTCATCTAGGGGACTCGTCCTTGGGCTTTAGGGCTCCCACGGCGGTCACTGGAGAGGGAAGCCCCCAAATTGTAATTTTGGTGTTCTTACAAGTTGGATTTTGGCTAATGGGCCATGTACAACATGAAGAATCTAGCTTGTAATTTTCTTTTACATTTTAGATATCTTCCACATGTCACAATAAACGTATGCATTATGATTGATATTAAAGTTGTTGGACTGTCCAATTCAAAATCTTAGGATATTGAGTTGGTGAGAGCACCACCATTTTAAATATTACATGCCTTTTCTTCCAATGCAGTGTAGGCAGACTTAGGTTCCGTCATGTGGACCATGACAAACACGGAGTGCTTAGTCCATATCACAACAATGGGCCGCTGATGCTATATTAAACTTTGTTGGACCGTCCAACTTAAAAGTTTAAGACAATGAGTAAAAAGAATACTTTCATTAAACATATTTTAATTTGTCCCTTTTTTTAATATAAGAATATTCTAACAATGAGCATATTCTTTCATTTTCATCTACATTTAACATTGAAGCGCACCCATATAAGTTAATTATTCCCTATAATTTGCTTCACATTAGCACAGTTTGCCATTGGCAATACGATAATTAATGGTCTCGGGAAAAATCATAGGCTTCTCTCAGAATCTTGCACCGGTGGTTCAAGGAGACAGGTTTGCGTGGGATCAGAACTTGCGGGGTCTCTATTAGAGTTGCACCACATCAACGAAGTGAAGCAACAACTCATGTAGAGGGCTTAATATTGGAGTACTCTTATCTCACAATGGAATTAAATGAGTCAATGTCTTTGGTGTTCTAGGAAAATGTGCTTATCAGTTTTTTTAAAAAAGGAAAATGTGGTTATGACCTCGGACTGGGGAAAAAAAAAAAAGAGTGGGCCGACAACTTGTCGGTTAATCTTAAGTTGAAGGTGACCATTCACATGTTGGGTTGTTATAATAACGTGTGTAGGCCATGAACGCCTCTCGTTTTGATTTGGGCTTTATGCCGATGCAATTAAGGGTCCGTTTGGTTGGTTGCAGCTAAAATGTGATAGGATAGAAAACGTTTTTTAAGGAAATCAAATTACGAGAAAAATGAAAACGTTTTCATTTGTTTGTTTGTCCGAAAACTTTTTCCTGAATTTTTTTTATTTGTTTGTTTGTCCGTAAAACCTTTTCGTGAAAATAATTTCATATATTTATTTACTTATAAAAGAATTTTCACATTACCGACTGATGAGGCAGAATCCGATTCGGCCCATTAAAACAAGCCCAAACCCAATTCAGCCCAGCAGCAGCAGTGGAAGGCCTTCAGGAAGCCTTCGGCCCATCAGCGGCCCAACAGCCCTCGGCCCGTAAGCGGCACCGTTGCTCCCGGCCCAACAGGCTTTAGCCCGTCAGCAGCTCACCAGCCTACGGCCCGTGAGCAGCGCAGTAGCCCTTATCCCAGCAGGCTTCGGCCCATCAGCGGCCCAACCCCCTTCGGCCCGACAGCCGCATCCGGCCCACTCCGGTGGAGGACTAGGCACTATGGCGGTTTACCAGTAAGTCCGGACATAGTCCTATATCGGCTATCACCGTTAACCATCCTCTATCCTCTGCTATAAATACACCGCTATTTATTGCCAAAGGTAGGTCTCCGAAACCCTCAAGGACTATAGTCCAAATAACATTAAAGCTACTTTTTGCCTTCTGAATCGACTCTTCTTCAGAAGTTAACTTGACCGTCGGAGGGGGTTCTTTAGGGCCGAAGCCCGGGACTCCTGCTGACCGGTTTCTTCTTCTTTCCCTCATGCAGGAGCTCGGTTCGAATCATCGCCGACCTTTCCGAGTCGGTCTCGGCCGCCGACCTTGGACTCCTCTCCCCGGTCTCGACGCCGTGCGCCGGCTGCTCCTCGTCCGAGGGAGATTCGGCCCCGCCTTCCGGGTACTAGCCAGCTTCCGACCGAGCCACTCTCGGCCTCGGACCTTCGGCCTCGCCTCTGCCTCCGTCGCCTTCCGGATCTCCGTTGGACCTCTTGCACCGATCCGACCCAGCTCCGATCCATAACTTCGGATTCCAGCTTCGGAATCCGGTCGTGATAGCTTCGGCTACATCACCGACTAACATAAATATGATATAGTTAAAGAATATTCTTTTTTTAATTTTTTAAGCTGGGAGATCAACTCAACGTTTGAGTGGACGGTTATTTTCATTTGTTTGTTTTTCCGAAATTTTTTTTCGTGAAAATAATTTAATATATTTATTTGTTTATAAAAGAATTTTCACATTACCAACTAACATAAATATAGTATAGTTAAATAATATTCTTTTTTTAATTTTTTGAGCTGAGAGATCAACTCAACGTTTGAGCGGACGGTTCAAATAAAAAATAAAAAATACTCCCACGTGTTCAAAATTTGAATTGTAGAGTAAAAAAAAGAATTTTGTTCTTCTTTTTTTAAGAGAACACCCTAACTCAATATTTATTTGGTCGCATTACCAACTAACATAAATATGATAGAGTCAAAGAATCTTCTTTCTTTAATTTTTTGAGTTAAGAGATCAACTCGACATTTGAACGGACGGTACTAATAAAAAAAAAAAAATATACCCCTACGTGATCAAAATTTGAATTGTAGAATAAATTTTTTTTTTTATTCTTCTTTTTCTAAGAGAACACCCTAACTCGATATTTATTTGGTCGCATTACCAACTAACATAAATATGGCAAGAGTCAAAGAATCTTCTTTCTTTAATTTTTTGAGCTGGGTGATCAACTCGACATTTGAGCGGACGGTACAAATAAATAAATAAATAAATATATATATATACTTACACATGATCAAAATTTGAATCATAAAGTAAATTTTTTTTTTTCGTTCCTCTTTTTTTAAGAGAACATCTTAACTCGATATTTGATTATACAGTCCAAAAAAAGAACATCATGTCCACATAAGTAAGAATTAAGTCAACCTTTGTTCTATGTAACTGTCATTGTTCGTACACAAGATTAATGAGAACTAAACCACAACAACATACGAGATGTTCAAATTCTAAACAACAAAACTGGCTAAGAATCCGATTTTCCTAAGAATATGACTTACATAGTTCAATTCTGCAACACTTCTCAAAAACAAATTTAGTAGACCCGATTTTCATTCAAGAGTCTTCTGAAATTGCATATTTGTACTTAGATTTCTTTAATTGCCACTTGTATTTTGCTGACTAGACTCATGTTCTAAGACCACAATAGTCTTCATTGCTAGGCATTTTCTTGTTTCCGTCTGCACCTAAAACCAAAGTTGCAACTATGCATCAGAAATAAAAAATACATGGATGGAGTCATGGAAGCTGATACGTGAAAGAACATGAGAATCTATTCTCTAGCTACATACTAGTAAGAAGATATTAAAAGTTGAAAAGTACATTTTTTGTCTTTTTTCATTTTGATAAGAAGATATTTATGGCAGTAAGGGCAAAATAAGAAATGAATGAAAATGTATACACGACAACAAGGAAGGAGAACAAGATTTGAACTTGAACTTCTAGTGGCGACCACTTAAACTATGGCCACAAATTTTGCCCATTCACAGACAATTATAAGATTCAAGCAGATATATAACAAAAAAGATTATTTTTAGGTCATCTAACAAGCACAATAAATACATACCTCCAGGTTGGTGGATATAATTCAAATCATGGAGGAGCTGATAGTCACAGTTACAAAGACATCTATGTCCACACTTTGCATTTTTAAACATACTAATAAAGGTGAGTGATATGAATATAATCTAGCTAGATGGACCACTTTTATAGATGGGAAATTGTGTAGCCAAGCAGTTTTGTTGCCCGATCAAGCCTGGTGAAAATAGTTTTGCTACTAGCTTGGCCGTTCAAATTTGGCATCAATGAGGGAGCATGCTTGAATGAAAGAATTAAACTCATCTCTGCCGATTGAGAATGAGGAAGAGCCCCCATGCTTTTCTGATAATGAGCATATAGCATTAGAATCACTGGATATAAACCATGGGATAGAGATAGAGCTCGAGAACTTTATAGGAACTGAACATCTCAACAACTGAACATTTAGCATAAACAAAAGTAATATAGGAATTAGTAGGTTGTTGAATGTTCCCAATTGATAATGTAATAAACTGAGCATGACAAATCAAGCATTGCAATTGAATAGAATGTTTCTAGAGAACACATCTTCGTGATGGGGTGGAGTTTACAGTATAGTGCTGACAGCCAGTAGTTCTGCAAAACTGATCCATCCTGTTATGAGAGATCATAGATTCTGGAATAGCAATATGATCACAGTGATATTGCATAGTGCTCTAGACCCATATGATATTTGATGGTTCCAAGCCTTAGCCAATCAGGATCATGAGGTAAGCAGTCATGGAATACTCCTCTTGGACGGAAACTAGACACCATTATGCCCCCAAAAGCAGAGAACCAAACAGACTTGGAAACCCCCTGACCCAAGATCACTAAAAATCAATGTGGATGGAGCTGTTTCTGCCAATAAGAGTGCTATTGGTATTATCTTGCGAGACGAGAGGGGTCATACATTGCACTGTGAGTTTGACCATATTTCTGGTTCTATAAGAAATTAAGAACTTAAAAGAACGACCAATTGAAATATAAACGCAGGATCTCATGACTCTTAAATATGAAATTTGAGATTCACTATATAAAAACAGTGGAAAAAACTTGCATATAAAAGCTAAGGATTGTAGTTACCTGATGAAAATTAAAACCCAAAGAAATCCTCTAACCAGCTTTGACGTAATGCATCACTTCTAGCAAGAAAGGATCTAACTTGGATCTCATTTTCAAGTAAATAGTCAAATACTTTCACTAATAGCGGTTCTTCATAAACCCTTGCATTTCATCACTTGCTCATATAGTTCTGTCAAAATATCACGATTACGATTCTTTGATATGGTTGAAGCTAATTATCCAATTTTGGTTGCTAATAAATCAATCTTGGAATCAAGATCTCTTTTCCTCTTTTTTCCTTTCTTCACTTGCTCAGAATAAGTAGAAAGATTATCCACACTCCTAGATTATTAACCACAATAACTGAGCAACAAGGAAGCCAAATGTCCGAAAAAATCTATGCATCAACTAGAGTAGTATCTTATTCTTACGCAGGAGAAGCATAATGTAGCTAATCTCCAAACTTAGTTGGGAGGAAACCAAGCCAAGACAGCCACCAGGATGTCTTCTTGGTTTGGGATGAAGCCAAGCCAGCCACCAGGATGCCTTCCAAGTAGACTAATTTTATGTGGAACAAACTGCAGTAAAGCTTAGCAAGATATATTCCCCAAGAATTATAAGCAGCCCCCTCTGTTTCAAGTTTTCTCAGTTTGATGAATGCCAATCCCAGTTCACCCATTGATTTTGTTGGGCCTTAACAAACAAAATATGTATTATAGATTTGGTGATAAGGCAAAAAATATGAGAACAAGGCGTCATAGAGGATGTGCAAGAAAATCTTCATCATGTCATAATTTCATCCTAACGCCTTGTTCTTTCCAGACCCACTACTATTTTATCCATGAGAAAAGAAAAAGATTAGTTTTGGCATGAAATTTCTATGATCATATAGAAATTAGTCATGAAATTTCTGCGACCATATAGAAACTAAAATTACATCCATAGAAATCTTTCTAATGATTACCAGTAATCTCTTCATTCCTTTCTAACTTTGTAAACTAACATGGCAACAATTTAAAATATGACAAATCTAAGGAAATTGATATATGATTAATGCATTGCATAAAAACAGAAGAAGCATTGGAGAAGCAGAATGCAGGAAAAAAATCTTGCACTATCTAAGAAACCAGCACCAGCACCAGCAGCCTAGGCAACTCTAGGGAGCCACCGGCAGCAACAGCGCAGGCAAGGGCGTGCAATTCACCCGGTCCACCTCCTCTGCCCCAAGGATACGCTCCTGCTCGGCCAGGTCTACCGCCTCGTACATGTTATTACTGGTTTTTTTGATCTAGCGTAGAGGTGATAAAAGGACTTTGGGCGGGGAAATAGGAGAAGATGAGGGCCCATATAGAATTGCTTAAGAGGCAGAGATAGCAGCAGCCACCCTATGGCCGGAGAGTTGACAAGGACGGATGGGAGCTCGATCTAGCGGAGGGTTGCATGCGTGAGGGAGAAAAGATACGAGAACATATCGGAGGGTTACCTTGTTGCAGCTATGGGAGACGAACTCGCTGTTACACGTCTGTGAGAGGGAGATCTGCTCGCCGGCGGTCGTGAGATGCGTGAGAGATCTGCTCACCGGCGGTGCATGAGGTGTGTGAGAGATCAGCTCATCGGCGGTGCGTGAGGGAGATCAGCTTGCCGCGCTGGCTGCGGGTGAGAGAGGGAGAGCCAGAGGCAAGGCGAGCCGCCGCACGGGAGGGAGACGAGCTCGGGGAAAATCCTATTCGCAAGGGGGAAGAGATGCTGCGGGGAAAATGGCATCTGGGAGGTGCCCGTGGATGCCAAAATCGGGAAAAGGAGTCGGTCAACAAATTTGGTTTTCCTTTGACTGGGGTTTTACATGAAACCAAATGGACGTTTTTGAAAACTTTTTCGGGAAAACCTTTTCATGTAGCAAGTTTTACATGGTATCAAACAGACCCTAAGCCGGGTTGCTAGTCACTAGGGCTGTAAACGGGTAGGATATGGTTACAGAAACCGGTGTTTCCGTTTTCCGATTCCGATAACAATAACTTGTATCCGTTTCCGATTTTGATAAGATCGAAAAGTGTATTTTCCATTTTCGTTTTCGATAAAATCGGAAAGTCCATTTTCCGTTTTTGATTCGTTTCCGCTTTCGATATCGGAATCGGATATTATTTTCAATAATTGCCAAAATTGCTAATTTCTTTATTTGTTTGTTTAAAATATATAGAATGAGACCTAAATATAGCCAATATGCCTTAGTATATTAGATAATGATTAATAAAATTAAAACACAATGAATGTAACCATGTATTCATAAAGTTACATTTAAAAATCTTTAATAATAATCAGAATCGAAAATCAGAAAGCGGATACAAAAACAGGTGTTTCCGTTTCCGATTCCGTTAGCTTATCAGAAATATCCGATTCCGATTCCGATAACTATCGGGCGGATATTTTTTTTATTGAAAACGAATATTTTTTCGATAACAGATCGAAAAATCGAATAATCAGGTTTCCATTGACAGCTACTGGTCACAGGTTCACTATAATGGGCCTGTATTAACAATGGCATGGCCCATGGGCCAGAAAGTGAGGAGTTGAGATGGAAAGAGAAGACCCCACAACCACGGCGTCATAATATTCTATGGATGGTACAACATCAATAGAGATGTATGCATAAAGGACTGAGACAAACCTGCTGATTTATTAAAAAAAAAAAATCTTTTTGGGTCGGCCTCATGGTGCCTTACATGGCAATACAATTCGATTTTTGATCGGATGATCTAAAAAAATATGAAAAATCGAAAACCCTAATATTTATTTGGGGTTGGTTTTTGATTTTTTATCTTTTTTTGGGTCGCCCGATCCGAGATCGGACTGTACGACCATGTGGGGGGAGGGTTGTCCCCGACTCAAAAAAATTTCAATTTTTTTTTAGAAAATAAAAACACTTGTGTAGTCTATACCGGCTGCCGGTGCAATAAGTTGGACTCAAAGAACTTTATAGCCTTAGCTCCACTTTCATAGGGAGTTAAGGTTAACCCTAAACTAACTAGGATAAAATATCTCGGGATAAGTATGAAATCGCTTTGATAACGAGTGGGTTATCCAGTTGGGATAAGGGGGGTTATCCAGTGACTAACCTACCGTACGTAGTTTAATGTGTATGCTACATGAGTGTTTTTTAGATTAGTAATTTTATTGAGGTGATAAAAGCAATTTAATTAATAATATCATGCCTAGATTAATGTATATTTTAAATATTTTATTAAGATGAAATTATTTAAATCAATATAAGGTCTTTTAAATTAAATTAAATTTTTTTTAACCAAATTCAAACAAATGCCGTGCAGCGCACGGGCTTGGAACTAATTGCAGAATAATCTAGGGTTTGCTAGTAATCGATTTCCTCATCATCAAAAAGGTCAGTCAAATTTTAGTCTGATATTCTTTTAATATTGTATGACTCTGAAGTATAGGTGATTTCATCTTTTTACTTTAACTTCAAGACGCTAAGTAGCAAAGTATGATATTTTTCCTCCGATCAATATTATATGACATGATTTAATGTAATCGTGCTTGGACAAAACTAAAGAGAAATATTTACCGCTTTGAGTCATGTCTTTCTTTCTCTACTTCTCAAGTGAATCAAGATTATTAGACAATTTTCTATCAATGATCCCATAAAAGTATATGTACATGTTATACACTATATTCATTGCATGTTTAATTATCGAATAAAGGGTTAGGAAAAGAATCTATTCTTGTCCAGCGTGGAAAATACGGGTGTATTTTAGTTCAATTGCCACTAGTCTGCCATTGGGTCAAGGTCACCAAGGCCATGCCCGAATAGGCAAATTCAAACTATTGAAATTTATTTACATAATTTAAGATGATATGGTTTTAAAAGGTGCCATTTTATATCATACATTAGGTATATTTTGTATTATTAGTACTTAAAATATGCTTTTTATATTAAAAATTGACAGTTCTTGCACATAATTTTAGCTCTTTTATTATTTAGATTATGTGAGTTTTTCTTAGAACCTCCTCTATTTTAAAAATGGCAGACTTGGGTGACGCTGCCTTTCCTTGAACTAGCAGGTAAGTAGTGAAGCCATGAATTTTCTTTAGGGTCCTCCATAAGAAAATACTAGTTTGTAAGAAGTTTTAACCAAGAAATAATTGCTATGTGATTAACAATAGGTCAAGGAACATAAAAGATCATATATAAAGAGGGCTAAGTTGGCCTTGGTTCAGAAAAGCCTAATAACGAACAATCCAGCAGCCTACGGCTTAGTCAGCAGAGAATACTTCATGAGAATCAACTTCTCGAGAATTGACTTTTAGAGAAGAAGTCAGTCAATTAGGCCACTCAAGGGCGAGGTCTCCAGACGAAGGCTAGAGGTGCCACTCAACAGTGGCCTAACCAAATTTAGTCGAGAATTGACTTCTTAAGAAGCGACTTCTCGAGAACCGACTTCTCGAGAACCGACTTCCTGATAAGTCAAGATCCTCGGATACGTTTTTGTAGTAGAACCAAATAGGAGTCTCTTAAGGGCTTTAGACAAAGATGCCAATTTTTCGAAAAGCTTAAGAATATTCAAATTTTTTGCCTCTCCTTGATCTTAATTTGAACCCTCCTCTCCATCAGATTGGATGGCGATAGTGGAGTGTACCATATTGTCACGCAATGGACTGTAGCATGTCCCACAATGACCAGAGGGCGAAAGATGAAGAATCCTTAGAAACACAAAGGGGAGAGAGAGGCACTGATGTGGAGGGGTGTTATCATCATAATGGCCATTTATGAGCCCCCCCCCCAATATGGATGGGATGTGGACAAGAAATTTAGTTCTGGATGTGGAGTTTGGGCCTTTGACCCTTCTCAGATTCCATTTCCTTCTCTCCTGGGTGGCCATCTCGGGCGGTTGGGCCCGTGAAGGAGTTCAAATATAATGGGGGTTACCACATACGGCCACTTGAATGCGATCACACACATGCAAGAAAAATTATACGAAAAGAAAAAGTCCAACAGCTCCTGTTCCTTCGTTTGTGGGGACCCGGCCCATCACAAATGACTTGGAGTGGGTGGGCCCGCGCGTGCCTTGCATGGGGTGGGGCCCACAGATCTTCGGTGATGCATGCATGATTTCATCTCACCCGAAGTGGATACGGCGCCGTAGAAAAACTAAAGAGACCAAGTGCATGTATAATTAATGTGTATTTCTGTGGGTTTTTTTTGCATATATATATCTTTCAAATACACCATATTTGCATTTATACTCCAAGCTCTTACATATTATCGCCAATATTCTTGAAATTTTCAAAATGTTGCATTTATAATCTTCCCGTCAAACTTAGGCGAATTTCAATGTGTCAAAAATATTACATAAATCATGATATAATCAGAAGTATGTATGCAAAATTTTAGTGAATTGAAGAGTAGAGTATTTATGAAAAATCATTAGATTTAGGAATATGAATACAACTTTCTAAAGATTTCAAAGATATTGATGTTAATGCATGAGAGTTGAGGGTATACATGTAAATACGGTTTGTTTGAGGGGTAAAAATGCCAAAAACCCTATTTCTATTTATGCTCATTTTCTCGCAGACAGTAAGTATATTATACTGATGCACTCTTTTCATAATGTAGGTTAAAAGGGTGCAAATGCTTAGCGTGCGTCTTCAGGGCATATGCCAATTAATAACTCCTGTTGTATAACGTTCGCCACCGTAAGCAAGTTGTTGATTGTCAATTAAATGTGAATATTTTGAAATAATTCATAGGACCTGTTCATGCTTGTCTAAATCAACTGCAGACATGAGGAACTCCAATTGGACCCGCAATTCTGTAACTTTAAGGTGGGTCAAATATGGCCTCAATTGCAAGGGCTCAATCAGTAGTCCTCAAGTCAGGTTAAGTTAGAGTTGCATTATTGATCTACATACCTATGTATCTTTCTAGTCATCTTTATCACAACATTTTTGCTTTTCACTTCATTTAGTTAACACTAATCTTTTTATGGAGGTCCGAAATTAAATTTGTTTCGTGCAGTTTGGCGAGAACATTTTGAGTCATGGGTACAAGACCTTTTACACATAAGACCCATTGCTTATACAATTTGGGATCCCGACGTTGGTCATCTACATGTATTAGCTGTGATCGTATGTGTTATATAGGTTGGAACCATTTCATGTGGAGTTAGATGAAGAATACAAGTTTGGATTGACATGGGGCCAGGATGAAATTAAAAAATAAGGATACATTTAATTGAGTCCTAGATATAACTTCGGATCAACCCGCAGTATAGGTAGGTCCAGTGTGTCAACCCCGACCGAATTGGATGCATCCATAAAATAAAAGGTTTTTTACATATATACCCCTCAAAAACAACATATTTACACGTATATTCCCAATTCTCACATATTGTCATCAATATTCCTGTAATCTTCAAAAAGTTGCATTTATAACCCTCAATCTAATGGTTTGACGTAAATACTTTTAAATTTACTAATATTTTACATATATACCTTTCAATATATTAAAATCTTGCATTTTGCACCCCAATACTTTCAACTATGTCATGACTTATGCAATATTTTTGACATATTTCGTTAAAATTAACCTAAGGTTGATGGTAGGGACATAAATAGAATATTTTAAAGATTGCAAAAGTATTGATGATAATATCTGAGAATTAAGAATATACATGCAATTATAGTATTTTTGAAGAGTATATATGCAAAAAAAATCCTAAAATAAATCGGCCCCAGTTATAGCCTTACCCACCAAGCTTTAATTTTACCCACGAGGGAGAGTTGTAAAACCCTAGTCCATCTTCCCAGATCTACGCCTGTGGGCTTGCTGCCATCTACGCGTTACTGCAGAAACCCCATATGTTCTAGAACTACAGGTACATGCCTCTCCATATCTTGGAAACCTCAGAAGGCACCCCTGTACGGAAGAAAACTTCACTCTGTCCCAATTGAACTAATTCATAGTGCAAGAAGAATGGCCGCCACCAGCAGTAGCAAGAAGAAAAATACTTCCTGCACTGTCGTCGCAGCAGGCAGTGCAGCATACTCGTGCTTAAACTTTGTCTAATGAGTGGATCGGACAGGAATTGACATCTTCTAAGTGTAGTGAGGATGAGACTCAGTAAGTACGGAGAAAGTAAGTTTTCAGAGAAAAAAATCTACACGCGGATTTTTCTAATCCCCGTAAGGAGTTTCCTTAATGAACTCCATTCTTTATTTTGCACTTACCTAAGCCCCTCCTCACTTGTACTGACCGGACTCATCGGGTAGTAGGGGTGAGATTAGGGCAACGTTTGAAAATTTATATTGGGTGATTTCTAATCATTGGAATCAAATAAGGGTTTCCAAACGACCGATATAATTTTCAATTTTGAGAAAAGTGAAAAGTTAGAGAGAGAGGAGTGGAAGAGAGAGATAGACACATTGGATGTAGAGTGAAGAGAGAAATCAAAATCAAGAAATGGTGAGAAAGGATCAAAATGTCATTATCTTTTTGCACTTCAAGAAGAAAATGATATATATTTTGATAAATAACACTTCATATCCCACTTATTACCTTCTCCCACTCAAATAAGATTTTCTAAATCCACTAATTAATATCCAAAATTCTTATCTTTCTAATTATTAATTAAAAAGTAGAATTTAATCAAAATTTATTGCGCCAATTAAGTCTCCAAACGATGCCTAAGCTGTGTGCGTCAACTCTGATCTGGCGATGACGCGCGGGTGTATTGCACCACGCCGGCGGCTTAATGCCTGCTGCGGCAGTGCAGTCCACCCATGTGCGGGCCCCATCCAATGCTTTCCTAGTTTCATATGCGTTCTTCCTGGATCTGGGGGTGGGGAAGGTCGAGAATAAGATCCCTGCAGAGGGCAGAGTGACGTAGTGCGTTCAACCACCAGAGACGGATGTTAGGGTTTCCACCACATCTTGTTAAAAGAAGGGCTAGGATTACATGGTATCCGTGAACTGTACATTAACAGCCAATGGTAGCTCGACCTCAGCTTTACTAATTGATGTCAGTCATGAAATTCAAAACTTAACCGTGAGTACATTGATACATACCATGCTTTAGACTTTGAGTTGGGATGTCTACGGTCTTTGGCGGATCCCCTAGACAATCTCAACTCTTTATTAATTGTTTACGGTCCACTTAAACTTTAGAGGATCTCACCTACCAAGTATAGTGTTCATCTGAGTTAAAAATATTAGTCGTTTAAAAGATCTCGTCTACCTAGCTATCAACGGAACTGCCCATCTGAGTTAAAAATAATAGTAGTGCCGGACCAAGAGAATGGAGGAGTTTAACATTTAAACACACAAAGTTGGGTCAGTTTGAGTGTGAGAGATTTAATATAAAAGAATGATTCATTGTGTTCGATCTTACGGTGAGGCGGAGTTTCTCAATTTTTTATTTTACTCATTCTATTTTTTATGAAAAAATAAAATAAAAAAATACTCACTACAGTGAATCTCCACCTTATCATTAGATCCAACTCATTGAATCACTTTTCTTTAATAAATATTACCTTGTCATCAATGCCTCCGTCTTCTTTCGTCCCTAGCACCACTCTAACCCCCAACAGCCCCTCCCCCACTGCACGTAGATATAAGAATAGAGCAAACAAGCCAGGATCCCTGCACAGCTAGGGCTCCTTCCATAACACAACAAGCACAAAGAAAGAAACGTTGGGGGAAAGAAAAACCCCCCTCCCTGCCTCTCCCACCCACCATGGAGCCCCTGCGGCAGCACCTCACCCCTATCAGGCTGCTCCAGGCAACCTTCTTCGGCCTGCTTGCCCTCACCCTCGCCCTGCATGCCCTGCTCTCCACGGCGGCGGCCTCTGCGGCCGCCAGCCTGCTGCTAGACCAGCGGTTGCTGCTGCTGCTGTCGAAGCACAAGGTGGCCGTCCTCTCCCTGCTGTGGTGCACCCTGGTGGCGCTCCTCGGCTACCTCTCCACCCGCCCCCGCCCCGTGCTTATGCTCGACTACGCCTGCTTCAAGCCCGACGACGACCGCAAGCTCCACATCGAGGCGTGCGAGTACATCGTCCGGCGCTTTGGGCGCTTCAACACCGAGAGCGAGGAATTCATGCGCGACATCTACCTGCGCTCCGGCCTCGGCGATGAGACCTACGCGCCGCCCTTCATCTTCCAGGCGGACTACGAGGCCAAGTTCAAGTCTGCCGTCGACGAGGCCGAGGAGGGCATGTTCGCGTCGGTTGAGGCCGTGCTCAAGAAGACCCGCGTCGACCCCTCCCAGGTCGACATCCTCATCGTCGCCTGCGGCATGTTCAGCCCCTCCCCCTCTCTCTCCTCCCGCGTCATGAACCGCTTCCCCTTCCGCCCCGACACCAAGACCTTCAACCTCACGGCCATGGGATGCAGCGCCGGCGCCACGGCCACCGAAATGGCCGCCAAGCTCCTCAGCCGGTCCCGGAAAGTGGGCTACGCCCTCATGGTGGTCACCGAGAACATCAGCCTCAACTGGTACTTCGGCGACGACCGCTCCATGCTCGTCAGCAACTGCATCTTCCGGCTGGGCACCGCCGCGGTGGTCATCACCAACGACCCCGCCCGGCGTGGGGACGCCCGGATGGAGCTGGTGCTGAGCCTCACCACCCACCACGGCGGTGATGACGCCTCCTACGGCGTGGTCATGCAGGAGGAGGACGCCCAGGGCCACGTCGGGGTCACCCTCAAGAGGGAGCTCATCCGGGTGGCCGGCGGCAGGCTGCGCGACCACCTAGGCATCCTGGCCCCTCGGGTGCTCCCGCTGTCGCAGCTCGTCTCCTACGGCTACGCCTTGTTCAAGACGTGGCTGGCGTCGAGGGGCCCCGACGTGGACAAAACCAAGCCGCCGCCCATGGTGATCCCCGACTTCCAGACGGCCTTCGAGCACATGTGCGTGCACGCCGGAGGCCGGGCCGTGGTGGAGGCCGTGGAGAGGGTGATGAAGTTCCCGCAGGAGGTGCTGGAACCGGCCATGATGACGCTGCACCGGTTCGGCAACTCGTCTGGGCCGCTGCTTTTCTACGAGCTCGCCTACTTCGATGCCAAGCGCCGTGTGAAGAAGGGCGACCGCATGTGGATGGTGTCTTTCGGCGCCGGCTTCATCGTGTGCAGCCTCCTGTGGAAGGCCCTGCGCGACTCGGACAAGGATCCCTACAACCCCTGGAACGACCGCATCCACCTGTACCCGATGAAGACAGTGCTCAACAGCAAGAACTAAACATGCAGATCTCCATGGAGTACTGAAGCGGAGGCCGGGAAATTATTACTATTATTAAACCTTACTTGTGGCCCTCAAAAAACCCCTAAGCCACAAGGGGGGAGAGAAAGGTATATGAAGTGAAAATAATAAGATGAATAGATCTATAGATTGGTATACTTGTGTCTCTACTTCTGTCACTGTTGCTGCCATACAAGTAGTGGCATGGTACTGTGGCCGAGAATAGGAGTGTGATCAAAACTGGGTTTGCCTTGCTTGTAATGAGGTAGATTCTTGTTGTAACTTTACAATATATGGAGCAGTGAAAAAATAAGAGCAAAGGAGTGAGGAAGAACATGTACAGCAGAAGATGAGGATCTACGAAGGGAAGGAAGAAGAGGAAAGAAGCTTGTGAGGTTGGGTGGTGGTAAAGTGTAACCAATTTATCCACCGCCCACGGTAAATTGCTTAAATGTGTGCCTATTTATATTTATCAAACTCCTGTACTGTCTCTTGGGAACTTGGGAAGTGTTGCTCGAATGGGCAAGGTTTCATAAAGTCGTGTCCTGCAGCTTTCAAGGTCCTTCATGGTGGCTGGCTGGGGACACACTGCGCGCACAGCTAGCTATATGCTTGTAACACGTAAGCGGTATAACTTTGTGAATTGATGTGAACCAGTAGCTGGATTGCGAAAGAATCTAGCTATGAGAGCATGTTTTTAGAAAGAGTTGAGATCCTCTACTTGTCTCTCCGGACCGTAGAAGGTCACTAAACAGAAGGAGAAGGGAGTCAAAATATTAAATTTACGGGGACATGTGCAGAGTGAATTTTGACAGTTTTTGGTCTCTCTCCCTCTCTCTTTATTGATTCTCTAAGGTCCGTCAAAGAGCGTAGAGAAGTTCTTTTGGAAACATTTATATGGAAGCTATTCCAGGCTTATATTTTTTAATATGAAAAGAATAGAATAGAAGTGATTATAATTAACTTAGGTGGTGTTTGATAACACTTAACAATTCTTATAACTGAAAAAATCAGACATATATTTTCAGACTGTTTGACAGAGTAACTTGTTTCAAGACTTAACAAAACACTCACCACTGAAACTTCACTGAAATTTTAAGCTGCTAGGAGGAGCTTTTTTATTTTCAGATGTTGCTTGCCCAAACCAACGCGCGCCCCCTATTCCCATCTCTCTTGACCCACCCAACCAAATCGTCCCTGACTACGGAAGCATCATCCATCCATCGGGGGAGGCCTCCGCGCACCCAACAGCGGCCAGCCCTGCTGCGACAGCGCCCTCGGGTGATTGATCGTCGGATTCCTCTCTCCAACCTAACCCTCCTCGGGCGGTGAATTCCTTCGGCCGCTTCCTCTCCACTCCCTTGACCACCACATCCACCTCGATGGCGACATGCTGTAGTCCATCACCTCCAAGATCGCCTCCTCCATCCTTCATATCATCATCAATGGCGTCAGTCTCGCCTTCTTTCTGCCCAACCCTCCTCTGTTGCTGCTGACGGTGATGGCAGAAACGATGCCTTCTCCTGCTGTACCGATGAAGCCCTCTTCAAGGCAAAGGTAGCTCTCTTCTACTTACCCGCAATAACGTATCATGCAACCTGTTGGTCGTGACACCCTCTAGCTGGATGGAGATGCCACCCTCAATAATCCTAGGTATGGGAAGAGCCGCCTAGAACATTTAATACAATACATCCTCTGCTCCATCATGGGCAGAAGAAGATGCACGCCACCTATTCGACAATTTGCCAATGTTAAAAGTGGCTATGTTCTTTGGCATTCATAATTCTGGTCAATCTGCTGGTGGCTATAGAAGAAGGTTCATTCCTTTTTTTCATGTCCTGAATAAGATCAGGTTGTCCGAATTGTTCTTTATCATCCATTTAGATGTTAATTAAGTAGATCTGTCAAACATATAATCTTAACGTATCTCTTAATTATTTTTGGTATTTTTATAACATGTTAAGAGCTTAGATGTGACCAATAGATTTTAGACATCAGATATAATTTTTATCAAACGAGGCCTTAGTGTGGTTATGGTGATCAAGCTTCTCTCAATAACTCTATTTTACAGTAACATAGGAAATTTTAACTTGAAATTCTTAATTAGAAATAAAAAATGCACGAGTTACAGTTGCACTGAGTTAAACTGTACATCTGTGCTCCCATTGGCCTACGTATGCATGTGACCTGGTATTTATATCAGAAGAGATCTCTGATCTCCTTTGGCATCATTGTATTTGGTCGAACATTTAAGAACGAGGATCCCCCAAGTTTAGGGGTGGAAGGGACTTGCAGGGAGGAGGGATTTTCAAAAGAGAAGAAATCTTCTCAGTACACGTTTGGACTGAAGTCCAGCAATACTGAGAGGGGGAAGGTCCAGATATTTGTCAACTTTTGAGATTAAATGAAGAGTCTTTTACAATATTTTCCCCTCCTCCTTTCTCTTCTCAGTACTGTTGAACTCTCGTTCAAATATGTATTAAGAAGATCTTCTCTCTTTTTAAAATTTCCTTTCACATGAACTTTTTCTCATCTTTTATGAAGATTTTTTTTTGAAAAACTCCCTCTTTTCTTTTGCACTCACCCAACTCCATCCTCAACATTTAACGGGCATCAGGTCGCTTTATAAAAAATCCTTACATATATCACATGCATTCTGAAAGCCCGGCAGCCCACGAGGTGTAGCTCAGCGCATGGCTGTAAACACCCTGGTCGGCCCGACACCGTAGGACCCGAGCCGCGCGGTCTCAGCGGCGGCGAATTGCACAAGGTTTCATGTCTTCTTGCCTCCGGCGGCAGCCGTGGCGGCGATCGTACTAGCAGCATAGGTGGTGTGGTGTTATGCTGTCTGGCAGCGGCAGGTGTTCGTGATGGAGGCCGCTCCTGGCGTGCACTATTTGAAGGCGTCCACCGGCGACGGGAAAGGTGAGCACTGTTTGGTGAGCATCTCTCTCTCTCTCCTGCCAGCGTCCTTCTCGGAGGTTGACAACTGGCGTCGGAGGGGACAGACCCACCCCCAAAGCTTCGCGCTCTCTCGGAAGGACAATAAGGTCATTTTAAAACCATTAGAGAAAGGGGAACTTATGACACTTGAAACGGTTACAACAAAGGTAACATCAAAGAAAATGATACTAGTAACCGGTTACAATAAGGAAAATGAAAATAAGAATAATAAATTAAAATTTTTTATTTGTACAATACTTCTCCTATATTATTGCAAAAAATTACATTCTTTTATGTAGTAAATTTTTTTACTGTAACTACTCGAGAAACTTTAATCTTGTTCACAACTTAATAAGATGGAAACATCTTTGTAACTTTATTTTCGTCCTTGTTCAACATACTGTTTAACTCTTATGAATTTCACTCAGAAAAATAAAAAGAGAGAAAAAATAAGTGTCTCTAAGAAAGATCAAACAAATACGAATAATAGAAAGAGTAAAATCAAAATTTGAAATATACCCACAAATAATCATAATAATACGATTCACGGAGTTTATAAAAAGTGGAGGCTCAAGCAACAACTTGCAGAATATATGTATAAAAAAATAGTTCAAGCTGACATGAAATCGACGGATACTCATGCGACCTTATTTACAATTTCACATTTGAAATTATTTAAATGACATGAAATTAAACGAGAGTCATACAATCTCTATTACAATTTCACATTTCAAAACAAGTAAATAATATAAAATCAAACGAAGCTCATGCAACCTCCATCACAATTTCACATTTCAAAACAAGTAAATGTCATAAAATCAAACGAGGTTTATACGACCTCTGTCACAATTTCACATTTTAAAATAAGTGAATGATATAAAATCAAATGCGGCTCAAGCGACTTCTATCACAAATTGACATTGCAAATTAAGCGAAATGACATGAAATCAAATGAGGCTCGTGGGATTTTTAACATAATTTCATATTTCAAAATAAGCGAAATAGTATTAAATCAAACTATGGAATTATTACATTTCAGTTAAGTAAAATTTAGTCAAACCTCGAATAGTATAAACTCACGTGAGGCTCATGCAACCTCTATTACATTATGTCTCTGCCTCCGACAAATAAAGTTATAGACGACAGAACATGCAAGTATTATCTTTTGTTGCATTGCCTATAGATACTTACAGCCCTTTCTTAATATTTGAAAATGATTCTTCGGCACACCGAATATCCGTTCTATACAATTTTTCAAACTATGTGAAAATATTTACGAAAAATTAAAAAGTTTTCAAAATTTGTTTTAGGACTTCATCCTAAAGGCAAGTATATGATAGATTGAGATCATGTTATTTGTTAATTATGCTGTTTTAATTTTATTTAATTATTTAAAATTTTATTTTATCATATCAAGACCCTGCAAATTATTTGAGAATATTTTTGACAAGTTTAAATTAAAATGACCATGTTTTAAGGTAAAATTTTGGTTAGGCCTTAAAATAATTATACATAGTTAAATTCCGAAATCTTTGTATTAACCAAGATATTTTATTTGGCTATTTGTAGTTGACTCTCCAATCATAAGCAATTATATTTGATAAATTATCAATTTGTTCTTTTTATTAAATTTGAGCTAGTCGGATCGAATTTGTCAATTTATGTTGATTTAGAACTTTATAAAATATTTATTTTAAATTGTGAATCATATAAAAATAAATATTTGTTTATATGTTGATTTTATATTTTAAGTTGCACATTCATATAAAATTAAGCTTGTGGATATGATCATCTTAAGGAAGGATAGGGATGAAATCGTAATAAGTATCTGTTATGGTTTAGTCGATTTGTGGTTTGATGGATAGCATGCTGTAAGAAAATCCTAAAACTAAAGTTCGATTTAGTTGAAGTATGCTACCTAAGAACATTATCATCAGCATTGGCATCATATTTAATTTAGTGGACCCACCAAAAAACTTGATATAAAGTTAAAGAATAAAGTAAAACATATTTAAAAGATCAGAATTGAATAATTAAATGATGGCATTACTCTTCATTAAGTAATTCAACATTTCATTATATTAATAAAGCATACGAAACTTTTTTTTCATGACTTATCTTAATCGTTGTCCACATCTTAACCACAAAAATGAGATCAACTTTTTTCTTACCCCCTCTCGCTCATACCAATCATACCAAAGAATATGAATGTGGATAAATTATACTAGTTTAAGTTATGCTTATTCCTCTTAATTTATTTTCGTCCCAATACCAAATGGGATCTTAAACGTTTTGAGATGCATTATTTGAGAACTTATAACCTACGAATGTGTACTCAGTTACGCACACTCATTAATCATTTGACATTGTCGACATGACAAATCCGATATTGATTATACAATAACGTAAAATGTGTTTAAGTGGAGCTCTTTCCACTCAAAGTCTTAACATTTTGAGTTAAATGACCCAATATTTTTAAAAATAAATTTATAATTATATTCATATCTTATCTTTACTTAATCCGAGATTATTTTAACACACTCTTTCCCAATAAAACTGTGACATATGAACAAAGGAATCATTGCATGATCCATAAATATGACTAATAACTTTGATATCATATTAAATTACCAAACCATTAATAGAATAAACTCATATTTTTACATGTATATTCTATTTTGTCGCTACTGAACTATCAATGTAGGCCAGGGTACAGGCAAATTAACGTCCATTGTGAGCCCTGCCCATGGAGCTGTCCTAACTAAATGGCTTGATCGGGAAAAGTCAAAACATCAGCGTTGTGAAGGTGTGGCTTGGAGTCTGAACGAACATTAACGTCACTTTGATTGGAGAATATGAGAAGAATAAGAGCGAATAAGGAGAGAATAAACTTAATTTTGCTTTGACAAGCGGAATGTCTTATGCTGATGCAGAATAGTGTATTCGGAGAACAAGAAGAATAAGCTATCTCACCTTAGACTCAAGAATTGCTTATTCTTCTTATTCCGTCAGTGGACTCCACAAAACTATCAAACCGAAACACTTCTTATTCTAACATATGTTATTCTGTCAGTAGACCTCACGTAATAACTTATTCTGCAAACAAAGTGGGAAGAGTATCAAACAAAGATAATTCTTCACCGCTTTAATTCGTGCATGCATGCCACAGATACCGATGGTCGTGTTAACATCAATAAAGAAGTCAGATTGAGATCTTCTACTCTATTTTAATACTTTTAGATTTTTTTTTAAAGAGACACAAGACATATATTACTCGAGGCATAGAGGGTTTATAGAGATTTCAATAATATTAAAGAAGCAACCATATGTCAATGCCTTTTAAGAGTTAATTTTAACCAGACATGTCTTTTAACTTTTGCACTTGAAAGGGCAAATCAGAAAATCTTACATACTATAAGAACCTTTCAAAAATAAGGGAAAGAACAGCCGCTGAGGGAGCAGACGAGAATAATTTTACGTTGAGACACTTTAATCAAGGTACGTAAGTAAGTGTCTGATAATGTTCATAGTTAGCTCACTTTCAAAAAAAAAAGAAAAATAATGTCCATATGGCTAGCTAGATGTCCACTAATATTGCCATAAAATATACAAGATGCATTAATGTATTTATGTGTGGAGTGCACGTGTGAGAAGAAATCCTCTCAGTAGCACAAAGAGGGGGGAAGGAGTCAAACATTACAAAATAACCCCTCACATGACCCAAGAATTTTGTAAATACAACGAGGGGGGAGGGACCAAACATTACAAAATAACCTCTCACATCACCCAAAAATTTTGTAAATATTTGGGTTCTCCCCTTCTTGCTGGACTCTTGTTAAACCATGTACTGAGAATATCTCTTTTGTGTGTATGTTGTCAATACTGCTGTCATTATCATCCTGGCAAGGTGCACCTGCCTCATTTCCCCCGATTTGAAGCAACAATTTGAAGTGGCACCCAAAACAACGATGCCTATTTATGTGGGCCAAATGTGATTTTTGTGGCTTTAAAATAGGTAAGGTGGCGAAGCAAATGAACCTATTAAATAGCGAGTAATATTTGCTGCAAGGAATGGTGGACAGCGTAGAAGCACTAAACTCAGACGAGACTGAGAATGGAATTTAGGTTAATGCTTATAAAACTAAAAGTAATAAATTTAACTTCAATGCTATATATATATATTGAATTGTGAAGAAAAAGTATGGTATGCCGCCTCTTGAGAATGGCATATTAGCATTCTTTAAAAAATTAATATATAGAGCTTTGAGTCATTGTTCAACTCCCGAAACTTCTCATAATAATTGCATTCTGTGACAATTGTGCTATGAGATGTGTCCTACGTTCAAGTTGTATGGGATTGGGTTAAAATGCTTTAAATATTCTAGCTAGTGTCATCAAGTCGGAATTAGTTTGAAGAAAAAAAATATAAAATCAATAAAGAACTTAAAATATTAAAATTTTAATATATAAAAATAATTCTAAAGGTAAAAGGTATATAGTAAAAATCAGTTAAAGGAACATTCTTTTTTGAAAAGCACATGTTCAGATTGAGATTAAATCATGATTTTTTTAATTTATGAGAGACTTAAATACTTTTTAATAAGTTATAATTTGTACATAAAATATGTTAACACAAAAAGTATAATCAAGTCATAATTCTTTCCAAAGAATCACAGGGTTACATTACAAACTATTCTCATACTTGAATCATAAAGTGTTGGTTTTGTTTTATAGAATTCACGGATTCCAGGGTTTGGTGTGGTAGTGTGCTTTAATTACTTATTTCCATATTATAATTATAAGTTAGGATGAGCTATGTGTTTGGGCCTTTTCTTCTTACATGGACGTTCCTTTTTTTATTACGGCTCCCAACCGTCTACAAATCCCGCGCCTCCTGTAGTGACTGCTAACAGATCAATAAGAGTACTGTTCTAGTAAGAGTAGGGATCTTCTCAATGATTAGATATAGAACCACCAGATTAATTATGATTTTTTTCCGTGTTAACGCAGCAAAAGTTATACGTAATAAGAGTACTGTTCTGTTAAGAATCGAGATCCTCTCAATGGCCAAGTTGACTGAACCCCGTAAGTTGGGATACGGGGAGCCCGATAAGTTGTGAGAGGGGGAGGAAAGTTTTAAAAAAAAACTCCTCATGTCCTCCCACAACTGACTAGGGTCGGTCAGCCGGGCCACTGAGAGGATCTCGATTCTATTATTAAAGGTGCAATGCATCTCTCAATTGAGTTTTTAACTAAAAACCTCTTATAGTGTTAATTAGAATTGAGTTTTTAACTAAAAACCTCCTATAGTGTTAATTAGAAGGTCAAAGATAGATACCTTAAGAGAGAGAAAACTAGGAGGTTGAATCTTGAACTAATCTCTATCCTCATACATCAAAAGAGTCCAACCACGTCTTAAAAGAGTTCGGATGAAATCCAAACTCAACAGTCACATGAGAAAGAAATTACATAATAAAGAATAAGAAATAGCATATTATTTAGGCCACCTTGTAGAGTGGACGGACGTCCGTCTCCGAGAAGATAAGCATTTTAAAAAAGGGATTTGTACATATTTACCCTTGAAAACTATCGTATTTATATCTTTACCTCTAACTCTTATATCATGTATGAAGTACCCCTATAAACTTCAAAGAAGTTGCAATTATACCCTCACCGTTAAAGATTTGCACTACCTAACCTACCCTTGGGTTAAAGGGCTGGAGGGGTAGGCGTTTGGTTGCAGCGGCGCGCTTTCCGACAACGCGTTCGGCATCGATTTCAAATCAACCAAATCAAGATGTAGCGATGGCAGTGCCGGCGGCAGCATGGCACCTGTCGGACCTACCAGTGGTGAAGGGGACGATCTCTGCTGAAGCAGAACTGGCTATGCTACCGCTACCATGTCCATCCTCTTCCTCATTAACAGTTTTCCCTCCCTAGTTCACATGCTCCTCTGCTGCGGCTGTGCCAGTACTCCATCTGCCACCTTCCACCGCCGGAATCTCCCCTTCAATGCCCTCTCGATTCGCCCCGCTCCGGACAAAGAAATATGGGTATTGGGGGGACAGATGTGGTGGCCAATGTTTTTGACAAAGCGGGCACCTTTAGGGGTGGCTTCTCTTTAGGATCTAGTTGCCCCCAACGCCAAGGTGTGCAAGACGGCGACGACGGGTGCTACAGGACGGTGTAGGATGTGGTTAATGCGGCACTGGACTAGGAATGGAGTGTTTCGTGCTCTACATCAAGGGGTTTATAAGAAGTCGATGCAGATCCCATTCAATAAGATGAACATCGTCTTCCTTGGCGACAGCATCACTACAACAAAGTTAATCTATACTTACGGCAGATAACTGTAAATGGTGTACAAAAAATCGTTGGTAAATGTCTCTACTTACGAAACCCCCTACGGTCACCAACCGTATGTGTAGCAACCGTTCCTATAGACTATTCCTACGGTTATGCAACCGTAACTCGTCATACTCTATACCGTCGGTTTAATAACCGTAGTTAAAAATTGATCTATACGTACGGAAAACACCGTAAGTATACGCAAATTAAATTGTTACAATATAATAATTTGAAGAACACTTTATCATCTGTACTTACACAAAAAACCGTAAGTATTTGTTAATCAAGCCGTTAGAATATGACTTATCTTACAATACGTAACGATTTATAATCACACAAATTAATCGTACTTATACACCACATACGCTTTATATCATTTCACATAAGAGGAAATGTATCAATTCTCTATAACTGAATCCTACACTCATTCTACATTTCACGTATAACGTACGCGTAACACATTTTCATCATGTGCACACATTATATCACACATTGAATAAATTCCTTCGTATAACAAAATGTATACATGTGTCAATATATTCCACCTATAAAGTTTAAAAACATATCATAACATCAAACGAATCGTCACAAGAATAAAATTTACATCTGTCCATCAATTACAGAACACATCCGTTTTTCAAAAGTACAACAAAAAAAGTTTTAGATAGATAGGAACAAAAAATATCCATGAACTATAAGACCATAAGGTTGATATTTCCTCCATCCAAGTTACATCCTATATGGTTGAACCTGTAAGAAAACAATTTGTCACAATATTATTTTTAAAGTCTAAATAAACAATTATATCTAAAAAATTAAATTAAAAAAAATCTTACATAGTATTTAAACCAAACAATGTGGCTACCCACAACATCTCTCATGTTTATTCTTTCTGCATACTTGATAAACAGTGGTGCATCCGATTTGACTGCCAAAAGAATAGATAACTCACATAAAGTATTACCTACATAATTAAAATATACCACAAAATCGATTAAAAGGGCCAAACATGTATACATAGATAGGAAGGAGAAATTATACGCTTATGTCATCCACTACAAACAGAAATGTACAGTGAAACGCCTAGCCTATCTTCTAGTTGGCAATTTCAAAAGCTGTATATTTCAACACTTGTGTTGCATGCTCACAAAATGCAGAGTGCGGAGTTATACAGCATCCTATGCTCACCAAGTCCCCATTTATCTACAGACTCAACTCATTTATTTAATGACTGGACCTGTCCTGCAACCCATCCATAAGGGACCTTGGTCTTTCAAGAATAGTGCTCTGCATCCATGCAAGAACATAGGGTGAGCTCACCCCATTGTGACAGGAACATGATGGATGGTATATAAAATATAGACACTGTAGTAACGGCACACACACCAACAAAAGCCTACAGTAGGGGAAAAAATTCCAAGGCTTCATTTAGAATTTTGTTTCTCTCCAATTGTTTGCTGGATAATCATGATACACTTGCCATTTTACGCAAGAGATAAACTGCTTAAATGTTTTATTTAGGATTCTGTTTCTCTCAGCTTGTTTGTTGGATAATTACGAGCATCCATTAAACTTGCCAATTTATATGTGAGAAAAGGTGTCCAAGGACATTCGTTTCAAACAAGATTTAACACTGCAATGTGATGTGTAAGAAACTTAGAGCAGGAAACACCAGTCTCGTTCTTTACCCAATTCAGTCATAGATAAATAAACCATAATTGGGGATTCATCCTAAGTATGTTTCTTTTTTCTTTCATACTAGAGCTGGCAGCAAACGAATTCCTTTGGACTGGGAATGGATTCCCTTGTCACTGATGGGATTCACCTCCTTCATGTCCAGTTCTCCTACTTTTCAACAGCATGGCAATGTAGTACAAATTGATGTGTAACCTTTTTAATGTGGCTATCACCAATGTCATGCAATTGATGTAAGTCTAATGATACCATATACGTTATGGATGAGGGGGATCACCTTGTTAAAATTTGCGCAGAGCAACGTCGAAAGCCAACGACTTTCCCTTGTGTCGGTCAATAAGAAAATGACATCATGTGATTCAATCAAACTTTCAAGCTTTCTGCAGTCTTCAAGCACATTTGTCATTTCTTGGTCAGGAACTGGATGCCCTGGCATTGGTATTGACATTATAACACCTGTAGCTTCCTGTATGGTAGCTCAGTGAAGAGAATAAAATTTACAGAAAAAGAAAAGAAAGTGGTCAATGTGAGAAAACTGGAAATAAAATTTACCACAGCTGGAAATATGCACTTTAGCCTATTAACTGCAGCGGTGGCTTTCATATCACCTCCATTAAGGCAATCTTTCAATTCATAAAGTGACTGTCTCAACGGATTAGACATAGCCACACGGCCATTGTCAAGCAGTGTAATTTTTCGAATCCCCCAAGCCTGCACACATGCAGAATATTCAATATAATCCTTCAATAATAAAAACATTAATCAGATTCTTTATACATTTTTTCTTTGGTGAGGTCGGGAGAGGAGCAACTTTAGCAGGGTTCTTTTTCTGTTTACATACTAACCATGAGCATGCGAGCAACTTGGCATCCAAGGGTACCAGCACCCAGAAGAAGGCATTTAGTATTAGACAAAGTATCTAGGTCTAGAGTTGGCAAGGCACGCCATTTCATGAGCTTTAAATTCAAATCCGCAGCAGCCACAGCCAAGCTGCCTCAAGCCAAGATGCAGATGTCTTTTAGAAAATAGATTAAGCCACAAGGAAAAGATCTATATTTAGATGTCTTATTAGTCTAAGGTACCTGATGGGATCCATAGATCCCTTGAGGTTGATAGTCCTGTACATCAACTTCCTACTATTGTTTGGTTCCCAGCCTGTAGCCTGAGGTACAGATTGAGGTTCTAGCGAACCTAACCAAAGACCATAGAGTATATATATGAGACAAGAATAAGGGAACTAACTCAGATTTCTAAGAACATTAATTCTGCAATGGAAAGTATCATTTACCCACTATATGCTGCTGTACCTTGTGGAACTGAAACCAATGCTTCACCAACAAGGGATAAGCTCAAGTCAGCCAAGCCATGTTTCTCCCGGTAGCAGAAAAAGCGAACCTTCTCTATTTTCCATCTCAAACAAATGAAAGCAAGGAAGTTTCGAAGAGGCCAGCCAGGATTACTTGGATAATGGCACGGATCATAAAAACCAAAGAGCAACTGTACAAAAGCTATGAATCAGGTATTTTATTTTGTGGATAATATGACCAAAAATCAGAAGGACAATCTCATTCTGTAACATATCCTTGGTTGCATATAATGTATTGTGATACACATCGAGTACCAATGATCGAGCTAATGGAAGTCAGTAATTTTTAGGAGTATAAACAAAACCATTCAATGTTTAATTTCCCTTGGTGAAGCTAGAGAAGATGGTGGTGGCCGAGAGTCTAGTGCCAGAGAGGATAGTGGCAGCTGGGGATCCAGTGCCACAGACACCCAATTTCACCCACAAACTATGAGAGTTGGATTCCGACTACAAGGCAACATACATCAAAACGTAAACTTAATCAAGAACACAATTTTCTCTTGGAGGCATATACAATATAGCAAGGCAAACGCCGGCATCACTCAAATTAAAAGTAAAAGAAGCCCTAATACAAAGTAGACGACCAATAAGTTGCCAGTGCAAGACTATCCCCATCGCATTCAAAACTATAGCAGCTCATCTACAAATCCAACCGGCTATCCACCCAGAAAATGGAATGCCCCTGATTCGGAAACCACAAGGGATCTAGAACGCCATCAGCTGTTGTATTGAGTACGGATCCCCCAATTTGGAAACCCTAACCAGTCCGCCCACACACCCCACAGGACTAGGAAAGAACAGCGAGAGGGGGGGGGGGGGGGGGGGGGCGCAGAAAAGGGGCGGTGGAAGATAATGCGGGGGATGGAGGGAGGCCAGATCTGCTCACCTCCGCCGATCTGCTTGCTCTCAGGAATTTCCTTCTGCAGGGCACGGTCGATCATGTCGGCAAAACTGTCCATCTTGCCAGACGCCTCCGTGGCATTGCCGCCGTGCTCTAGGAGGTCATCGCCGCGGGTGGGGGAGGAGCAGAGGAGGGTGGAAGCAGTGAGGAGGGGGAGAAGGATTTAGGGTCCTTCACACTGCAGCGGCTGGGATTTGGGGGTTTTCGACAGGTCGTGGGATTTGGGCCGGGGTTGTAGAGTGGGAATAGTCTTTCGGAGCGCGTGGGAGATATTTTTTCTAAATCAGTACTTACGGAATTCTATTTCTAAACAAGTAAAATATATTTTTACTTACGGACCCATAGTTATGGTTTAGTATTCCGTAATTATATTTAATAGTTTATAAAAAAATCGTAAGAAATCATTCTCTATACTAATACTTCACAAAACCGTAAGTATCATCCGTTTGTACACACCAACTTTGTTGTAGTGCATGGAGTCTAAGACCCTCATCATCGGATCTCTCAACACCAGATGGTCCGCTTACAACACCACCACCGTGAATACAAGTTGCAGAGGAATCTCCACAACAAAAAAAATCTCCTATATAAAGTTCTAATCTTTGTATCTTAGTGGGTTTGCAGAAGTGAATGGGGATGGGTTCGTGGAGAAAGCGTCCGACCTTCGAGAACAAAGCCAAAGCCCAGGCTCTAGTGTTCTAATCCGACAGGACCCCTCAATGCTGGAGGAGGTGGAGTTCTTGGCATCATCCAGGAATATTCTTCGGAAGCAAACGGTGTTGTGACATGAGCGATATGACCGCAATGCCTGTGAAGTTTTCAAAGATATTTCATACATTATATGAAAATTAAAAGCATAGATACAAATGTACTAATTTTTAAAAATATATATAAAAAAATATCTTAAAAATTGCAACCTTTTTGACATGACGGCTCAACAGCAGCTACCAGCCGCAGCAAATGATCCACCCAGCCAGCATGCGTGCAAGGCCACGAGTTAGAAAAGACATGCAGAAAGACCACGTGGAAGGCGGTAAACATAGAAAGCGAATTGTCGGCCTAAGGGGGCTGATGAATAGGTGAAGTGTGAGCTCTGCCTAATGTTGCAGTTCTAGTAAGTGGACTCCAGGTTCACTTTGTTTGTAGAATAAAGCCGGAAAAATCGGTGTAAAGGTTTTATTATGATTTGATCGAGGGTATGTCTAATTTTTTTAATTTTCCTAACTTTTCAAATTCTATCTGGAATATTTAATCCTCCAATTTTCTCAATTTTACTTTTTATTTCACTCATTATTCCACTTATTCTTACTAAATCACTTGAAATAATGCAGTGTAATTCTCCTTATTCTGAGTGGAAAACTAACAATTTATCAAATCAAAATATCTGTTATTCTGATTTAAGAAATTCCCAAAATCTTATTCTGATTTAAGTTATTCTGTAAATAAAGTCACGTTGAAAAGTGAACATGAACGTAGTGAAGCTTGACGAAGATAAGGGAGAAGGGATTTAAGTGTAAGTTTAGATTGGATTCAATTGGGGCCGAGAAGTTTTTTATAGTAAAATATACTTGAGCGTGCACCAGTGGCGGATTCAGAAACTTTATCCAGTGGGGTCACTCGAATTATTATTAAATATATAGATATTTTATTTTTGTTATATTAAAAATATTAAAATAAAAAATAAAAATAAAAATATTTTAATCATTATAAAAATGAATACTTAATAAGAATGATACACTTCGTTATGAAGATTATTTTCTTCCAAATACACTCAATGAATTCTTTATTAAATCATAAATATAAATCATAATACTATGTAAAAAATTCAGTGGAACTGAGTTCCGAGTGAGACTAGGATCCTATGGGTCATCTAAAAAATTCAGTGGTATCCCCTTATACTTAAATTTAAAATTTACCTTATTAAATTAAGACTCTTCTACTAAAATTTTAAAATTTCAGTGGGGTCCTAGGACCCCACTGAAATGGGCTGCATCCGCCACTGGCGTGCACACCTAATACGTGCGCGCAAATTCACCGGGTGTTCAGTTTGCGCGCATTCTTTTGAGATGTGCAGTAAGTCGTTCTCTTTTTAAAAAAATACTTCATACAGTACTTTTTCCATTATCAATAAATTTAAAGAAAAGAAAAGAAAAACTCCTCCTCTCCCTCTATGCATTGAGCACGTCTGACCCAAAGGATTCCAAATAAGGAGAGCAAAGAGAACATTCATCTTCACCAGTGTTGGCTTCAGCCTGCAAGAAACCGGAGCTGGCGACCATGCTAAGTTGCTAACACTAGGGAAGCCACGGAGCACGACGGCCTGTTCTCTATACAGATCTTCGACTGAAAGCTTCCAAAGCTATGAAGTTCATGCATGTCTATGACAGTTCGGCCTTTGATGGCATGAGAGGATCTGAACTCCAATGTGTAGTTTGTACATTAGATCAGAGAAATATCTTTGAGATAGACCTAAAAGACAGAAAACAATGTGAAAGCTGTTCTAGTCATTTGCCTTCAAACTTTGGGCTAGGCAGCTCCATAATTTAACACGCCATTAGGATCTTTAATGATGTTTCTTTTAGTTGCACATGTTATGTGTTTGTTGCTTTTTGAGTTTGAATCGTCTCAATATAATATTAGACCGGATTTTCACAATCACTAATCCCAAGATGTCATATGTAAAGTAGGTTAGATGAAATCTCAAAACCGCGGTGTTGAGATTCAGAAGCACAGACTTATATGCACTGGAACCATAATTTAGAAACTGATATAAGACTAATTGTCCAAGACCACTATGGAGCCAACAGCCAACAAGGTTAGTCATTTGAGACGCATCCGATCGTAGTTGGCAACTTTTCCTTTATTTTCGATTTCTCAGATTTTCAATAGAACGCATAGTACATAAATATCACCAAGAGCACAAGATTACAACCATAATTTAAAATACATCTCAATGTGCATCTGGATACAACCTAAACCATTGCACGGATATCACATTTGAGCGTATTTTAAATTATAGCTGTAGTCTTGTACTCTTAGTAGTATTTAAGTATTCTGCATTATATTGGAAACCTGCTGAATTAGAAACAAAGAAAAAATTACCAACTTCAGTGCTTGAATGGAGAATATATTTTACACATGACATCTTAAGAATGATAACTGTTGGAGTCTAGTATAAGACGATCTAGACTCTTACTTTTTAAGTAATAGAATGTCATAGTCGACAGTTTGCAAGAATAGTCACGCATTACGATAGTTCTACATTGAATCAAGTTATAATAAAATATAAATATAATATAACACTTAAACTCTTTGTTACTTTGGTCTGAGTTAGATAGCGGAATAATTTAACAATATTATGTTGGAAAGACGTCAATTATTTTTCACCAAGTAGGTAAATAGGGTCAAGCAATGATCTCACCCAGTGAAATGATGCATTAATGTTACTAAATTACCCCACCCAAAATTTAAAGAGATTGATTGGAGTAGGCTCCACTCTTCATGTACATTTGTTGGCCCCTTAATTAACATGCGAGTATTCTTATAGGAATAACATGAAAGATAACAACTAGGGGCCTGATATTAAGGAGAGTGCTGAGCTGTTTGGAAGGAGGGTTGAGATTGTCACAACCCTAAGTTATAACAAGTTTAATCCAAGTCTGAATATGTAATAAATTTAATGACAATATTTAAATACATACATAAGTAATTCATAAAACATAACTAAATATTTATCTTTAATAATTATTAGCAATATCAAAAGTTTTACAAGTACTTAGATTGGCACTCTAACACCTCGTGAAATGTCAATGTCCACTTATGTTGGCCAAAATATGTGGTTTTTCCTCTTTTAATTAAGCTTTTAATATAGTCAATCCTGCGGACCAGACAAACCCATTAAATTATATATAACCGAAAGTGGTTGGGGCAGTGAACTCATAAATGGATCGTACTCATATTAAACCTAATCTTTTTAGCGAGATAGTGATAGGACTCATAATCAATTTAATATAAAAATAGTTAATGTATATAAATTTTAAAAACATTCCCAATATGGTATATTCATCAATTTGATCATGTTTTTCAGTATATATAGCAACTAAATTGGATCGATTGATCCGACCAAAAATCTTGATGTTAAAATATAGATTATACGATTAATTCTTTAGTTATCAAAACAGTGGGCTAGGGATGGAAAGGAAGTCGAATCAACAGCGGCTCCCCAAATGGAAACCAATTATGTGACTAAAAAAATTGTGGAATGGAAAAAATTCACGTACAATCTCTAATATTTATTATTTAGTGTAAAAAAATATTAATATTGCTTTAACATGGATAAAGCTAATTAAGATAGAAGTTATTCCGAATGGTTACATGTAGAAAAGATGCCATCCATCTAGGCCATGGAGAAAATTGTCCAACCAAAGTGATTGGTGGCCATCACAAAATGAAAAGTACAGTTCATCATGATGTTGCATTTACGTCACTGATTACAGAACTCACCGAAAATATTACATCACCGACTGCATTAGAACTTTCGAACTTTCAACTCACAATGATATTAGTGGTAGTGAATAAAAGTTTAATTCATAGTGACTCAAATTGATTTTACTACTTTCTTTACATCATTTATACTCTAATTCATTACAGTAGTTAACGCCCTGTTTGGTTAGAATATTAAATTTGATATAGTATCAATTTTGATATTGATATTTTTGTAATATTGAATATCATATCAAAATTGATACAACGTTTTAAGTGTTTCGTTGAAGTTATAATAATATCAAAAATGATACAAGAGACTGATTAGATAACACTTACTATCAATTTTAATCAACTACAATTAATTAGCATTGACTATAAGAGAATGTCAACGTCACCTCTAGTGTGAAGAGAATGCGATCGCATTTAACAATGCCATAAGAATGTTGTCTTCTCTATGAGTCATAACATCGAACAGTTGCCGTACAAAAATTTCTCTTTCAAATTTTTAAGGCTCAAGACTTCCACTGCCAGAGGCTGATTGGATTCCACAAGCGTAGAGATTCTCTGAATGGCCAACGCCAACGCCCTTAAATCTTGTCTCAGGCATCTCTCTTATCACTGCCAATGCCCGTCCCAGCTTCTCGGTGTGGCCCAACAAGCTGACCCCGCAAGCATAATGCTCCATCCTTGGCCCAATCTTGTGGGACGACGACATGGCGTCCAAGTAGCACAGGCCCTACTCGGTGACCCCAACTTGGCCACACGCCGTAAGGAGGCACGTGCACATTATCGCGTCGGGGCTTTGCCTTCTCCCTTGCATCAACTCGAACAGCTGTGTGGCATCCCCGGCCTTGCCGTGCATCGTGTACCCTCCCAGCATGGCATTCCAGGGGATGAGATTCTTCTGTTGGAAGCTAATGGTGGACTCTTACTCACACAAGGTGAAATTGTGGTGGAAATATGTAGAGAAGGTAGAAAACACAAAAGTTGAAGAAGACCTCAAAAAGTGAATATTCTATTAATCATATGTGACTTCTTACATGAAAACAACTAGCCACATGTATATATAGACCTTGCATGGACTTTCTAGATGGATAACTTTCCTAAAATGACTTTTAGACTCCCACTAACTAAGGCTCCAGGTAGAACACGAAAATCTCCCCATTACATGCATGGGAGTTACACTTGGGTGGTTACAAAAGACTCTTCAACTCCTATTAATGACTATTACATGACTCTCTACCTCCTTTGCATTCTTAACTCAAATGAAGGTTACAAGAGTTACAAGAAAGACCCAAAAGATTCCATAACTTCTAAATAATAAAGGACCCATTATTTTCTCTCTAACTCCTTACATAATTATAAGGAGATCCCCATGAAATTAAGTTTATTTCACAACACCCCTTTGTAAACTTAATTCTCTTTTATCAAGCATTCCAAGTAATTTCTTCAATTTGGAGAAGACATCAAACTTCAAAGGCTTTGTGAAAATATCCGCAACTTGATCTTGAGATTTGACAAAAATAAGTTCAATCTCTTTATTCTTCACATGCTCCCGAATGAAATGAAATCTTGTATCAATGTGCTTGTTCCTTTCAGGATAAACCGGATTCTTGGCTAAGACAATTGCCGACTTGTTATCAACAAGTATCTTTGTAGGCTCTCTTTGATTAACATAAATATTCTTGAGTAAATTTCTCAACCACAGTGCATGACACACTTCGGATGATAATGCCACATACTCCGTTTCACAAGTAGAAAGTGTAACAATAGGTTACTTCTTAGAAAACCAAGTGAATATCGTTCTTCCTAAGAAGAAAACAAATCCAGTGGTGCTCTTCCTTTCATCAATGTCACATCCCCAATCACTATCGGAGTAGCCTGCAAGATCAAATTTCTTGGATGACTAATAAAATAATCCATGATAAATAATACCTTTGATATACCGAAGAATTCTCTTTGCGGCTTTGAAATGTGTTGACTTTGGTTTTTCCATATATCGGTTCACTAAACCAATACCATATAAAATATCTGGCCTTGTGCATGTCAAATATCTAAGACTTCCAATCAAACTCTTGAATAAAGTTGAATCAATCACTTCACATTCTTCATGCTTTGACAATTTGATGTCATTTTCTACAGGAGTGTTGACCGGATTGCAATCTTCCAAATTGAACTTCTTGAGAGTTTCTTGTGCATAACCTTCTTGGGATATGAAAATACCTTCAATTGTTTGCTTTACTTCAATGCCAATAAAATAAGACATAAGGCCAATATCTGTCATTTCAAATTCTTGAATCATGCATTCCTTGAATTCTTTGAACATATGTAGATTATTTCCTGTAAAGATCAAATCATCCACATACAAACAAACAAACAATATGTCTCTATTTTCATGTATCTTCAAGTAAAGTGCATGCTCATAAGGACATTTGATAAAATTATTTTGTAAAAAATAATTGTCAATTCTACTATTCCATGCTCTTGGTACTTGCTTTAAACCATAGAGCGCCTTCTTGAGCCTTAGAACTTTTCGTTCGTGTCCTTTCTTCACATAACCCAAAGGTTGATCAATATAAACTTCTTCATCAAGAAAATCATTCAAGAATGCCGATTTAACATTCATTTAAAAAATACTCCAATGATTTTGAGCCGCTAAAGCAATAATCAAACGAATAGTTTCCAAACGGGCAACGGGAGTAAATACCTCATCATAATCAATTCCGGCCTTTTGTTTGTATCCTTTGGCTACCAATCTTGCTTTGTATTTTTCAACTTCTCCTTTGACATTTTTCTTAATTTTGTACACCCACTTCACACCAATTGTCTTTTTGTCTTTTGGAAGAACCGCCAATTCCCATGTATTGTTCTTCTCTATTGATTTGATTTCTTCATCCATAGTATCTCTCCACCTTTTATTTTTTATTGCACCAACAAATGTTAGAGGCTCACAATTTACAAAAAGACAAAAGATGGTTAGATCATTTTGATTTTCAGTTACATTGTAGATCTCATCAAGAGATCTCATCTTTCTTGGGCTTGAATTTCCTTTCGACGATGAAAATGATGATGGAGATCCACCACCATGTGGAGACAAAGGTGGCAAAGGTGGTGGGGACTGAGGCAAATGAGGTTCTTCATGTGCATCTTCATCTTCATCAACTAGTGGTCTCATCTCATCACTAGTTTTATTAGTACTCCAATTCCAAGTGTCTTCTTCATCAAAAATCACATCATCATTGACATCAACTTTTTCATTAGAATGATCAAACAACTTATAGCCTTTAGTACGTGGATCATAACCAAAAAAGATATACCTTTTGCTTTTGTCATCTAACTTGATTATCCTTTGATCCGGTACATGTGCATAGGCTACACTTCCAAACACCTTTAAATGAGAAACATCCGGCTTCTCTCCATACCATGCTTCATGTGGTGTCATGCTTTCCAAACCTTTTGTGGGATATTTATTCAACAAATAAACCGCACAAGCCACGGCCTCCGCCCAAAACTCTTTCGACATATTTTTGCACTTCAACATACTTCGGGCCATATTGAGAATGGTCCGATTTCTTCTCTCCGCGACTCCATTTTGATGTGGTGAATATGGAGCCGTTAATGGACGATGAATCCTATGCTCTTTACAAAATGCTTCAAAAGACTTTGATGTGAATTCTCCACCTCTATCCGATTCATGGCTTTGATGTAGCAACCACTTTGTTTTTCTACAAACACCTTGAACTTCTTGAAAGTATCAAACACTTTGGATTTTTCTTTAAGAAAATACACCCATGTCTTTCTAGTAAAATCATCTGTAAAGATAAGAAAATATCTATTCTTACCAAATGATGTTAGAGAAATTGACCCACATACATCGGTGTGAATGAGTTGAAGTGGCTCATTTGTCCTTCTTGTTGCTTCTTTTGGAAAACTCTTTCTATGATGCTTGTCAAGAATATAACCTTCACATAACTCATCCAAATGATCAATATGAGACAATCCTTTCACCAACTTTTGCTTAGACAAAAACTTCAAACTAGCAAAGTTAAGATGCCTATATCTCAAGTGTCATAACTAAGAGAGATCTTTAAAACATGCTTTCAAGGACTTTGTAACTTCACTTTGAATATTCAAAACAAACATTCTATTCTTTTGCATACCAACTCTAGCAATCAAGTTGTTTCTTTTATCTCTTATTGAAAGACCATAATCTTTCAAGCGAATATCATAGCCTTTCTCTAAGAGTTGTCTCAAACTCAAAATATTATCGTTCATCCCCGGAACATAGTAAACATCAGAAATCAATTGATAATTTTCATTTTTTGAACGAATCAAGATGTTACCTTTTCCCTTGATTGCTATTTTGGAGGAATTACCAAAGGTAACTTGGCCACCAACTGTCTCATCAAAATTTGTGAAGATCTCTCTTTGTCCACTCATGTGATTGCTTGCTCTGGAGTCAAGATACCATGCTTCTTGATTGTCCGTCTCTTCTCCTTTGCATGCTAACAAGACAAATGGTTCTTCATCTTCATTTTGCTTCTCAACATGATTAGCATTCTCATCATCATTGTTAGTGGAATCACGCCAACATTCACTTGCATAATGCCCACGTCTATAACAGTTGTAACATTCAACTTGAGATTTTCCATACCTTGACTTTTCATATGAATCACCACGGCCTCTACCACGGCCTCTTGTGGAGTTTGTAGAAGTACTTACCTTCTCTTCATAGGAGGTGCCTCGTCCTCCTCTTCCACCGCGGCCACGATCACGACGACCACGACCATGTCCTCTTTGATTCTTGCCTTCACCTTTTCCTTCTTTGAGAGAAAGTTTGGCGGCAAGTGCTTACTCCAAGGCCTCCTTCTTGTTCTTGAGAAGCCTATGTTCATGGGCCTCTAAGGACCCAATGAGTTGCTCGACGAATATAGTATCCAAATCTTTGAATTCTTCAACAGCCACTACTATATGGTCAAACTTAGAATCAAGTGACCGTAGTAGCTTCTCCACCACACGAATATCTGATGTAGCCTCGCCATTTCTTCGTAGTTGATTTACAACTATCTTTACCTTTGTGTAGTAATCCGAGATAGTTTCGGACTCTTTCATTTGTAAGGTTTCAAATTCACCTCTTAGAGTTTGGAGGCGTATATTTTTCACCCTATCTTCTCCTTTGCAAAATCTCTCGAACAACTCTCATGCCGCCTTTGAAGAAGTTGCTTCGGCAATCTTCTCAAAGGTAGCTTCATCTACCCCTTGGTAGATGAGAAAAATGGCCTTTTTATCCCTCTTTCTTGAATCCTTCAATGAAATTCTTTCATTTTGAGGCAATGTCGCTTCATCTTCTGGCTCATCATAGCCTTGGGTGACGATATCCCATACATCTTGGAATCTAATAAGCGCCTTCATTTGGATGCTCCAATTCTTATAGTTGATTTTGAAGAGTTGAGGAATTTGGAACGCCAGTTATACTAACTAGTAGAAACCTTGCTCTGATACCACTTTGTTGGAAGTTAATGGTAGGCTCTTACTCACACAAGGTGGAATTGTGGTGGAAATATGTAGAGAAAGTAGAAAACACAAAAGTTGAAGAAGACCTCAAAAAGTGGATATTCTATTAATCATATGTGACTTCTTACATGAAAACAACTAGCCACATGTATATATAGACCTTGCATGGACTTTTTAGATGGATAACTTTCCTAAAATGACTTTTAGACTCCCACTAACTAAGGCTCCAAGGTAGAGCACGAAAATCTCCCCATTACATACATGTGAGTTATACTTGGGTGGTTACAAAAGACTCTTCAACTCCTATTAATGGCTATTACATGACTCTCCACCTCCTTTGCATTCTTAACTCAAATGAAGGTTACAAGAGTTACAAGAGAGACCCAAAAGATTCCATAACTTCTAAATAATAAACGACCAATTATTTTCTCTATAACTCCTTATATATTTATAAGGAGATCCCCATGAAATTAATTTTATTTCACAACATCCTCGACGGTATGGCGTCGAACACCCGGCCGGCGTCTCCGATCCGGCCGCACTTGGCATACATGTCCACAAGGGCACTGCCCATGTACACATCCCTGGACATCCTGTTCCTGACTGAGAAGCCGTGGCAAGACTTACTGTGCATCAGAGCGACAACGTTCACGCAGGCCGGCAGGACGCACGAAATCCTCACCGAGTTGGGCTTCAGTAGGCCGACCGTCTGCATGCCCCTGAACAACTCCAGGGCTTCCACGTCCCTTCTGTTTTGGCTGCGGCAGCCTATAATGGAGGTCCAAGAGATGACATTCAACTCCACCACCCTGCCGGCCTCCCACTCCTTGGACAACCTCAAGGCATCGTCGACCAGGTTGTTGTGCAAAAGCCCCGCCACCAAAGCGTTGTAGGAGCCCACCTCCGGCGGCCCACACGCATCTCCGAACGCCCGCATCATCTCCACAGCTGTCATACATCCCCACGAGCGCGCTTATTACACATTTATCCGATTTCTACATATCGCACATGATGCGAGGGCATGGCACGACATCCTCCATATCACCGATCGCCGGCAGCACGCTCGAGACGCTGGAGCTGTCGGGTGGAGGCGATGGTGAGCTTGGGAGAGGAAAGGACGTGGGGGTTGAGAGGTAGCCCGATGCCTTTTTCAATTTCCGTATCAAAATTAATACATGGTAAGAGTTGTATTAAATCTTGCACAGCTGATGACTTAAATATAAAGGACTTTTGAAAGTGATATGGGATAACCAAAAAATAAAAAATATCTCTATCACTATTGATATTAAAAATGATATTGATACAGTCTTCTAATACTGCAACCAAACAGGGCGTAAAGCGTCGATTTGATAGGAGAATAAGAACAGAAAAAAGGGTCTTATTCTTAGAATAAAATTAACTCTAGTTTGATGGGCGACATAACTTATACCGCGTTAGAATTACTTATACTAGAATAAGGAGAATAAGTAATTCTACTTTAGACCTAAGGATTACTTATTCTTCTTATTCCGCCAATAGATTCTATGGAACCATCAAAGTTAAATGTCTCTTATTCTAATTTACGGTATTCCAAATAAATAATTTCGGATAACCTATTCCGCAAACACACTAGGACAAAAGGAATAAGCAAACTTTCGCTCCTTTCTGTTATCAGTCGATACCTTGGTTTAGCTTAATAAATAACAAATTAAATTAGGATAATTAATTACCCAACTAAATCTTTTGTTTCATTTATTACCATGGTGGGAGTATAACTCCTACAACAAGGATCCAAAGAAGCACCAAATTCCTGACACGTCGTTTAGTTGCCTCTCCACAGTAATTCTCATAATTGCATTCTTCGAATAATGTGCTACAAAATTTGGAATTTAGGCTTTGTTCCACTTAACCGGAATAAACCTTGAGTTGCCTTTCCGCACGCTTCTCATAATTGCGTTCTTTGAATAATTCTGCACTACAAGATGTGGACTTTAGGGGTGTGAATAGGGCGGGTTAACTCGTGCCCAATCTAACCCAGTTCATATAAAAGAAAATTAGGTTGGTTCAAGTTATATAAATTGAGTTTGACTAAATTTAAGTTGATATTAGTTGAATCTGAGACGAGTTGAGCTGAAACCAGGCTAGTCCAATTTAATATATTGACTTTTATAATAATTCACACAAAAAGTAAAAATACTTCTAAAAAATCATTTACAAATATGATCAGTCCAACTCAATCCAACCTAACCCACTCACTGTTGAACTGGGACTGAATTGAGTTGAATTTAAATTAGATTTGAGCTGAATTTAGATTAGATTAAAATTAGGTTGGACTATTTTAAATTTAAATTAGATTTAAATTATCACATAATCCAACTCAATCCGTCAAATTTACATCCCTATATGTGGTCTTCGTTCCCACAGATTAACCGGATTAGGGATAACAAAAGCTCCCTGTTATCCAAGTGTGGGAGCGACAGTCTAATTAATGTCCTTGTCGCGTTCACACCAAACATGCAAATATCCGGTCCCTTTGGCATGCCAAGGGAGCCAAGAGGGGCAGTGTTTTTAGTGGTAAACTAATCAAAGTTAACAGTGGATAGAATGTTAGGTTTTGGATTGGACGTGGAACTACCAGATTAATGGGGAGTTGGGAATCTCAACTTTGAGAAAGGGCCAGTTTTGGGATTGCATTGCATAGTGCAATAATCTTGTTAATTTTGAGAAAATAGAGAACTTTCATGATAACAATTCATGGTTTCAATCTTATTTAGGACTTTTTGTTAGATTATATAGAAAGATGCAGCTCCGTGGAAAAGGTAAATTCTATATATATGGTATCCTATTTGTCATTTCCATTTTACTACCACCTCCTCTCTTTCAAAATCTACGTAAAAATTATCTCAAAATAAATTATAAGTGATCAACGTCTATATGTTATTTTAATCTTCTCTCTCTCTTTCTCTAAAATTTTTGCACAGGCAAGGGACGAACGTCGTATCTTATTTTAATGACCGATAACTTTTACATAAGAGTTCGACTTGCTGCACATCCTAATGGGCTGCGCGCAAGTCACGTGTACGCTATGTTGGATGTGCGCTACCTTGTTGACAAGTTTTTTTCTTACCTGATCATTTTTAAACAAGATTTGAGTTCATTGTTATGATCTCAACTGTCAACTATTACTGCTGCACTATCAAAATTCTTCTTTGCAATTTTTGAGATTTGTGGTATTCTATTCTATTTATCAAAAGTTGTCCCGTCATTTGATCAAACGATTCATATCAAATCTGTCAGTTTTTGTCAGTGCATCAAATGTTATTTAGCAAGAGTCTTGCGATGAACAAATGACGAAAGCTAGTTTTAACCGCGACAAAGAATCCAGTAAAACATATATATGATGTATTGCGACCCTTATTTTAAGAGTGTGCTTTTAAGTTAAAGCTTCAGGTTATTAATGGAAGGACCAAGATGGTCCAAAATATATTATGTTATTTGGCATCAATAAATTGTAATGGAAAAATGGACTTTTAGTTTTTTTTACTATCAAATCTAGGTGAGGCAGTAGGCATCTAATTCTAGCTCATGCACCTTTATTTTAAATTTCAATATTTTATGCCATCAAAGCCAAAAAAAATCCAAAGCTACTTCACATCAACCCAAATCAAAGGGAGAGTCTAATTAAACAGACGTATATATGAGACCCAAGTGTCCCCATCGTCTAGATAGACGTATATATGTGTCTAATAAGTGTTATTCATATTAGATTCTTACATATGTACAATGTGTTAAGGAAAGCGAAGGGTGTGTTATTACGACAGCATCATACAAAAACTGTCCCGTATGATCTTGTGACAAGATACGTCAGTGGGGATTGATACGCCAAACCTTCCTACTTATTCGTATGCAACTGTACGTGTACTTGTCATGTAAAGATACCTAGTGCGCGTTTGTAGTAGAGCTTTCCATATATGTTGCCATCCACATTATTATGCGGTCACCCACCTTTAGGAGTGGCAAGGTCACACTGATCTAACTTAATTAAGACAAATGAGTAGTATAGATATTAGTTATATTTATATTTTACTTTTATTTTCACTTAGTATGAGGCTTTTCTAAGTTCTAACGCACAGTTTCACATACAAATTAACCGACATAAATTTTTGTTATGTATATATATAATGACAAACACCGGGTGCATGACTCAAAATTATAATTATACATTCTAATAATATGTTGAAATTATGAAGCCATCTAAGTCAGAGTCTTAATACCAACTTAAACAATGACAATAACGTAGAATATATGACCAGAAATATGACCTGAAACTCTACTACTATGTTAAAATTATTATTCTATCCAATTCAAAATCTTAAATGGAAGAGTGAAATGTACGCTATATTATGCACATATGCTATGCTAAAATTATAGGCATCTCCACTTAGGGTCCATTTGGTTGGCCGGAAAAGCTCATAACCTCCGGTCATTTGGTTGCAGGGAAAATTTCTGTTAGCTGAAAATGGTTTCCTAATTAATCAAAAATCCTAATTTTGGCATCCCTCTCAAAAGGGCGGAAGTCATTTTCTGGCTGGGCTTGCATGGCCTAGTTCGTCTGGTAAATCTTTTTCATGATCCCAAATGTTAAATTTCATTTTTATTTTTTCTGTAAATCTGTTTTCTTAAAAAAAATTATATTCAAATATATTTTACATAGAAACAAACCAAACGGACCATCAACGTAAGACTACTTCAGTCGAGAAAACTCTCCAAGAAGAACGACCGAAGATATGTCAAGTTTGGCGTGCCGATGAACCAATTAAATGAGTGCTTTTCTGAACTAATTAAACTACCTTCCCTCGTTTGGCAGCCTGTAGGGTTAAATCAAGAAAGCACAGGATTAAGTCTTCTACTTCGACTTTTCAAAGGTTAACATAAAAATTACGACATCGAACTTAATGAAGTGTTCGATATGATTATCCGAATGGTGTCTTTTTATTGAATTTATTTTCTTTTAAACAAGTAGATTAGTAGTGATGAGGCAGAATCCGATTCGGCCCATTAAAACAAGCCCAAACCCCGTTCAGTCCAGCAGCAGTAGTACAAGGCCCTCAGGGAGCCTTCGGCCCATCAGCGGCCCAACCGCCTGTAGACACGCTAATTTTGACGTCATTTTGAGTAAATTTCATATCATATAATAAGGCCTCAGAATGGTCTGATAATTAATCATTAATTAATTTTTATTGATTTTTTGAGTGTCGGGTTAAACAGACATGTTTAAGTTAATCAATTGAATTGATTTTAACTCAAATTTCAGTTAAAATATGAAGAATCCTAAAAGGCGTCGATCCATGTGGACGTCATTTAGAGTTTATTCCTATTTTAGTGTTTAAATTTGAATTTTAATTAATTGATTTATTAGATAAAAGGCGTCTGTGAAGGTCGACGCATTTTAGGTTTCCTAGGCTGTTTTAACTTCTCTTCCGGATGTTTATCCTTATCTTAATTAGAGTAAAAGACGTCTACACAGGTGGACGCATTTTAGCTAATAAAGATAAAGATAAGTTTTCCCGGATATTTATCCTTATCTTAATTTAATCTGAAAGGCGTCAGCAATGGTGGACGCGTTTTAGATAATTACAGATAAAGATGAATTAATCAGTAATTATCTGTCGATTAAAGTAGATAAATCCTAAATTTTTCTATGTTAATCGCGAACGCATAAAATGCCTATAAATACCTTGCCTATCAAGGAGTTAAAAAAAAAGAAGAGAGAGAGAATTATTGAGCCTCAACGTTATAGCAATTTGGAGATCGAAGCAACCACGCCGGAGCGCTGTCACCAGAAGTCGGCATCCTCTTCCAGATCTTCATCCTTCAAGGCTTCTCCAACTGGGCATAAGTTTTTCATATTAGAATTTCATTTACATTCTTTAGTTTCATTCTCTCATACTCACTTCATGCAACACACACCACATCATGAATTTTCCAAAACCCATCTGTTCTTAAGGGGTTTCAAAGCCATCTAAACAAGTGAGTTGCTGTTTATACATGTTTCTGATCATAGTTAAATTTGATATTATTTCCATTTAGATTCTCATCACTATTTCTTCTTTATTGTTTCTGTCTCTCTGTCTGCTGCATCCAACAACTGAACAACAAAGATCAAAAAGAGGGAAATCAAGCACGAAGCCAGGAGAACTTCTGGACGATCCTCAACATTCAACAGCAAGAACAAAAGAACAAGAAGAGGCTCTCTTTCTTCAGCCGGCTGAAGGAGGGGCACCAAGGATTCATTCTTTCGCGTTTGAACAGGTAAGCGATCAAACTCTTTTTGAAGCTTTTTAGTTAAAAGTTTCTGGCGATCACAGCACCTTAGTTGCATTTTTTTTAATAGGTTAATTTACTCTAAACAACATAGTTTTTTTTCACATAAATCACATGAGCAAATTTTCAGCACCTACAGCTCTTTTGGCGATCACGGTGGGACTTGGTCTCGCCGTCTTTTAATTTCTTTTGTTCTTGCTATTATCATACCGGGCACCCACGGTGCACCACTTGTGTCTTTCGACACGTCCTCACCGATTGATGAGTGTTTAGTTTGTTTAATTTCCCTCGTGCACCACGTGCACACCCCAGTGGCAAGATCTTGCCTCCCCTTTGATTAGTTTAAAAAAAAGCTGTTTTTGGTGATAAAATGCTGTGTGATTGTGTGATTTCTTAGTTGTTTAGATAGTAAACCATCCTGTTTATAATCTGAAACTAAAAATCTTTGCATGAGTCGATTATTTATTGCATTTTTCCCTGTTTAAGGAGGATTCGACCCAGAAAATCCTTCTGGAAATCTGTTTCTGCGAACTAAAAAGCGTCCAGTAACAGCGACGCGTTTCAAAACCGCGTCAGTGTTCCTAGACGCCTTTTAGCTTCCAGAGTCTCTCTGTCGTTTACATCTGTTTCTGTGAAATAATTAACTTCTGTGTTGAATAGCGTCGACCATCATCGACGCGCTTCAGACAGTTTCTAGTTATTTTCCAGGTTTTCTCTGCTGTTTGCATCTGTTCTCTGCGAAAGAATTAAGTTCTGTTTTGAATAGCGTCGACTATCATCGACGCGATTCAGACAGTTTCTTAATTATTTTTCAGTTTCCAGATTTCTGTGTTGAGTGCTAGCTACACATTACTCTATTAAGCATTAGAGGCCATCCAGGTCGCAGGGCATATGCATTGAGGCTAAAACCCTCCTTTTCTTAGGAACACATTACTCGACGTTAGCAACTCTCTCTGATTGGGTTGGTCCCTTGATCAGACTAGAGAAGTTGACGTTGAGACCTCCATAAGCCCCCAAAATCAAGGTATTCCTCCTTGATCATCGGGCTGGTTGTACCAATTGAAGTCCCGGCTAGATTCTGAAAGCGTTGTGAGAGAAAAACCTTAGAGAATAACGGTGGAAATCAAACTGAAACTAGGATCCTTCCCTGAGCGAAATTGTGGTTTAATCCAATTCAAATAACTCAACAAGGAATCCTGAAATCACGTTAAGCATCCACTTGTTTGATTAATCTCTGCACAACTTGCTTGATTAATTTTTTTGAAAAGAGAATCTAATATAATGTTGCTGCGATCAGGCAGAGATTTGAGTATGGCCCAAGACGCCATTATCAACTACGAGGGAGATGCTAATGCCCCTCGCAATTCTGATTTCAACTACGAGAACGGGAGAGATGCTGATGCCTCTCGTAATTCTGTACCCATTCCAGTTCGACATGACGGGAATGTCCGAACTCCTCTTTTTAATCCGCACGATCAATATCATGATCTTCCTCCGCATGAATATGCGATTCCCAATCCTGACTTTGAGGGGGACATGAATCAGCATGGTCCCTCATCCTCCGATCCTACGGATCTTGTCAATGCTCTGGGAGTTCTTGCCTCCCAACTGGACCCTCAGCAGTTCGAGGCGATCCAGTCCATTTTGAAGGGGAAGGCACCCATGCAGCCTGCTGAGCCGAACCCTGTGGCTCCCCCCGTTGTTCCTCAACAACCTCTTCCTCCTCTTCCTTATATCCAACAGGCCATGGAAGGCCTTCATCTTACTTCTCGGCCCACTGGGCCACAACTTTCTTCATCCAGGCAACCGGCTAGACCGCAGACGCCCATTTATCAAAATGCCCTCGGGCATGGCGGAAGCTCTGCCGGACCTCATCCTTACTATCCTCCTTGTCCAACGTACTCTAGGCAGCAGGCCTATCAAGTACTTCCTCCTCCTCCTCCTCCCCAGGCAGATCTAACCACGCAGACGTTACTGGCCAAGATGGAGCGCATGGACGAGCAGTTTAACAATCTTCAGAAGATGATGGGGGTTAAAGCTGTGCCAGAAATTAATTTACCGAGCCTGCCAGTGTTTCACCTGCCACCCTCTGAAATGCCAGTGTATCGAAAGTATAACGGTACTGGTAACCCCTTCACGCACCTGAAGGAGTTCATGTACGAATCCTCTTTCTGGCAGAATGATAAGAGGTCATTAGCTTTCTTGTTCAGGAGATCCCTAGAGGGACCAGCCCTCGAGTGGTTCTTTTCTCTGGAACCCTCAGAAGTAGAGGATTACGGTATCGTTTCACGTAAATTTATCCAACGATACCAGGACAGGGTTGCACCCTCCTTGTCTATCACGGATCTTATTGCAGAAAAGATGAAACCGGACGAGGAGTTTGTCAGTTTTGCTGACAGGTGGCGGGACCTGGCTGAAAAAGTGAAAGATCACTTGTCCGAATCCGAACAAGTGAAAATGTTGATTTCTAACGCCACTCCCCAGTTCAAGCTAGTCCTCTCTTTGAACAACTTGACGAACATGGCAGAGCTCTATGAAAGAGCACGGTACTGCCAGAATGCTTTCAAGGACGCTACGTTCTCTAGCGTCTTTGATCCTCACAGACCTAACATGCCTCCACCTCGGAAGCCTGCAGTGCCAAATTCTCCTAGCTCAGGTCCAACTACTGAGGGCACGCTCTCTCACGAGCAGGTCAGTACTATGAACAATAACTCGCCCCAGTTTGTGAGGAATCAGCAGTACCAGAGGCCACCACAGCCGAGTCAACAGGGGTACAGGCAGCAGCAGAACCCCCATTACCAACAGCAGTACCAGCGGCCCCAGCAGCCGAGTCAGCAACAACTACAGCAACAGCCGCAACGGCAACAGCAGTATCAGCAGCCCCCTCAACAGCAGTATCAGCAGCCACATCAGCAGCAACAGCAACAGCCACAGTACCAGCCGCGTGCACCGCCGGCGTACCACAATGTCCCTCCTCCGGGTGACTACAACCAACAAAGGAGACCTCCAGGCCCGAAAAGGGCAGAGTACCCGGCCCTCCCAGAATCCTTGGCGGATATCTTCAGCGCTTTAATGGCAGCCAATGCCTTAGTTTTGCCGAGGGAGAAGGCTGTCTGGCCTCAAAACGCCGATACGTCTAGGTATTGCTATTTCCACAGACAACCTGGGCATACCATTGACACCTGCTTCCAATTCAGAGATTATATCCATGATCTCAACGAGCAGGGCGGCATTGACTGGGAGGAAATGAAGAAATACATAACAGCCCTGAAGGCAAGGAGACCGCAGCAGCAGCAGCAGCAAGCAAGACCACCGGCACAGGCAGTAGCACCACCCAACATGGGTATAGTGCAGAATCCACTCCCGGAACATCAGAACCAAAACCAGGTTGCTCCCATCTTGACGAACAGCCAGTCTGAGGCTGGTCGTGGGCAGCAGTGGAGAGTAGAGGACTCTTCCTCTCTTTGTTCAACGGGTCACGTTCAAAGTACCGCAGAGCGACCACCACGCCGCACCATCCACATACCAAGGCCACAACCTGTTACCATTACCCCCATACCCACACCCACATATCACTCGCCCACACCCAATAACCCATTACCGCTACCCACCTTCCTAAGACCCATTACGCCCCGCACCACTACGCCTCCATCATATAACCCCCCGCAAACCAATAACGCACCCCTCCTACCATCTAAGCCATTATTACGCATACCGTTTCCTACTTCACTCGCTACCACTACCGCCTATCCAGATATGCCTTTACCATCTAGACCGCTATTACGCGTACCATTCCCCACTTCGCCAACCACTTACCCATCCACCATCCAACCCTCCAGGCCTTTAATCCGCACCGCGCCATCACCATCTAGCCCTACGCCATCACCTACCTACCAACCCTCTACGCCATCCGCACCATCCGACTCTGCGGTACTTAAAGTGTCACCCGGATCCTCCACGGTTGAAGAACACGCGCTCCGGAGTGGAAGGATTTTCAACAAGGTCTTTCCTCAGTCCACAGTCAGAGACGGCCCATCACAGCCGACTGAGGAAGCCCACAATGAAGAGAGTGCACCAAGCACTCAATATGACCTGTTGAAACACCTGGATCGGACACCGGCACGGATTACTATACTTGAACTGATCAAAAGATCCAAAAGTCACCAAGAAGCTTTGATGGAATATCTGCAGAAGGTGATGGTCAATGAAGACGTGCCGGTAGAGAAGATTGCAGCACTACTAGTTCCGCAGGGGGATCAACCCTCTATAACATTCCATACATCGGAACTAGCACCGCCAGCAGCCAGAAGCATGGCTCTGAGTATCACAGTCAATATCTGTAAGAAGGCCGTTGATGCATGCCTGGTCGACACAGGGGCTTCGATCAATGTTTTACCTCCGAAGACCCTGGAGTTATGCGGTGTGCCCAAAGAAAAATGGCTGCCCAGCCCCATATCAGTAACAGCATATGACAATTCTACCCGTTCCCCTCTGGGAATGGTTTATTTAAAGGTGGAGCTGGGCCCTGTAAGTCATGCAGAGGTTGAATTTCACATCTTGGAAATCGACCCTTCCATAAATGCCATTTTAGGTCGTCCTTATATTAAAACTCTCGAGGCGATTCCTTCTACGAATCATCAATGCCTTAAATTTCCTTACAAAGGACGAATTATTAAAGTGACGAGCATGCCGATCCTTGCTGCTGCTCATTCCTTGAACATTAAATCTGCTGTCTTACCTGGCCGACAACCTTTTCTGTCGGTATTACAGGTCTACCGTCCAGTGGCTGATCCTCTGAAAGCCGCTACTATTTCTCCATATCCGTTAGATGCTATCAAAAGGGGGAAGTGCATGAGTACCCCAGGATGGAGGATCATGATGAAGAACGGCTACGAGCCTGGGAAAGGTCTGGGCACGCAATTGCAAGGCAGGACCACTCCTGTCAGAAATCATCGAGCGGCACCTGGAAGTGGTTTGGGCTATAGGCCAATAAAACTGAAGCAAGATCCGATTCAGAAAGCAGAGATCAAAGAAGGTCCGAAAATCTGGGAGGCAATGTCTACACCACCAAAAGAAGGCCGAGATCCCTTAACATGGACCCTGTGTACGCATTTTGTGAAAGGGCCCATACTCAACTATGACAATACGGTAGTCATTACTTCATGTTTTGACTTCCATGATATATATGGGAGGGATTTGGCCAGACATTGTTCTGAACTGCTCACGTACCAATCCTTGGAGGCTCTGCGGCCTATGAAAAGGAGGAAATTCCATGACCCTGAATGTGAATGGTACAGGTGGTTCGATCTGAGGGACCTGTATATTGCACTGAACAGACTATTTTTGGATCCTGCAGAACCTAAGTGGCCGCCGCAAATTGATGAATTGATTGAAAGCCCTGGTGCTATATTTGACAAGCGGATACTGCTGTCCGAAGAAACCGATGAAGGGGAACCAGATGACCCCTATGAAGCTGGTTATACAACAGATCTGCTCTGGAGAGGGACATATCCTTCACATGTCTTCATGCTCCATACTCTTTTTCGCACACTACTTTTGACCCCGACTTGGTCGCGGGTCATAATTGAAGATATTCCACGGGCTCCGCCCGTCATGATTACTCTGTCCCCTCGGGACATTATACCACAACCTCCTCTTGATCTAGAAAGGTTGTATGATCTGATCTGGGACATATTACTATATGATCCCCCTAATCCTCTGGCCTTGGTGCCTCTTCCTCCGTCTGATTCTCCTCCCATTTATATTCATTCCTGCTTTATGTTTAATTCTTTCATTTTCCAAAAAAAAACGCCAATTTGGCAACAAATTCTTCCCAAATCCTCATTGAGGAAACATCTTACTTGTCCGATTGCACCCCATCGCGCGGGTCCTTCGGTCAAGATTCTCTTCTAGATTTACTCTGTCCCTCCCCTCGGGAGGATTCTCTTGTATTTCCACTTGTATCTCAGGATTTTCATCCTGCTTCATCTTCGTTAGGTTATGATAGTGAGTTTAGTGAAGTTAGGCAGTCTAGTCAGGTTAGGAAGTCTAGGAAGCCTAAGGGTAGGCAAATTCCAGATAGATACCTCCAGGACTTAACTGATAAGTGTTCTTCTTGTTCTTTGATCCCTCAGTTTCTAGAAAATCCAATTCAGATGCCAGAAGATTGCATGGACGATGAGTCAGTCAATGATGGGTACGGGGTATATGAATTAATGCATGAAAAGGACCCCATTGTTGAAGAAGAAGATGACGAGGACGCGGCTGAGGCATATGCCAGTGGAGTAAAGAGATTTGATGAACCTTCAGCTGCCGTAGAAGAGCCCACCAAAGAAATTAATTTAGGGACTGAAGACGAACCTAAGGTTGTCCTCGTCAGTAAAAATCTTTCTACAGAAGATGAGAACGCAATGGTACAAGTGCTAAAGGACTATAAGGACACTTTCGCCTGGAGTTATGAAGATATGCTAGGGTTAGACTCATCTTTGGTTGAACACAGATTGACATTAAAGGACGGAGTTAGCCCTGTCAAACAAAAATTAAGGCGATTCCACCCACAAATGGCTTTAAAGATGAAGGAAGAGGTCGATAAGTTGCATAAAGCCAAATTTATTAGAGTTGTCCTCTATCCACAATGGGTGGCAAATATAGTCCCGGTTATGAAGAAGGACGGGAAGGTCAGAATTTGCATTGACTTCCGCGATTTGAACCGGGCATGTCCTAAAGATGATTTTCCATTGCCTCATATTGATGTACTCATCGATAACACCGCTGGCTATGAAACGTTATCATTCATGGACGGATTTTCAGGATATAATCAGATTAAGCTGGCAGAAGAGGATCAAGAGAAAACATCATTCACAACACCATGGGGAACATACTGTTATGTAGTCATGCCATTTGGATTAAAGAATGCTGGAGCCACCTATCAAAGGGCTATGATGGCAATATTTCATGACATGATGCACATAGATCTGGAAGTGTATGTGGATGATTTATTGGTTAAATCGAAAACAAAGGCTGAGCATGCCAAAGTTTTGGCAAGGGTGTTAGAGAGATCGAGAGAATATCAGTTAAAGATGAACCCCAAGAAATGTGTATTCGGGGTATCTTCAGGAAAATTGCTTGGATTTATCGTCAGTAAACGGGGAATTGAGATCGATCCTAACAAGGCGAAGGCTATTAGAGAAATGCCACCTCCCAAAAACTTGAAAGAGTTAAGAGGATTAATCGGGAGGTTGCAATTTATTCGCCGTTTTGTCTCTCAGCACTCACAAAGGTGTAAGCCGTTTTACGAGCTTACCAAGCCGGGAGTCAAATTCGATTGGGACGATAAGTGTCAGGAGGCGTTTGATGGATTAAAGAACTATTTAGCAAGTCCTCCTGTTTTGAGACCACCATCTCCAGGCAAACCATTGATACTTTATATTTCAGTCCTGGATGATGCTGTGGGGGCTGTTTTAGCACAAGAAGATGAAGAAGGAAAAGAGAGGGCAGCCTACTATCTCTCTAAACTTCTCAACCCCGCTGAACAGAGATATACGGCGATGGAGAAAACATGTGCAGCATTGGTTTGGGTCGTTCAGAAATTAAAGCATTATTTTCTGGCCCATGAAGTCCATCTCATCGCTAGGATGAATCCGATTAAATTCCTTCTGGAGAAATCTGTTCTTACTGATAGGTTAGCGCGATGGCAAAGCTTTCTATCTCAATTCGACATCACTTACATCCAGCAGAAAGCGATCAAGGGCTATGCCATAGCAGAACATCTCGCTCATCATCCCCTTCCTCGTTTTGATCCAGTGCGATCAGAGTTTCCGGATGAGGAACTAATGTCCATAAATCAAATCAGAGATGATATGTGGACTCTGCATTTTGACGGAGCTCTGAATTCTCATGGAAAAGGGATCGGTATCGTTCTGTTATCACCTGAAGGTATCACCATTCCACAAGCCTTTCAACTTGATTTTCCAGTCACGAACAATATTGCTGAATACGAGGCACTCCTTGCTGGTCTCGAGGCTGCTCATTTCCATGGTGCTACCAAACTCAGGATTGTAGGTGATAGCCAATTGATTCTTCGCCAAGTACTGACCAAGTATCGAACTCTCGATCCCAAGCTCAAGCCTTATCAAGAGCTTACTTCTGCTTACTCAAAGCTTTTCACGAAATTGATCTTTGTCCATGTCCCTAGGAATCAAAACATCTTAGCTGACGCTCTAGCTTCACTTGCATCTTCTCTTGATTTTCCAATCAGCAAACAATCTGAATCGATCATAGTTCATAGGCGTCTTTCACCCGCCGTGAAAGATCCTTCATTCCTTAGAACTAAGGAGAAGTTGCTATCATTGAAAAAAGAGAAATCATGTTAATGGAGCTGTTAGAAGAGATGGATGATGAACAGAAGCCATGGTATTATGAAATTGCAAAATATTGTGAAGATCAATCGTATCCTGAGGAAGCTACAACTGAGGAGAAGAGAGCTATCAGGAGAGTTTCTCAAAGATACACCCTAGTTGGGGGAGCATTATATAAGAGAGGTTTTGATGGAGTTCTTCTGAGATGTCTAGACGAAGATGAGCTTTGGAAAGTTATGGAAGGAGCTCATAGTGGAGTTTGTGGTGGTCATGTCAATGGACAGATGCTAGCAAAGAAGATCCTTAGACAAGGATTTTATTGGCCAACCATGGAAGAAGACTGTGTAGGATATGTTCGTAGGTGTGCTAAGTGTCAACTTCATGCCGACAAAATTCATTCTCCTGCATCTTCACTCCATCCTGTTTCCTCCCCATGGCCTTTCTCCATGTGGGCTTTCGACATTATTGGACCTCTTGGCAATCCAGATTCCGGCATCAAGCAAAAATCTTTCATTCTCACGGCAACAGAATACTTCACCAAGTGGGCAGAAGCTGAAGCGTACGTGGAGATCAAAGCGCCAACCGTCTGCAAATTTATCATGAAGAACATCATCACCCGATTCGGAATTCCAAGCACCATCGTCACCGACAATGGACCGCAGTTCGTGTCACAAGAATTGAAGGACCTCTGTAACAGGTATAGAATTGCATTGCATCATTCATCTCCTTATTATCTGCAAGGCAATGGCCAAGCAGAGGCAACAAATAAGACTTTGATAAAAATCATCAAAAAGACGTGTAAATCTAACAAATTCACAGATTGGCCAGAAAAATTGGTTGAGGCTCTATGGGCCTACCGAACTTCAATCCGCACGCCTACTGGGCAAACTCCTTATTCCTTAACATTTGGAATGGAGGCGGTAGTTCCATATGAGATCCTCATACCGTCATTAAGAGTACAATTGAACAAGGAATTTTCCATTGATGAACATCGTTCAGCACTCCTTGCTCAATTGGAACTTTTAGACGAGAAAAGATGGTCAGCTGCTAATCATGCAAAAGTTTATCAAAATAGACTAGCACGTTTTTATCAAAAGAAAGTTATTGAATGTAAGTTCAAAGTCGGTGAAATGGTTGTCAAAAGAATTTTTATAAAACCTGGTGGTCCGCGTTCTAAGCTCCAACCCAACTGGGAAGGACCTTATGTTGTATCGCATGCTTTTCCTGGTAATGCTTATCGTCTTATTAATGCAGAAGGAGAAGAGTTAAAACATCCCTGGAATGGTTTACATCTTAAGAAATACTACCCATAGGTTAAAGAGTTGATCAGTATGGTACAAAGACCAGTGGAATCAGAAAATTTATAAACTCAAATTTCCTTATCAGTCTGGATAACTTAATTTTAAGCCTATTACTGCACACACTGACATGTTTGATTCGTGAGTAACAAGAGATGACAAGTCCTAAAGAATATCGAAAGTTTGACTGGAAGTGTAGAGTACAAATCATTCTTTTTGAAGCAAAAAATTCTGTTTTTAACTCGGCCCATGATGTCGGAACGAGGCTTAGATTAGACTACCAAGAATACCCGCCATCTTAGTAGGAGGCCGTCATAAAAAAAAGGGGGAGATCCGTCCCGAAGAAAAGAAAGAAGAATAGCGAAAAGAAAAAGCAAGGCAAAAAGCCAAATGTCAAATCAAAAAGGTCATTGCATTACAAACGTTACATCAAGGCCATGAAATGAAATGAAAGGGAACGCAAGGTCGATAAATACCCCGGAAAGAAATGACCGAACCCCAACGGATACTAGGGTAGAAAAGGGACATCTTTTTAAGTCTCCGGAACCTTCTCATGGGCTTTCTAAACTTATTTATCTTTTCTTTCTAAAGAAATGTACTCCAAATTTAAGGAATGACTTAGATTGACTAAGGGTCAAATCATCAAATGGGATCGCGAATGGAAACACAAATTCAAACACGATGGGTTTAAGTTAAGTTGTTAAAGAACAATTTGGAAATTAAGTTAATAAATGAATATGATCTTTTGATCCAAGTACCATGCTGATCTTTTAGTCAAAAAAAAAAAAAAAAATCCAAAAAAATACACAAATCAAAAAAAACCAAAAAAAATACATATGTCAAAAAGTCAAAAAAAAAATACATAAGTAAAAAAAAAAGTCAAAAAAAAAATACATATATTTCAAAATTCAAAAAAAAATACATATGTTTCAAAATTCAAAAAAAAATACATATGTTTCAAAAATTCAAAAAAATACATATGTCAAAGTTCAAAAAAAAGGCATATATTTCAAAACCCCAAACAAAAATGAATATTTTCAAAACAACAAAAATATTTCAATTAACATCTGCTTGTTGCATTTAGTGTGTTTCATTCCTTTTATTTTCAGCGAGCATCTGTTTGCTTGTATGTTGCATCTTTGCTAAAGTTTGATTATTCTCATTACCTTTGTTAATAAAGGCTATGCCCCTTGACCCTTCTATCAAGGATAGGATCAAGTAGTCGGTTACTTAACCAGGCAAGGGGCTAAGCCTAAACAGATACTTAACATGTTTGTTCAAGTTGTATACAGGACACAAGGCATTGGTAAAGTTGGAATTCGAATAGAAGAACCTGTTTCTGTGAGAAAAAGGCGTCGAGGAGAACCGCCGCGTTTCAAGATTGAATGGCGTCTGCGCGACATGACGCGTTTTAGTTTTATGTGATTTATTCGAAATTCTGTGGTTTTTGATGTTTAAATTGAATATTTGTTTAGAACTAACAATTTTGATTACAGAAAATTCAAGAAAGTGGAAAATGTCAAGAAAATCCCACTGTGGGAGTTCAAGAAGTCCTGACCGTGACTAAAAAGACGGTTATTTCTACCCTTGTATTATTCCATGTATTATTTTGCATTCGCATTATTATATGATAAATATCTATTAGATTATATCAAGGACCTTGTAGTTTTGATGAAACTGGAATTTGAGTTCCCCTTCAACAAAAACAGTGATAATTCCAGAGGATTCTTAATCGCACGGATAGGCCGTTTTGGTTGTTAATTAGTGAGGACGATGGTTCCACTTTTGTGAAACGGTGCGCGGATAAACGAGCTTCGGCTTAGCACTGGATTACAAGAATTGGTATCTTGACTCATTAATGACAATTTAACAATATTATACTTGATTAATTTATATTTTATTTAACTTTATATTTTTCTTTTAGCCCAGCATGCATCATGTAGGACTTTGAAATCATTGTAATAAGGATTAATTATTGATTAAGTTTCAGACCATTTAATCAAATAATTCAAACATGATATGAAATATTCCATTCCGAATTTAGTATCTTGATTATCTTTGAGGTTCGCTTGAAGATATCATTGGAATTCTATCCTTGATTGGATTCTTTATCCAATATTTCTTGTTTTCTTTTAAGATCCATCATGGCTGCAGCACGTCCACATTGGCTGGCAAACGCTCCCCATGATGAAACCTACAGTGTCTATGACCTGGGGTACTTCCCACTCCGAGGAGGTTGATCGACATTATTTTATTTCCTTGTCTACCTCATCCAGACAGGATTAATTCCATTGATTTCTTTGAACTATCTTCATTGATAATTTTGAGAAAAATTCCAATCATATGATGTTAAGAGCGTGTCTCATCACACCTTGGCATCACCTTTTCAGTACATTCCATTCCATTTCACTCCCTTGCAAAGACGATGCCAAGGTGAGGCAGCTGTAGACACGCTAATTTTGACGTCATTTTGAGTAAATTTCATATCATATAATAAGGCCTCAGAATGGTCTGATAATTAATCATTAATTAATTTTTATTGATTTTTTGAGTGTCGGGTTAAACAGACATGTTTAAGTTAATCAATTGAATTGATTTTAACTCAAATTTCAGTTAAAATATGAAGAATCCTAAAAGGCGTCGATCCATGTGGACGTCATTTAGAGTTTATTCCTATTTTAGTGTTTAAATTTGAATTTTAATTAATTGATTTATTAGATAAAAGGCGTCTGTGAAGGTCGACGCATTTTAGGTTTCCTAGGCTGTTTTAACTTCTCTTCCGGATGTTTATCCTTATCTTAATTAGAGTAAAAGACGTCTACACAGGTGGACGCATTTTAGCTAATAAAGATAAAGATAAGTTTTCCCGGATATTTATCCTTATCTTAATTTAATCTGAAAGGCGTCAGCAATGGTGGACGCGTTTTAGATAATTACAGATAAAGATGAATTAATCAGTAATTATCTGTCGATTAAAGTAGATAAATCCTAGATTTTTCTATGTTAATCGTGAACGCATAAAATGCCTATAAATACCTTGCCTATCAAGGAGTTAAAAAAAAAGAAGAGAGAGAGAATTATTGAGCCTCAACGTTATAGCAATTTGGAGATCGAAGCAACCACGCCGGAGCGCTGTCACCAGAAGTCGGCATCCTCTTCCAGATCTTCATCCTTCAAGGCTTCTCCAACTGGGCATAAGTTTTTCATATTAGAATTTCATTTACATTCTTTAGTTTCATTCTCTCATACTCACTTCATGCAACACACACCACATCATGAATTTTCCAAAACCCATCTGTTCTTAAGGGGTTTCAAAGCCATCTAAACAAGTGAGTTGCTGTTTATACATGTTTCTGATCATAGTTAAATTTGATATTATTTCCATTTAGATTCTCATCACTATTTCTTCTTTATTGTTTCTGTCTCTCTGTCTGCTGCATCCAACAACTGAACAACAAAGATCAAAAAGAGGGAAATCAAGCACGAAGCCAGGAGAACTTCTGGACGATCCTCAACATTCAACAGCAAAAACAAAAGAACAAGAAGAGGCTCTCTTTCTTCAGCCGGCTGAAGGAGGGGCACCAAGGATTCATTCTTCCGCGTTTGAACAGGTAAGCGATCAAACTCTTTTTGAAGCTTTTTAGTTAAAAGTTTCTGGCGATCACAGCACCTTAGTTGTATTTTTTTTAATAGGTTAATTTACTCTAAACAACATAGTTTTTTTTTCACATAAATCACATGAGCAAATTTTCAGCACCTACACCGCCTTCGGCCCATAAGCGGTACCGTTGCTCCCGGCCCAGCAGGCTTCAGCCCGTTAGCGGCCCACCAGCCTACGGCCCGGGAGCAGCGCGGCAGCCCAGGGCCCAACAGGCTTCGGCCCATCAGCGGCCCAACCCCCTTCGGCCCGATGGCCGAGTCCGGCCCACTCCGGTGGCGGACCAGGCACTATGGCGGTTTACTAGTAAGCCCGCATTTAGTCCTATATCGGCTACCACCGTTAACCATCCTCTATCTTCTGCTATAAATACACCGCTATTTATTGTCAAAAGGATGCTCTCTTAAGCCTCCGAGACCCTTAAGGATTACGGTCCAAAAAGCATTAAAGCTACTCTTTACCTTCTGAATCGAATCATCTTCAGGAGCTGACTTGACCGTCGGAGGGGGTTCCCTAGGGCCGAACCCGGGGACTCCTGCTGACAGGTTTTTCTTCTTCTTTCCCTCCTGCAGGAGCTCGGTTCGAATCCTCGCCGGCCTTCCCGAGTCGATCTCGGCCGCCGACCTCGGACTCCTCTCCCTGGTCTCGACGCCGTGCGCCGGCTGCCCCGGCCCAAAGGAGACTCGCTCTCGCGCCGCCCCTTCGTCCGCCGAAGGAGCTTCGGCCCCAACTTCCCGAAGACTAGCCAGCCGCCGACCGAGCACCCCTCGGCCTTCGGACCTTCGGCTTCGCCTCTGCATCCTTCGCCTTCCGGATCCCCGTCGGGCCTCTTACACCGATCCGGCCCAGCTCCGGATCCTCTTCTTCGGATTCCAGCTCCGGAATCCGATCGTGATAGATCCAGTCTACATCAAGTAGTAACAGGGAGGGAGAAACGTGTCCATCATGCCACAGACGCCGGACAACATTTGATTGACTTGGGATACAAAAAAATATATTGCATAGCGAATCTGAGGGGGTAGCTGAAACATTTCATTTCGTCCATTTATACCACTCAGACCAAGAAGGCCCCTCTCTTTCACAAACAAGCAAAACCACTGCGGCTGGTATTCTTGCCAGTTGTGATACTACGTGAATCCACACCACACACTAGACACTAGAGTGATCCCTATCCATGCTAAGTCTTCCCAACCATGCATGTGGTAAAGAGTTCCTACTGAGTACCTTTCAAAGGACGTGGGCTTGGACTACACTCCCCATCAACGAAGTTTGAACGATCGTATCCCTAGAGCTTTCTACTAGATGAGGTTCACAGAGGAAGAACTTGACTTTAGAGCTTGCAGAAACTTGTCACTCTCGAGCATTGCGGGTGCAAGCAAGCCGCCCTTTTTTAATAGGAAAGCTCTTCCCAGTGGCTGCCCCTTGTTAGTGGAGAACCCATGTGTTTGTGGGCACCGAAGAAGACGATAGGAAGGGTACCAATTTTATGGACTTCCTTGTTCTCCAAAATGGATAGCATCTTAAAAGCAGTGGGTAAGGGTTATCATCAGGCCTGTTTCATGGTTTGAACTCACTACTCCAATCAACTACTCAGAGAAGGAAATGGAGGGGAAGATGGAGATGTGGAATAAGGGATACTAAAGATGAAGTTTTGAGTGTTGTTGTGGGTTGGGACTAGTGGCCATGGACTACTTGGCAGTCAAACTCCATAACAAGTGAGGAAAGTAGGGTGTTCATGAAGCTCAAGAGGCTGCCAGTGTGGTTTGGAGAAGATTTGGAAGCAAGTAGCTCATTTGAATTGGAGGTGCGGTGCTTGTAGATGAGCTCAAATAATGACAGATTGGCTATCTTCACTTTGTTTTTCTTAATATATAATTTGTTATTTAATTATTTTGTATTAATAGACTTCCCATCCTAATCTTGGATAGTCAAGGTGGCTATCCGAAAACATTTTTTGAAATGTATATTCGTGGGGGAGGGAGTGGATAGATTTGCCACATAGCAGAGGCAGAGGCATGAGGCTTGTTTACTTACATAAGGAAAGAGATGTCTTCACGACATGCCATATGAATGTATACAAATGAGGAGGTTACACCATATGTAAAAGAGAGAGAGAAAAGTATATATAAAGAGGATAAAAAGATCAAAAATAAGAGTGGGTTTTTTACACATATACCCCTCAAACACAACGTATTTGCATGTATACCCCCAATTCTCACATATAATCATCAATACTTATGCAATCTTTAAAGTATTGTATTTATATCTCTCAATCTAATGGTTTGACATAAATACCGTTAAATTCACTAATATTTTACATATATATACCCTCAATATATTAAAATCTTGTATTTTATACCCTCGGTACCTCCAACAATGTCATGATTTATGCAATATTTTTGACATATTTCGTTGAAATTAACCTAAATTTGACGGAAGGGTCATAAATGTAATATTTTGAAGATTGTAGGGGTATTGATGAAAATATGTGAGAATTGGGGGTATATATGCAAGTACGGTATTTTTTAGGGGTATATATGCAAAAAAAACCAATAAAATTATACAAAGTAGTACTAGAGGTGTCAACAAGCTGGATCGACCTGCTAGATGGCCGAACTCTGCTTTTTTTGTTTTTTCCACTGAAAACTCACTTCGGTTCGTCATAAGTTCTTGTAAATTAAGTAGATGCATGTAACTTGTCTACTTTCAGCTCGTTCTTCAAGCAAAGTCTATTTCTTGCATGCATTTAAATAAATATCACACAAGGAATTGGAGGACTACTACGATTATGCTACGTTTTCTTCTATCTTTTTACTATATTTCTTGAATAACCAGACAGTTTTTATCATTTGGCACAGTACTTTTTTTATGCTACATATTTATAAGACCCTTTCAACATATGGATTCTAATGTAATGGGTGAGAAAGAGCCTCTCCTTATTAATTGCCGCTCATCTGACTTTTCAAACATGAAAAAAGGAATGTTAGCCAAAATATATGGTTCCTTTTCTAATACTTGTTTCTCATAAACAAGCAAGCATACGTTATGTTAAACCTGGTGTGCATATCGTATGATTGTTAATAAATTAATGCTAAAATAATTTTATTGCAGGCACTCGTGGCTAAAACTTATTGTGTGGATGCTTATATTTGCAGGTTTTGTCTCCGTTTTGTTTTGGAGAGTGGGAAGAAAGACGGAAATGTAGTTATTAACTCTCTCAACGCTGAACCTATTTTTGTGCGAGGGTATCAATAAAAGGCCCATTGGGCTTAGCCCGTTTGAGGCCTGGCTTTGTTCCAGACTGAGACCTGCGGCCCGATTATGTCTCAAACAAGAGGAATACCTGCTGCAATAAGCTCTTGGGTATTATTATAGTACAAAACCACAGTCTAATTGACGGTCATCAACATCTTTGATCGAAATGCAGTTGTACTGCAATACTCAAACATATTCCCAGCAAGCATCTCTCGTTAGAGTCTGACTTGCTGTACTACCGGGCGGATTTGCATTGTCTGATAGTACTTTTAATTAAATATTTTTTGAATTCTTATAGGTGGACTCCATCGGATCTACATGTCCATACAATTTGATCGAATGATCTAAACAAAGTTAAAAATAAGAAATTATTCAAATAAATAATAAAAAATAGTATTTTTTAGTATTCATTTGTAGTCGATTTTTAAATTTTTTATTTTTTAAATCATCCAATCAAACATCAGATTATATGGAATGTAAGTCGGATTGGCACCTACTTAATTTTTTTTTATTATTTATTAAAAACACAGCCAGGCGGTGCAAAATCCACTGCGCAGAAAGTTTTACCCTTCTTGTTAAACAAACTAGGCTGCAGTGTAGAAATCAAATAAATGTACGGCATGATACTTTTTTCCCTAAATTGTGAAGCATGATGGCTGCGTGCTTAAAGTATGTTTATGCTCACTTGAGGACTCGCGTTCTTTATTGGGCTAGTTTTCCTCCAGTGTAATTGGAGTAACACTTGTTGTATTGACCTCAGTGCTGCAGTGAGCGTCTGTATAATTAGGTAAAAAAAAGAAAATTGAATGTTTTAGTTGGCTCTGAGATGCCTTATGCATCCGTACATGACAATCTCTGATCGGACGATCCAAAAAATATATGAAAAATCAAAAGTGCTTATTGGACTCAGCCCATTAAAGGTATTTTTCACAATTTATTGGGGCTCAATTTTTTATTTTTCAATTTTTTTTTGAATCATCCGATCGAAGATTGGCATGTACTGACATGTAGGCTCAAGACTGACCTAACAAAATTTAAAAAAGAAATTTTTACCCCACTGCATCCACACTGCAGCACTGGGGATCAGTACAGCAAGTCTTACTCGATCAATTGATTAGTTTTCCAAAAGCAGACTGGACCATTGGACGGTTTCCATTGACGTCACCACGACGGACTTGGGCTAAGGAAAAAACTTCGCCCACCACGGCCCTCGGCTGGACCAGAGCCTGGTCGTCCGGTGGGTAAAGAGCATGCCGGGCTGAGTTAACAACAAGTAGGCCCATTAACTGCCCTGACATGTTACTGGGCTCTGATGCTATTGGGTTACCGGTTTTTTTGTTCTCTACTTGCAGAAACAAGAGTAATAGTTACTGCACCGTGTGCTGGTGCAGGGCCTGCTGCACCATGCATAAATAGGGGTGTCAATGGGTCTGGCAGAATCGGGTCGGACTTAACAAAGCCCAAGTTCAAGTCTGTCAAGAAAATTAAGGTCTCAATTCGATTCAAGTCCATTTTTCTATGCCTAAGCCTAAGTCCAGCTCAAGTCCGAAAGAATTTGGATTTCGGGTTAGGAGAATTTTTTGAAGGTGTAAATATAATAAGAATTAATTTCTTTTAAATATATAATCTATTATATTAACAAGAATTAGTCTCTATACGTAAATCTCCTCACCCATTAAAAAATGAGATCTTCATATTTTCATCTTTCATGTTTAACATAAAAGCGCATCTTTCATAAAATCGAAACTTATCATAGCATTTTGATCAAATATTGATTAACTCACACTAAAATATTATAATATTTTATCATGCATATAATTATTTTGAAAGTGCCATATAGATGTGATCTTTTATAAAATCAATTTTTTTCATAGCACTTTGATCAAATATTGATTAACTCACATTAAAATATTATAATAATTAATGGTACATATGATGATTTTGAAGGTGTCATAAAATGTGAACCCTATATGGTAATTGTCACATGTCTAGTATTTTTTACTAAGTACATGTAAAGAGAACTTTCTTAAATTTAAGATAATTGAAACATTAGTCTAAAATGTCCATACTTAATATAAATTAATTTGTATGATATATGTGTGCAAATGAATGAGCTTAGTAATGTGAACATGTATATATTATACAAAATTTTTACCATTTTTATATTTAATATTTATAAAGTTTTTGGACTTTTGAGCTCGGGTTTGACAAAGCTCAAGCTTGGCCCATTTTAAAAGATCGAGCTTAAAATCAAAGTCTAAACCCAGGCCAAAAAATTAAATGTGCACAATTTTAATACATAAGCCCATTTAATCGGGGTCAGCCTGAGTTGGACTTTCGGGACTGATCGACAACCCTATGCATAAATAGCCACCTGATCGGATACGATCAGACATGCTGCAACAGTAAGTACTTTCTAAAAAAAATCAGGGGAGGGGATAACCATAAAGGAATCATCTATCCTATTCAATCAAAGATTAGACGATACAAATGGTTCCTTGAAGTTTACCTTCTCCTCCCTAGATTTTTGGAGAAATAAATAAAAAGAATGTTATTTACTATACTCCCAATCAGACAATTATTGTGGCAGTGCAATGGCGCTAGCTGCATCTCACACCATGCAACAAGTATTACTCTTAAAAATATATTCTCTCTACCGTTATTCTTACTTTTGTCATAGCATTGCATCTCAACCCATGTACGGAATGCAGTTGTATGGGATATTGCAGCAAAGATAACTCATAAAATCTCTTGGTAGGAGTGTTTCGAGGGCGGACCAGTGTACAACTTAATAATGATTTTTGATTTTTTTAGAATTCAAGTTATACAAGTACGCGGAGCACATAGGTCGCAACCTAAAAGATCTAAAAGATTATTAGACTGGCTGCAATGCCCAGTAGTGCTGCTGCGTAGTCGTTGCAGCAACTCCTAAAAGAATAATACTTACTCGTCTACGTGCTTCATAGTCATTGGTGCAATGCCCTCGTAGTCAGATCGGGCATTGCACGTATGGACAAACTTTGGAGTCGACTTAAAAAAAATTCAAAAGAAAAATAAGTTTACCCACTACGATGCCCGCATTGCAATTGGGGGGAAGGAGGCTAAGTCTTACTCCTAAAATATCTTTGTAGAGTTATACTTGTTGCATTGTCCTTAGTGCTGAGGGTCAATACAGTGGATTAACAAAAAGAATGTATATATTTTTGAAAACTTTTTTAGGTGGGCCCCGAAGACACTGTTATATAGGCCGATCTCCGATCGGACGGCTTAAAAAAATCTGAAAAATAAAAAAAAATGATCCCCAATGAACACTAAAAAATGTGTTCAACGGGGCTCAGCTCAATAACAATTTTTGTTTTTTTATGTTTTTTTGATCGATCAAATATCGGCTCTGTACAAACATGTAGGCTACCTCAGGGCCCACTTAAAGAAATTTAAAAAAATAATTTTTTTATTAACCCACTGCCCTCTTTGTAATGCAAGAGTTTTCTTAGCTGAACCGATGGAGGGGCCTTCGGCCAGACTTCAGCTAGACAAAACACATTAATTGAGCAGTAATATTTGCTGCATGTACACGCCTTACTAAAACTTAACATGTGTGCGATATCTTTAGACTATATACAGGGAAATATGATTTTTTTTATTTTTTTTATTTTTAATTAATTAATATAAATAGGACTGCAACGTTGAGTGAGTCAACCAAAATTTGAGCGGACCCGATAGTCAAACCAGTTTGAGCCTGATTAAGTTTAGATTGGGTTAGTTAAGGTTGAGAGTCTTGTCTACTGTCTACTTTACTTTGGATAGGTTAAGTTGGATTGAAGGTCGGCCAACCCGATCTAACTTGTTTCTCTCTCTTCTCTCTCTCTCTCTAATAGACACATAAATAACTTATGAAGATTGAATTGCATGGGTTGGGTTGAATTAGGGCATTATTAGATGGATTAGATTAGAGTTGAGGAGGTTGACTTGAGGGTATGAAATTTGAGTTTGAAGCTATTGACATGGATTATGTTGATTCTAAGTAGATTTAACTTGACGACCCGAGTTGCAACCTTAGATACCTTGAGTTGGAATGGATGATCTTTTAGGTCAACACTTTTTTGAAATAAAAAATTATGTTTATAGTGCTTCCGTTAGATTGAAAAATAGATCGAATGGAGCACTGAGGACATTGTCATCTATATCAGATTGCAATGGCTCCTAGCGTTAGGATAAATAGTAATCATATTAGTGTAATACTTGCTGCAAGTTGATTGGACAGGTACTGTAGTAAATTTTTTTATTTTTAAAAATCTAAGGGAGAAAGGACAATCTTAAGGAATCAATTTGTACTGTCTCATCTTTGATCGAATGGTTAAATAAATCTAAAAAAGATAAAAATAGGACATAGAGGATCATTCATTTTTTATTTTTTAATATATTTTAGAGTAGTCCCCTCTTCCCTGATTTTTTTTTAAAAACAGGAAAACAAACTTGCTGCTGAGTAATAGCAGGTTTTATTTGTTTCTGAATATTTCTTAGGTCGGGCCCCAAAAATTTCCAAAAATAAAAAACTGAATCATAATGAATAATAAAACTATTCTTCATGAGTTGTCTAATGATAATTTTTAATTTTATTATTTTTTAAATTGTTTGATCAAAGATCGAGTTAGATAGATGAGTGAAACACATAAAGCTCGACCTAAAAAAAAAAAATACTACAATTCTCCACAATGCAGCGGGACATATGACCTATATTAATTAGGCTTGACTTGACCCCGCCCAAGAACTAGAAGTCTATGTCACCGTGCGCATAGTGAGGTGGACACCGCTCTCCGCCACAGGCGGAGAGACCCCGGATTCGACTCACGGGGGTTTCTAGCATGTGACTTTTCTCCTCTCTACTCTCTTTCCGGCATACTTTGCCGAGTTTCGAACATGGATCCCTCTGTGAATGTTCCCCTCTCCAGTGTCCCCCTTAATCGTCAGGACTATTTTCAAAGAAAAAAAGAACTTGGAGTCTAGGCCCTGAGCTTTGAAAGGACTGACCCTAAGGCCCGTCTCGAGGGACATTATTAATTAAAAGACCATCGCTTCTAGTTCATCACCCTCTCAACTGCCGTTCCCCACCTTCGCACCAAGTAAAAGTACGGATAAAAATAAATAGACATGGGTAACCCGTCCGTACCCAAAATTATTATTGGCAGAATATAAGATGATAAGTCTTTGTTGAGAAAGACTTGATGCCCATTTTTTTTTCCCGTTCATTTAAGAGTTTTTTTTATCTTTTTTTAATTAAAAACACCGATCAAGTCTTTCTCATCTTTGTTTGGTCAAAGAAGACAATAAGGCAATCAGCTCTTATGCGCCCCTACCTGTGCATGCTGCTGCATTGGGTGCTCTGTGAGTTGAGGGGGTTTGCAATCGTCTCTACCTTCTTCTTCTTCTTTTTTTCTCAACGCGTTCTTATTTGGGAACAATTTTTTCTCTAGTTTTATGGGAATTTAAAAATATTAAAACTTTTTAAATAAAAAAAGTAAGTCAATTTTATCAGAATTCATACTTTGTTCATGTTAAAAAAAAGGGCCTATTTTCGATTAATACGTATCTTTTGAAAGAAGATAGGAGGAAAATCTGAGAATTTTAAACAAATAACATTCTCTCTTTTTTTACCGTCTTGAAATTCTTAAAGAGAGTAGAATGCAGATAAAAATATTTTTTGACGTGTCTTTAAATTTGAATTCTCCTGACCTTTTCAAATGAGATTCTATAAACTAAACGACTTTTCTTAAAATTTAAATTTAAGAGATGATAACTTAGTTCTTTTTAGAATTTTTTTTTCTAAAATTTAGAGTCTTAAAAATATTCCCAAACAATATCGTAAAAGGATCCAATTTTTCCAGAGCTCCTTATTTCTCTAACTAAAAATAAAAATTTTACTGCCCACATTTCATGTGCGGACTGTAAACACAGTGAAAGTAGAATCCGTGGACCCCTTCAAGTGGCCAGGCCAAAGGATACCATACAACCTGTACCCGTAAGCCAGTGGTCCAATTGTCCCCACTTGAATTAGAATTACGGCATGGTATAAAATATACATGTTAGGACTGACAAATGTAAGAGATTACCCAGCTCATTGCTCCACAAGATCAAAAATAGAGGAGATCCTCTCAGTACACGTTTAGGTTGGAATCTTGTAGTATTGAGAGGGAGAATGTTTAGATATTTGTCAAATTTTGAGATCATATGAAATTTTTTTTTGCAATATTTGATCATGTCCTATTGCTAGCTAGACTCCGATCTAAATATGTCCTGAGAAGATCTCTTATCAATAAAAAATCATAAAAACTTTATTATGTGCGATGTAGTTTGTTGTTACACTGTGTGTGATCTGTTCGATTTTTCCTTATTAGGTGATCCACTTGTAATTATTCGGACTACACAAATACACATTATTAGGTCCAATTAACATAATATGGCTATTAGCTTAACCTATTAGGAGTCCATTAAGATCCTGTAATAGGTGGGATCCATTTAAAGTTAAACGGGACTGTTCTTTCCTATTTATATAAGAAGCTTATGACTCCCCATCAAATCATACGCATCAAGTGAGATAGAGAGAGGAAACCAGAGGAGTTCGTGTTCGGGTTACACGGATCTCCACGTCCGGTGTTCGTGTAGTGCTCGCGAGACTTGTGTGCGTGTGGAGATCGACTCCGACGTCGTCTTCTTCCTCTTGTTAGGGGTGACTTCTGCTGCAAGTATTTTTAAATCCCTAACAAGTGATATCAGAGTCCGTGTCGACGATTTTGGAGCTCCGATTTACTATATTTCTTCTTGTTTTCATCGAGTTACGGACAAGAAAATACTGCGTTGTTATAAGTATTTTTTTTTTTTTTTGTGTTGTCGGACGGTGACAAATGTCACCGTGAAGGAATCGGCAACGTAAAAGAGCGGGCCAGTTGGGGCATGAAGCATCCATGGGCGGTCTGTGTGTATCGTGCCCTTTAAGAAATCCCAGCAGACCATGGCCGTGAGTAACATAACACCCGTAAGTACGTCCGCCGGCTTGGGCTTCATGCAAGGCCACCATGGCGCCTGGGTTGTGGCCGGCTGGGTTGGTTCCCATGAACAGGAATAGTAGTCGGCCACCTGTTGGCCTTGCATGGCCGCGCATGGCGAGGGCGTGTAGCACCCATACAAGCAAATCCTGTATATGGCCTTTCGTATGTCCTCCCCCAACAGTTACGTAGGTTGCTAGTTTATTCAATAATAATGGGCTGTAAACAGCATGTGTTGAAGGTGGTCGTACGTTTTCATGGCTGAAAGTTTCTTCATGGTCGTGCTTGGGCTTCTTTGGCCGTATGTTTGGGATCAGTTACGGATAAAAGTGGGGAGGTTGAAAATAACCCATAAAGTCCCTATTAAATCCTCATTTATTTATGTTTTAAATTTGGGATCCAATGAAGGTTAATGGATCTTATTTAATGGAGATCTTTGGGATTTACTTTTGGTTGAATTTTAAATCTTTAACGGATCTTACTTATTGGGTTCCAAATATAAATTTTGGGTTAAAGATCCGTTTGGATCTTATTTGAGATCCGAATCCATATCCGTTTAAGTATTCCGTAACGGATCTTTCTTAACGAGTTTCGGATTCAAATTTTGAGTACAAAATCCGCTTGGATAATTAAGACCCGAATCCGAGTCCGGTTAAGTATCCAACCCGTATTCGATAATCCAACCCAACCCGAATATGTATCCGTTTATATCCGTTAATGTTATGTGTATCTTTTAAGTTTTAAAAATTATTTAATTTTAATTTCTTTGGTTATCCTTATCCTTACATAAAGAGTGTCTTCTAAGTTTAGAACAAATTCAAATTCCATAAAGATCCTATAAGTCCCTACAGCCTTGACTTGTGAGCGCGTCTTATTTCCTAAAAAGATGCTACGCTCACTCTCATTCGGAGGCCTTTAAGAAAGGAATCCATACATAGAAGTGGCAACATGTACAGTAGAACCTGAGTCAATTCACCATGTATCTTTATTCACTTCTTGAAAAGGCGGATGTTTTCACTGTCTTTAAGGATTTCAAGAAGAAAGTAGAGAAACAATCAGAAAAAGTAATCAAAATAGTTAAGTCTGATAGAGGTGGCGAGTACTATGGTAGGTATACAGAGATGGGACAAAGGCCTGGACCATTAGCTAGATTCCTTAGAGAGGAGAGTATTGTACCTCAGTACACTACTCCTGGCAGTCCATATCAGAATAGAGTTACATAAAGAATGAATCGAACGCTTAAAGAAATGGTCAGGGCATTGTTAAGTCATTCTACCCTTCCTTTATCCTTGTGGGGCGAGGCCGTTAAGACAGCTGCACATAATGTGAATAAGGTTCTTACGAAGGCTGCACCTAAGACTCCCTATAAGTTGTGGTGTGGTAGAAAATCTTCCGTGAACTATATGAGCACATGGGGATGTTCAGCTGACATTAGACCATACAATCCACAAGAAAAGACATTTGATCTCAGAACAGCCAGTGGATTCTTCATTGGTTATCCAGAGAGATCAAAAGAGTATAGATTCTATTGTCCATCACATGTTCCCATCATTATAGAAACAGATAAAGCAAGGTTTCTTGAATATGGCGAAGTTACTGGAAGTGGACCTTCCCGAGAGATTTCTTTTGAGGAGTTATATGATCAGGTTGATACACATGTAACAACTGACAACATTGTTCTTATTTTCATTTATCGAAATGATATTCTGTAGGAACAAGTAGTTGCAGTTGGTCCACCCCAAGATGCTCAAGAGTCACAGGATGTCGTAGTTGTTGACCAGCCACCTCTACAGGTGGATCAGGAGTCAACATTGCGGCATTATGAGAGAGTCAGGAGACCTGCTATATCTGATGAGTTCATAGTATACCTACAGGAGGATGGTGTAGACAGGGGTAGTATTGATGATCCGGTGATGTTTTCACAAACCATGAAGAGTGATAAGTCCACCTATTGGTTTGAAGCCATGAAGGAAAAGTTTGACTCAATGGCTAAAAACTAAGTCTGAGATCTCGTTGACTTGCCAAAAGGATCCAAACTTGTTGGATGTAAATGGATATTCAAAATTAAAGTGGACTCTAGAGGCAAAGTTGAATGATATAAGACTAGATTGGTGGCTAAATGATTCACTCAAAGGGAAGGCATTGACTATAATGAGACCTTCTCTCCAGTTTCTAAGAAGCTCTCGTTTAGGATAGTTATGGCCTTAGTAGCTCATTTTGACTTAGAATTACACAAGATGGATGTGAAAACGGCTTTCCTCAATGGGGACCTAGATAAAGAAGTGTATATGGAGCAACCTCAAGGGTTTCTTGCTGAAGGGAAAGAACACTTAGTATGCAAATTAAAGAAATCAATTTATGGACTTAAGCAAGCCTCCCGACAATGGTTCATAAAGTTTAATAAAATCATATTGTCCTTTGGATTTAAGGAAAACATTATTGATGAATATTTGTACATAAAGATCAGTGGGAGTAAATTCATTGTTTTGTTTTTGTATGTGGATGACATTTTACTTGTTAGTAGTGATCCTAGTTTATTGCACGAAACGAAGGAGTTCCTTTCTAAGAACTTTGAAATGAAAGATATGGGTGATGCCTACTATGTCTTGGGCATTGAGATCACTAGAGATAGACCCTCATGTACTCTTGATCTTTCTCAAAAAGCTTACATCTCAAAGGTCTTGGAAAGGTTCAACATGCAGTCTTGCGCACCCGATAAAGTACCCATTGTAAAATGTGATAAATTCAGTGAATTATAGTGTCCCAGGAACGACTTGGAGAAGAAGCAGATGGAATCTATTCCATATGCTTCAGTCGTTGGAAGCTTGATGTACCTTCAGACTTGTACACGTCCAGATATTGTTTTTACCGTGGGTATACTCAGTAGGTACCAGAACAACCCAGGCATGGATCATTGGACAACTACCAAGAAAGTCATACGTTATCTCAAAGGCATGATGGATTTCATGCTCACATATAGGAGGTCAGATCAGCTGGAGGTCATTGCGTATTCTGATACTGATTTTGGAGACTCTCTTGATTCGAAGAAGTCCACTACAGGCTACATCTTCCTCTTAGTAGGAAGAGCTATCATATGGTGCAGTGAGAAGCAGAGTATTACAGTGGCTTCCACGATGGCAGCTGAGTTTATTGCTTGTTTTGAGGCTAATGCTTGTGAGTGCTCAAATTAGGTGTGTGATTTCATGAAAATTTATGTTGTTTATGTTACAAATAAAACTTATTAAAAAACTAAGTGAATGTGATCGCCAGAAATTTTTAACTAAAAAGTTTCAAAAAAAAAGATTGATCGCCTATCTGTTTTGGATGTGGGAGATGTTCGAGTCCTTGGTTCCCCTCCTTCAGCCAGCTGAAGAAATAGAGCCCTTCTGACTTTGTTCTTCCTTTAAATACTTATCGGACTTTGAGGATCATCGAGATTTCCTTTTCCTTGTTGATTCTTTTCTCTTTATTTCCTTTTGTACTTTTGAACCTTACAAAAAAATGGAAGAAAGAGGGAACAATAAGAACTCAAATAGACGTAATGTCTATTCCAGTAAAAATTCTAATCATACAACTAAACAAATGAACTCACTTGTTTGTTGGTCTTTTAAACCCCTTTAAAATATGGATTGGAAAATAATGCCAGTAAGTTTGTGTTGCATGGAGTGATGTGATGAAAATGTGATGTCAATATGATGAAATTATGAGAAAGATGTAGAAATTAATTAAGAACTAAGTTGAATGGCTCCTGGAAAGTCTTAGTTCTTGAAAGTTCTTGAAAGGACGAAGAAGTAATGAAGAAAGGATGTAGCTTGCTTCAAGACTCATAGAAGTAGCAGCGCTTCGATCCTTCAACGTTTGGACGTCGTCATTCTCAAGAATCGCTCAAAATTATCACTAATCTTTCAAGAATTATCACTAAAAAATTATCACTTTAATCACTAACTTTTTAATGACCAAAGGGTTGTATATTTATAAGTTTTTCATCCGCAGTTATTAATGGATTAACATGAAAGAATTTAAACTTTATCCAACTAACAAACAGATAAACACATATTAATTCATCATTATCTGTAAGTATCTAAAACACGTCGCCCATGGGAGACGTCTTTTAGCTTAATTAAGATAAGGATAAACATCCGGAAAAAGAAACAGAAACAGCTTAAGAAACCTAAATGGTGTCGCGCTTTGAAGACGTCTTTTAGCTAATTAATCAATTAATTAAAATTCAAACTTAAAAATCAAAATAGGAATAAAGTCTACATGGCGTCTATACATGTCGACGTCTTTTAGACTTCTTCATATTTGATTAAAATTTGAGTTAAAATCAATTTATTAATTAACTTAAATTATGTTTGTCTGACCCGATACTATTTAGGTAATTAATCCGAAAAGATTAATAAAAATTAACTAATGATTAAATATCAGACTATTTTGAGGCATTATTATATGATATGAAATTTACTCAAAATGATGTCAAAATTAGCGTGTCTAGAGCTGCCTCACCTTGGCATCGTCTTTGCAAGGGAGTGAAATGAAATGGAATATACTGAAAAGATGATGCCAAGGTGTGTTGAGACACGCTCTCAACACTATATGATTGGAATTTTTCTCAAAATCATCAATGAAGATAACTCAAAAATATCAATAGAATTAATCCTGTATGGATGAGATAGACAAGGAAATAAAATAAGGTCAATCAACCTCCACGGATTGGAAAGTACCCCAGGTCATAGACACTGCAGGTTTCATCATAGGGAGCGTTTTCCAATCAATATAGACATGCTGCAGCCATGGTGGATCTTAAAAGAAAACAAGAAATATTGGATAAAGAGTCCAAGAAAGGATAGAATACTAAGGATATCTTCAAACGAACCTCGAAGATAATTAAGATACTCAATTCAGAATGGAATACTTCATATCATGTTAGAATTATTTGATCAATAGTCTGAAACTTAATCAATAATTAATTCTTATCACAATAATATCAAAGTCCTACATGATGTATGCTGGGCTAAAAGAAAAATATAAAATCAAATAAAATATAAATTAATAAAGGATAATATTGTTAAATTGTCGTTAATAAGTCACGATACCAATTCTTGTAATTCAGTGTTAAGCCGAAGCTCGTTTATCCACGCACCGTTTCACAAAAACGGAACCATCGTCCTCACTAATTAACAGTCCAACGGCCTATCCGTGTGATTAAAAATTCTCTGAAATTATCACTGTTTTTGTTGTAGGAGAACTCAAATTCCAGTTTCATCAAAATCACAAGGTCCTTGATATAATCTAATAAATATTTAACATATAGTAAATGATGATTATGCAAATCAATTACATGAAAGAATACAAGGGATAGAGATAACCGTCTTTTTAGCCACGGTCAGGACTCATAAACTCCCACAGTGGGATCTTCTTTGAATTCTCAGCTTCATTTAGATTTTCCTGAATTTCCTGCACTAAAAAATTATCAGTAACTTCAAACAAATGTTTAATTAAGTATCAAAATATGGATAAACATTGAATTTCGGATAAATAACAGAAAATCCTTAAATGTGTCGTGTCACGCCGACGCCATTAAGACTATCCAAAACGCGTCGCTGTTAGACGACGCCTTTTCAGTCGCAAAAACAGGTTCTGGCTGGTCTCTACCCGGATTCCAACTCTTCTCATGCTTATCCCTTCTCCAATCCGGAAAAGCCTTCCTAGGATCGCAATTCTCTCTATATAAACTCCATAAACTTGTATCAAAGCAATCCTAACACAATCTAGAGATTAAAGTTAGATATTTTCTTCAAAGTTCAAAGATTTTCAAGGTTTCAAGGCTTCAAGAAGGAAACGTTTAAAGAACAAGATGGATTCTTCAAGTAAGAGGATGAAGAAGACGCTATAGAGGCTCTCCGACGTGAAAGATCATCTAAGTAGAAAAGATCATAACCTCCAAGTGAGTTGAACCTTCTTTTCTTTCAATCCTTTTCTTCAATTTCCCTTTTTCCTCTATGTTCTTCATGTTCTTCAAGTAATGCTCCCTTCTATTTTCAAGGCATATTCTTTGTTTCTCGGCAAGAAAATTTACATCTCTCCCTTGGATTCGAAAGCTTGCTAAAAGTACCACAATCTTTATGCAATCTTTTGTTTCCAAGTGGAACATCCAAGGTCTAGTAGTCCATGCAAAGCATTACAAGTGTCCAAACGTGAACTGGGCGGCTATGGGTGCTTTGATTGAGTTATGGCATCCTCAAACCCATACCTTCCTTTTTCCTGATTTTGAATGCACTATTCTTCTAGAGGAAGTTGAACTCCTATTGGGCCTTCCCAAAATCAAGTTGTACGGCGACAATGAAGTGATCCAGAATAAGATGGCTCTGATGAGGGAGAAGATCACCGGTCAACAATTGTTGATGAAGATCATGAAGGACCCAAAAGAAGTTAAAGGATGCCTCACCAAGAAATGAATCAATCTTGCAAAACTAGTAGAGTGGACTTTGTACGAGATTGAAGATCTTATAGAGGATGACACTGAGAACGTGATGAAAGCTTTCACCACGTGCCTAGCTGGAGCTTTGTTCTTTCCTGCTCAAGATAACATATTAGAAGATGATCAAGTCAGTGCAATCTGCGAGATCTTTGAGGGAAGACATATCAGCACAACGATTCTAGCCTATCTTTACAGTGGGCTTTCTGCAGCGTCTACAGGTCAGCCTCCTTATAGTTGCATGCTACTCTTCGCTCTATGGGTCGAGTTGCACTTCAAGTTTGAATATCACATGAGGAATTCTGCAAGACCATCTCAAATATATCAAAATAACTCTATCTTCCATATCTCCAACATTGTGAAATTCAATGAGAAGATGATTAATCGAGTGCCAAAACTCATGACTCGAGTTGACTGGAGAGATTATCTGAGAAGAATGTCAGCAAATGGGTTTGATTCCTCTCCACTTGCACTCGTAGGAAAGCCAATTTGGGTACGTCGTGCAACGGGTGCAGAGCTTAAACTGATTGGGGCTACTGAGTTCACGCTATACAATCCTCATCGATGTTTTACTGAACTCAGTTTGCCTCGCTATGAATTCCCTGAATTTTCCCATACATCTCCAATCAAGAAGCGTGCCTTGGAATCCGATGAAGATTATGAAGTCACTGAACTTATAGTCACTTTGTGAAATATTAGCTTCAATCATCGTGTAAAATCCTCTCGAGAAACAGATAGAGAATAATATGTTCCATATATACTAAGACTTCGGGAATTTCTTCCTTGAATGTTCTCTCTCTTTTTTTTTTATGATGTAATAAAGAATTCATTTCAATAAAGAATTGTTCCTTTATGTCTTGAAATCCATCCTCAATTTCCTGTGACTTGTTCAAGATTTTTCCTTAAGTAAAAATTTGATTTTTCCTTAAAATTCGGGTATACTTTATGCAAAACGCGTCCACTCAGAAAGACGTCTTTCAACCATAATTCATTTTCCAAAAATCAGAGATTAATCCTTAAAATCTCAAATTATCCTTAACATGCGTCCACATATATAGACGCTTTTTAATCAAAATCCTTTTCCAAAATAAGAGATTAATCTTAAAACGCGTCTACGTGAATAGACGCCTTTCAATTCTCTCTCTCACCTTTTCACAGAATTTTGCCATTAATTCTACGATTAATCTACTGAAATGCGTCGTTATATGTGGACGCGTTTAATCATCATGCCTTGTACTGTTCTGACCAAAATTGGCGATTTAAACTGAAACGCGTCGGTCTGTGGAGACGCCTTTTACCAAATTCAAACACTTGTTCTTTGCCGCCTCAGTTTATGCGCCTTGAATGGCGTCGCTGTACCACGACGCGTTTCAAACTTTTCTAACAGAACCCGCGCAAGCCTCCTTTCTTCCTCATTCTCCTAAAAACTTCTCTCTCTCTTCCCGAGCTCCGGCGACCCTTCTCCGGCCATCTTTCTCTCTTCTCCGGCGATCAAGCTCCGTCACCGGCAATCACCGTCCATCTTCTTCCTCCATCTTCTCTCTCTCTCGAGCTCCCTCTAACTCCCTCTCAAGCTCTCTTCCTCTAGCTCTCTTGTTCTTCTCCCCCTTGAAAAGCCATGGAGCAAGGAGAAGGATCACGAGGGAAACGTCGTCGTGCCGTGCGCGTGGTGAGAAGGGAGGAGCACGAGGCGGCTCTCCCCGAAGAGGCTATGGCCTTAAAGGCGCAACGGCCATCCTAGAAGAAGAAATTTCCCCACCGGCGGCAGTCGAGGGAGGAGAAGAAGAGGAGGCCTTCCACTCGGTAAGCTTCCTATGGGATTGATTTTTTTATGAATGCAATGAAGAAAGGGTGAAGAAGGGAACTTTTCCAAAAAGTCCGAAAATCGGGTTTGAATGGCGTCCAGACCAGGTGACGCCTTTCAAAGGGTGTCGCCATGGTCCGACGCCATTCAGGCAGAAATTCAATTTTTCAAAATAAGACAGAAAATGGGTTCAAATGGCGTCAAGTGTGGTAGACGCCTTTCAATGGGCGTCTACTTTGCTCGATGCCTTTTAAACAGAAATATTTTATTGATTAATTAAGTCCATTAACTGATGAAATCTTCTTGTTTTCATTTGCAGGGGACGATGAGGGCTCGCATCTCCTGGGATTTAGTGATAGGAGCCTACCGGAGACTCTCGGACTTCCAGAAGGTACGCCTGCGTCAAATGGGGTTCGGCGAGATTCTTGAGATCGAGCCATTCTGGCTTGATTTGGTCCTCCTGTAGGTGTTGCGGGAGAGGTGGCATGCGGAAAGCAGGGCTTTTCTAATGCTTTGGGGGAATATGGTCCCCAGTTTAGAGGACATGGCAAGGATTACTGGTCTTAGAGTAGAGGGTCGACCGGTAAGTCAGATGACTTACCCCGATTACCGTGGGATGGCGGAGGCCTTATTAGGTATAGAGGTGTCCACCCTAGATAGAGAGTCTAGGACAGTCCCTAGAGTGGAGGTAGAGGCCGCTCTAGGTTTAATAGAGCCCCGGCGTCGGTCTGACGAGACCCGGGAAGAGTTTAGGACTAGACTAGCTGAGTCCTCCTCTGCCGTCTACTGCAGTGACCCTAGCCAGGTAGAGGAGATAGATAGGCAGCTTAGAGTCTTTCTTGTTTTCTTCTTTGGTCGGTTGCTCTTCGGTACGAAGGGTGACCACATCCATTGTAGATTTTTTTAGTCTGTTAGATGACTTGGATAGTAAGCACGAGTATGCTTGGGGTGTGGCCCTCCTGGCCCATCTCTTCGCAGACCTTTCTGCGGTCACGCCAGACTATGAGACCACCATCAGCGGCTTCTCGCCGTTCCTCCAGATATTAAATCATTTTATTATTTGTTTATGATATGAAATGTAATGAAATGATGCTTTTCTAACTTACATGTTCATGTATGTAGGTGTGGAGTTACCATTACTTCTCGCTCGGCCGAGCGACGATAGTGAGACCGGGTGCCGTCCTGTTGGCCTGCCGCTGGTAGCCATTAGTGGACGCGGCACCACAGCACCACTAGCTGACGGTCCCCTGCCGTCAGTTTCTTGATTATCCAGAGCTCCTGGTGAGTTTTAATTTGTTCAATTTTGTTTATTAAATGCAATCTTTCATTTATTAAATGCAATTTATTTATGTGGATGCATCTAACCTATGTGCAGGTGATCTGGCGCCCTTACTTGGGTATGGGTGAGGAGGGCCAACCGTGGGTGACGGCTGGCCGGAGACGGTTCGGGAGGCAGATGTGGCTCTACTGCCTGAACGAGATCGAGCCGCTCCGCCTCCGCCTGGTGATGAGGACGCTGGGCCTCTATCAAGAGTGGGTCGAAGAGGAGGTCCCGGAGGGCGTCGGGAGGAGTATGAGGGGTAAGCAGGCCCTCACAGACTGGCGTGCCAAGTTCCCCGAGCAGTACGAGGACTGGCACCGCCGCGGCGTACGGGTAGAGTCTCATGCGGAGGATAGTACTGCCTACCTCCAGCAGTACCGGACCTATTACGCCGACCAGCTACGACTCCTCCGACCACTCGATGTAAGTATGATTTATGCGTCTTTTATTTTATTATTATCTTGATTTATATTTGTGAATAAATGTGCGTGTGTATGGTATGTAGGATGCACGCGATGCGGTCATCATCGACCTCCGGGCCCGCCTACATGATGCGGAGGCCCAGCTGGAGCAGGTCCAGAAGGAGCTCTTTGATCTGGTATGTATGCATGCTTACGAATGAGTGTTTTAATTAATTGATTTGCTTTGACAATTAGCCACTGACGGTTGTCTTTTGGTGCAGTGAGCCGTCTACACCCAAGCGGCTCCCCCTATTTATGGAGCATCATCATCTTCTACCTCGTTTGCTGCTCATGATGCCACCCTTGCCAACCTCTAGGACCATCTTGCCTCCGCCATCCATCGGGCTTCTCTTGCGGAGGAGGACCGTGCCGCTCAAGTAAGTTCTATCATTTTTCCATTCTTTTTTTGAATTTGATTTTGATCGCTTGATTGCCTTGGACTAACAATATCTTCTTCTGCATGTTGCTGAGCTTCAAGAGGCCCTTCAGAGGGCTAAAGCGGAGCTGGAGTATTCTCGTGCAACGGCTGCTCGTGCCGAGGCCAATGCTGCACGTATCAGAGCCTTGGAGGAGCAATTGGCACGCCTCTCCAGCGACGATCTTCCTCGTGAGCTGACACACCTCCAGATCCATCTGGAAATGCTTACCGAGGACCGAGAGCGGGAACGGCAGGAGCGGCAGCGAGTTGATGCCGAGGTGACTTCCCTCTAGGTCCAGCTTGGTGTCGCGGAGCATGAGCGACGCAGCGTGGAGGAGCGTTACCGACGTGCCCGCTAGTGAGCACAGGAAAGAGGGTACGGAAGTGCGTTCACCGCGAGCGTGGCCATATCATCGGGCCAGGCTGGTCCGAGTCTGATGGGACCACCACCTCCGCCCAGTCGAGGACCGGCACCGAATGCTCCTGATGAGGCTCAGAGCCAGTTCGATGAAGGGGCTGAGGAGAGCCAGCCTTGAGGGCTGCATATCATGTATTTTTCCTTTCTTTTTGTGTATCATGTACAAAACACATTCTGATATATATATATATATATATATATATATATGAAACTTTTGTCGTTAGCTTTGTGTCCCACGTGTTTGTCCTGTATCCTGTGTTGGGTTTTCTCGGGTTTCTCCAGATCGCTCACGCAGCGGAAAATAAAATAAAACAGCAATCTGTTTTCCCGTTTCGAAAAAAAAACTAAAAACACGATAATCGGATTATCTGTTCTCACCGTGTGCGGATTCGGATCCGCAACCGTTCGGTTCGGTCGATGCGACACCGCAAGCCGCGCAAGCGCCCGGCCTCTAGCGAAGTCCACGCGATCCTCCTCACGACGGATATCCTCACGTTCCTCGTTCTTCGCAGCCCACGAAACCTCCGCCGGTCGCCGCAATGATCGCCGCAACGCGCGGACGATTTCCCGTCGAACGGGATTCGGAGAAGCGGCGGAGCAGATCTAGATCTGTCTGGACGCCAGAGAGAGAGAGAAACTAAGGAGGGGCGGCTAGGGTTAGCAGCAGCTTGGCCTGCTCAGCCCGTTCGCTATGTTTTATACTAACCGCGCGATTTTTCATAAAAACCCCCAGTTTGTATAAAACCCACTTATTTATCTATCGCCTTGAGAATCATTTGCGTGTGACCCTCTAGGCCCAAGTACCAGTCCAGTTAATGGCCCAACAAGTCCAGTGACTCCTCACTGACTTTATTAATCAATTAATAACCCTTTATTAATTAATTAATCAATCGAATTGATGTCGCACATCGAATTCGACCGGGCCTCCGATCACGTTGGGTGCCAAGCAACACCGTGTGAACCCGAAAGGTATTGGGGTTAAGTAACCCACTCTTGGAACCTTTCCGCCGACAGTTACCGCGTGGATATAATCCTTCATTCGTACAATGCTCTCGAGTCAACTCAGGGCATGGCAAGCTGTCAAACCCTAACCGGTCGACTCACTTGGATTGGATGTTGCTGATGAATATCGGAAAACTCCTTTCCCGATATTATCGTCCGCCCTGGCCAGAGACTTTCGCGCATCCTTGCTAGAGCATTCTCACTCTAAGTACCGAGAGCGAATGATTCCTTATTGACACACAATTCCCTTCGACGGTATTCCGCTGTACCCAATCCTTGGCGTATTAGAATCCCGTGGCTAGAGATTCGTAAACCAAGGTCAAAGCACATAAGTTCACCGACAAGGTGTCCTTGGTGTCTCAGGTTCGAGGACCTTCCACGAAACTGCGACAATAGAGTCAAGCTGGTTGACAGTGAGGTACAATACCATCCAGCGATTCAGTCGGATCAGTTCAGTGAACTCATTCTCCAATGAGCACCTACATTCGCCTTAGTGTCTCCACACAAGTGACTTATGAGATCAGTCACCCTCATCATATGAGCAGGAGTAATCTGTACTAGTCTAACCGGATATCCGATGTCTTTCTCGGATATCCTCCGACTATGAACAATTAAGAATATGTGTGTTTAAGTGATCAGTCACATTAGTATGATCTCATCATAATCTGATCATTATAGCACATATTCACGGACTTCATTATGAAACGATAATTAATGCGATTTACACATAATGAATATTATGTCATTTTATTAATAAATGAACGAGATTTACATAGTCAGATTGGCTTGTAGGCCACCTAAAACTAACATCATGTACATTACTTAACAAACAGGTTAAGTATCTATTTAGGCTTAGCCCCTTACTCAGTCAAGTGAATGATCGATCAATCTTTTTCTTAGTAGAAGGGTCAAGGGGCATAGCCTTTATTAACAAAGGTAGCATGAATAATTAAACTGTAAGCAAAATGAAACATGCAAACAGACAGATGCTCACTGAAAATAAAAGGAATGAAACACACCAGATGCAATAAGCAGATGCTAATTGAACTATTTTTGTTGTTTTGAAATATTCATTTTTGTTTGGATTTTGGAACATATATTTTTTTTTTTTAATTTTTGAAATATGTGCTTCTTTTTGGATTTTGGAATGTGTACTTTTTTTAGATTTTGGAATATGGTGCAAACTAAAAGACCAGCATGGTACTCATATCAAAAGGAAAGATATTCATTTATTAACTTAATTCCCAGATTGTTCTTCAATAATCTAACTTGGACCCATCGTGTTTGAACTTGTGTTTCCATTCGTGATCCCATTTGATGATTTGATCCTTAGTCAATCTAGGCCGTTCCTTAAGCTTGGAGTACGCCTCTTCAGAAAGAAAGGAAGAATTGGTTTAGAAAGTCCACGAGAAGGTTCCGGAGACTTAAAAAGATGTTCTTTTCTTACCCTAATATCTGTTGGGGTTCGGTTATTTTCTTTCCGAGGTATTTATCGACCTTGCATTCCCTTTTATTTCATTTCATGGCCTTGACATAACGTTTGTAGTGTATTGGCCTTTTGATTTGACATTTGGCTTTTGCCTTTTGCTTTTACTTTTCTTTTCTTTTTCTTTGAACGGATCTCCCCCATTTTTTTTCTGACGGCCTCCTACTAAGATGGCGGGTATTCTTGGTAGTCTATTCTAAGCCTCGTTCTGACATCATGGGCTGAGTGTAAAAACATAATTTTGTTTGAAAAGAATGATTTGCACTTTACACCATTGGTCAAGCTTTCGGTATTCCTTTGGACTTAGCATCTCTTGTTACTCACGAATCAAACGTGTCAGTGTGTGTAGTAATGTGCTTAAATTAAATTATTTAGACTGATAAGGGAATTTGAGTTTCTAAATTTTCTGATTCCACTAGTCTTTGCACCATGCTGATCGACTCTTTACCCTAAGGGTAGTATTTCTTAAGATACAGACCATTCCAGGGGTGAGTCAACTCTTCCCCTTATGCATTAACTAGACGGTAAGTGTTACCAGGAAAAGCATGCGATACAACATATGGTCCTTCCCAATTTGGTTGGAGCTTAGAGCGCGGACCACCAGGTTTTACAAAGATTCTTTTGACGACCATTTCACCAACTTTGAACTTACGTTCAATGACTTTCTTTTGATAAAAACGTGCTAATCTATTTTGATAAACTCTTACATGATTAGCAGCTGACCATCTTTTCTCGTCTAAGAGTTCCAATTGAGCAAGGAGTGTTGAACGGTATTCATCAATGGAAAATTCCTTATTCAATTGTAGTCTTAGTGACGGTATAAGGATCTCATATGGAACTACCGCCTCCATTCCAAATGTTAAGGAATAAGGGGTCTGCCCAGTGGGCGTGCGGATTGAAGTTCGGTATGCCCATAGAGCCTCAATCAATTTTTCTGGCCAGTCTGTAAATTTATTAGACTTGCACGTCTTTTTGATGATTTTTATCAAAGTCTTGTTAGTTGCCTCTGCTTGGCCATTGCCTTGCGGATAATAAGCAGACGAATGATGCAATGCAATTTTGTACCTGTTGCAGAGGTCTTTCAGTTCTTGTGACACGAACTGCGATCTATTGTCGGTGACGATGGTGCTTGGAATTCCAAATATGGTGATGATGTTCTTCATGATGAACTTGCAGACGATTGATGCTTTGACTTCCGTGTACGCTTCAGCTTCTGCCCACTTGGTGAAATATTCCGTTGCCGTGAGGATGAAGGACTTTTGCTTAATGCCGGAATCAGGATTACCAAGGGGTCCAATGACATCGAAAGCCCACATGGAGAAAGGCCATGGGGAGGAAACAGGGTGGAGTGAAGATGCAGGAGAATGAATTTTATCGGCGTGAAGTTAACACTTAGCACACCTACGAACATATCCTACACAATCTTCTTCCATAGTTGGCCAATAGAATCCTTGTATAAGGATTTTCTTTGCTAGCATTTGTCCATTAACATGGCCACCACAAACTCCAGCATGAGCTCCTTCCATAACCTTCCAAAACTCATCTTCGTCTAAACATCTTAGAAGAACTCCATCAAAACTTCTTTTGTATAATGCTCCCCCAACTAGGGTGTTTCTTTGAACAACTCTCCTGATAGCCCTTTTCTCCTCAGTTGTAGCTTCTTCAAGATATGATTGATCTTCACAATATTTAGCAATTTCGTAGTACCACGGCTTCTGTTCATCATCCATCTCTTCTAACAGCTCCATTAACATAATCTCTCTCTTTTCCACAATATCTCCATCTCTGACCTTCTTCAGCAGCTTCTCCTTAGTTCTAAGGAATGAAGGGTCTTTTACGGCGGGTGAAAGACGCCTATGAACGATGATTGATTCGGATTATCTGCTAATTGGAAAAATTAAGAGAAGATGCAAGTGAGGCTAGAGTCTTGACTGAAAGACCTACGCAATAGGGTACAATCAGACAAGTAAGAAGTTTCCTCAATGAGGATCTGGGAGAAATTTGTTGCCAAATTGACGTGTTTTTTTTAAGAAATGATGAATTAATCATAAAACAAGAGTGAAGGTGAATAGGAGAAGAATGGGATGGAGGAAGCGGCATCAAGGCCAAAGGATTTGGGGGATTATACAGCAGTATGTCCCAGATTAAATCATAAATCCTCTTTAGATCGAGAGGAGGTTGGGGAATGAAGTCCCGTGGGGACAGAGTGATCATGACGGGCGGAGCCCGTGGAATATCTTCAGTAATGACCCGCGACCAAGTCGGGGTCAGAAGCAGAGTGCGGAATAAGGTATGAAGTCTGAAAATGTGAGAAAGATAAGTCCCCCTCCAGAGAAGATCCGTGGTATAACCAGCTTCATAGGGGTCATCTGGCTCCCCTTCATCTGTTTCCTCAGACAACAGAATTCTCTTGTCAAAAATGGCATCAAGCCCTTCAATCAGTTCATCTATTTGTGGTGGCCACTTTGGTTCTGAAGGATCAAGAAACAGTCTATTCAATGCAATATACAGATCCCTTAAGTCAAACCATCTGTACCATTCACACTCCAGGTCTTGAAATTTCCTCCTTTTCATTGGCCGCAGAACCTCTATGGACTGGTACGTGAGCAACTCTGAACAATGTCTGGCCAGGTCTCTTCCATATATGTCATGGAGGTCAAAACAAGAAGTGATGACCACCGTGTTATCATGACCGATCACGGGCCCCTTGACAAAATGTGTGTATAAAGTTCATGTTAAGGGGTCCCGACCTTCTTTCCATGGCGTAGACATTGTCTCCCATATCTTCTGGCCGTCTTCATTTTCTTCCTGCTGAGTAATGTCGTGCCTCACTTTTCTTGGCCTATAGCCCAGGCCATTTCCAGGTGTCTTTCGGTTGTCCTTGATGGGCGTAGTTCTGTCTTGTAATTGCGTGCCCAGGCCCTTTCTAGGCTGATAACCACCCTTCATCATTATTTTCCAATCAGGGGTACTCATGCCCTTCCCTCGTTTTATGGCATCTAGTGGATAAGAAGTAAGAGTGGCGGCTTTTAAAGGATCAGCCACCGGATGGTAGACCTGTAATACCGACAGAAAAGGTTGTCGGCCAGGCGAAGAAGTTGGCTTGATATTCAAGGAGTAAGCAGCGGCAAGGATCGGCATGCTCGTAACTTTAATGATTCGTCCTTTGTAGGAAAATTTGAGGCACTGATGATTCGTAGAGGGAATCGCCTCAAGGGTTTTCATATAAGGACGACCCAAAATAGCATTCAAGGAAGGATCAATTTCTAAAATGTGAAATTCGACATCGGCATGACATACTGGGCCTAACTCTACTTTTAAATAGACCATTCCCAGAGGGGAACGGGTGGAGTTATCATAAGTTGTAACAGAGATAGGGCTAGGCAGCCATTTTTCTTTGAGTACACCACACAATTCAAGGGTCTTCGGAGGTAAGACATTAATTGAAACCCCTGTGTCGACTAGACATGCATCTACGGCCTTCTTACAGATATTGACCGTAATACTTAGAGCCATGCTTCTAGCTGTTGGTGGTACTAGTTTCGATGCATGAAATAAGATAGAGGGCTGATCCCCCTGAGGAACTAGTAGTGCGGCGATTTTCTCTACCGGTACGTCTTCGTTGACCATCACTTTTTGTAGATATTCCATCAGAGCCTCCTGATGGGTCTTCGATCTCTTTATCAATTCAAGCACAGAGATTCGTGCCGGTGTTCTGTCAAGATGTTTCAATAAGTCATATTGAGTGCCTGGCGCACTCTCATCATTATGCGCTTCCTCCGTCGGTTGTAATGGGCCATCTCTGACTGTTGATTGAGGAAAGACCTTATTGAAGATCCTCCCACTCCGAAGTACATGTTCTTCAGTTGTGGAAGGGCCAGGTGATAACTTGAGCACCGCAGGGCTAGTTGATGGTGTAGACAGTGTGGAGGGTTGGTATACGGGTGATGGCGTGGTGGTCGCATGGTACGGATGAGAGGCTTAAATGGTTGGATGGTGGAGGGGTAAGTGGTCGATGCAGATGAAGTGGGGAATGGCATGCGGAGTAGAGTTTTAGATGGTTGTATGGTGTTTGGGTAAGCGGTGGTGGTAATGGGTGATGTAGGGAGTGGTACACGGAGTAGTGATTTGGATGGCATGAGGGATGCGTAATTAGCTTGCGGGGGGTTGTTTGATGGAGGCGTGGTGGCGTAGGGAGCAATGGGTTTAAGGAAAGCGGGCGGTGGTGATGGGTTAATGGGAAAGTGGGCGAGTGATATGCGGGTGTTGGTATAGGTGTGATGGTAACGGGCTGTGGTCTAGGTATGTGGATGGTGCGGCGTGGTGGTTGTTCTGCGGTGCTCGGAGTGTGGCCTATTGAATAAATAGAGGAAGAGTCCTCTATCTTCCACTGTTGCCCTCGATTAGCCGCATACCGGCTATTTGTTAAAATGGGGGCAACTTGGTTCTTGTTCTGGTGCTCCGGGAGTGGGTTTTGCACTATACCCATGTTTGGCGGCACCGCTGCCTACGCTGGTGCTCTTGGTTGTTGTTGCTGCTGTTGTTGTTGTTGTGGTCTTCTCGCCTTTAAGGCGGATATGTACTTCTTCATTTCTTCCCAGTCGATACCTCCCTGCTCGTTGAGATCATAAATATAATCTCAGAATTGAAAGCATGTGTCTATGGTGTGTCCAGGTTGCCTGTGCAAATAACAATACCTGGAAGTGTCGGCATTTTGGGGCCAAACAGTTTTTTCTCTTGGAAGAACCAAAGCATTGGCTGCCATTAAAGCACTGAAGATATCTGATAAGGACTCTGGAAGAACTGGATATTTTGCCCTTTTCGGGCCTGGAGGCTTCCTCTGCTGATTATAATCAGCAGGAGGTGGTACATTGTGGTATGTCGGCGGTGCGCGCGGCTGGTATTGCTGCTGTTGTGGGAACTGATACTGTAATTGCCGTTGTGGCTGCTGTTGTGGTTGTTGGTTCGGCTGCTGAGGCCGTTGGTACTGAGGCTGCTGATACTGTGTGTTCGGCTGCTACTGTCTGTAACCCTGCTGGTTTGGCTGTTGCGGCCACTAGTACTGTGGTTGCTGATTCCTGACAAATTGGGGCTGTTGTTGTTCATGCTACTAACCTGCACATGGGAGAGCGTCCCCTCAGTAGTTGGACCTGTGCTAGGAGAATTTGGCACGGCAGGCTTCCGAGGTGGAGGCCTACTAGGTCGGTGAGGATCAAAGACACTAGAGAATGTAACATCCTTGAAAGCATTTTGGCAATACCGTGCTCTTTCATAGAGCTCTGCCATACTGGTCAAGTTGTTCAGGGCGAGGACTAACGTAAACTGAGGTGTGGCATTAGAAATTAACATCTTTACTTGTTCTGACTCAGACAGATGATCTTTCACTTTTTCTGCCATGCCCCTCCATCTATCAGCAAAACTGACGAACTCTTCGTCGGGTTTCATTTTTTCTGCTATCAAATCAGTAATGGATAAAGAGGGGGCAACTCTATCCTGGTATCGTTGAATAAACTTTCGTGATACGAAACCGTAGTCCTCTACTTCAGCAGATTCTAAAGAAAAGAACCATTCGAGGGCTGGTCCCTCCAAGGATTTCCTGAACAAAAATGCCAACGACCTCTTGTCGTTTTACCAGAAAGATGACTCATACATAAACTCCTTCAAATGAGTGAAGGGGTTACCAGTACCGTTGTATTTTCGGTACACTGGTGTAGGTGCTGAAAATGCTCGTGTGATTAACATGAAAAATCTATGTTGTTTAGTGTAAACTAACCTATTAAAAATAGCAACTAAGTGCAGTGATCGCCAGAAACTTTTGACTTAAAAGTTTCAAAAGAGAGTTTTGATCGCCTACCTGTTTGAACGCAGAAGATGTCGAATCCTTGATTCCCCTCCTTCAGCCGGCTGAAGAAAGAGAGCCCTTTCTTTGTTCTTTTGTTCTTGCTGTTGAGTTTGAGGTTGAGGATCGTCCAGAAGTCCTTCTGGCTTTGTGCTTGATTTCCCCTTTTGATTCTCTTGTTGTTGTTGAGTGCAGCAGAAATAGAGAGAAAACGAAGGAACAATGATGATGAGAATTTTAAGTAGAAGCAATATTCAAACTGATCATGATATTAAGCATATAATTGAACATCAAACTTACTTGTTTAAATGGTTTTGAAACCCCTTAAAGTAAATAGGTTTTGAAAGATTGATGCTGTGTTGTGTGTTGCATGAAGTGATTATGAAGAATGAAAAGATTGATGAAAATGTAAATGCAGAAATGAAACACTTATGCCCAATGGTTGAAGCCTTGAAAGGATGAAGATTCTTGAAAGGACGCCGACTTCTGGAAATGGCAGCGCTCCGACGTTCCGACGTTGTTGCTTCGATCTTCAACTCCCTATAATAATGCTCTCTCTTTTCTCAATAGGGCTCAACTCAACCTTTTTACTCTTCAAGATGCAAGGTATTTATAGGCTCCTTCTGCGTTCGCGATTAACATAGAAAAATCTAGGATTTATCTATCTTAACTGACAGATAAATACTGATTAATTCATCTTTATCTGTAATTATCTAAAACGCGTCCATCTTGGCTGACGCCTTTCAGATTAATTTAAGATAAGGATAAATATCCGGGAAAACTTATCTTTATCTTTATTAGATAAAACGCGTCTACGTGTGTAGACGTCTTTTAAACTAATTAAGATAAGGATAAACATCCGGAAGAGAAGTTAAAATAGCCTAGGAAACCTAAAACACGTCAGCCTTCAAAGACGCCTTTTAGTTAATAAATAAATTGATTAAAATTCAAATTTAAACGTTAAAATAGGAATAAACTCTAAATGGCGTCCACATGGGTCGACGTCTTTTAGACTTCTTTATATTTTAACTGAAATTTGAGCTAAAATCAATTTAATTGATTAACTTAAACATGTCTGTTAAACCCGATACTCAAAAATATCAATAAAAATTAATCAATGATTAAATATCAGACCATTTTGAGGCATTATTATATGATATGAAATTTACTCGAAATTACGTCAAAATTAGCGTGTCTACAACTGGCATCTCAGAGAGCGGCAAATGGAACACAGGCAGACTTGGCAAGTTAATCTCAGGTGCGACTTTAACTCCCATAATCTTCTGAAGGTTGTTGAACTGTTCGTCCATACGCTCCATCTTTGCAAGCATAGCTTGTATTGTTGGATCAACCTGGGGAGGAGGTGGAGGTGGAGGTACATGATTGTCCTGTTGCCTAGAGTATGTAGGGCATGGGGGACAATAGAGTTGAGGTCCGGCAGAGCTTCCGCCATGCCCGAGGGCATTTTGGTAAGTAGGCGTCAGCGGCCTGACCGGTTGCCTCGAAGAAGAAAGTTGTGGCCAAGCTGGCTGAGAGGTTAAGACTTGATGGCCTTCCATGACCTGGGGAATGAAGGAAGTATGATGAGGAGGAAGTTGAGGAATGACAGGGGGAGCCGCAGGATTCGGCTCAGCAGACTGCATGGGCGTCTTCCCCTTCAAAATAGATTGGATTGCCTCGAACTGTCGAGGATCTAGACGGGAGGCAAGAACTCCCAAAGCGTTCAATAGATCCGAGGGATCGAAGGATGAGGGATCATTCGGGTTCATGCCCCCCTCGAAAATAGGATTAGGAATCGCATGCACATGCGGAGGAAGATCATAATATTGATCATGAGCACAAGGAAGAGGGGTTTGTTGGTTTCCCTCGTATCGAACTGGATAAGAATAGGGATTACGGGGGGCATCAGCATCTCCCCCGCTTTCAAAGTAGTAATCAGACTCAAGAGGGGCATTAGCATCTCCCTCGTAGTTGACTAGGGCATCTGGAGCCATGCTCAAATCCTTACCTGATCGAAGTAGCATGATATTAGATTTTTTTCAAAGATTTGCAGACGAGTTGCGCAGAGATTAAGCAATCAAGTGGATGTTTAACGTTGTTTCAGGATTCCTTGTTGGGTTATTTGGATTCAATTAATCACAAATTCACTCAAGGGGTAGGATCCTAGTTTCAGTTCAATTTCCGCCGTTATACTCTATGGCTTTCTCTCACAACGTTATGAAAATCTAACCAGGACTTTGATTAGTACAACCAGCCCGATGAACAAGGAGGAATACCTTGATTTTGGGGACTTACGGAGGTCTTTAACGCCAACCACTCTAGTCTGATTGAGGGACCGACCCAATCAGAGAGAGGTGAAGACGTCAAGAAGGGTGTTCCTAAGAGAAGAGGAGGGAGTTAGCCCTAGTGCGTATGACCTGTGGTCTGTATGGCCTCTAATGCTTATTACGTAATGTGTAGTAGCAAGCAGATCATAAATCTGAGAACTGAAGAAAAAAACAAGAAACTGCCTGAATCGCGTCGTTGTTGGTCGACGCTATTCAAACAGAAACTTATGTTTTTCCGCAGAAGCTCAAGCAGTAGACAGCAGGGAAATTGGCCTGAAAGGCGTCTGGGTTCGGCGACGCGGTATGCAACGTGTCGCTGTTCCTGGACGCTTTTCAGGTCGCATAATCAATACTTTAGGAGGAATTTCTGGATCAATTCCTCCTCAAACAAACATGACGAAAGAAGTAAATAATTAGCTAATGAGAATCTTTTTTATTTCAATTTTTAACAGGATGATTTATCATGTAAACAACAAAATATTCAATCAATCACACATGCTTCTTATCACAAAAACAGCTCTTCAATCAATCAAACGGGGAGGGAAAGATCTTGTCACAGGAGTGTGCACGTGGTGCACGTGATAATAACAACTAAACTAAAAACTCACCGATCGGTGAGGGCGTGTCGAGAGACACAGGTGGTGCACCGTGGGTGCCCGATTGATGAAAAGTAAGAACAAAGATTAAAAGATGGCGAGACCAAGTCCCACCGTGATCGCCAAAAAGCTGTGAGTGCTCAAATTAGGTGTGTGATTATCATGAAAATTTATGTTGTTTATGTGACAAATAAGACCTATTAAAAAACTAAGTGAATGTGATCGCCAGAAACTTTTAACTAAAAAGTTCCAAAAGAAAAGATTGATCGCTACCTGTTTTGGATGTGGAAGATGTTCGAGTCCTTGATTCCCCTCCTTCAACCGGCTGAAGAAAGAGAGCCCTTATGACTTTGTTCTTACTTTAAATGCTTATCGGACTTTGAGGATCATCCATATTTCTTTTTCCTTGTTGATTCTTTCCTCTTTATTTCCTTTTGTACCTTTGAACCATACAAAAAAAATAGAAGAAAGATGGAACAATAAGAACTCAAATAGACGTAATATCTATTCCAATAGAAATTCTAATCATGCAACTAAACAAATGAACTCACTTGTTTGTTGGTCTTTTAAACTCCTTTAAAACATGGATTGGAAAATAATGCTAATGAGTGTGTGTTGCATGGAGTAATGTGATAAAAATGTGATGTCAATATGATGTAAATATGAGAAAGATGTAGAAATTAATTAAGAACTAAGTTGAATAGCCCGTGAAAACCCTTGGTTCTTGAAAGTTCTTGAAAGGACGAAGAAGTGATGAAGAAAGGATGTAGCTTGCTTCAAGACTCTTGGAAGTAGCAGCACTTCGATCCTTCAGCGTTTGGACGTCGTCGTTTCTAAGAATCGTTCAAAATTATCACTAATCTTTCACGAATTATCACTAAAAAATTATCACTTTAATCACTAACTTTTTAATGACCAAGGGGTTGTATATTTATAGGCTTTTCATCCGCAGTTATTAATGGATTAACATAAAAGAATTTGAAGTTTATCCAACTAACAAATAGATAAACACATATTAATTCATCATTATCTGTAATCATCTAAAACACGTCGCCCATGGGAGACGTCTTTTAGCTTAATTAAGATAAGGATAAACATCCGAAAAAAGAGACAGAAACAGTTTAGGAAACTTAAATGGCATCGTGCATTGAAGACGTCTTTTAGCTAATTAATCAATTAATTAAAATTCAAACTTAAAAATCAAAATAAGAATAAAATCTAAATGGCATCTATACATGTCAACGTCTTTTAGACTTCTTCATATTTGATTAAAATTTGAGTTAAAATTAATTTAATTAATTAACTTAAATTATGTCTGTCTGACCCAATACTCTTTAGGTAATTAATCCAGAAAGATTAATAAAAATTAACTAATTATTAAATATCAGACCATTTTGAGGCATTATTATATGATATGAAATTTACTCAAAATGATGTCAAAATTAGCGTGTCTACAGTGCTTAGGCCATTCAGTTGCGGAATTTGCTCGCATGTCTATCGTTTGTTGATTTCGTCTCCAGACCTATCAGAATTTACTGTGACAATTCTACTGTGGTCTTTTTCTCTAAGAACAATAAGGCATCCAAAGGCGATAGAGTATTGGATATTAAGTATTTTGCTCTTAGAGACAAAGTAAAGAATCATGAGGTGTCTGTAGAACATATTAGGACCGATTTTATGATTGTTGACCCACTCACGAAGGGACTACCTGCTAACATTTTTTGTGGTTATGTGATTCGGATGGATCTTGTCAGTTCTCTCGATACGTTATAACATTTTCAGTTTGACACATACAGTTATTTATGATCATATTTATATCATGATTCTTCTATTGTTTTCTGCCTATTCTATTTGTTGTATATACATGTTGGTTATGGATTATGGCTGGCAGATTATATGTTTAAGTGGTGATCAACGGATAAACATTAGGTTTGAGTTTATCTACAGTTTCATATTTGGTATTCAGTTATAGTAAGTTGGTGACATTGTGGTACATGGACGGAAGTGTGTAATTGAATGCATTTATCGCCATGACCCCTGTCATTTGATTTACTATTCTTGAATTCTTAAGATTCTGTTAACTGGAAAGGTGTGTAGTTTTGTTTTATCGTGCGCACATACCGAGTTTCTATCTTAAGGTGTATGCCCATGATGTCAAATCTTCAAGCGTCTTTTTGAAACTATATATGTTTATACTATTAGTATGTTTTCAAAAGAAGATTTGATGTATTTGAGACAAGTTGGACCAAGTGGGAGAATGTTGGATTTTTCCTTATTAGGTGGTCCATTTGTAATTATTCGGGCTACACAAATACACATCATTAGGTCCAATTAATAGAATATGGTTATTGGGCTTAACCCATTAGGATCCCTATAATTGGTGAGATCCATTTAAGGTTAAACGGGACTGATCCCTCCTCTCTATATAAGAAGCCTATGACTCCCCATCAAGTCATACGCATCAACTGAGATAGGGAGAGGAAATCAGAGGAGTTCGTGCTCGGGTTGCACGGATCTCCACGTCCGGTGTTCATGTAGTATTCGCGAGACTCGTGTACGTGTGGGGATCGACTCCGATGTCGTTTTCTTCCTCTCGTTAGGGATGACTTCTGCTGCAGGTATTCCTAAATCCCTAACATGATCCCCTTCAGTTCCGCACATATTAGAGCCAATGGTCAAGGTATTGGAAGCTTATTGAATCTTAGGGACCGCAATGAACCTAGCAATATTGTTGCTACGGTGAAAATTAGCGGACAGTTTTGACAAGATTTATGTTTCGCTGTCCAAAGGAGATTGAGATTCTCTACTCCACATTTCTTACTTTGTAGAAGTCTAAAACAAATATACATATGTCTTAAAGATCTTGAATCAATGACATGAAGCAGAGTATAGATAGATGATGTAGAAAAAGTAGAGTAGAAGATTTTACGAGACCTGTGAAAAAAATTTCCCTCATGTTTTTTACTAAATTTTTAATTTTACTCACACATTTTCATTTTAGTTTAGCCTCAATTTGATTGCATAATAGGTTACTCTGGAATTATTTATCCGGAATAGCGTATACTAGAATAAGAGGTGCTTAGCTTTGATAATTCTGTGGGACCTACTGGCGGAATAAGAAGGATAAACAATGTTTAGGTCTAGGGTCAAATTGCTTATTCTTCTTATTCTCCGAATAAGCTATTCTGTACCAATATAAGTCATTCCGTTTGTCAAAGCTAAATTAAACTTATTCTTCTTTATTCTTCTCCTATTCTCCAATCAAAGTGGGAGTAACAGTTTTGCTTTCTTGTTTTCACGGCACCCTTGTTAGTATTTCACATTATACATAGTTAATGAGTTAGTTTGAAAATAAATATATATGCAACACATCTCTTTTATAAAGTATTGGGGCCTACCTTACCTCAAGCATAACTCATCCTGAACACCTCAATATAGAAGAAGAAGAGAATCCCACAATCACCAATCCCAGGCCGGCACCTGCATTGCATGGATGGGCCTCGAAGAGGGAGTTCGGCAAAGTCTTCAGATGGCCTGACCTGCTCAGTCTCGACTGCACGCAGAGCCAGGAGAGAAGGTTGACTGGCCTTGCCTGCTCCCGCCAGCTGTTGAGACGGGTGAAATCGTGACTGTAGGGTTTTTCTCCTCTGGGGTTGATCCCAAGCCTCACCTCATATGTTCGTCCAGCTGATCCATATATATGTAACCAAGGAGATCCTACTCTGAACACAAATCAAACACTTCCACCCCCTCAGTTTTCCAGCCTCCCCACCACCATAACGAGATAAGGCCAGCCTAGCGAGATGGAGAGGTCACTGACACCAATCCAGCTTCTCCAGGCCGCCATCATCCCCTTCCTAACCCTAACCCTAGCTCCCTGCTTGCTGTTCTCCGCCTCCACCATCGCCAACCTACTACAACAGTTACTTTCGCAGCTCCCTTCTGTCCTCCTGGACCACAAGATACTGGTTTTCTCCCTCTCATGGTGCTCCCTTGTGCTCCTTATTGCCTACCTCTCCACCCGCCCCTGCCCCGTCTTCCTCCTCGACTATTCCTGCTACAAGCCCGACCCCGACCGCCGCTGCAGCTACGAGGTCAGCGAGTACTTCGTGCGGCGCAGCCGGCGATTCTCCCCCATCAGCGAGGAGTTCACGCGCGAGATCTACCAGAAGTCCGGCCTCGGCGACGAGACCTACGCCCCTCCCTTCATCTTCGAACACGGCAGCGAGGCCCGGCTCGCCTCCGCGCTGCAGGAGGCCGAGGAGGGCATGTTCTCCGCCGTGGACTCCCTGCTCTCCAAGGCGCTGCTCCATCCCTCCCACATCGACGTCCTCGTCGTGGCCTGCAGCATGTTCTGCCCCTGCCCCTCCCTCACCTCCATGCTCGTCCGCCACTACGGCTTCAAGCCCTCCATCAAGACTTTCAGCTTCAGCGGCATGGGCTGCAGCGCCGGGGGGGCCGCCATCGACGCGGTGGCTAAGATCCTGAAGCGGCGGCCAGGCTACGCCCTGGTCGTCACCACCGAGAGCACCAGCCTCAACTGGTACTTCGGCGACGACCGCTCTATGATCGTCACCAACTGCATCTTCCGGGTGGGCACCGCCGCGGTGCTGCTCACTAGCGACCCCGCCAGGCGCGACGCCTCCAAGATGGAGCTGGTGCGGACCCTGCGCACCCACCACGGTGCTGACGACGCCGCCTACGGCGCCGCGCTCCAGCGGGAGGACGAGGACGGCAACGTCGGGGTGGCGCTCACCAAGGACCTCGTCCGGGTGGCGGGCGCCGGCCTGCGCGCCCACATCGCCACCCTGGCTCCGCGGGTCCTCCCCGTCTCCGAGCTCCTCCGCTACGCCTTCGCAGTGGCCCGGTCCGCACTGCTGCGCAGGAAGGGGGAGGAGGCGACCGGGAAGAAGCCGCAGGCTGCGCCGCATGTGCCAGACTTCACCAAGGCGTTCGAGCACATGTGCCTGCACCCGGGGGGGAAGGCGGTGGTGAACGCGGTGGGGAGGCTGATGGGGCTGCCGGAGGTGGTGGTGGAGCCGGCGAGGATGACGCTGCACCGGTTCGGGAACACGTCGAGCAGCTCGGTGTTCTACGAGCTGGCCTACTTCGAGGCCAAGCGCCGGGTCAGGAAGGGGGACCGGGTGTGGATGCTGTCGTTCGGGACAGGCTTCAAGGCCTGCAGCCTGGTGTGGAGGACGCTGCAGAACTCGCACTACGACCCGGACAACCCCTGGAACGACTGCATCTGCCGGTACCCCGTCTTGCCACCACGAGCTGCCACTCTTCGGATGCAGGGTTGAACAACATGGTGTCCTCTCAGTGCATCGTAAGAAGAGTACTAGACTAATACAGTAACTTGATCAACTTTAAGATTTCACTTACGTACTCGCGAGCTTAATTTGTTGATGATTCAGCTTGGTTCGGAGATCATTCTGGAGTGTTAGAGTCTAATTAATCCTCTTAAGTACTGAGAAGATTCAGAGTTGTGCATGCCTGCATGCCTGCATGCATCAGTGGCTGGCTCAAGTGATGTGTTACGGATTCAGATAGGATGCTAGTTGCTGTTAGTGTGCGGAAGAACGTTGGAAGCTGGGAAGGGTAGGTTCTCGTCGCCTCACATCGATGTTGCCCTAGTTAAATGCTCCATGTTGCACCAGTCTCTTGCTGGCTGTGTTAAGATTTAAGCTCTACAAGCTGTCAGTTGTCTCTGTACTGTGTCTGTTTGTTTTTGAATTATGCTTGATGCGGATTGAGATCACCTGGATTTATTTTGAGTCAGATTTCTCTCAGATCTAGACTGGTCAGTTTAAAAAGGAGGCAGTGGGGTCCGTGAGCTGTTCAACTCGTCGAGAATGAGATTTTTTTCAAAATCCTGTCTCTCTTCTCTTTCTTTGCACTGATCGGATTAGGTCCAGTCGTACACTGAGAGGAATCAGGCTCATCTATTTTATAGATCTTTCTCAAAGCCCTTCAATCTCATTGGAAACAAACGCAACTCATTACTAGAAACAATTTGAGTTTATTAATAAATATTATTTTTAAATATTATTTTTCCCCAGTGAGATTTTAGGGTACTTCTTAGAAAGGGTCCATAGAATGGGTCCAAATAATTTCATTCTTGTTGCTACAAGCTTGTTAGAGAATTGGGATCCTCTCATTATTTACTCTAAAAGTGCGAGGGTTATTTTGTAAAAATGTTTTGTCTGTGCGGGTGTGGCCCAGAGGGGCCATTGGCCCTCTTCCGTGGGAGGAGGAGGTCGGGTGCTCGACGATCACAGGGGCGAGCGGGTCGGGCGGGTTTTTTCGACGGATTTTTCTGCTCGGTTGGGTGCAGTGTTGTTCGCCCCCAAGGTCATTTCTTGATGGGCTGGTTGCTGAGGTTCGCTCCTTGCCGTTGCACTGTAGATCAAAAAAAAAAAATTGAAAAAAAGTTTTGCATGACTCTTAGGTCCCGTTTGGTATCGGGATAGAAAAGGAGAAGAATAGAGATAAATTAACCTAGATTAATTTATCCTTATCCTTATTCTGTGATGTGTTTGGTATGTGAGGGGATAAGAAAAAAGTTAATCATATTCTCTATTTGGTGAAAATGAGCACAGTATAGAAGATAAGTTGTGAAAAAGACATTGCTACCCTTCTAATCTAAAGTAACATGGATATTATATTATTTTATGTAATATAACTATATATTCAATATATATGTAGTATATTAAGTGTAAATATTTTTTTATTTTTTATTACTCGTATCATGATAAACTAAATATACTTAATTCAAGTTATTGAATTTAATTATATTTTAAAGACACTCAATTTATACTACACATAATTAACATATAATTAAAATATAATAATATATGAAATAAACTTAATAGTATTATTCAATATAGTAAATGAACCATTATTAAAGTTAATTATATTATTATTTTATAAATCCGATATAATACTAATGTCTATTAGTATTAATACTAGTATGTAAGTACTAATACTAATCTAAGATAATAATATATGTATTATATTATATAATAATCTATTAAAATATTTATTAGTGTTATTTAAAATAATAATGTATATTATTATATTTCATATAAAATATATTAAAGATGCTTATAGATTTATTTAAGTATTATATATTATTTTAAGCATTATTGAATTAAAGTATATATTAAAGTATATATTAAAGTACACATTATGTCATTAGCTAGTAATGAAGCCGTTATTGAATTTAAGTATATTATTTTATAAATCAAATGTAGTACTAATGCTTATTAATACTAATATTAGTATGTAAGTACTAATATTACTAATATAAGTACTAATATTACTAATATAAGTACTAATATTAATTTAAGATAATAATATATGTTATTTTATAATATATAATAATATATTAAAAAACTTATTAGTACTATCTAAGATAATAATATATATTATTATATTATGTATAATAATATATTAAAGATGCTTATTACTATTATTTAGTATAATAATATATTCCATCCGTATTGGCTTGATTCATATTTCTATTTAATGACATAATGTCATTAACTAGAAATAAAGTTGTTATTAGAGTTAATTATATTATTATTTTAAGAATACGATGTAATACTAATACTTATTAGTACTAATACTAATAATTTAAGTACAAATACTAATTTAAGATAATAATATATGATATTATATTATATATAATAATATATTAAAATACTTATTAGCACTATTTAAAGATAATGATATATAAGATAAATATAATAATATATTCTATAGGTGGTATCGATTTGATTAAGAATTTTATTTAATAATATATTTAACGTCATTAGATAGTAATAAAATAATTATTAGAGTTAAATATATTATTATTTTATGAACCAAGAGAAGGGGCAAATAAGGGTAACAATGAGGTTAAGGGGCAAGGATAAGTCATTCCACCTTTTTGGTGGAATAAGTTATCCCCATATCTAACCCCAAAAATGGGGTTAAGCTCCTTTATCTCTATTCTCCTTAACCCCTCTTATCCTCGTGACTTTTTGCAATACCAAACGAAGAACGGGGTTATCCCTGGCTTATCCCGATACCAAACGGGACCTTATTGACTCAGTCAGTAAACTTTTTCACTGGAATCGGTTTAATTTCCTATTAGACGTTTGCGCGAGGGCATAAGAATCACATCAATTAAGAAAAGAGTACTTTTGAAAAAAGGTACAAAAGAGGAGGGAATTTTCCAGTCAAATTTGTACGTATCACTTAATGCCGAGTGAATCCACGTGAACAAAAACTCTCCTTTTTTTAGAAGGAATAATCGGAGATGAGATCCTCTACAAATTCTCTTTTTGAACTTGTGTATCCTCTCTGATATGCTCTGATATGAAAATAAGAATAAACAAGTCATTTGTTATGACAGAATGGACAAGTTTCAAATATACCTCATTTTCATATGAGTGATGAAAACATATAATAAGTTAGAGAAAAAGATCTAGTAAATCTCATTTTAAATAATTGAAAAACAGAAAAATGAAGAAAGTGAAGAATTCTTAATCACTCGTACTCATCGCACGTGCGTGGCACCCAAGCATTTGCATTTGTTATAGTTTTCTTCTCTCTTCTCGTATCGAGGCCTCGTCTAAGGAAAGGGTATAGGAATGCAGTTGAAGACACAACTAGATCTATCCTTCTATAATAGTTCATTGCAAAAGACAACTTTACCAACACTGTCATAGTGTCATGTGCTTATGTTTGCAGCAGGCTCGACTGGTCTGCAAATTTAAGGCGGCATGGGAGAGGGGATCTCATTTCCGCTTTTGTCCCCACTTCTCTTTTCTCTGTGAGTAGGAATGTAAATAGTATTTGAAAATTTATTTATCTATTTTTTGTCGAAGCTTAAAGATTATAAAAAGATACAGGTTAAAAGATAAAGACACCATCTCTATCTAAAAAATTTAGGATAAATATAAAGATATACCTTTTTTCGAATCCGATTACCTAAGTATCTTTTCGTTTTCTTTCGCTCATCTTTCTATTGATTGTATCTTCTTTAAAATTTTCATCTCTGAACGAAATCTCCAATCATGTACTTGCATAATTATATACCTTATTGTCTATACTATTCTTTTAACTCTTTTTCTCCCTCATTCACTAGTTTGCAAGGTTTATTCTGACATCTATGTCACGTGATTTATAATTAAATTTATAAAATTTAAGGCAGCATGGGAGAGAGGGATCTCATTTTCGCTTTTGTCCCCACTTCCCTGTTCTCTATGAGTAGGGATGTAAATGGTACCTGAAAATTTATTTATCTATCTTTTTTCGAAGCTTAAAGATCATAAAAAGATACATGTTAAAAGATAAAGATACCATCTCTATCCGAATAATTTAGGATAAGTATAAAGATACATTTCTTTTCGAATCCGATTATCTAAGTATCTTCCCATTTTCTTTTGCCGTATCTTCTTTAAAATTTTCATCTCTAAATGAAATCTCCAATCATGTACTTGCATAATTATATACCTTATTGTCTACACTATTCTTTTAACTTATTTTCTCCTTCATTCACTAGTTTGCAAACTTTATTCTGACAGATGTCACGTGATTTATAATTAAATATATAAAAATTAATTAGAAAGAACTTATACATATGTATATTTTGAAAGTAGAATTCATTCATGTCCTATAGACATGAAAAAAATTAAGTTTATTTTTGCACATAGTATTATCCAATAATCTAACTATTATGTATCCATTTCCAATAATTTTTGATAATTTTAAAAGATAAAGATACAAGAAGATCAGAATAAGAATAAAGATAAAAATACACATATTACTTAAAAGATAATAATAAGGATAAAACCATTATGCAATCCTATATGTATCCTTGTACATCCCCATCTATCAGGTGTACCACAACTTCCTTCCACCTTCACCTTGGCTTGCATGGTCGCTTGCTAGTAAGGGGGGATATCTCTTACAAATCATAAAATTCAGGTGTTGAGTTTGAAGGGGGCTAGTTCAAGATCATAAGTACTGGCCACAATTGAAATTATCCGATGTAAGACTATTATATAGCCGCTCCAACATTTCTCTCACGGCCAAGATAGGCCGTGGAAATTAGATAACAAGAGGTGACGCAAATTAGAAGATAAAGTTGGATCAGACTCTGTTCTGATACCATCTTACAAACCACAAAACTCGGGTGTTGAGTTTGAACGGGTCCAAAATCATAAGCACTGGCCACAACTGAAATTATCCGATGTAAAACTATTATATGACTGCTCCAACAATATCCGGCGATGGCACGCATTATTGGTACTTCAAATAGAGATGGAGACAAAGCTGAACAGCGGGTCCCTTTGCCATGCATGAATTTTTGTTTTATTTTTTTTATCAAGTGATTTCAATTGATCGAATATGTATATGTACATATCTAAGGAGAGTATTGTTCTCGGTGAAAAAATAATATTTTTTTCTTGTAGAGATATTTTCGCACAGGCCAATATTCAGATGACAGTTCGAGTCCAGGATCATCTCAGAAAAAATGATGATCTTGAAGTCCCCCTCCATACTGTTTGAAGTTCCTATGTGTCCAATTTTCGGCAATTGTTTTCTTATCTTCTACTATGTTCGTGTTTTTATGGACTGTGTATGTTTCATGTTTTTGTATATGTTTTCGTATTTCTTGGTCATGCTTTGTATTTGTGGTTATATATATTGTTGGAGCGGTTATATGATAGTCTTACATTGGTTAATTTCAGTTGTGGCCAGTACTTATGATCTTAGGTCCCTTCAAACTCAAACACCCGGGTTTTGTGGTTTTTAAGATGGTATTAGAGCAGGAGCCTGGCTTAACTTTATCTTCTCAAAATTTATCTTCTAAGTAGTGCCACCTCCTCTCATTTAATTTTCACGGCCCATCTCGGCCGTGAGGGAGAGTGTTGAAGTGACTATATAATAGTCCTACATCGGTTAATTTCAATTGTGGTCAGTACTTATGATCTTAGACCTTTCAAACTCAACGCCCGGATTTTGTGGTTTGTAAGATGGTATCAAAACAGAGTCTGATCCAACTTTATCTTTTAATTTACGCCACCTCTTGTTATCTAATTTTCACGGCACATCTTGGCCGTGAAGGAGAGTATTGGAGCGGCTATATAATAGTCTTACATCGGTTAATTTCAGTTGTAGCCAGTGTTTATGATCTTGGGCCCCTTCAAACTCAAACACTCGAATTTTGTGGTTTGTAAGATATATGCCATCCGTTGTAACATGTTTCTTCGTGGTTAAATGAAAGGCAACTCTTTTATTGATTGAAAAAAAAAAAAATCTTTGTAAAAAAAAGTCACACAAACTACATAACTTAGCAAAAGAAATATTTCTTTGTCTGCGACCATCTTTGGATCCAAGGCCACCTACCCATATAAAGAAATCAACAAGTACCAATTGTACTACAACTAATTGGTGGTCATAAACCTCTATTAGACGCACAATTTTTGGATTGGTTCGTCCACTTTACTGTGACTATAGATGGAATGAAATCTCTTTGATAAAATTCACCTCCACTTCTTTACAATTGAGGCAATTAAAATTTTGTCTGATTTGAAGATCACAAGATCCGATGACATGACAAAGAAAGATCATAACATGCTGTTACGTCATTAATTTGACATTGGGTACAGCACAAATATCGATATATCCAGAATGTCTTCTCTCTTTTTCTGATAAAAAAACAAAAAAGACTCCTGATGGATGTTGACAAGCCTTTCTCATATTAAAAGGACTGTTGTGCTGAGAAGCTTTCCCATTTTAATTTCTTGCCCATTTAATAGTAAAAAAAGAATTCGACAGCTTTCTTACAAATTTTCCCATTTCTCAGCATGTCAGCAGAGTAGCAATCTTCTTGGACTGATACTTGCAGCATCCCTTCTTTTCTTTTCTTTTAATTTGTTTTAAGATCGAATTGTTTATGTCCATACAATTTGTTTTAATTAGATAATTCACAAAATTTTAAGAAATCAAACACCGAGCCCCAATAAACAGTGAAAAAACATCTTCAATAGGCCGAGAACAATAAAAGAAGGTTCAGTTTTACCTTGTCCAATTGAAGCCAGGTTCTATGGACATCATGGACTAAACATTAAAAAAGTTTAAAAAATTATTTCTTTTATTGGCCTGCACCCCAGCTGTACATGTGGTGCAGCAGTATTAATAAACTAGACAGAGTGTAATGTAAAGCCGTTTATTGCTGCATCTGCATGAAGCGCGTTCATTTAATTCTGGTTGGCAGATATTGAATGCGATAATATGGTTCAGCCCTTTTGACGGGGATAGGTGAGAATTAATGAAATGTGTGATATTTAATTAACGGCCAACCTCCTGTTCGGTAAGCATTTATTCATCGGACGCCAACTTGGTGAGAATGTTGTCTTTTATTGCTTAAACAACATCAAAGATCAGATAAATATTCCAAATCTATGTAGATACAGTGCTTGGAGGGCATTTGGAGAAAAGAAGATTTCTCCAAAATTAACTTTTCCACAGGTATTTAAACTACAAGGGGAAGGAGCACTGACGACCACCGCAAGCCGTCTCCAAAACACTCGGTATAAGTTAGTGGCGACGACTTACTACACCCGTCGCTTTTATAATATAATATAACGAACGAACGTTGGCCATTCCTGACGTTGTTAAAACTCAATAGCGACGGTTGTATACAAAATTAATAGCAACCACCGGAGATCGTCGCTACAAAGTTAATAGCGACGGCTATGTAGCGTCGCGAATAACTTAATAAGACGGGCACTACCCGTCCCCAAAGAAATTTAAGAAATTTTAAAAAATAAAAAAATAAAGAAATTAGTGGCGGTGACTAGCATCGCTTATAAAATAATGTCAACGGACTCAACCGTCGCTATTAAAAATGAAAGAAATTAAAAAATAAAAGGCGACAGATAAAGCTGTCGCGGTAACATTTAATGAAACGGCTTGGGCCGTCGTTTTTAAGTTAACGGTGATGGTTTCAGTCGTTGCTATTAATTTTTTAAATTAAGATTTTTACTAGAATGTAGTGTTTTCTCAATTTTAAAACCTGTTAAATATTACAAATATATATTCACACACAAGTATATTTCACAAAACTACAACATTCAAATATTTAAACCTGTTAAATATTACAAATATATATTCACACACAAGTATATTTCACAAAACTACAACATTCAAATATGATAATGTCACCAATATAAGTAACTAAAAATTAAAATGCAAATATCACAATATACATAACAAAAAACATAAAGTAAATGTCAAGTTTTCTAACAAGCCAACAGAAATACATTATGAATTACTCATCCTCGCCAAAAAGGGACTCATCATCATTTTCTCCTCCATCTTCTTCGTCATCCTCATCTCCCCTTCCCTCTCCCTCCCCCTCCACATCGGTAGTTGCATAGCAGCAACAATGTCCTAAAATATTTGTACCTGCATCGCAGTGATTTGTGTTGCAACCATAACTTCCACATCCATCTGTTGGGCTACTAAGGTCGTGTTTGGCAAAACTTCTATTTGAAAGTTACTTTTGACTTCCATTTCTTACATAGAATGAGTTGAGGGAGAGAGATTATAACTAATTTTGATTTGTTACGAAAGTCAACTCTTTCATAATAACCTCGTTTTTTTTTCCAATCTTAGAAATTCTCCCCTTGTAGCTTTTGGTTGGAAGCCAGAACACAAAGAAAATACCATATAAATGATTTCCAAGATCTAATAGCTTCCATAAAAAATAACTAAATAGAAATACAAAAGTGCTTCCAGATAAAAATTGTGCCAAACACGGCCTAAATATTGTTGATATAATCTTCAATGACCTAATTTAGGTGTTAAAATCTCATACTGCTGTTGAGATTACCGTTCTAGGAGCTGGTGATACGTAGTGTTGTTGCTACTCCCCTCAAACGTGTCGTAGCAATTCCTCAGAGTATGTCCTCGACCCTCACGCTAGGTATGTCCAGATCTATCCTTCTCAAAAACTTAGAAGATCATCTCCTCAAGATTAAGTGTTGGGGGAGGAGTTACGCCATCTAATGCGTTGAGGGAGGAATGAGGGTCATCAACTGAGTCAGCTGATTCTGTAAATAATATAATATAGTTAAAATATAAATTATTTAAAATAATAAATTAAATCTAAAAATTATAATCATGATTACAACCACTTGGCATCGACTTTCTTCACACTGTCGTCTGGTTGCATCCTAGCTTAAGTCATTTGGAAAACCACTAGCTATTATTTAATTATGTATATATTTATTATAGTTAGCTAGGATATGTTATTAATATAACTATTATTTATTTAGCATATGCTATTAATATAATTATAACTAATTTAAATATTATCAAATTTAAATTATTATTCATTACATTTTTTTTCTTTTTAACATGAAAAATCAAAATAAATAAAAGGAATCTAAATATGTACTTAGTAATATTATAAATATGAATATGAATAACATTAAAATTTTAAATATATATATGTTAACATTTTTCAATTAATAATTGTATTAGTAATACAAATTAATGGTTGATGGATGTAAGGATGAACATTAAAGAACAATCACAAGAAATGTCCAAACCTCAAGATGACTTACCTAAAGAATAGATACAAGTCAAAGACCATCCCATAGACAAGATCATAAGTGATCTTAACTAATCAATTAGTAAGAAATTTAATTTATATGTCTACTTCATGATCATTAAGTATATATTTCAATATTTAACTTAGAAAAGAACACACTATGAGAGATACATAAAAAGATTAAATGTCATCGAAAACAAAGGTACCACACAACCATCATTTTCCTTTCCCTACTCCATTAAAATTTGCACACTTTGTCATGACAGTATAGATTCTTCGTGATGATGTTTTTCCTTAAAACCTTTGAAGAACTCCACAGTAAAATAGATTTGATAAAAATAAGGTCACAGTACAAAGTAAGAAAGTTTCTTAAAACTTAATGTCATTGTATGGTGCATAGTTTGAGTAGATTCGTATGTAGACTTAAACAAATAAATAAAGTAGATTTCAAAATTTAAAATTCATAAATTATAAGAATTTATATAAATTAAAACCTTATAGCTTTGAAATTTTCAATTATCAAAAGAAAATTGATCGAAAGTGAATAACAATAGTGATTTAAAATAACTTCTTATTATAATGACCACGATACCGAAAACTTTTTATTTCTATTTTTCTTTCTGATTTTTTATTTAATTGTGGAATGAATGCAAAAGCGAAAACACTTATTTCCATGTCTATTTCCATCTCTGATCAACCTTACAGGAATTGATAATTGAAGATATCATTTTCGTTACCGTCTCTGACCTGCTCGCAGCACTACTTCTCCTCGCCTTCCACGTCTACGTAGACGTATACTGACCAAATAAACTTGGATCCGCCGCGGGAGGCGACGAGGGAGACCGCAGAGGCGAAGGTTCCGCCAGACTCCGGTGAGGGCTCCACCAAGGGTCGGTGGACTCTTGCCTACCCCTTGGACGACGAACACGGAAGTGTTGCTTTCAATTTTAATAAACTTTGAATTGGGACTCTATATAAATACTCATGTGCATGGATGAAAACGAAAAAATGATAACATGAAATATCCGTCCTTATCTTTAGCTTATAGGACATGAGGTATCTTTATCCTTTTTATTGAGGATAAGAAAAAGAAAACAACTATTTCCGTAACCTGTAGCCGATTATTCATCCTTTTATATTATTATATTATACTTACGAAAACATATTTTATATGCCGTACTATAATCCTATAATATAACATAATTATGAAAACATAAAATGTTTTAAAAACTTTAATACATGTGGAAGTTAAGATAGATACTTTAATATATATACTTATATATGATATAGTACTTACCTTCTATATTTTCTTTCACATGTACTTAATAAACTTATTAATTTACTTTCTTCGTAAATTTGACTTCATTATGCTATATATTCATTCACATGATAAACTTGAAACTAGAAGCAATCATACTACTGCTTATTTTATGATAATCGTTGCATTTCATGTGTATAATGAGAATTTTATAATGTAATTTTTGTTGTTTAAAGATATGTAGAATTATATATCATCCAATAATTTAACCTTTATGCATCCATCTCTATTAACCTTTAAGGATGAGGATAAAAATAGAACAAAGGTAAAGTTAAGAATATACTTTTTATTTTAAGAATTAAGATAAGGATATAACTCTTATTCTCACCATTAAATAATATTTTTTCATCCCATCTCTTATGGTGTTAGGCTTCCGTAGAGAAGATAAGAGTTTCGTTTTATTCTTTAGAAAAGGCTTTGTTTTTAGAATTTTGAAAGATTATAAAGATTGTAAAGTAAATATCCCTTTTAAGCATTTAAAGGCTTTGAAGCTAGTGACTCATTGTATAATGTTTTCACAGCTGGCGCATGTTTTTCTCAATCATCGCTATCTATACACAGACATAATCCAACCACAAAAAAATCTGATTGCTTGCCTAGTTCTTCTCCCTTTCGTCTTCTTCTCTTACAAATTATAATACGGACAAGAATCTGGATCCCCTCCGTGTACTGGTTGATCAAATTCAATCAGTGCAATGAGAAGGAGGGTGGGGTCTGCTGAATTTTTCAACTCGGTGAAAAATATATTTTTTTTAATTTATTCTCATCTCTCTCACTGTACTGACTGAATTCGGTCAACCAATACACTTAAGAGATCTGATTCTAAGTATAATACTCTGTTGAAACTTTGTGAACATGTATACTTGCTGGTTGAATCGCTTCTTCTGCAATGGCATACCTGTAGACAAGTCGACACCCAAAAATCACTAGTAGGAGGGGGAGCAAAAGGGTGAGCTTTGCAAGAAAGGCTTCGATGCTCAAATCATTTTCAAATATGAGATAAGTAGCGGCTTCATATATCATGTTGAAATTATTCTTAAATCATTTTCATATAAAAGGCAGAAGCTTCCTTGCCACATGTCTTCTCATTGCCGGTGGAGCCGACCCAACCTTAATAAATACTTGCTACAACGGTGCAATGCTCGCACCTGTCCAATCAACTTTGATTGGACAGCTGCAGCAACAAATATTTTTTAAATTTTTAAAAATTCAAAAAGTTGAGATAATGTTAAAAGAGTCATTTATATATCTGATTAAAGATCGACCAGCTCCAAAAAATTAAAAGAACAGACGATCCTTTTTGTCTTTTAATTTTTAATTTTTTTTAAAAGAATCATGATCAAAAATCAGAAGATTCTTAAAAATAAAAAAAAATAGATGATCTTTTTCAGATGCCCGGACTCATCTCCTTTCCTTCCCTGCTATGCTCATCTCCTCCTCCAATCAGTCTTCTGGGAATCTGGCTTGTCACTTGTATGTTCTTCTTTTTCCCCTTCCCACCTCTTGGTCCTCATTTATGCCGCCTAGCAGCAATCGCATTGTGTTGGATCCTGTTATCTGCAGCCAGCCATTGTGTTCGTATCGTCATCCCTGTGAAGTGGCAGCAGTAACTTGTCCCTCTCATTGTTTGATGCTGACCAAATCTGGTCGGGATCCTTGTTTTCTAAATTTTCTTTTACAAGCCAGTCGTTTCAAACTCTGGTGCGTATGATGATTTCTGTTTATATTTTCACAACAAGGTGTTCGTGGATAGCGTAGATGCAGCATTGCCACCTGCAGTGGGGGAACTCGGTGATAACCTATTGGAACATTAGATGTTCGACGTTATGCCCAAAAGAGATGCGGATCAGGAAAACATCGGATTAATACGCATATTGTCTTTCTTGGCAAACATAAAAATGTCTAAAGTCTCAATTATTTTTAGCACTTTTTTGAAACAAGGTCCAAAATTAGACATAAAAAAAAAAGATTTCATACAGTAGATTTAAGTATTATCAAACGTCACCTTAGGATTGTTCCTGCCCCTCTGAATTTTCAAAAAAAAAAAAAAAAATTACTGCTGCCGCCATCTAACCTAACCTGATCAAATGGCGTTAGATGGCTGCTTGCTAGCGTTGAAGCAAGTATTTCTCGCCTACCTTTGCTCTGTCAGGCTGAGTCCTCATTTCTTTAACTTTCGGTATGAAATGTTCACACTGGGATGATCTTAGACTGCCAAGAACTATTGCGGGGACCTCGGGTGCAGGGTACATTATAAGAGACTCGAAAGGTACCATTGTTAGAGCTGGGGAAGTATTCCTAGGGTCAAAGTCTGTAGAAGAGGAAGAGATCATACCTTATGGAAAGGGCTCAAAGCAGATCTGTAGAGAGCAAAATGGTAATCTTATCATATGAACCGACTCCATACTTGGTGTCAATCTTGTTCACAGCAACGAGGAGCTGCCTGGGAAAATTGCTGACCGAACTCAAGGAATTAGAATGGTCCTGCAGTAGACCTTAAATACTTCCACTAAACATGAGAACAGAGAAACAAACAAAAGTCATCCAAGCTAGGATCAAAGGCAAAACTGAGCAACGGACCTAGGATTGCCCTCTGAGCTGCTATCCCACTGCAGAGGTCACGGGCCCTAAGCTCTACATCAAGAACTAAACTGCATTTTAGACACCAAAAAGAGAACAGATATGTCATCTACAAAAGAAAATGAGAAAATCACTGAAGCTTGCTGTCCGACATCGCCTCCTACTTAAACATAATTTTCTCCCCTGGTCTTTTTTCTTCAACCTAGAACCATTAACACAAGCTGGAAGTCACTAAAGATTGGAGGTCTTGCCGAAACTTCTGAGCTGTAGACGACCAAACCAAGCCATGAAGGCACTAATCATTAACGTTATCTTGGTTGGCGGTTTTAAACAGTCACAACAGCTCATTTGCAATTCATGAGGAGTTTTTCTTTTTTGTGTTCCCAGCATGCAGATGTAAAAGTGGAACTCTTGTCCATGCTCGGTTGCCAATCACTTTTCGAGATCATTTTGGAGAAGGGGGAATGAAACATCTTTCGGAAGGCAAGCAGAACAATGACATTACAAGTACCGTCAACACATTACATCTTAAGGTTCCAATACTTTCACCCAAACACAACAACAAACCTTTTTACAGAGAATTAATGACCACCACTCCTACTTGGCAATACTTGATCCATCAGTCTACTGTCCAGCTCTGCTCAACAATTTCCCGCACTCTCCTGTTGTACTCACGCTTGTTCTCACTAAACATACGTGCAGCTTCGGAATTTGCAGGTGAATTGGGGTTCGGATCACAAAGCAATGACTGCCACATGAAAAGGAATGAAAATTATTAACTTTCAATAACCTTTAGGAGATACTTTCTTAACTGAGGAACACAAGCACAATGAAATAATCATAGATTTGCATCTTTAAAAAAATGCAGATGCAACCAGCAGCTACAAAATTGTGAATTGTGATTAGCCCACCACACAAAAAGATGCAAAGGTTGAAGTTTTGTATCAGTAAACAAGAATAGTTTAAATACAAACTCATCCCCAAGATAGCAGGATAGATCTTTTTTCATGGCCAAGGACCAATGAAATCTTAGCATCCTTAACCATAAACAATATCAAAGGAAAGAACAAACTGATATCAAAGACACCATAATGAAGGAAACAAAGGATGTCAAGAGGGTCTATTTTTCCCCAACAAAGGACGGAAATTCTAAAACACTTGGCAGGCATATTTGGTGAACCTTTGCTTAGAGTCACTCCTTCCCACTTTCAACATGAAACGACAATTTTGTAGGTATTTGATATTTCTTTGGACAATCACAATAGTCGATCCCTTCCCAGCAACATTTACTTCCTCCCATAAAGGAAGCTCTAGTTCGGAAGCTAAAGTAAAACATAAATAGCTATTGAAGTCCAATAGCCTCTGATTACACACCAATTTTCCTGAAACCACATACCCTCGCGGGCCCTAGTCAACCACTTCCAATGCCAACAACAACCAATCCCCTATATTGCACGAAATCTCCCAACCTACTTGATTCCAGTCACCCCATAATTCACAAATCATTGATTTCAAAAATCCCTAATCTGCGATTGCACAAACGGGGGAGGCCAGGGAGGCGAAGATGGAGGCTGTAGAGGGAAGAACAACAAATATCAGAGCATCTGAGTTTTAGCACTCCAATGGCTGGATTCAACACAAGGTATTTCCAAACTGTTAAGCAAAATTAAGGCGTCTTTTGCATTACAAGCCAGAAGTGACTTCCTGAGAAAATACTATTTTTTTCGAACGAAAGCATGGATTATTACACCAATTTTATTAAAATAAACAGAGGTAATACAATCAACATGATGAGGTGAGATGCCTCATGCAAGTAACTACAAAAAAAAAAAAAAAAAAAGTTCTAAATAAGAACAATCAAAACTGAAAACCACCTGGCTTAGAAAACTGAAAAATTACTAAAAACTATCACTATGCACAAAACTAACTACTACTTTCTTCAAACCCTCTTCAATGTTTGGATGATTCTCGTCGTTGCCGTTTTTGAAAAACATCACCTTCACTAATTCTTTCATTTACATCATTTAATAAAGACTGCAGCTCTCTCTTTCCTTTTATATTTGAAATACTGTTGACCTCCTAATGATGAGCATTCCCTAAAAGCTTACGAAGTTGCCCTGCTTGTCCTTGATTTGCTTTTTGAATTATATCCTCATTACTCCGGTCAGAAAATAAATTTGAATTTGAATTTGAACTTGACGTTGATGCATCTTTGAAACCTTCAGATTCTGATTCTCTTGTGATGTATCTTTTTTCCATAACTGCATGCAGATTAAGGGTGGAACTTGGTTTGGTTGGGTCAATGTTGAATTTGGGTCAGCCCAAATTCAGGAACAACCCGGCCCAGATCTAGCCCGTGCTTGGTAAAATTGGGCTGGGATGGGCTTGCCCCGCCAGTCTCAGATGTTATAATTACCACAACTAGAAATTACCAAGAAAGGAAGCATGGAAGGTGGAAGCTGGAATGAACCATTTTGATAAGTTTGTATGTGAATGGGACCCCTCTAGGACTAGGGTGGCTGAATACGGGACAGTCCGATTTCAGCCAAGTTTGCCCCGATCAAACTCAGCTCAACCCATGTTTAGCCCAACCCAATTTAGTCATTTTTGGATCAACCCAATTATGAACTTGGGTTGAGCTGGGTTGGGCCATGGGCTGGCCCGCCTTAATGCAGATCTTGTGGAGATATATACCAGCCTTACAAATATGAGAGGCGTTACTAATCGATGCGCACGATCTGCTTGAAGATTTAACGCTATTCCCAGAATTAGCGCCCTGAAAAAGGGTCTTGCCATTAACCTGCGCAGGACCACCACTAGGAGATTGAGCTAGCTCCAGCAGACCAGAGATCCCTGCCTCCTTTGGAATTGCCTCGGTCACACTGTTGTTTCTCAAAATAACTTTCTTTCTTCTGCGATAAATTTTTAATGGACAAAACCCAATCTTATGTATCTTATGAGCACGGAAGCCAACGTCAATTTGAGATGCCAGTTGTGAAATTGCTTCTCTCCACACAGCATCGCAGAAGACATATTTTTTTTCACTGTATCATTTTCTAAAAGCAATTTAACACCTAGTACACGGACAACTTCCTCAGCTGCAAGTGAAACTGATGTGTTGACATCACATTTCGAATTCAACTCCGTTGACACATTGCCATCTCTGGATGAGGAGTTAGAGACTTCCGAGAACCACTATTTTGCCTGGGCATACCCATGGTCGTCGGTTGTTGATGATTAAGATTTTGAGCATCTCCGTAATGTTTATACGCTTTCATGACCACTGCATATGTCCAGTCCACCTCATTATTCACTTTCTGAACCTCGACTTCAATGCAAATAGAGAAATTGGAACCAATCGTAGCTTTATCTCTTTCGGAATATCAGAAATTTGCTCAACCGACACAAGAACACAAGCAAAATCTAAATTATTCCAAGACAATGTTTCCCTTTCAACTTCCTTCAAGAGGCCAAACACATCTACAATACAATTAAGAATTTCCACACTCCATAACTGCAAAGGAACTCCGTGAAAACGACACTTTTTTTTTCCTCGCTTGATTCTCTAACTCCCAAATGAATCCCACTCAGCCCATCTGATAGAAATACTGTTAAAATTAAAAAACACTTGGTTGAGTGCTTGATACCTGTTTTCTGTCGAAGCAAAGAAAACTAGGAATCGAGAATTATCAGCACCAAAACTACACAACTTTTGAACATGCCATCGTTTAAGAGTTGTGTGCAGTTCCTCCTGATCTGGATTTCCTTTAAGAACATGAGCAACTAAGCACCCATTCAACCTTTGTAAATTAGCATCATAAGATGGAGACCAAGGAGCTAACACAGATGGAATCTTACAAGGCAACTGCTCTGTGTTAATCTCCAACTGAGCTTTCACCATGTTGTTGTACTGCCTACTTGTTGAGACGTTGATGAGATGCTCTTACATGTTGTGCTTCTGTGACCAATGGCCTTGCAATGCCAACAGACGATTGCATTCCGACAAGCGGCAAAATGATGCCCTCCTCCAAGACGTCGAAAGCGAAGATTACTATACACGCTGGGCTTCCATCGCTGTCCTGAACGTGACGAATACTGCAAGCGATCTGCAAGAACCAGACCTGCCTTCATATCAGCCTCTGATCTTGAATGGTTTTAATCTGAATCAGACCCGTCTCTTGATGTCGACCTCCATCTACCCTACCCTCAACCTCTATGTTCCTCCCATCTGCCCCAGATCTCTTACTCTCTGTTGTGACGCCTTGCAAAACTTAGAAACCCTCACCAGATCGCTGGAACCCTCTATCACCAGATCACTGGAACCCTCTATCACCGGATCTCACACTCACCTTTCTTTTTGATCCACCGCTCTCCCCATCACCATCATCATCGCTCTCCCCTTCGCTATTACCCTCGACACTCCTCCCTGCAGTATGCTCCCCCGTCTTTATCCCTCTACAAACACTCCCAATGCCCTCTCTAGATGAGCCCTCTCCTCACTGTCTCGAAGCATCCTCCTCCAGCTCTCTCCCTCCTGCCGCTCTTCCTCCCGAAGCTCTCCTCATCGCGGCAGTGTCGCTGGAGAGGTTAGGTTTTCCTGACAAAATACTATAAAAGGTTTCATTTCATCATGGGCAAGGTGGTGAGACAAAAAAGGAAGTTTCCTGCTTTACATCACAGCTTTCAGGTGTGATCAATAAAAGTGGCAATTACCAGGTAGTAACAGGTAGAGAGGGACTATAATCACTTCCCTTAGTGGAAATTGCCACATTACTAACTAATAATCACTTCCCTTAGTGGAAATTGCCACGTTACTAACTAATAATCACTTCCCTTAGTGGAAATTGCCACGTTACTAACTAATAATCACTCCCCTCGGTGGAAAATCGCTACTTTACTGACTACCCACCCTAAAGCTGCTTCTGCCTGGAAACAACACCAAAAGCACCGAAGCAGACATAACATAGTAGGAGAAAAGGTAGCAACAAGAGAGAAGACAGATATCAGATATCTAATGTCATTGTCATGCAAATGAGGGCCAACAGCATAACCGCTATGACAAAGTCTGCTCACAAACAAGTCATGCAAGTGAATTCTTGCAACCTTCAGAAAATCACTTCTGCACCACCCTAACAGTTTTTTTCTTCATATGCCTAAATATTTGAAAAAAAAAGAGTAAAGGAACCAGGACAAAGTTCAGGTAATATAAGCGAGAGATGCTTTTAAACAAATAACTCAAAAACCCAACAAACATCACAGGAGCTATGTTGGTTGTTCGGGAGTTCATACGTGGGGTGCCCTACATCAAAAGCAGGATTGCTTGAATTTGCCTGATGCACATCAAGTAAAGATGACTTGCCAGAGCATACCTGAATTGATGTAAGTATTGCAGCCACATCATAAATTGGACTCCACTGATTCTGTAGGATATCCAGGCATATACTTCCATCTGCATAAACTGGAAAAAGAAATTGTAGATGTGTGTCAGAAGTGGACTTATGTTTCCCTTTTCCCTTCCCTCTCCCCTCTTTTTTTTCCCTTTCCTCTTTTTTCTTTTTTCTTTTACAAATCAGTGAAAGAAGAAAAAAAACACTTACAAGACATTGCAATGTCCATAATCATGTGTTCCCCCCAACCCCAAAAGATTGGATGCAAATAACATATCATGCTAGCTTTACCTTTTCTCTTTTCGGAAATGTGGATTATACCGCCAATAGGGTATATGGGGAATACATGAATAAGAACCCAGAATAATACAGGAGGAAAAGGTAAAAAATCAAGGCCCTAAACATAGAACTATGGCCCTGCCCCTTGTGATTTCAGCCAAAATAAAACAATCGAGGGAAAAGATTCAGAAAATATTTTTCTCCTGAAGGAAAGAAGACCTAGAATATATACACTCCACCAGGCAGCACTCCATATGCGCCACTCCCATAAGCTATGCTCCATTAATGCAATCCCCCCCCCAATCTGCACTGCAGCCTAAAAATTCTAATCACGCCTGCTAACTGCATAGACCAATTGTTAAAGATATAAGACTTTAACTTTCTTGATAAGCTCAATGTATGGCAGGTAAAATGTTGCAAACCATCTCCACCTAAAAGGTAAGGTCTTTCTCCCTCCGAGTGAAGTAGATTTCTCCCAAAAGCAATCTTCCAAAGTGGGAGTTCCCCTGCAGAATTTCAATCTTTTAACAACCCTCCTGAATGCCTGTTTAGCAGTTGGGCATTTGAATTTTGAAAACCGCTGGTCCCAATCTCCTCTGTTTAATCATTGGCACCTTTTGTCCACTAAGGTGACTATTTGTAGGAGACCCCTCATTGAATCCTAGCATTCAAATTCCATGTAAAATAGTTGAGCTTTATAGGTCAACCAGTTTTCCAAACCCCTTTCCAGTGAGCATCTGTCTGGACTTCCAAATTCAGAACTTTGTCCATGGATCCAACAGAAATGACCCCTCTCCAGTTTCCACCGTAGCAATTGGCTTCATCCCTTTTATTATTTAATGTTCAAAGAAGCCTAATCCACCTGGATTCTTTTTCCCAAACAGAACGTAGAATCATGTATCATTCCCACAGTGCTGACTCAAAACATCTTTAACCTGCCTAGCCAGTTTTAACAAATTCTACTGCAGTCTATGATAACATCATAATTACCTATGACAAGCCAAGAACCACACAGTTATCCCTGTTATGTTAGATCTCAAGATTTCCACAAAGCAGGACAATGATTTAAGAAGCACGGTTGGACACACTTCAAGTTTTCCAACATAATGTAGGAGAATAGTTGGACTAATAAGACTCAACACCATAAATCCATTAAAAATTTACAACCAAGTGTCCAGAAATTCTGCAATTCCTCCACTTCTAAAATGAGAAAGATGTAATGTCATAGTCTATTGATGGTTCCCATTAAAGTAAGGACGATTAGTACATGCTCTCATCCTTTCCTTAATGATCAGTGGATCACTTTATAATGTCTTTTGAAGTTGCTCAAATACAGGGGAAAACTCCCCTTGCACCCCACCAGCACACACCCAAGCTACCACATCCCAAGAGGGCCATGACAATAGGGTTCAACTGTGTGAGGGATTTTAAGACCCCCTTGATCTCTGCCAGAACAGGGGCAGGATGAAGTCCATGGACATCTAACACACTTTCCAAGCTATGTGAACCTCAGCAAGATGCAAAGTTGGGTGACTGTGGGTGGATTTGAACACTGGGTATGAACTTAAGTCCTCTATGCCAACTGGTCAGTTTAGATCAATTACAAAATTATATCAACCAAAGAGAACAAAGCCATTCAAAATTAAAGATTCTAAAGAACCCTCAGTTTTGGCATCAATATTAGAGCTATGAATAAGACAATATGCAGATATACTCTTTGACATGGTACCATACCCAAACCTGGAGTATGTCGAAATAAGCTTTGGCAAATGACTGGTCCAAACAAGGCTGTGGGACAACAACAGTTGATTCCAATCCAGTAAAATTTCCACGCTTGCGGCAATCCTTATTAGTGTCTTTTACACATAATGTATCACAAAAGATATGGTGGCTTCCTACAACCCCAGGCTCACCCAGTAACTTATTGTGAAGAAATAAGCACAGAAGAAGTATTTCTAGTTCCAAATGTTAGAAGAGGGAAGCCGGCCTCAGAAGTTCACATCTGCATATGATAACGAAATCCAGTGCCCACTGCTAAAAGAGAAAAAGGAAAGGACTGCAAAAGCCAACAGCTTTCTTTTGCCACATCCCTGAAATTCCCCACTCTATTCATCATCCTCAGCTCTGTCATATGTTCCTTAATCCAGTTAACCTTCTTCCCCTTTTCTGAGAGAGAAAGGGATTACCTTTCATTAAACTGCACTTCTCTAAACTTATCTACGTCCAAGTGCCAATTAATTACCTACCCTTTCTGTGTTAACTACCCAGATATAAAGTTTCAAGCAAGAAATAACAGGAAATAAACAATGACGTTCATGGTATCAAAATAGAATAGGTACACATCTCTTGATTCGGTCCATGAACTCAAGCAACGTAACCACTAACATATATTCCCCTTGATACTAATCACTCTACCAATTCATCTCATGACATAGAAAAAGTAGTAACAAAACTTTCATACAAGATCATGTTTTTGTGCAAATCAATACTGCAGTCCTACCATGGTCTTGTAACAACAACATGATAACATCCAATAAGAAGTCCAAATATAAGATAGACAAGGAAGTGAACATAGTAGTTAAGGTGTATGCGTAGGCATTCCCTGGCGTAAAGTCTGGCCCAAGGCGAGCCCAGGCCTTTTGATCAAACCAAAAAGTGCCGAAGGTGCACGTTGAAGTGGCCCAGGCAGCCCAAGGCGCCCGCCTGTACCACCTTGGCCCACCTAAGCCGGTCTGACCCGATAGGGTCCAGATCCATTTGGATCCCATAAAGTGGAATCTGACACCCCCATTCACACGATAACCCCCACCCCTCTATCCCCACTTTAGGTTCCAGCCACCGAATCGCTCCGAAGCATTCTCCCGCCAAGATGCTGCTGCCGCCATCGTTCTTCCGCCACCACTCCTCCACCTCTCTGCCACATCCGTCGTTCGGTGCTGGTAAGCTCTGCCAAGCCTTTTGATCGATCTCCCCCCCCCCCCAACTCCCTTCCGGCACTCTCTCTCTCTCACACACACACAGTTTCTCTTCCTCCCCCTCCGCCTCTCTCATAGACATCTATGCACTGTGTGCACAGTAACTGTGCGTACAGCAGTTCAGTCCACTGTATGTGATACAATGCACTATATGTTGACTCATTATGATATATACATTGTTGTGAGCATTATGTTGCAGAATTTGGAAGAAGAAGTTGACATATTAGTGTTATTTTCTTCATATTTTTCATGTTTTCTTCATACTTTCATTATAATGTTAGTTTTCATGTTAATGTTAAAATTAATGTGATATAAAATATATTATATGAAGTGTATGCCTAGGAGGGCGCCTAAGCACTTAGCCGCTCAGGGACTCCGAGCACGCCTTGGGCCGCCTTACCACCTTAACAACTATGAAAGTGAATAAGCATAAGAAGAAATATGGCAGCATCAGAAAATTCTGACCCCAAAATTGTCTCCTTCAAGTAATAAATTTGTAAATAAGGTCAGAACTCCCTAAGGATAATTTGTAAATAATTTTAGACTAAATATTTGCAAAGTAAATTATCTACATATAGCCACCACAAATACATGCACATCAAAATGCAGAAAAAGGACAGGATGCCAGAAGTAGCAGCCAGTGTGGTCAAATAAAAAGATAAATGCAAAGCTCTGACTTACTGTTTGGATGAAACATCCGGGAAACAAAGCGTACAGTTGGGGACTTATTTGGATAATCTTCTGTAAACTGAAGCGACAACTTGAATGTACCTGAGAGAGAGAGAGAGAGAGAGAGAGAGAGATGGAGATGTTGTTGATCAAAATCAATAATATGTGTAGAAAAAATAGTATAGTATTAAGTCATAAAATATGCCATATTGGCATAAAATCCATCAAGTGCTTCACATACTGAAAGATTTTCTTAGCGTTGAACCATCGATGGATGAAAAAGCAGAAGCAAGGTCATAGCTAGCATGGACAAAATAATTTCAAAATCTAATCCCTTCCTTCCATTGCCAAGAATAAAAAGATGCATAGTAACAAAAAAAGGATGTACGATACCAAATCAAGGAAGCCTTTTCAATCCTGACACACTTTGATCTAGAAAACAGGGGACCAACATAAAAGCATTCTGCTAAATAGCTCAGAGGTCACAATGCATAGAAATTTTTGACAAATCAAACTTTGGGCAAAGTGATAAGCTGAACAACGTGTGAAACACATTCAATCATGTACAACATCTTGCAGGAAAATAAAACAACAATAACCTATCATCACATATATGTACTTGTAAACATAATGGCAGACATGGAAAACTAATGCCTCAAGTTCATTATAAGATTTAACCCATCAATCTTAGCTAGATCCAACTAAGAATCCAAGGGTTTGGCAGAGATTTCTGACTGATTGTCTACCTAACATCAGTAATGTGGAGAGATAATGGCTTTCAAGAAAATAATGCACACATAACAAGGTGAAGCATAGTTATACGATAAATGAAAAGGTATCATGCACACCCCAAGTTTTCCAAAATCTTATTGAAAGAAATACATTCACTTGAAAGGTGCCTCACCTCCATCCCAAGATGTCTCATCAGGCCTGAAGTTTGAACCCAAAAAAATGATAATTAGCAGGCTATAACAGAGTTTCATCATAACATCATATAGATCACCCTATCTAGCATACCCGAATATTACAGCATTCCATAGCATGATATTATTGTCTTGTGGAGCACCACTGATGCCGGCAGGAGGGTCATGCTGCAATCTCTTGAAATCCCTCATCAGCCTCTTCCTTGCAGGAGTCGACATCCTCACCCACCTAACAGTTCAAAATGACAGCAACAGAAACCACGGAGATAAGTTGATAAAGTGCTGAGAACCCTGGCAAAAGATCATCACTTGATTGAACAGAAGCAAAATATTCGATGCCATTCCTGAATCCCGCATCCGCAAAATCGAAGCCCTTTCGTGAAACAACTAGGGGAACAGACACCGCTTCAATGCCAACGTATAAGAATTTAACTAAACGCATATGGAGAACATGAAAACAAATCCGGAACCCACAACAAAACAGCTGACTTGTGCATGACCTCCTCAGATTCAGACAGACAAAAGAGGAATATTGACTTGGAATTGAAGTCCATGAACAACATAAACCGCAAACTCGAGCAAACATTTTTCGAGTAATTGAAGCACACATCGAGCTTTCCCCTTACAGGACAAAGATCGAGAAGCGTCCGAACCAAACCAATCACTACAAGATCCACAGAGAACGCAATCTAGCATCCTGAAACCAGTATTAGGCCTTAATTGACCACAAAACCAAGAAAACAAATGGATCCCTGCATCGTTCTCCACCCAACCATTTCTTCATGTTGCCCCCGGAATTAGGGTTTCCCACCAGAACCCCACAAGGAGACACGATCTTCCGCAATTGATAGAGGAACTGGATGGGTATGGACGTGGGCATCACCTGTGCACAGGCGCGGGCGCGGAGAGGATTCCTCTAGGGTTTCTTCGAACCCCCGACCGAGCGAGAATTGCCGGCAGCTGGCTAGCGTTTGGATTCCCTGTCCAGCGGAGAAGAGTTCTCCGCTGGAGATGATGGAAGAGAGAGAGAGAGAGAGAGGTAAAAAGGAAGGAACAGACATGAGAGGGGACCAACGCGCCCTTTTAAAGGTTCTGTTGTTCAACGTCTGGGCCCTTTTTTACGCGTGCTGATTTGGGTGGGCTGGTCTGGGCCGGGTGTGCATGGGCCGGCCTCGGGTACAGTATCTGGGCCGGAGATTGATTTATGGGTCGTGGATATTAATGCCCAGTATCGCAAGGTATACTGTTTTTTCCATAAATTTCTAAAATTAAGATATATATATATATATATATATAAATATATTACGTTATCTAAAATTAAAATATATAAATTTATCTATAAGTATATAAAAATTAAAAATTAAAGGTAATACAATATATTGATAACTATAAATTATAAATAATTGTTGAAATTCACTTTTATTGAAAACTGTCGACATAGTTAGAAGGAAAATTAAGAACATGTCTCTTGAACCATACGTTAAGAAAAGTTTTAAAAACCAGTATTCCAGGATATTATTTTTCATCAATATGAGATTGATTCTCTGCAATTGGTATAGGATCTCTTTTAGAGGTAAGGGATAAAAATCAGAGATGAGATCATTAACTGATCTTTGGATAAGTAAGTGTTATCTTACTTCTTTAGAGAAAAGTTATAGATTGAAGCTTTTTAGATTGGAAAAAATGAGGATAAAAATTTACTATTGTCACTAAGCAAAATTAGTTACAAGTATCCTCATTCAACTTTTTTCATGAAAAAAGTAGAAGGCAAAGGTAGTTTTTTACTAGAAGTTTTGGCATGCACACCGTTAAAATCTTATAAATACTAATATCATTTGGAATGAATCTTTTTAATCCAAGTTTTAAACAAATTTAGCTCGAGTTTAATCCAAATTTTGAGACCTGATAAGTTATCAAACTAAATTAAGAAAGAGTCCGATTTTAAGGATGATATCTCTACTTATGTCAACTCTATTTCTCCCTAGTTTACAATTTCACAACAGAATCTCAAAACAGCATGATTGATTTCTTTTCTTCCTTTGATCTTCTCTTTCAGGTTGCAACTTAGGGGATAGCTGCAACTTAGGGATAGGGAACATCTGCCCATTTAATTTCTTGTGGCTTTCAGTGAACATTAATTATAACCCACAAGTTGGACATTCTATTAAAAAGTAAAGATGGCAAGAAGAAATTTGCAAACAATATTTGTTGAAGATAAATCAAGAGCAGTTCAATTTTTTAAATTTGTAAGATGAGTGTACTTTTGGACATAACGTTATTAATACCAAGAGTCTAATCCCAATGTGTTTGCAAAATAGGTTATCTTGAATTACTTATATGAAATAGGTATATTAGAATAAGGGATATTTAACTTTGATAGTTTTGTGGGACTCACTAGCGGAATAGGAAGAGTAAGTAATTCTTAAGTCTAAGGTTAAATCGTTTATTCTCCTTACTCTAGTATAAGTAATTTTAATCCGGTATAAGTAAATTATTCCGTCTATTAAACTAGAATTAGCCTTATTTTAAGAATTAAATCCCTTATTCTGCTCTTATTCTCCTATCAAATCGGCAATCAATATTGTTCTTTTTTTTTTCTTTCCTTTGTCTCTTTATCTTATCCGTCTTCCTCCCAAGAAAAAGAATGCTAACATGAGAAGTGCATTTCTAATTTCGAGTTAAGCTTACTAATGTAACATAGTCTCAGGTTAACAAGAAGATTGAATTGATAATTTTTATTCTTACGAATTCTAGTTCATAAGAAGGTTGGCCTACGTTCTAGGATTCACCTCATACATTCTCTCACATTATGCGAGATTATTCTTATCATTTCTGCATTTATTCCAAAAGGAAAAATATTCAAAAGATCTCCTCTCAAGTAGGCACCTCTTCTTTTTCCAACTGACTGATCTTTACTTGAGTGACCTCGACGGTGTATAAAAAGACAGGATAATCGTGTTTATGGATGTAAAAGATACCCATTGAGCTGAACAGCGGCTCTATCTTTATTTTTATAGTAATACTTGTTGCAATGCCTTTTCATGCTGCACAAAAGAACATTGCAGTGGGTAAATAAAACAAAAAAATTTATTTTTTTCTAGGTCGTCCCCCAGGTACCTTAACCGTCCGCACAATGCGATCAGACGATCTAAAAAAATCAAAAATCGAGCTCCGATGAATAGTAATTACTCGGAGGGGTTTTTATTGTTCATCATAGATCAATTTTTTATTTTTCGGATCTTTTTTTATCGTCCGATCGAGTATTGCATTGTACAGACAATTAAGGCATCTTGGGACCTACTTAGAAAAAAAAATTAAAAAGAAAATTATTTCTCCGCTACAGTGCTCCTACGTGCAGCACGCAAAAATATTGTAGCAATTATTACTCTTATTCTTATCCTCTGAAAGGTGTACCTTGTCCACATCCATCCTTATCTTTTAAATTATAAAAAATGGATGTATGAAGGTTAAATTAGTAGACTACTTGATTTCAAAGCATACGAGTGTACAAGTTCTGAGTAGTCCTTAGATTAATGTCTACTCATAAAACCTGTGACATGTGTATAGTCTGTAAACTAGTGAATGAGGAAAGTGGATTAAAAGAATGACGTGGATAATGAGATATGCACAATAAAGGTGGGCATCTGATTGAGATTTTATTTACGAATGGGTAAGAAACGAGAGTTGTGAAGAGCATATGATCAATGGTTAACTACGATGTGCAAACCAAAGATGGATGAATAATTGAATAATTAGACTTAGAAATTAATAGGTGAAATTTTATTCTTAGATCTGATCGAACTTATGTAGGTACAAATAATTTTATTATTCATATCCTTATTAGATTTCGGGAACTAGACGAATAAAAGGATATTATCCGTTTGCCCTTATCTTAATTTGTTAGTGAAGAGACTAGAACGGTATTGGTCGATGGGCATTGCCTTCAGGTATGCGTCAACACAGGTTAAAGGATGAAGTCCGGCCTGGTCAAGCCCACGAGAGCCAACCCAAGCATGAGAAATATTTGTAATAAAGGATGACATGTAATATTTACCACCATCCAATCAGAGGGATCAGCCGGTGTGCAATATTTGGTGTACCTCCTCACAGAACTAAATGTAGCGTGTGATCCACCAATCAGATCGCGACTATAATACAACAGCTACGAGTTGAGTTCCCCTCCCGAGAGATACTTGTATTTTTTTAAAATTATATTTTTAGTCGGGACCGAGTTGACCTATATGTCAGTACAAGGCATATTCTATTTTGATATCTAAAAAATATTATAAAAAATTTAAAAATTGATTAGAAGAATAAAAACTATTAAAATAATCTTTTACTTTTAAAATTTTTTTAGACGAATGAGATATACCTTGTAAGGACATGTAAGTCAAACATTAAAACAATAAAAAACAAAAATACTTGGTACACATTAAAAGTGTGCACTAAAACCTAGTATGCACTAAGTATTTATCTCCTCTCAATAGGTTTACTGAGGGGCCTCAGGCAATAGTGAGTCAGGGGTTTTTATGCAATTTTTGGGGGCTTTCTCTCACTACTGCCTGCGAGTTCCCTCCTGCTGAGAGGAACTCATTCCCAACACCTACAGGGCATTGTTACAATTATTTTTCGAACTCCTTGGTTGAAGCTGGCTTAAAGAGGAGATTTTTATATCAAAAACTTCAATAACATCCGACATCCGAGTCCATGAGCCATGGTTATAATACTTGTGCCGCCTCTCCATTGGTTCATGATAGGTTGATATTTTGATTATTTAAGGACAGTCACACACATCATACTCACGATTTTATCTGAAAAATATCTGACTTAAAGGACAGTCAAGGTACCGATTTTGTTAAATTCCGACTTAAAAACATCGTCATTTCATGTGAATCATGGAGCATAGTGTATTTACGGTTTTTCGACAAAATCAATGATAAATAAATTTATTTTAACATAAATATAATATTGTTCATAATAAAATTTTAATTTATATTTATTTTTATGTAAACAGGACAATATGACTTAGTGGTTAAGTCTTTGAAGATTTGTAGGAGGTTTGATGCTTGAATCTCAACAAAAGCACATTTTATATTTTTGCTAAAATGATTAAAGGAGGGACAAACTAGGAAGAAAAAGTCTAAAAAAGGTTGCCCTAACCTTTCACCCAAGAAAACCAAAAGGGCCAGCAGCCACCTTCATCCTCTTCTTTCTTTATTTTAAATCTTCTCCTCCCTTTTTAAAATAGCCTATTTTTCTTTCTTTTGGGGGGAGGGTTCTTTTTCACACGCACTAACTCTTTCTGAACCAGACACATACCTTCTCTTCCTCTCTTTCACACCTCCCAACTCTCTCTTTTCATCTCTTGTTGGTGGCTGGCCTGTTGAAGACTTGCTCAAGAACTACAAGGAGATTGCAAGGAAGCTGGACACGTAGAGGATCTGCATGTGTGACTCTCCATCCTGCTGCTTTAGAGAAATTTCTGACATTTGTTATATTTGTTCTTTTTTGTAAACGAATAATAATCAGTAGTTTTATTTCATGTGTCTCATTATTTTTGTACTTGTGATGTTCCCAGTCGGAACAGTTACGTAAAACAAAAATACTATTCATCTATCTTGCTAATGTTCTAAATTCTCTCTCATTAAGTTCTTTAAATCAAATCTAACTCTTATTCTTAATTTGTTAGGCATCTAATTAGAAGATTCATCATTTTTCAAGTGCCAAAATCAAGTATATTAACATATAGGAGCGTCAAAGTATTCTATTTTGTAATTTTAATTAGGCATCTTGAAATAGGTAATTTCAAGTATCTAAATTTTTGTAGGTATTAAATACATTGAAGATAATTTAAAAATATTAAAAAAAATAAAATAAAATAAAATAAAAATTTGAATGAATAGTAACAAGAGGTATGTGACAGTTTTTAATTAGTTTGAGGCATGATAGTGTACCTAACAGAGAATTGCATTTAATGATCTTTTGTAATATTTTTTAACTCTATCATTTACATTTATATTCTTATTTCATCAAATCATCTTAACTAGTATGAGTTTGTTAATTTCATAAATTTTTTACTTTATTTCTTTTAATCAAAATTTAAAATTTTTAAAATTTATAAATTTAATTACATGTGAATTCGACTCGGACTCACTATTACTATTACAAAAATTAATTTACAAAAATTAATTTACAAAAATTGATTAAAATATAATTGTTAGCTGTGATTTTTAATGACATAATCATTGACTAACATTCCACAACTGCACCACAGAGGATTCCGTCATATATGGCTTCTCTACCAACCCCACTGCGAAAGTTTGCGAGGGGATCCGTCTTAACCACTCTCCTTCAGCTCTTCTTCCCACCGCACTTGGAAAACGGGAACAGGTTTCTAGTCTTCCACCAACTCCAAAACCATGCGAGACTTTTATAAGCACCCGGCGAGCATGGCACAGCGTCGGCGTAGTTGCACAGCCAAAATGGCTCGCTATCTCCTCCTCCACAGCACCGCCGCCGGCCATATCAATGGAACATGCGCCGGGGCGCTGGCAGCTTTCGTCCTGTGCGCATTAGCGGTTATGGCGTGCGCTCACCGTGGACGGGGTTGGCGAAGGTTGCTGGTGAGGCCACGGCGCGGCAGCTCCGACCCTGTCATCAGCATCCACCAGGTCCAGCCAGGGCTCGGAGGAGACGGGTGCCTCTGGCAGAGGAGCATACTTATGGGCGACAGGTGCCAGCTTCCGGATTTCTCTGGCGTCATCAACTACGATTCTGCCGGAAATCTAGTTAAGAAGCCCAGTATCTTCGATGAGCTCAAGGCTCTGCAGTGATGGCGGGTAGAAGATTGCACTCGGGTTATTCGAACTTGCGATGCTTGAGTAGATGAGCTATATATAGTGCAGTTCGCATCCACGTGTTTGACATTGACATGTATCTGTAATCTGTTAAATATAAAACGCAGTTCGCACATCCATGTGTTTGACATTAACATGTATCTGTTAGTTAAGGTACTTGATGAAGATTATATCCTTTCTGTAAATATATGTGTTTCAAGCAAACAGTTAGGAGTTCATCATACGTAAATCCGTCGCACTTGTAATTGTAGTTAGTTCTTTCTCTCGAAACGAAGGTTCAGAAGACCACACATATATTTAACGCACAGTTGCATCTAACCACTTCAGATTGCTGTCATAATTCTGATCCGAAGAAACATCATGTCAACCAAGCGGGACAAGGAAAGAGTGTACGGCAAGACCAGTCACGGTTTTAAATTGAGAGACACCAAAAAGGCAAAAACGCACCCCGCCCAGATCTGCACTCCACAGTTTCATACACCAACAAGTTAAAGAAGGTAAATTAAGCTAACGAAATACTTGCTGCAAGTTAGCGCAGCAAGTTTGCGCACAAGTTCATACGGCTAGCACAAATTCACGAGAAAGAAACTGTGCTGTTAAGTTGAAGAGGAGATCTTCTCAGTACACACGTTTGAACCGCAGTTCAATAGTACTGAGAAGGGAGAGGGGCCAAATATTGCAAAAAACTTCTTAATGTTCTCATATGATTTTCAAAGTTGGCCAAGGCCCTCCTCCTCTCAGAATTCTAAATATATGCAACATATAATGCCTGCCCACCCCGAGGTGTGCACCAAGCCGTTCTCATTAAGCTATAATAATTGTAATCACACACCAGATATACTATAATCAATACAGTCATAGTTATCATTCTGCTACAAAAGCACAATTTGCAGTAAAGAAGGCATCTTTATATCGAACGAAATCGTAAGTTCGAGCAAACGTGTGACACACAATAAAAACAGTAGATATGCTAACACGTATAGTTGTAACCGATCGATTAAACGTCCCTCTAGAGTCCACAGACAAACCTAGGACGATGGCCAATATTAACGACACACAATATAGGTGCAACCTGATCACTTTTTTTTAATCTTCGCATAACCCTAACTCTCAGTCCGTTCGCCATGTGGAGGATTATGGAGAGCTTGGGTGCCACAAGGTGGCCGGGCACCACCTCTACCTTGAAGTTATAGATCATGGCGGCCGCGACTGCCTTCATGTGGATGAAGGCGATGTCCTTGCCCAGGCACGTCCTCGGCCCCGCGTTGAAGGATAGGAACTTGTGCGAGGGCTCGTGCCGCACCTTGCCCGTCTCCGAGATCCACCTCTCCGGCTTATACTCCATGCAGTCCTTCCCCCATATGCCTTCCATCCTCCCCATGGCGTAGAGCGAGAACAGCACCCTGGTCGACAAGTCCACCTTGGCGCCGCTCGGGAGGACCTCCGGCTGCACCGGGCTCTTGTGCTCGAAGGGCACAGGAGGGTACAGCCGCAACGACTCGCACAGGGCAGCGTGTAGGTACACTAACCTGCTCAACTCCGAGGTGTCGAACACCACGAGGCCGTCCTCCTCCCCGTCGTCGACCACTGGCAGGTGGACTCTCAGCTCCTCTAATATCTTGGTCTCCACGTCGGGGTTGGTGGAGAGCAGCCAGAAGAACCACGACAGCCCTGCGCTGGTCGTGTCCGTCCCGGCTATCATTAGGTTCAGCGCAGTGTCCCTAAGGAACCTGCCGAATTCCATGTCGCTCGTGTCTGTCTCTTCCTGCTGCTGCAAGTAAGATGTTAGAAGATCCACTCCTTCTCCCTCATGCTCCTCCACATCCGTGGATTCGGAACTTCTGATGAGCCTACGCTTGTCTGTTCTTCTCTGGGATATGTATTCGGCTACACAGGAGTCGATGGTCTCCCATGCCACGGCGAACCTCCTCTCTGGGCCAACCCGCAGCCACCTGAGGACCTTCCACCACGTCTTGGGCAAGACGTGACGGATGAACATGACCTCCTCGGTGACGTTGATGGCCCGCGCGAAGGGGACGGCGGGGAAGCCCACGGAGAGGCTCCCGGGGTCGACGCCGAAGATGAGGTTGCAGGTGGAGTCGAAGGAGAACCGGGTGAACACCTCTTGCAGGTCCACCACCTCCCTGCGCTCCGCCGCGTGCTCCAGCACGGGGACGAGGCTCCTCCTCACCTTGTCACTGCTGGCCCGCGCAAGGAACGCCCGGAACCTGACGTGGCTGACGAGTGCGTGCACCGTCCGCCGCTGGTTCTTCCACGACTCGGCGTCGGCGTTGAAGATGCCGTCGCCGAGGATGTCGAAGATCTCGCCGAAGTCGCCCCCCTTGGGTAGTTGGCGAAGTTGACGTTGAAGACGTGGTTGACGTTGGCGGGGTCGCAGGTGAACAGGACCTTCCTGGATGCGAACCACGGCCCCTGGAAGTGGAAGGTGATCCAGTCATGGAGACGGCGGGCGTGGGTGACGACGTAAGCGAGCGTGCCGAGGACGGGCCAGCTCACGGGGAGCCCCCCGGTTTGGCTCAGCCAGCGGAAGAGAACGAAGCAGGCGGCGGCGAGAACCAGCTCCGGGTAGGCCTTCAGGAGCCCGGAGAAGGTTGCAATAACCCATGCCCTTCCCATGGTTACTGCTGCTGTTAATGATCTGTGGAGCTGGTGTTGGGGTCTTGACACTGCTGGAGCTCGGAATGGCGTCTGTCTATATTTATTTATAATGCCTCCAAGGCAACCATCTGCATCACGATTAATAAAGTTAAAAAAGTTGTTTTTTTCTCTTAATGAGATTTTAAGATCATGAAAAGATAGATTCCAAGGCAACCATCTGCATCAAGGATTAAGATCACTTGAATCCATTCCACGGATGCATGCTCATCGGCAGAAAAATGATATTTATTAATAAAGTAAGACTGTTTCTATTAATAAGTTGTTTTTTTGTCTTTTAATGAGATTTTAGAGCCTTAAAAAGATAGATTCCAAGGCACCCAACTGCATCACGGATTAAGATTACTTGGATCCATTCCATGGATGCACGCTCATTGGTATTTATTAATAAAGTAAAACGGTTTCTGTTAATAAGTTGTTGTTTTTTTCTTTTAATGTGATCTTAGAACTTTGAAAAGATAGATTTCAAGACAACCATCTACATCACGAATTAAAATCATTGGACGCATTCCATAGATGCATGTTCATTGGCCCAAAAATGATATTTATTAATAAAGTAAAACAATTTCTATTAATAAGTTATTTTTTTCTTTTAATGAGATTTTAGGACCTTGAAGAGATAGATAGTATGGGTTCAAGTCATCTCAATCCCTGCATCACACGGTTGCTTCTCCAGCGGGATTACTGTACTTAGTGCGATTAATCCCGTCTTGATTAGAACCTGGGCAACATCTGGCAATTGGCATCATCGTAAACACTTCTCTGATTGCTTGAGAGAGTTGGACGTTTTGGACGCACGCATGCAGTTTCTTGAGACAGTTGCGTATGACTGCAGCTTTGGTCTGGAGGAAGATCAGATCTCCAAGCAGTCGCGGACCTGAAAATTTTGCTCAATGGGATCACTTAAATATTAGGTTACAAGTATGATTAGATCAGTTTGACTAGGTCATATGAGATTATAGGCGCGGCCAATAGAGTCTTAGGCTGGATAAGTGAACTACCGGACTAAATTATTTTAAATTGAATCAATAGATTTAACAAAATTCAGTGAAGTTTTGAGATCCCATTGAATGCAAGTATAGGTTTGGATCGGACTTCATCAATACAATTTTTGAAAAAAAATGCTTTTTCCATCTCGACTGAAAGGTTTTTTGTGAAAAACTTCTTACTTTCTCTCTGCACTTGTAAGAAGACGAGGAAGATTAGCAAATCCTGAAATTGAGAGATAGCGATGGCCTGTAACGAGTAGCTTTATTTTCCCTCGTAAATGAGATCCGGGATAACAGGGGAATGAATTAGGAGGGAGACTCAGACTCGTGCGTGCAGCGCAAACGAACACGCTCTCTACCTTTTGGTTGAGTGACTCTGAATTGACTTAGAATGGACACGGAGGATTTTTTTTCTTAAAGAAAGAAGCTAAATCTTTTTTTAAGAAAAAGATCTTCCATGTGGAGCTGGAAAAAACTTCAATTAAATATTTTTTTTTTAAAAATCTTCTTTATACGATTTCACAAAGATAAAATGGATAAGATATAATTTTTTCTTTTTTTTTATAGAAAAATAACTTTTATTTTTTCAACGCAAACATGTAGAAAGGAGAGGCAAAAGAAAAACCCACGTCCCACCGTACAAGATTGCCAAGCCTTGGCCTACAAGGATGGAAGAAAGGTGATGCCCAAGATAACTTCCGGCTAAAGCAACCATACAGGCTGATGATGGGTGCATTCTTCTGTACAGTGTGCCTTTGTGTCTTTTTTTTTGTTTTTGTTTTTTTGAGGCAAAGGAGGTCAAACTAATATATATGATCTTAACATAAAGTACATCAAAAGGACAAAGGCGTACCGGTAGCTTACCAACCACAGCATGGTACGTACTGTAGCTTGTAACCGGAAAGGGAAACGAACAGATACTGTGGGAATTACACAACACTATTGGAGAAAGGTCCACATACCACTAACAAGTAAACGTAGAACAAGTATAGAGACCACGGACAGATTCTTCTTATCAATGGAGAAAAATCTCCAAGAGATGCCGACGAAGGGGAAGCCAAACTGGACGGCAGTCTTTGACAGTTTGAACAAAGGTGCGCTCGGAGACGTGCCTTGTCAAGGAAGCACGTGATACGCACAAGACTCGAGCGCCACCATTCATTTCGAAACTCCCAATTTAAGAGCATCTTAAGAACCAAAACACCGCAAGTTTCTGAAGAAGTCCACGTCTCAACTGGTGGATACGAGACACCTAGAAAGAAACCACAGCACAAAAACCACAAAAGTGATAGCCCAACGTAATATGCCGAGTATGAAACAAGCACAGGCCAAAACCTCAAATCATAAGCAAAAATCTCCACACGCAAATCAAAAGATTTGGGGTAGGACTGAAAGAAGGAGGGAGCGGGGAGGGCAGTGGATTGGGTAGAAAGTGGGGGTGAGACGAGGCAGAAAAGGATGGATGGAGGGGGGAGGTAACAGATACGGTGGATGGTGTTGATGCATATGGCGATTTGGGGGAGAAAAAAGGAAAAAAACAAACGAATGGGGTGAGGAAGATGGCGGGCAAGGAACCAGAAGCGAAGGGTAGAGGTGGGGGGCGGCAGGAGGAGGGGGATCCGACACCAGCGAGGACTCCCCTCCCCCCCCCCCCCCCTCCAACTAAGCCGACGACGGGAACGCCTGGTCACCAGAGTCGTTGAGAATACCGCCGGGTGTCCGATGAAGTTTCCAGGAGAAAGGGGATGCCCCCTCTCCCTGCGCCTACCGACTGTCTGTGTGCCTTTATGTCTTGATCCCTAGTGATTTTGTTTGTAAAATTGTTTATACCATAATAAGATTTTTGGGATTTTTTAAATCAGAATAAGAGATATTTTGATTTGATAAATTGTTGATATTTCATCAAGAATAAGGACAATTACGATGCACTATTCCAAGTGATTTGATAGGAATAAGTGGAATAAAGAGTGAAATAAATAGTAAAACTAAAAGAATTTAATTTAAGTACAATTTGAAGAATTGGAGGAATTAGGAGAATTAAGAATTCATGCAACCAAACCGAATTTTTATATCCGGATCTCTTATACTTAGAATTATAAGAATTTTTTCTTATTTTAAGAATAAGTCGTTCGAGTCTTTTAAGTGAGTTGAGTTATTTCACTTACGTCGCAATAATATGTCCGCGTCAAGAATAATGTGTCTACGTTCTCAAATTCGAATTCGCAGAATAAACGTCGTAAGTGGTCCCGTTCGACCTCCTATTTTCCAAACAAATCGGTTCTAAGATAATTTTCTCCGAGATTGGCCTGAATTTAAAATTATCATCTAATTAAGAAAAATTATCAAAGTTACCGAAGATTATCTCTCTTTGAGAGGAAAATATCAGTTTTGCCCACGATTAAACTATGATCTCCTGTAAGCATGTGTAGATATCTAATCAATTGAACCACTCTTTCCAAAAAATCAGGTAAGACATTAATTAGGCACTTCCGTTGTGACTTGTACAAGAAAAACTCTCTATTACAAGTGATGTAGCCGAAGTTATCACGACCGGATTCCGAAGCTGGAATCCGAAGTTTTGGATCCGGAGCCGGGTCGGATCGGTGTAAGAGGCCCGACAGGGATCCAGAAGGCGACGGAGGCAGAGACGCGGTTGAGGATCCGAGGCCGAGAGTCGCTCGGTCGGAGGTTGGCTTGTCTTCGGAAGGTGAGGCCGAGGTTCCTCCGGCTGACGGGCGGGCAGCGCGGAACCGAGTCTCCCTCGGTCGAAAGGCAGCCGGCGCACGGCGTCGAGACCGGAGGGAGAAGTCCGAGGTCGGCGGCCGAGACCGACTCGGGAAGGTCGGCGATGATTTGAACCGAGTCCCTGCAGGAGGGAAAGAAGAAGAAACCGGTCAGCAGGAGTCCCGGGCTTCGGCCCTTAGGAACCCCCTCCGACGGTTAAGTTAGCTTCTGAAGATGATTCGATTCAGAAGGCAAAGAGTAGCTTTAATGCTTTTTGGACTATGGTCCTTGAGGGTCTCGGAGACATACATTTGACAATAAATAGCGTGATATTTATAGCGAAGGATAGAGGATGGTTAACGGTGATAGCCGATATAGAACTATGTTCCGGCCTTATTGGTAAACCGCTATAGTGCCTAGTCCTCCACCGGAGTGGGCCGGACACGACTGTTGGGCCGAAGGAGGTTGGGCTGCTGATAGGCCGAAGTCTGCTGGGCCGAGGACTACTGTGCCGCTTACGGGCCGAAGGCTGTTGGGCCGCTGATGGGCCGAAGACTTCCTGAAGGCCTTCTATTGCTGCTGCTGGACTGAACCGGATTTGAGTTTGTTTTAATGGGCCGAATCGGATTCTGCCAAATCAACAAAAAAAGAAACAATTTGAGTAGCTTAAATTGGAAAAGCTCTTATTCAGAGGAGATGTAAACCACTCCTGTGCTGTCTAACAAAATCAAGACAGCAGCCGAATATGAACGCGATGAACAACCGCATAGTTGTTGTTGAATTTGATAGATATGCAATGAGGCTGATTGTGATTGCGGGGGTTGGTTGATGAGATGACTAGAACATGCACGAATAATTGCTATAAAAATGCAAATTGCAACAGTGTGCACGGTTAAATCGTCTGTACTATTTTAAGTCACATCCTTAATTTAAAAATATAATTTTTTTATAAATTTTTAAATATTCAATAATTATTTTTAGAGTTGTTTTCATCTCTTAGTATTTTATTTTGATCGTCCGATTGTAGTTTGATCTCAAAACTCGATCTTAGTCGTCTATCTGACACATGTAAATTTTAATTTTTAAACGTCATGAAAAATAATCAAAAAATAAAAAAATTATTATATTAAGCTATAAGATTATTCTCATACTTTGAAATTTTAGTGTCCATGATAAATTTACGAATGTAAAATCGGATGACTTATGTTGCAAGCCTCACAATCTAACATTAAAAATTAAACAAAAAAAGTTGAAATCTATTTTAGATGAAAAATTAAATATTTAAAAAGTTATCATAATTTTTATTTTTTAACGTGAAAAAATAGGCGCAGCACTTGACATTCACGGGTGGTCTTTTGTTGGCAAGGGAGGAGGAGTTGGCGCGCGGGAGAATGGATGGCCATCTCTGTACGTCCCCAAATCTGATGGCTATCAAGTTGCTGGTTGGTTACCAAAGCGGATGGCATTTCCGCAGCACATTCCGTTCATCTTCCACGTGTCCGGTGAGGGTAGTTATTTGGCATGTATTTTTTTTGGGGGGTTTTACATATATACCCCTCAAAAGCACTATATTTGATGTATACTCCTAATTCTCACATATAATCATCACTATACATGCAATCTTCAAAATGTTGCATTTATAACCCTCAATCTAATGATTTGGCATAAGTACGCTCAAATTCACTAATATTTGCATATATATCCCTTAATATATTAAAATCTTGCATTTGGTATCCACAATACCTCCAATGATATCATGATTTATGCAATGTTCTTAACATATTTCGTTGAAATTAACCTCAGTTTGACGGGAGGGACATAAATGTAATATTTTAAAGATTGCAGAAATATTAATGATAATACGTGAGAATTGAGAGTATACATGCAATTACGATATTTTTGAAGGTATATATGCAAAAATCTTTTTTTTTTGCCGTCACATCAAAATCTGTTGGTTTAAAATAATTTGTTAACAGAGAATGTTTGTGTCATAAAATAATAGAATAGCTTCTCTCTCTCTCTCTCTCTCTCTCTCTCTCTCTCTATATATATATATATATATATATATACTCGTGCCTCAAGTGAGAAAATTGTTTCTAGGCATATCTATATAGATGAGGGTCGACGTCATAAAATATTTGGTTGATGTAAGTGCATGCCCTCTACTTTGCTAATTGCTACAATCAGGTCGACATACGGGTGAAGAAAGAAAGGCCTTATTAAACATAACCTAGTCTAAATATTCCTTAATGGGCTATATATGCATAGAGTACTGGAAAAAATTGGGTCTCAACCAATCCCATTATGAAACTAGGGTTTTAGAACTGAAAACGTACGTCCAAGTTCTTATAAGTAACTCTATGCTAATTTTATTTGGAGTAAGTCACTCTGATTAGGTAAAATAAATAAAAAAACAAAATATAATAAGGAGGTGCTATTGATATTTTTATTTTAAGCTGAGTAATCAATTCAAATATTTTACTCGAATTACATATTCTCTCTTATTCTAAAATTAGTCATTCTCACTCTAGTTAAATCTGCACAATTAAAATAATAAAATAAATAAAGCAGAATAAATCATCCTATGCCCTCCTTATTCTGAAGAAAGGAAAATAGAAGAGAGGGCATGGCTCCGGCGGCAAGCCTCCTAGTCGAATTAAAAAGACGGAGCTTTTAAAGGAGTTATTTACATGTGAAGGTCATGTAGCTGCAAAAGCTGTATTTTTAAACGGAAAATGGTATACTAACATACAATTTTCCTTCTTAAATTAATTACCTCTAATGTCAATTCCAAGTTGGATTCTTTGAATAAAGCTATGGCCCTCAGATGCTAGCAGGGTTTTGCATCAACTATTTCTTCTCCAAAGAAACTTGGATGTCAAGTTCGATGGCTTGTGAGGCAGGTAGAGATTGATTGTTAGTATACATGGAATCTTATACATGGAATCCCAGCTTGCTGTACCTGAGGCCATGCTTACAAGGTGGTGCAGATAGGACACTAATTGTAGTATTGTACTACAATACTTTAAAAAGAAAAAAATTAAAATTATACCAAGTATTATTCTTTCTCTTTTTACTGTGTAGACTACTGGGGTATACGGCCCAGTTGTGCTTGTCAAGGCAGAGGCCCATTATAGCAACCTTCTTCTCGTACTGTGGCCCAACACCCGCCCGTCTGGCCATATTGCCTTCCTCCTCGCACTGGTCTCGCCACGGCGCTAGACTGGATCGGGCCGGCTTCGGCCCCATCTGGGCCATGTGTCGAACTAGTATTCCAACAACAGTAATACCTTTTGTAATGCCCTCTCTTATTGTAATAGGGCTATTGCAGTAGGTAAAAAAGAATGTTTCTTTTAAAAAAAGTAAGGTTGGTCCTCACATGTCCTAAATATCCATACAATATACTCTCTAATCGAACGACCTAAAAAATTTTAAAAGATCAAAATTGAGTCATAATGAATAGTAAAAAAGTCTAATAATAGTTATAAATTTTTTGAGTCATCGAATCGATGATCAGACTGTACGACCAGATAAGATATGTGAATTAAGGAGTCGACCTAAAAAAATTAAAAAAGAAAGAAATTTTTACTTACAGCAATGCTTCCATTGTAGTAAAACGGCATTGCAGCAAGTATTACTCTACCAACAAAGTGAGGATAAGGCTTGAACAAGTGGCAAAGGAATTATCTACCCATATAAGAGCAGAACAGTAGTACGTGTAGAAATCTTTTTAATTAAAAATATGGCATTTAAAATTTAAATCCTCCTCATTTAGGACCCATTAGGCAGTGATTTTCGCAAGAGAAAATTCTCGAAAATTGACTTATTTTGACATATGTTAGACACTTAAAAAGTAACACTTTTACTCATTTGTCCCCGAATACCGCCTATATTGTTGTTCCCAAACTTTTGCATGGGAGACCGTGTAAATAACCTATTGTTAAAAAGGACATTTGAGATATCAATACAAAAGCAAACTGATGCATTCTTGTGAGCTTTTTGGCATAGAAGAAAGAGAAATAGCTTTTTGTCCGCCTCTCTCATCCTTTTGAAAGGTGGATTATCATGTCCATATGGGAAGAGAGGAGATCCTCTCAGTAGTATAAGTACACGTATGGACCGAATGTCCAGCAGTGCTGAAAGGAGGAGGATTCAAGTATTTGCCAATTTTATGAATCAAATGAAAGGTTTCACAATGTTTGGCCCTCCTTCTCCTCTCAGTACTGCTAGACTTCGATCTAAATGTATATTGAAAGAATCTCTTCTCATATGGGAAACACACGACCCTGTCAAATGGTTTGGATCTAACAAGATTCCCAGCGACACCTTAGTAAAAATTATACATAATTGGCCTACTGTGTCGTCACTAACAAGACAGTAATTAAAGACCGCTTATAAGGTACAGAGCTAACGTTGGGTAATAAAGAACTTGAAACGAGTAGAGGATAACAACGACGATGAGATTTTAGGCTGGAGCAGTAAAAAGGTCATAAAAGACGAATTAAGTAATGAAAAAATGAGTATGATGATAATTGAGCATAAAATAAGAGCATGATATTGGTACTATTGTTACCAATCTTTTAGGATAATAGGATAAGAATAAGGTTAAGAAATGAGGATAATATCTATAACCAGATAATTTCAGATAAGAATAAAGATGTATTTATTTTTTAACCCAATTATCTAATCATCCATGCTTTTTAATATTCTCATTTCTCACTTATTCATAAATAAAATCCTTATCCACTTTAACATTGCTTGTTCCGTTTTCTACACCGTTCAGTGTAAATATTTTATGGACATGTTTGGTATCCAAATAATTTAGGACTAGCTTCAGTATGCTTGGCATGGAAACTAAAAGGAAAAAAAATGAGTTGGAGATAACTCGTTTCACCTTTTTGGTGGAATGGCTCAAGATAAGTAAAATAGAACCTTATATCATCTCAATAAAATTTCTTAAACTCAACTAGAATTTCAAAAACACGCAAAAAATATATGAATAATGAATTGGTCGAGTCATATGGTGATCTGATGCTAGAGTAAAGGGAAAAGGCAGGACAATATTATTGATATATGGAGAATAGATCCTAGGATAGAAAGTAGCAATGGTTTGCATTGTGATGTGGTTGCTAGAAACGAGGATGGATGGAGTAGCATAGCAATGAAGCCCACAGTGTAGACGCACCCCCTCATTTGCATGGTTAACAAATGCAAAAATCCCTCCAATGGCAATGAGCATCCAAATCCCTCCAACCCATCCTCAGGAGTAGGGATGTAAATTGGACAGGCTGGATTGCATTATGTGATAATTTGGGTCTAATTTAAATTTAAAATAGTTCAGTCAAATTTTAGTTCAGTTTAAATTCAGCCCAAATTTAATCCATGTTCAACCCAAATTCAGTCTCAATTCAACAGTGAGTGGGTTGGGTTGGATTAGACTGGTCCTATTTATAAATGACTTGTTAGAAGTGTTTTACTTTTTGTATGAATTATTATAAGAGTCAAAAGATTAACTGGGCCAGTCTATTTTCAGTCCAATCCAACCCAAATTTAACTAATGTCAATCTAAATTTAAGCCAACTCAATTTATATAATTTGGGCCAACCCGGTACGCTAAATGGACGGCGAAGTGCTCGGAGAGTCAAAGCGCACGTAACTGTTAGGCTATCGGAGACTAACTTAAGCCAATTTCTTTTAATATAGATTGGATTAGACAGAGCCACAGGTTGACCTGCCCAATTGACACCCCTAGTGAGGAGTGACATGTTCCTATTGGAACATACAGTACATTCTACTCGAAAATTAACGAGAGGCATAAAATATAAAAATGGCCGAGAGCAGGAGCCCAGGGAGACTCATGGAGGAAATAAACAAACAAACAGTGAAATAAAAGGGCATATAAATATGTGTATTCATACCCTTATCCCTTAACACTTGCATACGGATACTTCCCTTGCCCTTGTCCAAAAACTGCAAGAAAAGTGCATCCTTATCCTTTAAGTCTTAGGTAAGGAGGACCCCCTACTTGTAAATTAATGTGAGATGAACCAGCTGGCCACAATGAAATCATTCAAGTTCGGGGCTGGAAAAATCAACCAATGGAGGAGAAAAAGAGAAAAACAAAACACGCTCGTCTTGTTACTTTTAACCTTTCGAAGTCCCCAAAAAAATGAATACATATGAAGATGAAATTACTAAATACTCATCTCTTTCACAATATCCATCTTTGTCCTAAGTGCCTGTTCTCATTTTCAATTAATGTTAAAATAACAAGTAGATATTTGCCAAAAGATATAACATACACGTTGCTCATTTATGTTCCCACCATGTAAGACGTAGAGACTAAGAAGTAGCACTTAAAGGGGATAAAAATAAGTACCTTTTCCTCTTCTTATACAGTGAACTACATCAAGCCTATCAAACCACGGTAGAGCATGGCTGTCCCTGACGAGAGAGAGTATGGGTGCAAATGGGTCGGATTTTGTCTGGATCTAAGATAGATCGACGACCGTATCGGTCAAATTATCAATTTACAAAGGGTTTTTTTCATATATATCCTTTAAATGTATTATATTTGTATGTGTATGCATATGTTATCTTCAATACCATTAAAATCTTTAAAATGTTACATTTATATCTCTCCTGTCCAATTTAAGTAAATGTCAACAAAATATGTTAAAAACATTACATAAATTATGATATCATCGGAGGTACATAATGCAAGATTTTAGTGAATTGAGAAATATATATACAAAATATTAGTGAATTTAAAAATATTTATGCAAAATCATTAGATTGAAAGATTTAAGTACAATTTTTTAAAGATTTTAAGAGTATTGATGTTAATACTTGAGAGTCGGAGGTAGAGGTATACATGCAAATACAATATATTTGAGAAGTATATATGCAAAAAACCTAATTAAAAATAATATCTATTAACTATCTTGGAAAATAACAATCAGTCTGATAATCAAATCTTAGTGTACCATATATATTTGGTCGGAAAAAAATATCCGTTCCCTTATTTGCCATGCATATCGATCTAAAAAGACTATCTGTTAATTGATCCATAAGCTAACCATCGATCAGATCATTGGACTACCGGTTAACGTTTGCATCCTTAAAAGAGAGAGAGAGAGAGAAATGGCACCTTAGTTAATAGCATTTTAGTTAATTCTATTGTTTTATGACGGCACTTATGAGATGCCTGACGCTACCTACGTACGTACGGCGTACGCACCAGCGGGGTAAAGACGCTGTACGAATTATTGACTTTTATTAAAACTATAATATAACATAAAAATATTTTTAAATGTAATCTAAATTAAAATAACGTTTTTTATTTCATTTATGTTTAGAATTTTAATATTTCATGTGAATAATTTTGTAAAATTTATATGTAAGAGGGTCATAAGTTTCTTCACATATATTAATTAAACAATCGTACAGTTTTCATCATACTTGAATTCCAACAGATTTGATGCAAAATATTTTTATGTTTTGAATTACTTTTCTTACAATCTAGATCGCAAAATTTTGACCATAAACGATGCAAATATTTTTTATATTAAAAATATATTTAGTGTTAGGAGATCATTAGGATTTATCAAAATATTCTAAGCATATTTGTTCTAACAATCACATGAAATTTCTCCGGCAGAAGTGTAAGATAAAGATCTCACGGTAGGGTTATTCTAGAGTCATGTATAGTTACGTCTTGAATTAAGTAGGATTATGTCAAAAGGGCAATTACAACTCTTATAAAGCTATATTTATGAGATCATCCTTTTATAAGGACAAATAGATAATTACACTTTTTTCTGTCTCATCAATAAATTTTGTAGTGACCAGATTTAAGAAAGGGGCAAATAGTTAAATATTAGAGAAGATTGAGGAGAACTTTAAGCGGGGCACCTGAAGAATACCAAATGTAAGAAAAAAAAAGTGTTTAAGTGGGGTCGACTGCCATGGTCGAGCACTATAGTAAAGGGGTATTTTTTACTTATTTTTATGTGAAAAATAAATTAAAAAAAGCAACGTAAAAATAAGTTTTCCGTATAATGTTTGACGGTATGATAAGATTGAGCCCACCAAATCGGATCTCATATTAGAAAGGTGTTCGTGCAGCTTGCAGCAGAAATGGCAGCAGAAACGAAACTGGGGTCATCTTTTACTTTTATGGTATGCTTTAATAGCGGTCAGTTGCTAAGAAAGTGGAAGGGTTAGTGATAAAATGGTGGGAATTAGTTGTTACGTGCATGAAAGAGGAGGGTGTGAATATTCGTAAAAATGTCCTTCACGTGGAATAAAAAAGTTTTACATAAAAGGCATTTTTACAAATATCCCTTTACCAGGATTGCGTTGCATGCCCCCTTTGACACCCCTCCCTCCGTCCCTGAGCGTACGGCTAGTCTGTACGTAGGACTGTGGATGACAATCCTCTGTGAGAACAGATCATCTTAGTATGTGATTGAACAGGAGTCTAATAATACTGAAGAGGAGGATAAACATTGTAAAATCGTCTCTCATATGATCTAAAAATTTGACAAATACTTAAATCCTTCCCCTCTCGATATCATTAAACTGTTGTCCAAATATATACTGAGAAGATCTTCTCTCATCCAGTATATGCACGAACTCGCATCAATCACAGCTTCAACAACCTTTCCCTCATAATCAATGTTGTTTTGGCCCTTAACTTAATCAATTGTATTTAACTATGCATAGACACATCAGGCCTACGCTTCAAAGTCATCCAGCTCTTCGTTTCCCACAGAAATAAAACCACAAATCGCAGATATAGAGGGCGTACATACCCAAGGGATAAGGAAGCATCTAATTCCAAGTGAGTAATACTCAATATATAATATAAGAGGTCATTGGTCCACTTAAATAAAGGTCATATGACTAAGTAATTTTTTTCACAAATTACTTGACCAATATTAACTGTGGGTGCAGAGCTCTGACAAATGCATGAATGGGTAACAAATGCTCAGCGGATATTACAAATACTACTTGTCATATCCACATGCTAAAAAATATTTATCACATTTATAAATTTGTACGTACATATTTTAATAATATTTTTTATAGAAAAAGAAGGATAAAGTACCACATAAGTTAGATTAAAAATTATGTTTTATTAGTATAATATAAATATCATTTTTGGTGTAACGAAATTTAAAGTTCAAACAAAGATCTAGAGAATGAGTTCAGGTGATCTCAATCTGCCGACTAGCTGGCTATCCCATCCCTAATTTTTTGGGTGGATGAAGCATGCTACGTACTATAACTCCCATAAGCAACGTTCTTGGGGTATGTACTCCTCACGTCATCACCCTCTCTTGTCTGTTCTAAGGCCAAAAATGAAGTGTAACATAATAGTGTATATTAGAATAAGGGGTATTTCGATTTGATAATTTTGTGGGACTCGCTGACGGAAGAAAAAGAAAAATAAGTAATTCTTAAGTCTAAAGTAGAATGATTTATTCTCTTTATTCCTCGAATACGTTATTCTACAAGGTATAAGTCATTCCACTTGCCAAAACAAAATTAAGTTTATTCTCTCTTTATTCGCTCTTATTCTTCTCCTATTCTCCAATCAAAGTGACGTCTAAAGTATTTTAAAGGAACATCCAAAGGGGAAATAGCTCGTATGCTTCCTCATGCAAGTGGATGGTCTAGATAACAGACACTCGCACAGCAGAGAGAAATGTTTGTGATGGTGACGGAGAGTTTTGGGGACAAAAACAGGGATTACACTAATGTGCCGTCTTTCTGGTAGTTGCTCTTACCAACTGAGAAATTAATGTGGCATCATGCATGCAGTTGGCTGAAAGACATATAAACATTAATACGGACCCATGTAGGTAAGGATGGGACGATTAAGTAAAGATTTATTTGTTTTTATGTAAAATGGGTCATTATTCTTAAAAGAGAGCAGATTTTTTTAGTACTGTTTTTAAATTAGAGTCCAATAATATTGAGAGGAAGATGATTCAAATATTTGTCAAAATTAAAAATCACATTAAAATATATACATTTAACTCCATTACCGTTGGACAGCAATCTAAAACTATACACCCTCAGTGGCTGTGCGCACTGTGATGGGCACGCCTGTGCACACCCCTACGACAGGGGGTGAATAGTAAGCCGCACTCTTGTCACAAAAGACACTTACGTGAATATTTTTTTTGTTATGATAAAAGATTTTTCAAAAAGCCCCTTCGAATCTCCGCACTTATCTAATTCCTTCTCACCAGCACTGACAGCAACCGGACTCTATAAACACACGTACTGAGAGAGAAACGCCCTCACCAACTCCAGCTAGCAGTATTCACATATTAGGGTTACACAGACCCCATCTCCACCGACCATTAGCAGCAACAGCAGCCACGTGCAGCGATGGGCAGGTTTTGGCTTGCAAACTGCCCTGGCCTCCTGAAGGCATACCCGGAGCTGGTGCTCGCCGTCGCCTTCTTCATCGTCTTCCGCCGGCTGATCCGAAGCCGCAGGCTCCCGGTCAGCTGGCCCGTCGTCGGCATGCTCCCTTACTTCGCCATCAATGCCCGCCACCTCCACGACTGGATCGCCGACGTCCTCCGGGAGAGCGGCTACACCTTCCGCTTCCAGGGGCCGTGGTTTGCCGGCGACGAGATCCTGCTCACCTGCGATCCCGCCAACGTCAACCACGTCTTCAACGTCAACTTCGCCAACTACCCCAAGGGGGACGACTTCGCCGACATCTTCGACATCCTCGGCGACGGCATCTTCAACGCCGACGCCGAGTCCTGGAAGAACCAGCGGCGCATGGCGCACGCGCTTGTCGGCCACGCCCGGTTCCGGGCCTTCCTGGCACAGGCCAGCCGCGACAAGGTGCGGGGGAGCCTCGTCCCACTGCTGCAGCGCGCGGCGGTGCGCGGGGAGGTGCTGGACCTGCAGGAGGTATTCATGCGGTTCACCTTCGACTCCACCTGCAACCTCATCCTCGGGGTCGACCCCGGGTGCCTCTCCCCCGACTTCCCAAGCGTCCCCTTCGCGCGGGCCATCGACGATGCCGAGGAGGTCATCTTCATCCGCCACATCCAGCCCAAGCAGTGTTGGAAGGCCCTCAGGTGGCTGCGTCTCGGCACGGAGAGGAGGTTCGCCATGGCCTGGGAGACCATCGACCGTTCTGTAGCCGAGTACATCTCCCAGAGGAGAGAACAGATGCGTAGAGTTGCCAAAACCTCCAACTCCAGCGACATGGAGGAGACGCAGAAGGAAGAAACCCATGGAGCAGACCTACTGACGTCCTACCTGCAGCACCAAGAGGAGACCGGGAAGAGCGACGTGGAGTACGACAGGTTCCTCCGCGACACCACGCTGAACCTGATGATAGCTGGGAGGGACACGACCAGCGCCGGGCTGACCTGGTTCTTCTGGCTGGTCTCTACCAACCCCGACGTGGAGGCCAAGATCATGGAGGAGCTGAGAGCCCACCTGCCGACGGACGCCGCCGGGGAGGAGGGCGGCCTCGTGGTGTTCGAGGGGCAGGAGCTGGGCAAGATGGCGTACCTGCACGCGGCCCTGTGCGAGGCGCTGCGGCTGTATCCGCCGGTGCCCTTCGAGCACAAGAGTCCGGTGAAGCCGGAGGTGCTGCCGAGCGGAGCGAAGGTGCACCGGTGGACGAGGGTGCTGTTCTCGCTCTACGCCATGGGGAGGATGGAGGGGATATGGGGGAAGGACTGCAGGGAGTTCAGGCCGGAGAGGTGGATCACAGAGACAGGGAAGGTGCGGCACGAGCCCTCGTACAAGTTCCTATCCTTCAACGGGGGGCCGAGGACGTGCCTGGGCAAGGACATCGCCTTCACCCAGATGAAGGCGGCCGCCGCCGCCATGATCTATAACTTCAAGGTGGAGGTCGTGCCGGGCCACCGTGTGGCGCCCAAGCTCTCCATAATCCTGCACATGGAGAACGGACTCAGAGTTAGGGTTACGAGGAGAGGAGATTAACGTGGAAGGTTACAAGTAGCATGTTGAGTTCGTCCTTTGATCACCTAAGGGGATACTTGGATTTGATTTCACCTTGTGATAAGCATCTTTGTTTATGCTTAATATGATAAGTATATGTGAATGTTATCGCTACTTGTACACCTTTGATATATATATATATGTGTGTGTCTTTAATATGACGGTAGGTCGCACTTTATTCAAACCTATTCACTTTTGTTGTTCACATTCTTAACTTAGGATGAGAATAATTTATTATAGAATAAGTCAAAAAAAGTAATTCGGCCAAACATTCGGATTGCATATTCTAATTAACTAGAACAGGATTATTGATGCCTATTATTATATATTTGATTTTTCATTTATTTCTTGGTTTGGATATAATATTAATTATGTTACCAACTAAAACCTAGTTATCAAAGAGGGCCACAGAACTCAGATATTTCTCTTGTCTCAGTTAACACCCGTGAGCTCTTTTCCGTGTAAACTTCCGAACATTCAGCAGACGGTGATGATGTGAAAATAGGAGAAGAACAAGGGTTCTTATTTTTAGATTAATAAGATTAATTCTAGTTTGATAGACAGAATTAGTGGCTGATCCAGTGTGCATCCAGTGCCAGGACCCACTGGATTGGATTTTGTGAAATCTATTAACCCAATTCAAAACAATTTAGTCCGGGACTCTAATTACCTAGTTTAGGACTCCACTGATCTAACCCAGGATCCTATATGATCTAGCTTAAGACCCTACTGATCCAGTCATACTTATGGCATAATGTCTGAGTGACCCCACTAGACAGAATTTCTGCGTCCGCCACTAGACGGAATGACTTATACCGCATTAGAATTACTTATAATATTAGAATAAAGAGAATAAGTAGTTTGACCTTAGACTCAAGAATTACTTATGTTTTCTATTCCATCTGAGGATCCCATAGAACTGTCAAAACTAAATATCCTTTATTTTAGTATACGCTATTCTAGATAAGTCATTCTGAATAACCTATTCTATAAATAAATTGGGGTTAAAGAAGTAAGAATAGTATCTGATGTATATAATGAGGCTACTATTATTGTTACTTTGGCTATGAAAGAGCACCGGCCAAAACCAGATTTTACAATAATCTATATATTTCATCTTGAAACTGCTCTAGGTGATGATTATCATAACCATCATCATCATTATTACCATAACGTAGATATGCTGGGTCCAATGAACATATGCAGGAATTAATATCGCACTGTTTCATAAACTCAACAATTCATTCGACAAATTATCAACACAGCTTGTTTTTATTTTGTTGGAAGACAAGAGAGCTTCTGATTCGAAACTTGTAGATGTTAGAAAGCTTTTGGCTTGAGTACGTCTACTAAATTTCCAACTCTTTTCTGCTTGACAATATTGTGTTAAATGCATGTTCTATAGGTTAGAGTGGACAAGGCATGACGGTGATAGCTTAAGATTGGCCTTGAATTATAATAGTGAGGCTTCTAGGTAGTGGGGATTAATTCAGTAGTGGGAAAACATGAAGGGGATTAATTCAGCAGTGGGGAAAATTATAGTAACGTACGCCTTCACCTAAATACCGTACAACCTTAATTAATATAAGACCCTAGCTCCCTCCATCACGACTGTCCATTAAATGCACTTTGATTATCTTACCAAAAACTTTACTATAATAAATTAATAGAGGTGGATATTTGATAGCAGAATAAGTTATGGCATGATTAATTATTTTGAATTACATATACTAGAATAAAGAAGACTATACTTTGACAGCTAAGACGGAATATCAAATTTTTTGGTGTACGGTAAAATTGTTTACTCACCTAATTTCAAGAAAGAGTAATTTTTGTGCGAAATAATTAATTCCTCCAATCAAATCAGAATTAGTCTTGTTCTGAGAATTAAGCGGCCTTATTCCTCCCTTATTCTGCAAACAAAGTTAAGAGTGAGTTAAGGGGATATAAAAAGTATTTCCAAGGTAAAAATACAGTACACCTTGTCTATACATTCTCTGATCAGATACTTACCTATGAACCTGGCATTAATTAATATGATCGATCCTGAATAACAGCAGGCAATGATGACATAGACCTGAATGGGCACAGTTAATTAATTAATAGCTGATGAGATGATGGTATCACCACTTAATTATCAATAATTCTGAGCCTTTTCTGAAAAACAGGTAGGGGTATCAAGGGGATCAATCTTATAATTATAAAACAGTGATATAATGGGGGGAAGAATTTAATTTGGAATGAGCATTTTATGCTTTCATATTCCCGTGGAAGATCAAACTATCCACCAGAAAACTTGAGAGCGAAATCAGAAACAAGTTCTGCCATGCAGGGGCAGTTTTCAAATAATTTTGATTAGTGCAAACTCTGTGAATTGTTCTATGAACTATATAAGTTCCTTGCTTAAATTGGACTATTTTTTTCGGCATTGCTTAAATTGGACTATAAGCGATATTACAGCCAAACTAGATGTGAGAAGTAAATTATGTATAATTTTAAGTAGATTAAACTTGATTCTACTTACGGTCAAACCACTGCTCACGCTCATTCAGGGTGCTAGTGATTTTTACAAACAAAAAATGATTTTGTTGAACTCAATGTGAAAGGACCCGTTTCAATTTTTTTTATGTGATATGAATCGTGGTCTAACCTTAAATAAGAAGCCTAATTTCAGTAAAGGGCTGTTTGTTTTAGTCTAAAATTTTGTAAATCACCGATTTCAAAATCACTAGTTTTAAAACAAGTGAAATTTTCTTGTTTTAGAATCAAAAAATATTTGTTTGGTTGTTTGTAAAATAAAAAATAAGAGGAATGTTTCAAACTTTTTGTTTTAATTTACAGTGGACTTTTGCTGTAAACCAAAACAAGGAAATTGGGCTGTCAAGTGGGCAAATAAGGCTCAAATAAGATTTTACTTTACAGTGTTTTACATCATTCCAAACTGTTAGTTTAGGTGGCCTTCAAGCCAATCTAACAATGTAAATCTCGTTCATTATTAATAAAATGGCATAATATTCATTATGTGTAAATCACGTTAATTATCGTTTCATAATGAAGTCCATGAATATGTGCTATGGTGATCAGATTATGATGAGATCATACTAATGAGACTGATCACTTAAACACACATATTCTTAATCGTTCCTAGTCGGAGGATATCCGAAAAGGACATCGGATATCCGGTTAGACTAGTACAGATTACTCATGCTCATATGATGAGGGTGACTGGTCTCATAAGTCACTTGTGTGGAGACACTAAGGCGAATCTGTAGGTGCTCATTGGAGAATGAGTTTACTGAACTGATCCGACTGAATCGCTGGTTGGTATTGTACCTCACTGTCAACTAGCTTGATTCTATTGTCGCAGTTGCGTGGATGGTCCTCGGACCTGAGACACCAAGAACACCTTGGCGGTGGACTTCTGTACTTTGACCTTGGTCTACGAATCTCTAGCCATGGGATTCTAATACGCCAAGAATTGGGTACAGCGGAATACCGTCGAAGGGAATTGTGTGTCAATAAGGAATCATTCGCTCTCGGTACTTAGAGAGAGAATGCTCTAGGAAGGATGCGCGGAAGTCCCTGGTCAGGGCAGACGATAATATCGGGAAAGGAGTTTTTCGATATTCATCAGCGGCATCCAATCCAAGTGAGTCGACCGGTTAGGGTTTGACAGCTCGCCATACCCTGAGTTGACTCGAGAGCATTGTACGAATGAATGATTATATCCACGCGGTAACTGTCGGCGGAAAGGTTCCAAGAGTGGGTTACTTAACCCCAAATACCTTCCGGGTTCACGCGGTGTTGCTTGGCACCCAACGTGATCGGAGGCCCGGTCGAATTCGATGTGCGACATCAATTCGATTGATTAATTGATTAATAAAGGATTATTAATTAATTAATAAAGCCAGTGATGAGTCACTGGGCTTACTGGGCCATTAACTAGACTGGTACTTGGGCCTAGAGGGTCACACGCAAATGATTCTCAAGGCGATGGATAAATAAGTGGGTTTTATACAAACCGGGGGTTTTTGTGAAAAACCGCGCGGTTAGTATAAAACATAGCGAACGGGCTGAGCAGGCCAAGCTGCTGCTAACCCTAGCCGCCCCTCCTCAGTTTCTGTCCTTCTCTGACGCCCAGGCAAATCCAGATCTGCTCCGCCACTTCTCCGAATTCCGTTCGATAGGAAATCGTCCGTGCGCTGCGGCGATCATTGCGGCGACCGGCGGAGGCTTCGTGGGCTGCGAAGAACGACGAACTCAAGGATATCCATCGCAGGGAGGATCGCGTAGACTTCGCTAGAGGCCGGGCGCTTGCGCGGCTTGCGGTGTCACACCGACAGAACCAAACGGTTGCGGATTCGAATCCGCACACGGTGAGAACTTCGATAATCCGATTATCGTATTTTAGATTCCGAAACGGGAACGGATCGCTGTTAATTAATTTTGTTTTCCGCTGCGCGAGCGATCCGGAGAAACCGAGAAAACCCAACACAAACAACTGAAAACACTGTAAAATGAAACAATTATTTTAAATTATGCTGTTGTTTTATGCTAAAACAAACAAGTGATGATGGAGTTGGATAAGTGCAAAGGAAAAAAGAGAATTTTTCAAAAAAGTCCTTCATAAGAAAATGGAAAAAGATTTATGTGAAGGGTCATTTTGCAAAACTTTCCTCTCCCCGCATTTATTGAGTCCCATCTGCCCCTGCATGTGGAGGATACCGGTTGTTAAATAAGTGTTGTACGAGGCCACTTAACTCAAAGTTGGGTAGATGTGAAGTGTCATGTAAGGTCATCGAAAAAAAGAAAGGAATTTTTGCTTTTCTATCTTTATAATTTTTTAATATTTCATATTTATTTTAAAATCTTCAAAATCTTTATACATTCTTGAGAACCCCTTCTAATTAACAATCATAAAAAAGGAATATTGAATATTCCTTCCAGATTCCTAGTATATATATGTTCTTTTTAATAGTTTCTTACTAGAGCGGCTTTTTAGGAAGGATTCAAAAATTGTAGAAAATAATACGGGATTCAAAAGTAAAATTTAAAAAAAAAATCAGGTGTGCCAACGAGAGAGAGAGAGAGAGAGAGAGAGAGAGAGAGAGAGAGAGAGAGAGAGAGAGAGAGAGAGAGAGAGAGAGAGAGAGAGAGAGAGAGTTGCAATCCATGCTAACCATCCTAAGGCGCCCACTGTAACTCCATGTGCTACATTTCTTGAAGGTTTGCCGCATTACTTATGCCTCCACGATAAGATACCTAGATTTCCACCATTGTTTATTTTGAGCATTACTAGAGTGACGGAAAAAGTTATTCATTTTTTTATTTCTTCAAAAGGAAGAATTCAGGTGAAAGGTTAGGGTGACGGAAAAAGCTATCTAATTTTCTTATCCCTTCAAGGGAGGAATTTAAGAAAAGTTTTTTAAAAATTACTAGGTAAAAATATAACAACATTTTAAAGTGTAGATCTTTTCCATTAGCCTACCTCAGCTAGGTAAGAAAAGTGAAGAAAGTTAAAGTCTGGTAAGCCATTTATCAGCACATGAAACTAGGCTTGAAGACATGATAGCATTTTATTTTCCGAACTATAACAATGAGGATTTGTTAGATGTATGTCTCGGCAACTTAATGATTTAATTTTTGACCCACCATCTTATCTGCAGGAGTAATACTTGCTGCACTATGAGTGCGGCATGCAGGGATAAATGGATTTTTTAAATTTTTATCACCCGTCAGCCAAGCTTTTAAAAAAAAAATTGGTAGGATTTTTTTAACTTTTTAGAGCCTCTAATAAAAAATCAGATGCAGTCGGCAAGCTCGAGTTGGCTCCAAGTTGATTGTATATTTAAAAAAAAAAAAAAAAAAACTTTGGATACACACCTCAGTTTGCATGCAAAAAAAAAAACATCAAAAGATACAGTCAGCTCGGGTGCGACCCGAGTTGATGGGCTGTACCGTCCAGTTTTTAATCGGTCGCCCCAAAAAATTAAAAGAATCGGACAAAAAAATAAGGAAAAAATAAAACAAAATACTCCCCACTGGGTTGGCCGTCGTGCACTGTAACACACAGTGTGGCAATCATTACTCTATCTACAACTTGGCAGTTAGCAGATTGCCTCCCGGCAATCAACAAGTAGGCCCACCAATTTCTAATGGGCGCATTTACGTCGCCAACAAGTCTGGTCATCCGTTTATCAGCGCGTTAAACTAGGCTTCAACACATGATAGCGTTTTATTTTCCTAATTATAACAACGAGGATTTGTTAGATCTATGTCTCGGCAACTTAGTGGATTTAATTGCTGACCCGCCATCTTATCTGCAGTTGGCAGTTAGCAGATCGCCTCCCGGCAATCGACAAATAGGCCCACCAATTTTTAATGGGCTCATGTGCGTCGCCACCGATCGACTGTGGAATCCGTTTATGAGCGCATTAAACTAGGCTTGCACACATGATGGCGTTTTATTTTCCTAATTAAAACAACGAGGATTTGTTGGTTGTATGTCTCGGCAACTTAATGGATTTAATTCTTAGAGTGTCATCACTACAAAGCATCTCTTTTTATTGTGCGGTCAGGGCCGATCATACAGCCTGACCACACAACGTTGCAGTCGTTCGATCCAAGATAAGATGATGCGTTGCATCCCAAAAAAATGAAAACAATGTATCATAGGAGTTTCTGCAATCACATCCAATGCAATATGTTATCTAATTTTTGATCGAACATTCTCAAACATTATGTGGTTAAGCCGCACAAAAGAGTCTGAGGGCATATTTTAGTGAACTCCTCACATCTCTGCCATCCATGGGAAGAAGAGTAGGCTAGTGGTTAATAAGTCATCAGAGGTGAACGAAAAGATACTAACTCGAGTGAAGCGGGTGACTAGTGAGCCACCCTCTTACATCGTGGGGCTGGGGAGTAAGAATAAAGTGGTAATCTCCTTCATAATTCAACGGGTCCTTTACAGATATACCTCTTAAATATACCGTATTTACATGTATACTCAACTCTCATGTATTATCATCAATATTTCTAAAATGTTCAAAATATTATATTTATATCCCTCCCGTCAAACTTAGATAAATATCAACAAAATATGTCATCATGATATCATCACAGATGTTGAGGCTACATAATGTAAGGTTTTAGTAACTTGAGAGGTATATATGCAAAATATTAGTAAATTTAACAGTATTATGCAAAATCATTAGATTGAGGAGTATAAATGCAACTTTCTAAAGATTTCAAGAGTATTGATACTAATATGTGAGAGTTGAGAGGTATACATGGAAGTACGGTATACATGAGAGATATATATGTAAAAAACCCTAATCCAACTTGACTATAATTGAATTTGAAAAAGCTAACCCAAGCGGACCCTAGGAAGTAGGAACTAGATTCTGAAAAGACTGCTCTATGAGGATTACTTTAATCTGGAAGATAGAGAGAGCTTTTCATAAATTTACACGGACATAGTCATACAACCACAAGAATCTATAGTGGGTAATACTGCTCTTACTCTTGTAAGATAATCTCCGCAAAGACCATCCATTTGTGCATTTTTTGTACTAAAAGCGAGGACAAATTGAAACAAATGCAAGTAGGGGTGTCAATTGGGCGGATTAGCCCATGATCCAGTCTAATCCAGCTCATATTAAAAGAAATTGAGTTGGCCCAAATTATATAAATTAGATTTGACTAAATTTGAGTTAACATTAGTTAAATTTGGACTGAGTTTGGCTGAAAATAAGTTGGCCCACTTTAATCTATTGACTTTTATAATAATTTATACAAAAAGTAAAATGCTTCTAACAAATTATTTATAAATAAGACCAGCTCAATCCAACCTACTCACTGTTGAATTAGAGCTGAATTTGAGTTGAATTTGAATTAAATTTAGGCTGAATTTAGGTAGGGCTAAAACTAGACTTGACTATTTTGAATTTAAGTTAGACTCAAATTATCACATAAACCTGCCCAATTTACATCCCTAAATGCAAGTCATCAGTGAAGAGTGAACCAATGGATGCATTAAAGTCTTATCCTTCAAAAAGAAACAAGATGGCCAGTAATCGGTAATCACCGGCAGAACGGTGGTTGTAGTGTTGTACGCAATAATAAGTGGGTCGTTATGCAAGGTTTTCGCGTACATCTGGAGGCTATAAAGTTTGTCTTTAAGCACCTTATTGGACCACTCCTGTAATGGGCTGGATTGTGACACCATTTAGATGGAGATTTAACGACTTTGTCACCTTAGGTGGGAAGCCTGCCAGACTGGATAACGTCATGTCAGACACACAAGTTACGAAAGATGAGTAATACTTGTTGTAACGTCTTAGTAGGGATATTTATCATTTGATTGCGAGATCGAACTGCATGTAACCATTATATTAATAATACCTTGAGACATTACAGTAAGATCAGACAACAGTTACAGCTGTGGTGTTGTAGCAAGTATTGCTCACAAAAGAGAAAGAGAAATATCTGCTAAAATATTTGAAAATTGTAAATTTGCATGGGTTGTAATGCCTAGCAGGCAGCCGTCCGATTATTTTTGATCAGACGATTGTCGAGTCCTGTACTTTTTTTTTTTTTTTTTGGTTTTCACAAAAAAATGTCTAGATGGGGTATCACTTCAACTTGATATTCATATCACCCGATCTTTGATCAGATGATTAAAAAATTAAAAAAATAAGAAGATCGAATGATTAAAAATAAATAAATTAGATTATACATTCGTACAACCCGGACTGGAGCATGCAATCCGACCCACAAGCATTTCATAGGAGTTATGCTTGCTGCATTGACCCTTACTGTTGCACTAGCTTTGAGGGTCAATGCAGTGAGTTTTAAAAAAATTATTTTTAATAGTTTTTTTAGGTGGGCCCTGAGGTGTCTTACATATACATACAGGCCGATCTGTAACTAGACGATCCAAAAAAATCTAACAAATTAAAATTGTTATTAGGCTCGATCCATTAATGGCATGTTTTACTGTTCATTAGGACTCAATTTTTTATTCTTCAGATTTTTTTGAGTCGTCCAATCGAAAATTGACATATACGGATATGTAGGACACCTCAAGGTTCACCTAAAAAAAATATTAAAAATATTCTTTTTAACCTATTATATTAACTTTTAGTGCAGCATTAACGGTCAATACAGCAAACATAACTTATTTCATAGAATTGGCCGGACCTTGCCAAACACTTTAAACGGCTAGGCCCAAACTTAAGAAGGTTCCAGCATGGACCCATCCCCTCTGCGGCAAATCCCTAGCGTTATTGGCATATTGGGCCCGCTTCGGCGTGGGGTCTTGGCCATTTTGGCGGGAAATCCAAATCTTCCACTTGTTATTCCCGCGCGAACCTATCCTCTGAATCGGGTGCATTACACCCAATCCTCTGAAGTTGAACCGCTAGTTACTCTCTTCCATCTCTGAAAAAAGTTTTTCTTAAATTTTTTCTTAATAGTGACATGACACCCCCACCCCATATGTAGTGTCACAAGAACATACCAAATAATGATGTGATAAGTAATCGAATCTTAATCTTCATGGTCTACTTTGGTGGGACTCGCATTAAAAAAAAATTGTCTATTTGTCCATGTCAAGGTCGATTCCAGTGAACCCCCATTGAATATAACAGATCATCCTCATCGACTTATTGACGGACTATAATGTCATTCCATCTAACGGTGGATGCTATGTCTCTTCTTGTGATATGTGGGACATGTACGTTAATATTAAATGTTGAAAAAGACAAATGACATGTTGAATATTTAAATATAATATAATATATAATAATAAGATGTATAAATTTATTTAAAAATATATATCTTAAATAAAATTTTAAAAATAAGCAAAAATAATATGCAGTATATGTAAGTTAAAAATTATAAATAATTATTGACATAAAAATATTATATATATATATATATATATATAGTGTGGACTAATCATTGGTTCCTTCTTGCTCTATGGGCGCAATGCGCCACCCGCGTGTTTAGAGACGGGAAAAACCCAGAAGACGCGCGCAACCCTTTTCGCCGCCGCGACAATGGAAGCAGACGACCATCCCCACGCCCACCGAGAAGCACAGGAGGCCGCCATGGCGGGAGCAGAAGACCAACAAGAACAGCACGAGCCTGGGCCAGGGGAACAGCAGCATCCCTCGCCAGCAGAAGCAAGAGAAGCCGCAGAAGAAGGCGAAGCAGAGCAGGAGGGGGAGCAGGAGGAGGGGGAAGGGGAAGGGGCGAACCTGAGGGCCCTGCGGCCCTCGTTCCCGCTGGGCCGGGTGAAGAAGATAGTGAAGCTGGACAGGGAGATCACCAGGGTCACCTCGGAGGCCCTCCTCCTCATATCTCTCTCCGCCGACCTCTTTCTTGGCTTCCTCGCCGAGAAGGCCGGCGAGGCGGCCATCCTCAAGCGGAAGAAGAGCGTCAGGGTCGACGACATCCGCGCAACCGCCCGCGCCCACCACCCCACCAGGGACTTCCTCCTCGACTCGCTCCCACCGACGCCGGCGCGCGCCGCCCCGCCGCCGGAGGCCTGCCGGGCTCCGGGCGCCCAGAGGCCGCCCCCGCCGGGCATCCGCCGCATCGACGAGTTCTTCCGCAAGTCGTCGACTGCTGCAACTGAGTAACCAAAAGAAAGCTCAAAGCTTTTTTTTTTTTCTTTTTTGTATTGTATGTTTCTTCCACTTTGCTTCTAATCTTCTGAACGAGTTATGCTCTGCAACGTTTCTGGAAAATGGATTAATTTCATGTATGTTTTCAATCCCCATGTACATCTAAGGTGTCGTTTGGTTTGACATGAAACACTGGAATCTTTGAATTTTGAAACCATCGATTTTAACATAGTGGGAGCTGAATAATTGATTTTGTTTTATGGACATTTTTATGAGAAACAAGACCGGGATTCTTTTGTAAAATAGTTGATCCCGCTTCTAGATTTCAGACTTTCAGTACTTTGCATCAATTCAAACAAAAGCAATCAGCAGGATAATTTTTTATTTTTTATGTTTGGCGATTTGTGTGGACTTCCTTTCAACTCCCTCAAGATGACGAGGATGTTAGAACTGGTTAGAGATTTTGTGCAGCTTCGTCCATGAACAGGTTATCAAGATAATTTTGTGGTCCATAACCGTCGCTAAGGGGGGGGGGGTGAGGCAGGAGGATGAAAAGATTTTTAAGACATGGAATAATATTGTAGAACCGAGTTCTTACTGCGTTCGAACTCTAGCATCTATAGTGGTAGATCAACCTGGACAAGGCTCAGAGGAGTCTTTATCCATGTGGGAAGGTGGAGTCCAAGAGTTGTGGTGTATGTAAGAGACGAAAGTCAGCTGTTGGAGCTTTTCTCTCTCCCCCCACTCCCTTCTCTTTCTCATCAGAGCCTCCTCTCTCTCTCTCTCTTTCTCTCCTTGGGATACCACCTCAACCCATGGATCTTGCCGCATGAAGCTTTGTGGGGGATTATGGTACCTTTCCCACACGACAAGGACAATCCCTAAGCTACTTCCACTGCGCCGTGTGGATCCCTCCTGCAACGAGGATCTCTGCACCTTCTGAGATCTTCAGGTATTATTCATATGGTTTGTTAGACCACGGTATTTATTCCAACAAATGTCTTCTCACAGGGGACACTAAAAGAGTGTAGATAAACTTGTAGATGTTGTACAGTTTTTTATAGGAAATTCTATGAGGGTAGGGGAATGTAACGGTTCCAGTTATCGACCTCCGTCAGGTGCACAATTTTAAAACAAAATAATATGAAGTATAAAAGTGTAAGAGCAACAATGATAAAATATCCATAATATAATAGAAAGGTGCAATAAATAAAATACATATCTCAAAATTTTAAATAAACTAGCCATACCTGAATTTTTTAAGCATACATTGTCTCCATTCTTTGTCTTCTATTTCTGAAAAAACATCATTTTATCTTTTATGAGAACTCGTTAATCGAGATCTCAATAAGAATCATTTACATCTTTATTGATATCTCGCACACGTCACTTTATTTGCTAATTCTTCTATATGCATGATTTTACTTACCTTTTTGAGATGCAACATGATATGCATGTAATTTCTACATTTCTAACTAAAATAAGTAGCAGATGAAACATGGACAACAATCAAAACTTGATATCATAATCTAACATTAATCAGATTTCATATATTTTTTTATCTCTTATTAATGGTAAATTGTATTTTAGTGGTAGCTATAATTAATGTATAAAGTATAGAAATTATTCTTTACAAGCTATCATCCTCGGGTTTCAAGAGTGAGCCATTTCTGTCTTTCTTTCTTCCTGGACTGGTCAGTAACTCATAGTTGGTTCTCACACCTACAGTGACTCATCCTTCAACTTAAAATAATGGGGACAGTAACTAACGGTTGTCGCGGTGAGCAGGTTGTCTCCCGACCGACCTCCCACTTCCGCATGTTCACTCGAGCAGGTCTTCGGAAGCCTATAGGGTGAGGCGGGAACCATAGACTAAGCTGAATCTACAGTTCACTCCAGGGTCTATGTGCTAGGCCACGAGTGCACTCAAGTAGGATTACTATCATCTACTTAAGTCAAGGTCCCAAATCTAGACTCTAGAACCGTAACGAAAGAAAAAAGATGTTCTGTGTCCGGACACCATACATCATTAAGAAGCTTTCCGTACGTCCCTTTATCCCCGAGAGACGTGCCATTGTTCCGCTAACAATGATATTACTATCTTTCTTAAATAAAACAAATCATCCAGTCATCGTTCAACAACAATGTAGGGATGCATAGTCATCATGAAAGGCTTTCTTTTCATGAGTCTTTCTTTCATAAGGAGTGCATTGGAGTGTGCCTCCTAGTTCTTTCTTCTCTGTCTTGGGGTCTTTTTCATCATGAGTATTTGTTTACCTCCTTCGGATTCTCTCTTTTCATAAAAAGAAGATTTTACATGTATCTTGAATCATAAAGGAATCTACGAAAAACATACATATGATATGTGATGTGAAATTAAAGAAACAAGTCTTTTGTTACAATTCTTAACCCCTCCCAATATACTTTAAATCAATAAACAAACGGACAAGACCTCTCTCTATTCATCATGCTTATACAATTCTCAAATTTTTAAGAAAATACAAAATAAGGGAGATGAACAGATAGAGGTATCACCCTACTTCTAAGAAGAAAGCATATGTAGGAAGATGTCTCCCTCGCTCACGTGTGGAAGGAGGCACCGCTGCAGCCCCGGAATGATGGAAATCTCTGCTGCAACTCCATATCTTCACTTATAGCCGTCCTTCTTTAAGACTTTCACAAACTCTCACCCTTTCTTCTTATTGTTCTCACTTTAACTTACAATTTCTCCTTCTTCTTCACTCTCAAAATCTCACTCAATCTCATTGTTTTCATCTTCTCACCATCCATCTCTCTTTCTCTCTCTAACCAGTCTTCTTTTTCTCTCTAACAAATTCTCTCTCTAGCTCTCTCACAAGTTCTCTTTCTCTCTTTTTATTCTACTCACTCCCCTCTTCAATTTCTTCTTCTACCTCACCATCAAACTCCCTCTCTATCTCACTCTTTTTCTCTCTCATTGTTTTCTATCTCTAACAGTCCTTTCTTTCTCTCTCTAATTTTCCCCACCTCCTCTCTCTCTCTCTCTTCCTCACTACTTCCCCTCTCTTTCTCCCTGTTCCACCTCTCTTTCTCCACTGCACCGCCCCCCTCTCTCTCCCTCTTTATCGTTGGATAAGACCAGCCAGCACCCACCACCCCCTCTTATATAGAAGGAGAGAGGAGGTAGGAAGCTTTTAGAAGGAAGAGGAGGTGGAGGGGCTGTGGCGGTTTAGGGCTGTGGACCTTCTAGAAGGTCCATTAACAAGGCCCAATGTAGATCTATTATGGCTCATTAGAGGTCCAACACATAGCCCAATAAGGGCCTAGTGTTTTCAGCCCATTTGAGTCTAGTGATAGCCCTAAACTACAGCCCATTAACAGTTTAAAATTTCAGCCTAAGCTCTTTGATTCTTGGCCTATTAGCAGCCCAATAAGATCCCACTAAAAGCTCATTTAAGACTCATTAAAAATCTAATATCAGAGGCCCAATTCAGTCCATTAACAGCCCACTACATTATAGATTATGGCCTATTAAACTATCCATTTAAGCCCATTTAAAGGCTCATGAGAACCTATTAAAATTCGTAGTTTTTAAGCCCAATAAGAACCTATTAAATGAGCCCAATAGCCTTTGAAAAATTGTTATATTTTAGACCCTGGTTTTCTTTCTAATTGGATACGAACCCCTATCTAATTTAGTGGGTTCCTACAGGGAATATTTACAATCTGATAGCCAGATTTTGGATGATTAGTGCCTAGTCAATTTGTTTATTGGCATTTTGTTATAACGGGACTGGGGATTGCTTTCTTCCAAAATATTGACTTGTGGAACTATTCATGTTGGAAAGAGCTTGTTGTCCCCTGTAAGGCATGTACCAGATGGACCCAAAAAAAAAACAAAGAACCCCAGCTTGGTTATGCATTTTGACTCTTCATTGACTGCTGTGAATTGGTTTTGTTCTTTTTATAGGTATTTAACAAAACACTCCCATCTTACTTTTGCATGTGTCACTATAGCGTTACAGCCACTTAATTTCATACTTGATCCTAGCATCTCATATTAAATGGCAAGTATAGCCAGGTTAATTGATCAAGGTTTTCTCCCACCTTTTCCTTCTCAAGTCTGTTTATGTGTTTCCCTTCATGCCTACTTGGCTAATCTCTTTGCTTGTGATCTAATACATGCATTGGTAAGTGCATGCTTAAGCAAGTAACCCAGATGCAGTATGTATTTAAGTACGTGTTCCTTATGGCTAAATCTTTTTAAGCCTTGGGAAAAAGGGAAAGCCAGAAGTGAAGCCTCCTTGCTTCTGTGACAATATGCTAACTAGGATTACTTTTTATTGATGTATATCATGTCAATGCCCTCAAATATGATTTGTTTGCATTTTGCAGACTTGACACTCATAATTCGTACATATGTTAATGCATTGTCATACTTAGGTACCACATGCAAGTTCCTTTTCCCTGGCAGGATATTTTCTAGGAATGCCAGAGCTCATCTCTTGGCATTCACATTATAGTGGAGTGGCCTAGTATATAACAAAATGAGTGTGTTAGTACAGCATAGACAGCAAAGTCCTTGTTAACTGGAGATTAAACAAAAGAACCACAGCAGTCACTCCGGTCATTATGCTCCTCGAAATGAAATTATGTGGAAGTATTGAATAACCAGTCCTTCTATGCCCATTATCCATGATGTGAGCTTATGACTTATTATGTTTGGCATATTTTTTATCTAAGTTCACAGGAAGTCATAACTTCAAATTGGAAAAGAAAAAGTTGAGCTATTAACTTGCCGGGAATAAGAAATATGTATCTTCCACACCTTTCCATTTGCTGTTTCAGAGAATGCAGTGGTTGTTTTGCTGCACTTTTACCGATGCTTCCTCTTGTTTTCTCCTTTTATCCATCAGTTTAGATGGACATGAACAGAATAGGTTAGATGGAAATGTAGCCCCGGTGGGTAAGCGTCTCTTATTTGGATTCTTGGTATGTTAGTGACTAGTCATGTGGAACACGCTACGTAGCATTCATTGTTCGAGGCACTCCACATTTATCATTCACCATTAACAACAAAGAGAGAATCTCAATGGAACGAATCTACAGGCATTTTGAGTTCTTTTCAATCTTCTTTCACTAACTTCAGCACCCCCTTTCCTTCTTATGACTAGCTGTCCAATGGTGAAACATCTCGAATTGTATGCACTTATTCTGTCCTCATATTTCTTTTTTCTTACTTTGACTTTTATGACCTATCACTATTCCATCTTTTAGTATCTCATTCTTATTACCTTGAACTCTCACATTCTTCATTATTTAACACCTAGCTCTGTGCAATGTAATCCTTCTTGACCCGCTTTTAACACTATAAACTGGGGTGGGCCAACCCACGATCCAATCTAACTTGATTTTATCAACATTTGGCTGAGTTGCTCTAAGTTTTGATCAAAAAAACATTTGCCTACAAAATTGATCTCAGTTGTGTTGGGTTGCAGCAAATTTAACTTGACTTAACTGGTCACAATTTCTTTTAATTTGATTTCATCTTAACTAGTACCAGTTAGCCCCATATTGCATTAACATGATGAAGCCTATGTTTGGTACAATTCTGTTTGACCTGTCAACGTGTGAACGTAGATAACCAAATGCAGCCTAAGTTTATGTCTGCTTAAAAGGTCAGATTTAGGTCATTAGGTGTCATTTGGTTTAGCGGAAAACACTGTATGTTCTGAGACATAAAATACAGTGTTTTACAAAATTCTATGACATTTTATGTCAATCCAAACAACCTCTTAGTTAGAACATACTATACTTTGAATTGCTGGCCTGTCAAATCTTTTAACATTTAGCCTACGTCAGGAGACATCGAATTTGACTGTGTACACTTGAATTTTGTAACTTGTAAATTGGAATTCTGATGGATCACGTTGTGGGACGGCTGAATGCAGAATTCCCATTGCTGTTGGCCCTTTGGGAATTGAAGCTGCCTCGGTTTGGTTTCAACAATTACTACTCTGCTCTTAAGGTCATAAAGAATCTGTAGATCACAAATGTTCACGCCATGCATGTCACGATCCGGTTGGAGTTTTTGGTATTTTTTACAAGTTTACATAAAGAAGCTGGAGTTTTTCTCATTTTATCACAAGCTAACATGAAGGGAATATTTTCGAGAATATTTGTTTTTTAGCTATCTTTTGACTACAGCAGTTTACTTTAAGAGTTGAACAGGTTTTGCAGTGTTTAAAACGACTTGAAGGATTAAAGGTACTGATACTGAATTTCTAAATATATATATATATATATATATTTTTTGGTGACAACTGAGAGAGTAACTGAAGATCGAGTCCTGCAAAGGAAGGTTTGAGATCTTATTCATTTTATGCAATCGTTGATCTGATAAGACACAGTTGTGTGTGTCTGTTATGGGTTGAGATCATCTATTCTATTTTCTTTGTACTAATGATATTCCAATTTATCATGTTGACCTACATATAATTTCTTATTTTTCAAGAATCTGATTTCATTAAATTGAGTAAGGCGATCCAAATCCGTCTGTTAATTTTTGGAGACATTGAGATTGGGTGGTCGACTACTAGTTGCCATATCATCCACCTTGCCCTCTATGGAACGCAAATGCAATTATAGTAGGACCATCAATGAATCAGAGGTTGAATCGGAAATAATAATTTTCATATATATTTCTATATGATTTAACGGAGACAAGTAAAAGTGGAAATGATTCATTTTATTTTTACTTTTGGTTCCACTTTTGAATAAAAAATGAGAACAAAAGCAGATTCTTTTTTTACTTTTATCATCCCTATAATGCAAAGCTGTTTCACATTTTCATTTTCATTTCCGTTTGATAAAGGAGGTGGAGAGGAAAAAGTAACGAATTGGGAGAAAAGGAAATAAGCAGCAAAATATACTAAGGTTGGGATTTCTTTATTATGTCATTTAGTTATCAATAATTGCTGGACGTAAGATAGTCTCATTCGAGTTCAAAAGTAAGCCCTAAGAGGCCCACAATCTACTTATCTGCAGTAGCACAAGGGCATTTTTAAACTAATCAACTAGCACACAGAAGGCCTTGATCCCAAACAGACACTGTGAGGAGCAATGCTTGCTGCATTAAGAGGATCCCTAGGCACTGTTTGATCTTAGTGATCAGACAGTGCTATAATGCATTTTATTTTTCCTTCTTCAAATTTTTTTATTTGTTTGAGACGTAGGATCAAAAATCCGAAAGTATATCCGGAAAACAGGTCAGCTCCAACCTGCATGTATATTTTTTTTTAAAAAACACTTTTTGTATCGGAAAACGATTTTGTGACTCTCATTTGACACCCACATTTGACACCAGACACATGGCACAAATTTCAAACTTTGCATTTGTCATTTAAATTTGCATTTGCCATTTGTTCACCTTGAAATTTGTGCCATGTGCCTAATGTCAAATGTGGATGTCAAATGAAGGAGTCACAAAACCGTTTTCCTTTTGTATCCATCTCAATTTCTGTGTAATAAAAAAAACTTGTTTACTTCAAAAATATATATATAGGCGGGTCGGAGCCGACAAGAACTTTTTAGATGTACTTTCGAATTTTTGATCGGACATCTCAAAAATTAAAAAAAATCCAACAAAAAAACTGGGACGAATACTGCAAGCATTACTCCATCGTGAGATGCCCATAACCTACCTTCCCTGGAGAGTAGCACAAGGGTACTTTTAAACTAATCAACTTGCATCCACCTGCATCTTCCGGCACATGCATCAGAAGCTGCTCATACAGGAGCTTTAGTCCTCTGAAAGAAAAGAAAAAAAAAAAAAAAAAGGAGAGAAGAGTCCAACTATACCACTATCTTCCAACATGTGCAGGGAATTCCATAATGATATTGACAATCCACACTAGGAGCAGCTCAATCCACGGGCACCGCTGAACCAAAAAAGAAAAATATACAGAGACAAAAAGAACAAAACTGCACCAGCCGGGAATCGAACCCGGGTCTGTACCGTGGCAGGGTACTATTCTACCACTAGACCACTGGTGCTTTCGTTGATCTCCAACTACTCACTCTTAAACTCTTGACGCAAAACTTCAGCTACTCCAAATCACAGTTACATTTTACATCATCAATAAAAAAAGAGACCGTTTAACCAGAGAAAAAAAATTATTCCGTAATCAACTAATGTTCAATAGCTACCAGTGCTCCTAATAAATTACTCTAAAATAGCCTAGTCTAGGAACAATCGAAAGCTTGACTTGACACCTGTCCTTGTAATGGATAAACCTTGTACTTGTTTGTTCTTTCAACTATTTTGATGGATGGTTTAGCCTTCCACTAAAATATCCGAATGCAGATTCCAAAACTCCTCCCCAATAATATCACAATGATCCACTTTTACTGTTTCCCGAGTTCCCTTAATGGGATTCCCACTCGCATCCAACTTCACTGTCTCCTCCACCTGCATTTCAGAAAACACAACCGGAGAACGAAAGGCAAACGATTGAGAAGGAAATCTGCAGAAACAAACAACAGTCAAGCAAAATCATTTAGATAGGCATATTCATCTTCCTATCCACATTTTATTGGTATTACTGGAGAACGATAAAAAACTCCATCATGGCCGGTCTCAAGCTCGGATGAAAAAGGAGGGCGTGTGTTAAGTTGACAGTCAGCACTTAATAAAATTTGTCACAATCCAATCATGAATTCTGAACTAATATTTTGTGCCAGTGCCAGGGCGCTCCTCGGCAGCGACGCGTTATATCGGCCCCCGGGTGTAATGAGAAGGGAGCAAGAGATTGCTAGGACGTTTTCCAAAAGTGACGCATAACATCGGCCTTCGGATGTAATGAGAACTAAGCAAGGGATTACTAAGGCGTTCACCAGAAGCGACGTGCCGCATGGTTGTGGTGACAAATAGGCAAGGGTTAAATTTATGAGAGATAGGAGGGTCAACATAACTTGTTTACAAAAAAATTACATGGAAAAGTTCTAAAGTTAAAGAAATTTAAGATTTCAAATTTTGGTATGTTAGCAAAAGTAATGATAAAAGTGGTGCAGTCATTCATAGACAAAGAGTTAAAAGACAAAGTTGTAGAAGTTATAAGAGAGGGAGATAGACTCATACTAGTTAAACTTGTAGTATGTCAAGAAATTTTAAATATAATTAGTGCCTATGCACCTCAAGTAGGATTAGAAGAGTGTTTAGAAAGAATTCTAAAAGAATTTTTATAAGATAATCCAAGATATCTCTAATGGTGAAAGGACTATTTTTTTAGAGACTTAAATGGCAATATATGAAAGAATAATAGTGGCTAGGAGAGGGTTTATAGAAGCTTCCATTTTGGTGATAGAAATGACATAAGTGCTGCCATTCTTGATTTCGCTATTGTATATAATCTAATAGTTGCAAATACTTGTTTCAAAAAGAGAGATGAATATTTAATAACTTATAAAAGTAGAACACATAAAAGTTAAATTGACTATTTTCTTAATAAAAAAAGTTGATCGATCATTATGTAAAGATTGTAAAGTCATACCTAGGGAGAGCCTAGCCCCTCAACATAGGATCTTAATGATGAATATTTATATTTAAAAGTGGAAGAGAAAGGATGTAGTGAATAGTTGCCCAAGAATTAAATAGTAGAATTAAAAAAGAGAGAATCTAGATGTCTTTAAAAGGTGTCTATAAAAAGAAAATATATGAGATTCTGAGGAAGAAATTAACATAATATAGAATAGAATGGCTAATTGTATAAAAAAAGTAGCTAAAGAATTCTTAGGTGAATCTAAAGGTAAAAAAGTCAATAAAAAAGAGACGTAGTAGTAGAACACTGAAATTCAAAAGTCCATTAACAATAAGCGAGAATACTTTAAAGCATGGCAAATGAGTAAAAATAATCAAACATTAAAAGAGTACAAAATTGCAATAACAAATACTAAGAAAATAATTAGTGAAACTAAGTTTAAGGCTTTTGAGGAACTATATCATGAGTTGGAAACTAGAGAAAGTGAAAAAGATATCTTTCGACTTGCAAAACTAAGAAACAAAATGAGTAAAGATCTTAATCATATTAAATGTATTAAGAGCGAAGATAGTAGGGTTTTAGTAAAAGATTGTGAGATTAAGGAGAGATAGAGTACTTATTTTGAGAAGTTGTTAAATAAGGATCAATTCAGAGGCTACCCTTGTAAAGAAACGAATGACTCTAGCGGACAAATTAATTATCATTATATTCGACATACTAGATCTTCAGAAGTTAAAGATGTTCTTAAAAGGATGAGAGTAGGTAAGACTCTGAGACCAGATGGGATACCTATCAAAGTTTGAAAAAAATGTAGGTAATATATATATTAAGTGACTAACTGGACTTTTCAATAAGATTTTAAAAGAAAGGAGAATACCGGATGATTGGAGAAAAAGTATTGTCATTCCTTTCTTTAAAAATAAAGGAGATATTCAAAATTGTAAGCCACACTATGAAACTTTGGGAAAGAATACTAGAGAAACGTCTCAAGAGTGTTACTAGTGTTTCAGAAAATCAATTTAAGTTCATGTCCAGTAGATCTACTATAAAAGCTATCTTTTTCTTGAAACAATTGATGAAAAAATATAGAGAGATGAGAAAAGATTTATACATGTTTTTCATTGATTTATAAAAAACTTATGATTATGTATGTAGAGAGCTAAATTTGGTAGACTTTAAAAAAGAAGAATGTATCGAAAGGTTATATCCATGTGATTAGAGATATATATGAGGGGACTTATACTAGCGGAACGTCTATTATAGGAGAGACATCTAAATTTTCAATTACTATTGGACTACATCAAAGGTCAACTTTAAGTCATTATCTCTGTACTTTAGTTATTGATAAAGTTACTAAACACTTACATAACGGCATCTCTTGGTGTATGTTATTTGCATATGATATTATTCTGATTAATGAAGATATTAAGAATTTGTATGATAAATTAGAACAGAGATCTGCTTTGGAATCCAAAGATTTCAGGAATAGTCGAGCTAAAATAGAATACATTAAATGTAATTTCAATAATAGAAATGTTGATCAAATAGATTTAGCCACTATCAAAGGTCAAATTATTGCTAAAAGTAGCAACTTTCAATATTTAAGATCTATTATTCAAGATAATGGAGAGATCCAAGAAGATGTCACTTATAAAGTCAAAGCATGTTGGTTGAAGTAGAGAAGTGCATCTGGAGTCTTTTGAGATTAGCAGGTCCCCTTAAAACTCAAAGGTATAAGATAGTTGTAAGACCTGCTATGTTATATGGTTCCGAATATTAGACTGCGAGAAAGGATTCTATGCAAAAATTATGTATTGTGAGATGAAGATATTAAAGTAGATGTGTGGTAAAACTAGAAAACATAAAATTAAGAATAAATATATACGTAAGGATTTAGATATAGCTCCTATTGACGTTAAGCTTAGGGAGAATAAGTTGCAGTAGTTTGGTCATTTACATCGTTATCCAAGTTTAGCACCAGTTAAGAGATGTGATAGAATTAGAGTGGAAGAGGGTAAGACATCGAGGAAGACCTAAGATAAGATGGTTAAATGTTGTTAAAAAGGACATGACATTGCTACGTGTTACCTCAAGTTTGACATTTGATAGATTAAGATGGCAGGAAAGGATTCATATAGCCGACCCTAAATAGATGGGATAACTCTTTGATGATGATGATGATGATGATGATGACCGAAGAACGATAAAGGCAAACGATTGAGAAGGAACTCTGCAGAAACAAAAAAACAATCAAGAAAAATCATTTAGATAGATATATTCATCTTCCTATCCACATATTATTGGACTATTCCAGAGGCAGACTAATAGTCAATTGTGAGTCTGACAATTGTGCAGGCGAACCATGGAGTGAAGTCTTTTGTAGCATATAGATCTCATTATGGTTGATTCATTTAAAATTTGCGTAGCAAAAGTATAACTTCATGTGATCAGATTTATCTGGTCATTGCCAAAGTAAGTTAGCAATTGCTCTCATGCAACTACAGTAAAATGTAAATCCTTTCTGAGCCAAAAAAATGGACAAATAAAAAATCGACAGTTTCTATGGAGAAATAAAATGAATTTTGTTCTCATGAATTGTTCCAAGATAGTGGGTGATGTTCAACAATTTTCGGGGAGATCATGTATTCTTTAATATTCAACAAATTTTGGGGAGATCATCTATTATTTAACAGCTTGTCCAGAAGAAAATGCTACAATGGAGCTATTAAAAACAAAGCCTAGCATCAGAAACTATCATATAACCTGATTGCATTTTGTTTATTTGACCGTCTACCATGCGGAAAGAAAACTTACCTCGTCCTTGAAGACACAAGATCCCTTTCGAAACATAGCTGGGAGCATGCTGTAATTTATGCCAAACTGTTGAAAAAGTAGTTCATTCTTTTGACTAGTTTGAGTACCCTGTGCTACAGAAAACATGATCTAATGTAACTATGATGTAGCATCCTGCAACATCATAAACTGATAACAAAATAAAGAAACAGGGGAATCAATGGCTAGAAGCATAAAAACAGCAATAAGCAATAAATTGCTAAATATCATTTAAGGAAGGTCTGAGCCAAAATTGATAAACACACCATTGCTTATAAAATGTTGATTGTATGAATATAAGGACCCAAAAGAAATTAAACTTGACCAATCCTTCGTAGATGACTTCAATGACAAAGCCAAGCATAGTAACATTGCATAAAATAAAGTAATGACCAAACAAACAAATGGTGCCTGTAAAGAAGAATTACAGAGTCGTCATAGTTGTTATTGTTACTATGTTATGGTCATTGTGAACTCTATCAAAACTCCCCTTGTTAATATGGACAAGGGTGTCCAAGTAAATCAAAGATGCACATATAAATTCTGCATTGCCCAGGGCTAGGAAATCTACACGTCATGTGTTGCCAAAGATTCCAAAACCAGGATTTCAAAATCAGGTCAATAGGAAGCATGCCAAAAGATTGAATCAACTGATCCACTCCACATGTTATTGATCTGTCATGAAGCCCCTTAGAAACATTTTTTTTCAAGTTTACTATGGTCATCCAATTTTCAACTGCAGGAAGCTGACAAACGCAAAACTGATTGCATGATCACTTTATGAAAATCCATGTATGATGATTCGATTCTAAAAGATTCAAATTCTAAAAATCAAGAAATGTGAGGCTCCACTAGTTTCTAGGGATCACATTTTCTATTTCGAAAGATCTAGCACATCTCTTGCATAGTACAAGTAAGGAGAATGAAATACTATCACAGTACCTCCAAAAAATTTTGTGCTTCTTTTTTTGTTTTTCCAGACTTGACTAACATCCAGAAGCATGTATTGAACTGATTGTTCACATGACCTAAAAATGGAAAAGGCCAAAAATGCACACATACATGTTAGTGAATTTGTAATCTGATGAACCTTACCACAACATCGTACCATCACTAATATAGCGAATCTTAGAAATTGAAAGTAAATACACCTGCTAACAATGGCACAATGCTAAGAAGCATCAAAGAGCATATTCTTAAGCATTCTTCTGGAATGGAACATTCAGTGATGTGAACCATTACTTGAATATATAGTCAAATGATATTTTTTTTAGAGGACAGCACCACCAATCAAGCCTGAACGCTGGCAGATGCATGAACTAAGAACCATGCAAACAAGGCAGGGCCAGACAAGGGGAGCTACAGGAGTTCATGACCCTTCCCCAACACCACCCCCTCAAAAAAGATGCAAGCACTCGTGTTTCACATTAACACCCCCCCACCCCCCCAAAAAAAAAAACAAAAAAAAAAAACACCTCCAAAAGAAAAATGTTCTCTGGCTTGGGCCCTATTTGGGACCTGACCTAGCTATCTCTCCTATCATATTTTTATTATTATTATAAATCCTATCGTTTTGGTCTTTTGTCTTTGTTGTTTTATTTGGAGAAATATAAGTCGATTTTATTTATTTTATTTCTTGGACTATGAGAGTTTGGGATTAGCCCTCAGGGAGTCCGTGACTTCGGATCAGGCAAAGATCCGAGTATATGACCTCTCTCCACTGACTTCGGTCAGTGTTAATTACGTCGAGCAACTGCTCGACAACCCTTGATTAACCGTCCGTTGATGCCCTTGTAACATGCAACACTACTACTACACGCAGCACATGCATATAAAGATATGTTTTAGGTTAAGCTATTGGCCTCACCTAAGTTTAGGATGGGTTTATAATTGATTAGGAGACTTTTTAAAAGGTTTTGGATTGACTCCGAGTTATCTGGATTGATTCCAAGTATTTTAGACTCATAAGGGTATTTTTGTAATTATGCCAAGCTGGAGGGTATAAGGGTATTATGGTCACTTTAGTGTGTGAAGTGAGTTTTAATGATTTAAGAAGGTTTCAAACCTTAAGAGTTATTTTAAGTATGTTTGGGTTGTAAGGATATTTTGGTAATTTTACTCGGAATTGGACTTCTAGACTTAAAGTCTATTTTTGGGTATTTTGGTAATTATGTTGCATTAGGATGATTATGGTCATTTAAGTTTTTTTTTTACATTTTATGAAAACTTGAAAACCCTTAGGATGTATTTTAGGAAAATTTTAGACATATTTAAGTTATAGGAATATTTTAGTAATTTTACCTTAAATCGGGTTTATTAGACTTAGAGTCTATTTTTATATTTTTCTGAGATTTTTACTTATTTTTATCATTACCCATCCAGGGTTTGGAGGGTATTTTGGACATAGAAGGTGTTTTGATATTTTTTAAAAAATATTCTGTGATTTTTACAGATTTTTATCATGGGTGAGGGTATTTTTGTATTCTGGGGACATTTTGGTCATTTCGAGAATTTTATATGTTTTCATATTTGGTTCTCTGTTTTTTACTGAATTTTACTGATTTTTATTAATTTTACTGATTTTATTAATTAATTGGGCATATGAAGGGTATTTATGTCATATTTTTTTGTTTATGTAATTTTCAGATTTGGTTTCTGATTTCTTACTGAGTTTTACTGATTTTTACTAAACATTATTGAGTATTGATTATGAGTCTAGGTTTAATTATGTGTGGGGTGAGGCCAAGAATATTTTAGAATATTTAAGTATGTACTTATGCATTTTAATTAGTTATTAAACTAATTAATAAATTAATTATGTATGTGAAAATATAATAACATAATGTTACTTAAGTAATAGGTTTATGAACACACGTGCATACACATATGCTCAAAGAATAATATTGACATTTCATTCATCATTTCGGCATAATCCCATCTTATAGGACGGCGATTTTACAATATAAATTCAGTAGAACTTCCTCTTAGGAATAAACTTTAGGAAGAGAGCCTTCCAAGACAAAAAATCTCCTCCAAACGCAGCAAACCCGTGCAGAAGCACTTGGTTTGGTCTTCAAATGGGCAAAATTTCCCCTAGGAATTTTTGGGCCAAGGAGGCATAGCATCTTACTCCTTGGGGGGTATTTATAGGCTCAAAACCAAGCCCGGTGAGGGGGTGCCACCGGGGAGGTTCACAGTGGGGGGTACCCACCGGTTTTGAAGGTGGGGGTACCCACCGGTTTGCTCCCCCCCCCCCCTCTCCTTTTTCTTTTTTTTTTCAATTGAGAATATAGAGGAAGAGAGGAGAGAGAGTGAGAGAAGGGGGTCTGGTGGCCATCCCCACCGGTTCCCAACCGGTGAGGGGTGCCACCGGTTGGACCCCCACCGGTTTGGGAACTGGTGGGGGGAGGGGCTTCCCCTCCCCCCTTCTTTTAAAAAAAGGTTCCAACAGGCCCCCTCAAGAAAAGAATCCTGGTTCTGCCAGGGTTGACAAAAGCACATGCAACATTTTCACAACGCCGGCTCATGCACTCATACAGATGATATTAGAAGACATGTATCCATCAAGAGATATGCACATTTGCCAAAAGGTACATGTTGTGCAAAGGCAGATGAAAATTTTTACATATAAATTCATCTGCAATCTACAAAAAAAGGAGAAATTGCTTAGAGCAGTCACACCATTTGCTTCAAGGTGCAGGATATGGTTGTCACTGTACTTACAATCTGCTTGCCTCCATTTCAGATAATCTCTGATAATTTTAACTCTTGGATAGCATATTACACGTCCATCAAATGCGGGGGGATACATCAGCTCTTGTGTTGGGAAGAACTTTTTCCACTTCATGACATATACAGAGGTAAAGAATGACACACTAAGGGAAAGGATTTTGCTGAAAATCAAATTGACAAGAAAAGCCATCATTGAGTCAACTAACATGCTAACTTATGAGCATCAAAGGAAGCAAGCCACTGTGTAACATGTCTTTCTTATTAGACTAAAAATATCAGCCATGAGCAATGTTAAAAGAACATTATAACTTGTGGGAAGGTGAAAGCTTTGAAATGAGATACCTTTCCCGCCTTTCACAGAATTTTGTTTTCTCAGTCCAAATGAAACTGCAAAGCAAGCATATAAAAATAGATAAGAAGCTCTAAGTGGTTACGGAAAAAAGGTGGACATATCCTGGTAAAAAAATCGCATTTACATAAAGGATGTAAATGGGTTGCAATAAATGGAATAGAACTAGGAAGTGGATACAAAGTTATAAACAACAATCATCCCCTTTGTAACTGAATTTTCAGCTGTCTTCCTCTAACCAGAAAAGGTTGCCTCAGCACTTCATGTCCATCCCTCAATAAAATTTAGTCCATGCATTTCCCAGTGATGAAAGAATAGACGGTTAAACAGATAAGTATGACAGATTGAATAGTGGGTTCAGAAGGGATGACTAGATAAACAGATGTGCAGGGTCCATTTAACTTTCGTGTCCCACAATAATGGTGCATCATAAACCTATCCTTGATGAAATGTAGGATAAATGCTAGTTTGCATGGGAAATCTCCAAGTATGAACTTAGATTGTGTCCTACTTCAACATTCAAAATTGGATCAATGGTAATCCAGCAAATTTTAGGTTGAGGAATAGGAGAAACAAGACGAGGTATGTCAAAAGAGTGCTTCAAAAGGGGAGAAATTTGTGGCTTCTTGACTTTGCCAAAAGTGGTGTATGTATGAAAGGGAACAAAAGGAAAGTTGTTCCTCAGGAGGGTCATTTTTCTGCTTCAACATCCTGCTCCCATCAAACAACTGATAGGAAAAACAAATCTAACCATATAAATTTCTGGCCCTTCCTCAGGTAGTTTATGATATGCATTATTACAATCAATGCTTGTACCAGCTTGTTAACAAATAATGCATGGGTTTGCACCATACGTGAAATGGACTCTTAACCTGTACTCATCACTGTCACCATAGGCAAAAACAATATCCGGAAATCGCTCCAACATCAACACTGCACATGCATTCATTAAATTCAAAGCACGCTCATCGTTTGGTTTGCCAAATCCATGAACCTCAGAAAACCTGCCAACAACAGGAAAATATGTTTCAGTTGCTTACAAAGAAACTGTCTGTGGTTTAGGAAATAAAGAGGAAAAGGACACATTTACATCAGGTTGTCTCACACTGTAGGTTATAAGATTCATCGTTAAATGTATCAGCAAATTGACCACCCATTAGGGATGCAAGTTTGGGGGTCAACCCGAACCCGAACCCGAGCAGGTTAACCCGATGATTTTGTCAGGTTGAACGCAACGAAGCATAGGTTTGGGTTGGGTTAGGGCTGGGGGGTCTTTCAACCCATCCTCGGAGGGGTTGGATTAGGTTGAGGGACAGCCAACCCTACCTAACCCGAGCCCCACATTAGCACATATAGATAATAACTTTGATTGCTATATCTTTGAACAAGAATTTAGATTGCAACATAACGACGAAGATTTTCTTAAGTAGCAATATACATGTATCTTCTTTTTTTAGTTATTTTGTTAAGACAGATTAGATAAATTCATTCATCTCTTTGTAAAAGAAAAGGTAAGAATATGGACCATTAAGGATGTAACCCAACACTACCGACCCAACCCGATGAAGGTTGGTTTACATGGATTGTGTTGTGTTGGAGCATTGTTGGATGGGTTGGGTTAGGGTTGAGGACGTTGGGTTGAGGGTCTCTTGACATGGTTTGGGTAAGGGACCTAAGGGTTGACCCCAACGCAACCCAAGTTGCAGCCCTACCACCCATTAAGCGATGTAATATAATACACATGTGCATGATTGCCTTGAGCAACATAGATCCAAATACCTAAAGGTAGGGGTGTTCACTATTTGGTTCAAACCGAAAAACCAAACTGAATTTTCGGTTTGATTCAGTTTGAAAAGTATCTCAGTTCAGTTTGGTTTCAAAACCTTCCAACTTGTATATATATATATATATATATATATATAATTTGAATCTTTATTGGCGTGGTTTATGAAGTATTGGAGCCTGAGCATTCCAGGGAGGCTTGCTGGCACATGCAAGTATATTTATTTCCTTTCATAGACCCCCTCCTATATTCATATCCAATGTAAGACTAAAGGATAGTATAGAAACTCCCCAGTAGCACGGGACACTCGGCTACTGATGAGGTTGTCGTGGAGGGTGAGCTTTCTCAATGTGGTCAGTTGGTCAATCTTCATGGAGATGCACCCCACCAAGCCGCAGGAGAGCAGGATCGAGATGACCTCCTGCACGCACTTGATCCCCATCCAGGTGCCGACGCAAGCGCTACACCGTTCCAGCTCTTCGGATAGTCTATGGGATCTACCACGTTGTGCTTGAAGGCCTGGAGGTCCTGGTAATCCGCCTGGGTGGAGGACGCCACCCAACTGCTGGCCACACAACACAGACAGGTAACGAACAGAATGATGAGAAATTGGAGGAACTCCTGCCTCGGAAGTCGGAATCCAAACTTATCAGTGTGACCAGTGGGCTTCACTCTTCCATTTCTGCTTCTAGCTGCAGCCGAAGGTGCAGATATGGGACTCGTCCACCACGCCATTCTTCAATAGGCTTCAAAGAGGATGGGGTGGAAATGGATGACGATGGCGTTTCTGAGGGGATGTAAAGGGGACAACCCCATTCCTTTCCAGTCTACTGCATCTCTGTAATCCCGACGTGCCCTTTTTAGTCCTACAACGGACAAATTATGGAAGAGGCAAAGCCAAAGGTCTAAAAAAGGATGGCAAATTCCACCAACGACCGCACAGCCGCGGGCCTGGCCCAACTGTGTACTCAGGTTCACCCAAAGGCCTGTCCAATGACTTCTTTTTTTTTTTTTGCAAATGGTCAGTTTAGATCGGTTTGGTTCAGTTTCTAAGGTCAGTCGGTTTGGTTCGGTTTGTCAAAAAAAAAAAAAAAAAAAAACAAACCAAACTGACCCATGAACACCCCTACCTAAAGGCCTATAAATGCGATATTATGAACTCCTGCAGGCATCTCTTTTCAAAATTTTGCATATGACTAACTTTTCAAAATCATGCCACCATAACATATTACCACGTGCCAATTGTCTGAAACCCTTCCCATCCTACTCCATTCAGTCAATTGACTATACTCACTTATACCATGCCAACAGTACAAGACTTGCATCAGACTGGGGAGACCAAAACAAACGCAACACAAGCATACGTCATTGCCAAAGGCAAGGGTGTTGTTCTCACCGATGAAAATGCCAACCATCAATCCTGACAACAATCCAATTAAAGTTTGGCAGCCTGTCATCACGTTCTAGCTCTCTCACGTACTCATATTTATTTTTCGCCATGTAATCAGATCAACAAACCTGGATGAGGGGGGAAAAATAATCTCAATCCTGGACACCTGAAAAAAGAGCTCAAATACATTCTTTCATCTCAAAGAAAGTGAAGGATGGCCAACCAAAATTCATCAGGAGATTTTGGACAAACACTCGATCACGCCATTGTTAATTGCTAGTTAAGTATCGCACATATATGTTCCAAATAAAACTATTTATGCCTTTGTCAACGTTCAATATGAAGAATGTTAACAGAATATGACTAATTATTCTGTAGCTAAAATAAAAATCCAAGAGATAAAGATGAAAGATAAACATGAATTTATGGTAGCTCTAAACTTAAAGTATGATTAGCTCAAAAGAATCTTTAATATCCCTTTGAATAAGATTATATGTAGATTTTTTTTGCCAACCATAAAGCGTTAAAGCAAATATCATAATCCTTTCTGAAGCATCAGAACTAATAGAAAGAAAATGTGAATACTCCTACAGGCTTCTGCATAAGGGTTCCACATGCCAAGATATTTGTGAAAATCTGATAATCCAAGGTTTATTTTTACAGTTAGTCAGAACTCTCTACCAGAAGCTTCTGCATAAGCAGTTCATGATATTCAGGTATTATCTTTGTAAATAATTTGAAATTAGCATGTATAAAACATGATATGCCTGGTCCTTGAGTTTTCGACTTAGGTCAATCAAACGTTACTCTCTTTTTCTTTCTCTGATCACTCTCCTCTTTTATTCCCATTCCATGACATGGTCCCTGTAGGTCCTAAACCTTTTAGATTGTTGATAAAGTCTCTAAAACTGCCAAGGATTGAATTCATCAAGAAAGAAAGGTGCTGGCAGCATAATCAACCAAAAAAAATGGTTGAACAATAGCACAAACCCATCGGCCATGGTTAGATCTCATCTGTGTTGACGCAGTCATCTTTTGTTTTTCCTGTTTTCCAAGTAAGTGTATGCCCAACTTGGATTTTCTTTGTTTGGCTTTAAGCTGAAGTTTGTTTAGGTGCAAATGTTTTAGACATGGGGATCACAGAAATGAATTGAGAAGGTCAAGTTATGGATCATGCTAAAGGTATGTCAGAGTTGTTTTGGTCAGTATGCAAGCTGGACTTACATAACCTTATCCAGATTGGGATTGGGGTTCAGATCACAAGTTAGATCCCACTGCCTGATTTGTGGACATTGATGGATATGATCAGGGTGGGCAGTGCTCAAGTGAATATCAATAACGTGTTTGTAGTCATTATGATGAGTAGGCAGTGAAGGATAGTGTGCCTTTCTTTGGTTACATGTTGAGCTTTTATAACATATTGCTGGTTATTGATCAATGAAGTAGAATAATGGCTTGACATCGAGTAAGCTTTCCCGCAGAATTACCTGGTCATCTTTTGGATTCAACAGATATCAGTTCTGAAGAATTCCAGAGGATGTTGGAAATGGTTCCATTTCTCTCACTTATGTTTGAGAGCCTTTTTATAAGTAACCTTACCAATTCTCAGCAGTATTTATTGTTTTTTTTTTCATTTTCATGTCATAACTGTGGCTAGCAGATAATGACCTTTTTCACATTCCTGTTTTGGACTCGCTCATTTTTTCTCCACTCACATCTAGTTCAATAGTTAGTGATAAGCTTCCTAGGTGACCCACCCCACAAAAACAAATGTTTTTGAGAACACAAATACAACAAAAATAAAAACACGTATATAACAAAAATAAAATTACTTCAATGACAGAGTTTAGGGAAAAAATACAAATAACATGCAATTAAGAATATCATTAAAATAAAAAACATGTGTTGTACATTCAATTCTGTAAACAGAATCTTAAAAAAGCTCTCAAGATTTATTTTTATTTTTTTTAACGGATAGCAAAAACAACCTGAATGATAAAGAGAACGTTGTGATCTGTACAATGCCATATTTACATTTAATTCCATACACATAACCTTAAACAAGCTCCCAGCATAATAAAGTGAAAGATACAAACCAAACGGAAAAATCTGGAAATATTTCAGATTTTTCTCAACTCATCATGAAAGTTTTGGTGGAAAATGTTGGAGTCAAGAAGAAGTGAAGTGAACTAAAATTTGAATTATAAATTTATCTGATTCATGAAATCATAATACAGTCAAGATATTCATTACACGGTGAATGTACAAGAGTAAAAAAAATTATTAGGAATTCATGGCTGAGATTGTATTCAACACCCTTATAACAAAATTTTATCGTGCACTTTTTCTTTGTACCTTGTAGTTAGGCATTACTATGTTTGAAAATAGTTTGGCCTTACTACATTCGAAAACTATTTGCCCACAGACTTGGCATTCGTACATCAAGGGAATCTCACCCCCATTGGACATTGGAATAAATCATTAGGAATTCAGGGCTGAGAATGTCAGTTTGACCACTGGTTAGAAAATCCTCTTAGATCCATCCAACCAAGATGTCTTTCTCCATTTATTTGTTGTATATGCTCTGAAAGAGAAAGTATTTCTAAAAGATGGATTGGAACCACTATCATTGAAACTAAAAGGATCTGTGGAAAAGTGTATACGATGAAGCACCTGTGAATTCAGATCCACCATTAATGAATTAATGGGATAGCCTCCTAGCAAAGGACTTTGGAATAGGGCCAATTGAATTTGTGCACTTCTGCAGCCTACCTGAAAGGTCAAATATCTTTGGTCATGAAGGGGTTGGCCATAGATGTCATACCAGAAGAAGATGAGCAGAAGCCTAACTATGTATGTGTATGGGAGGAAGGGGCGAAGACTTAGTTCTCTCGAATAGCTTTCAAAACTTCATTAGAACTTACCTCCTGGTCCACAAAGAAGGAAACATTGTAAATCTACCTAGAATAACATTCATAAAAATGTATCAACTCCCATATAGCAATGGCTCAGTATCACTTGGCATCAATAAAAAGCAAAGACACCTAACTATTGGCCACGTCTAGCAAAAGGCTAAAGGTCAATGTAGATATCTGACCATGCTAACCTCACCACGTGGAAGACCTATTCACAAATGCATCAAGAATTTAGTGAAACCAATTGTAATATTATTACAAGCAAGGTCAGAAAGGAACATTACTAATTTTAAAGAAATGACCAATTCAAATTCAACGTTACTCTCAAGAAAGTTATATCTTGCATATCTGAACTTTTAACCTAAAGTAATAGACCTATTAAGCATCCTAAAAGGTAAAAGGAAAGAAGGAAAGAAAGAAAGAAAGAAACCCCCTTAATTTTATCAACACCATGTTTTGACTGTGGTTCTACCAAGTACAATACTGGATTGCAAGATCAGTTTAGAATTCAAAACATCATTATTCACATCCAAAAAGTGTCTAAATGAAGGATAGTGCTAAGATTGTTAGTAAGGGATATATTGTTAGCAAGGGACATGTACACAGAAAGGGTATTTCATTCACCATGTAAAATTGAATAGACATGTCAGGTATTAAATAAAAGAAGGGAATTTACAAGTATAGGCGATAACCACTTACAAAAAATCCCGGTACAAAGAGCACACCAAGAAGGTGTGTTCAATCTCCCCCACCCAAAAGATACAAAAAAGATGAAGTTGAGGAATTGACATTTGCCAAGAAGCTGCCCCACTCCTTGGATACACCACAAATAAAAGAGACTAGCCTCTACTCATGACTTGGAGACCTTCTCGAAAATCCTGGAATTACATTCTCCCCAAATTGACCAAAAAGTAGCTGTTGAACCCAAAAGGTTTTTAATACTTGGGAAACAAATCTTGGTGTGTATGAATGCATACATCCAATAAAAATTGGGGTTTTGAAACCCACATGTAAGCACGTGCTTGCACACAAGAATAGGGTTTGTAAGCCTAGAAATCTGCAACATACACAAAAGAGGGAAAAGATGCATGCATATTTCTCTTTTTGGATGCAAATCAGCAAGAAAAAAAAAAAAGGGGGGGGGGGGGGAGGATGCGTACAGATGCATACAGATTTTTTTTTTAAGATCAGCAAGGAAGAGATGCATACGAATTTTAGCATGCATACAAGAACACTACAGCAAATAAAAAGAGAGGAGGATACACACCTCAAATCTGCTGCAAGAACAGTCCTTCAAAGAAGCCAATACCAATCTCCAAACAGCAATCAAACAAGGCCTCCTGCAAGCCTCCAATGCAACCTCCAGCAGCAGCAACTTTGACCTCCAACAGTAGCAAGGAAGGCAGCCTCCAATGGCAGCCAATCTGCAGCAGAACAAGCCTCCAAAATCTGCACTCCAAGTACCCACCAACAGCAGCAAGTCAGCACCAGCAGGGGGGGAGGCAGAGAAGCACCAAACCGCAGAGAGAGAGAGAGGCTCGGCCAGCAGAGAGAGAGAGGGAACCGCAGGGGAGAGCGCCCTAACAGCCCATGCAGTTCCTTCTTTTAAGGAAAGAGAGAGAGAAGGGATAGCTAAAAGAGAGAAGGGATAAATACCCCAAAAAAAAAAAAAAAAAAAAAACTACTGTAGCGCGCTACAGTAACCGCCCCCTCCTCTATCTCCCTCTCTTTCCATCTTTATCCTAACCGGGTCCCATCTCCCCTCGTAATTTCTCTCCCTCCATCTCTATCTCCTCCTCTCTAACCTGCGCCAAGAAGACCCCCTACCGGCGCCTAGGGGTGCAAAACGGTGGACCCAATAGGATCCGACCCGGATCCAAATAAGTCCGAATCCATTTTATTAGACCCGAATCCGGATCCAAATTGTAATCTGACACATCCGGACCTCCAGATTTGGGTTTGCTGCTGCCTTCACGGAGCCGGGCCTGGATCTTCATATTTTAGGTCCGCATTTGTTGCTATATGCCAGACGAACACTCAAAGCATTCAACGCACCCAATTTTAAAAGATTACATACATACAAGTCCTGATGTTTTTAACATTTGCTTATTTCTAATATGACCATTTCTCTTATCTCAGAATTTTTTTTTTTGTTACATACGTGCAATCTACATACATACATCTGCGTTTTCATCTGACATTAACAAAAATCTTATTTTTAGCATTTACTTATTTCTAATATATTTCAATACAAAAACATCCTCTAACATTTGCTTGTAAGTGACTAGATTCTTAAAATAGTTTTTCTCCTGCACAAGCATGCTAATTAACTTTTCAATTTATATAAATAATCAAACATAATTGCTGCTTGCATTTTAATGTCATTAAATTTTCAATTTATTTAAACAATAATAGTAAAAAATGTACAATAATATCACAGCAGAAAATAGACCACAAAAATTGATCATTTCTCACTCCATGAATGTACATGAATGCATATCCTAAAATAAAATACTCAAAACAAAAGCTCATACTCTCTGGACCAACACCATGTGATATAACTAGCCTACAAATAAGAGTACATATCTTGAAACTATATGATCTAAATAAAACCCACACTTTCCAAACTAGTAGTATACAACCAGAATGAAATCTTATATATCCCAAAAAAAAACTTTAACTGACAATATATTCATCTAAGTGCTATGTAACAACATATTACATATCCCAAAAACCCACACTTTAACTGCCTGCCCAACACTTCAAGGGACCTGCACTGGAAAAAGTTAAACATGATCAGCAACATGAGAATAAAAATGAACAAAGCACAAGATAAACTAACAAATAAAAATGAACAAGGGATATTTTACTTTTCAATGCTCCTGCTACAGAAATTTCTCCTATATGATCTCTAATGACAAAACCTGCTAAACTAGAATTCCGAGAACACCAATAACTTCTATGTACACCAAGAATGAAGGAGCAAAGGAATTATGAAACCCGTTTGCCGCATGGAGGAAAAACCACTATCAGGTGGAGGAAAAACAACTCTGGTCTTCATTTTATCCCTTGAAGCTTGCTCCAAAACATTTATTGAATGATCGATCATGCATCCAGTCTTCTCAGACTTCTGCTCTGTTTTGTTTAGGTATGAACAAAGTCAGTACAGTTATAAAGTATCTAGGCCACCCCAACATAGTGTGTGTAAATGGGCGGGTGTCAATATCTGCCACAAGGCCACGGTAACTTGGTCACTTTGTGCCACAGAATTGCAAAAATCAGTGAATGAAATTATATTAGCACATGTCACTTCTCTTATCTCAGATGAAACCGCAGCTTGTAGAAATGCAGATTCCCAGCACCTAGTCATATATGCCTAGCTGATGAGTTGGTAGTTAGCTACTTGGGTGGAGTCCACATCTGCAATGCATTTGTTAGGCCCCTGCTAAAGTGGCAGAAAAGTGTTTCATAGAGATATTAAAGCAACTATACTACCCAGCTTCTCCACACTGTCAAGTTCTCAAACACCAGTGCCCCTCCCAAGTCCCAACCCCACATGTGGGCTCAAGGTTTGCCATATCATTTTTTGGTAATTCTCAGGCGGTTAACACACAAGAGATCTTGGGGGGATCTCAGAGAGATCCCAACACGATGTTGTCTAGTGTAAGCTTGTGTAGTGAAATAAGCTTCATTGTTCTTGTATGATCACTAATAAGGATGGCATTAATAATGCACTTGTCATCTGGCCACAAGGCTAGATGAACTTGGCCAGGACAAATTTAATTCCATCATAGATGTGTACGTGCATACGCCACATGACAACCTTCACTCCTTGAGATATTCTTCTAATATCACAGAGCCGCGGTTTCATTTCTTCAAACAGTTTGAACCAATAATTTGATCAAAGAATCTCCACATGCCTTAACATGAAACTTGACAATGAAACAATCTGTGTGGAAGCCTTCCCAACAACTAAGCACCCAAGTTTGAGCAGGACAAAATCACCTGCTACCGGCTACTACTTTATCAACTCCCAATCTATCAACCCAAGTTTGAGTTGGACAAAAATCACATGCTAATCTGCCACTCTTTCAAGTTCCAAGTAAACCTATATAGAGAATGAGTAATCTGAAAATACCCTGGTCAGAGCCCACCCAACCAAGTTTGAATAAGATTCACTAGGCATTCACACTACTCTCCGGAACACAACCAGGAGCGCGTGCTAGTAGACAGTTCTCTAACAAAACAGACCAAAGAAAGAAAGAAAAAATTACAAATTACAAAGAACATTCTATTTTCTACACCGCCAATGAAAAACCTCCCTTTCCATTGAGCTCAATTAGGCCCCCAGAAGACCAGCACCTACCCGCACAAGCCGACCCAGATCAGAACCCAAAAGACCCATCCGGAAACTCCCACCAGAGGCACAAGAAAACTTCATAAAACGAAGACCCAGGTGCCATACCTCGGCAGAGGAGGGGGGGTATGAATTGGCGCTTGCAGCGAGCCGGGGTGGTGCCGTGGAAACGCCAAAGAAGAAAGGGATTTTGGGGGCCGCCCCGGCGGCGGCGGCTGGTGGGGGAGGAGCCCCTCCCCTACGGTGCTCGAGACGAGGCCCCTCGCCACCGCCTGCTGGGGGTGAGGTCGGAGGCTTGGAGCTTGGAGGAGGCGCTAGGGTTTTGCAGTCCGACGGGGAGAAGCGTGTAGACATGCGGGAAGCAGACCGGGGAATCGTCAAATAGAAACGGGGATCCGACGAGGTCCGCGTCTTCCAAAGTGAGAAGCAGACAGGGGTCCGTATTCTTCGTTCCGGATAAGTGAGATGATCCGCATATGAAAATACGGATTCGGTCGAGACGAATCCGGGTATACCGGACCGGGTTTGCACTCCTACAGGCGGCGCCTAGGTGGCACCGTTAGGGGGCGCCACCGGTGCCCAACATGGCCGACTTCCAAAGCCTATAAGAAGGCTGGCTCCAGCGCACAAGAGCCCCCCCGGCAGCTTCTTCCCAGTCTCCAAGCTCCCTGCCGCAGCTTCCTATGTTCCAAGCCTGTACAAACAAAGAAGAGGAGAAAGAAAAGAAGGATCATAATTTTTTTGAAGACTTTGTGACTCTTGATTTTGGGGAAATAAATTTTTATTATTATTTATAAATCAATTTTTATGTGAATTATTTTTTTTAGACGGTTCTTTTATATCGGTTAGTTGGCCATCCAATTAAAAAAATAATAAATAAATGATTCTTCTATATTGGTTAGTTGGTCATTCCAATATGAATTAATTTAAAAATAAACAATTAAAAATAATGATTCTTCTATATTAGTTGGTTGGCCATCTAAAATAAACTTAAAATAATAAGACAGAAAATAAGAAAATAAAATAATAGCATGATTCTTCTATATTGATTCGTTGATCATCTAAATTAAATTTAAAATAATATAACAGAAAATAAAAAATAAAATAATAACATGGTTCTCCTATATTAGTTGGTTGACTATCTAAAATTAACTTAAAATAAAAATCAGAAAATAATGAATTAAAAATAATAGTTCTTCCATATTAATTAGTTGGTCATTCAAAAAATGAATTAAAATAAAAAACACAAAATAATGAATTAAAAATAATAGTTCTTCTATATTAGTTGGTTGGCCATTTAAAAAATGAATTAAAATAAAAATACAAAATAATGAATTAAAAATAATGGTTCTTCCATATTGATTGGTTGGCCATTCAAAAAATATATTAAAATAAAAAAATAGAAAATAATAAATTAAAAATAATTGTTCTTTCATATTAGTTGATTGGTCATTCAAATATTAAATTAAAATAATAAAAAATAGAAAATTAAAAATTAAAAATATTAGTTCTTCTATATTAGTTGGTTAGCCATTCAAAAAATGAAGTAAATAATAAATAATAAATAATAAATTAAAAATAATAGTTCTTTCATATTGGTTAGTTGGTCATTCAAAAAATGAATTAAAATAAAAAATAAAAAATAATGAATTAAAAATAATGGTTCTTCCATATTGGTTGGTTGGTTATTCAAAAAATGAATTAAAATAAAAAACAAAAAATAATAAATTAAAAATAATAATTCTTCTATATTGGTTGGTTGGTCATTCAAAAAATAAATTAAAATAAAAAATAGAAAATAATGAATTAAAAATAATAGTTCTTCCATATTAGTTGGTTGGTCATTCAAAAAATGAATTAAAATAAAAAAATAATGAATTAAATAATAATGGTTCTTTCATGTTAGTTAGTTGACCATTCAAAAGATGAATTAAAATAATAAACAGAAAATAATAGTTCTTCCATATTGGTTAGTTGGCCATTCAATAAATTAACTTAACTTAAATAAAAGCAGAAAATAGTAAATTAAAAAAATAGTAACATGGTTCTTCCATACTAGTTGGTTGGCCATATTAATTTAAAAAGATAATAAGATAATGAATATGGTTCTTCCATCATATTTGGTTGACCAAAAATCTGTTAATCAATCAATTAACAAATTTATTAATCAATCAATTAACTTAATCAATTAAATTAAGTTGTTAATCAATCAATCAATTAACTTAATCAATTAAATTAAATTACTAATCAATCAATTAACAAATTAATTAATCAATCAATCAACTAATTAAGTTAATTTATTAGTCAAACAACTAATTAAATTAACAAATTTGTTAATCTACCAACTAATCCAACCAATTAAATTAACAAATTTGTTAATCTACCGACTAATTCAACCAATTAAATTAACAAAATCTGTTAATCAATCAATCATTCAACCAATTAAGTTAATTTTTAAGTCAATCAACCAATTAAATTAACAAATTTGTTAATCTACAAACTAATTCAACCAATTAAATTAACAAATTTTTTAATCTACCAACTAATTCAACCAACTAAATTACTAAAATATGTTAATCAATTAATTAATTTAACCAATTAAGTTAATTTGTTAACTAATTAATTAATTCAACCAATTAAATCAACAAATTTGTTAATCAACCAATTAAATCAATTTGGTTCTTCCATATCGATTGGATAATCAAGGTCTTTCTTTTCAAATAAAAAATAAATGAATAAAATAAAAAATAAAAAATAAAAAAATCAGGTTTATTCATATTGGTTGAATGACCTAAATTTAGTGGTTCTATCTTATTGTTGGACTGACCACTTGATTAATGATTCACTCTTATTGGTAGAGTAACCAAAGGATATAACTATTGATTTATCCTTATTGATGGAATAGCCAGTGATTTTTATGGTTCTGTCTTAATTAAGGGTCAGGCTACGAAGTCGTAATTATCCTATTAATAGATAGACCAATAAAAATATTTATTTGTTCATTTATATCAATAGGATAACCATTAATTAAAATGGTTCTTTCCTACTGATGGATTGACTATTAAGTTATGGTTCATTTATATCGGTTAAATGACCTAAAATAATATTGTGATTTCTTCATATTAGTTGAAGGACTATTAAGGAATATCCTTAATTATGTGGCGGCCTTCATGCCTCATTAGTTAAAGGTATCCTTTAAGCAGTCTATGTCTTTTCGAAAGATCTCAAATGAGAGGACATACTGCCCAAATAATCCTCCATCCTTTTAAAGGATACTTAAAGGAAAATTTTAAATAACCTTTCTCAAGATGTTCACCCTTTTGTGAGAACTTTAAGATCCTTTAAGTATATTTTAAAAAATATTCATAGAATCCCCCTCACTAAAAAAAATAAAAAAAATGACTTGTATGCAACACTCAATTCTGACTTATTTATTCTTTTCTTTCGAGCCTTATTGGATGGTTAATCAAGAGTTACCAATCATGGATTGGTGTAATTAACACTTACTAAAGTCAGTGGGGAGAGGTCAAGAATACAAATCCACAGTCGATCCGGAAGTCATTTAGACTTTAAGGATTAATCCTTAAAGTCTACCTAAAAGAAAAGAGAATATATTTTCAAAACTTAAAACTCTCATTTCAAATCAAGATTTTCACAAAGGTTTTCAAATCCGACAAAGATTCTTTTCAAATCGTAGGATAATAAAATCCCAAAATGGGAGTCTCACAATAACATGTAAGATCAATCACCAAATGTTGTCATCCTCCTTGGACTTCAATTTCCTCTCCCATCCCCTAAGCAGCGCTTCAACCGATGTTGGCATGTTGTGGGCACACTAAATCTTCTATGGGACAAACTCCCATACCACTTTGGAGAAGGGATAAAGAACAAAGAGGTAGTCCAAACTCTCCTCAGCTAGACCACAAAGAATGCAATTAACCTGCAAACCATCTATAAAACCTGCCAGCAAATTACAAGTGGGTAGTCTCCCTTAAGTGATTCTCCAAACATGGACATTCACTTTCAAAGGGTTGTTGGGCCTCCAAATTGGCTTGTAGAATGAATACCTCAGGCTGCCATCATGAATGTGATCATAGGCTGATGTTGACCTAAAAAATTTTCATGCACTATGAAATTACCCAATATGCATGTGCATATGATCATGTAATACAAAAGGCAACATATAACATATACTCACACATATGTGAGCTTATGTTAATATGAAAAGAAACATGTGCTCATGTATATGAGGGTCCATGTTGATATAAGAAAATCCTCCTATATCTATATGTATGCGAACATGCACTATGTACATGCACGCGTAGGAAAAGACAAGGAACAGGAATATAGCTTGGCGAAAATCGCCTCAAAATGGCTCCTGTGTGCTGCCCAAAACAACCTTGAAATGGTTCTTATGTACTGTCTAGAACAGTCCAAGAAGCCTTCAATATGCTATCCCGAAAATAACTTCACAACTTCACTAAATGAGCTCAATAAAAAACCCAAAATGCCGCAACAAAATGACTTAAACGGCAGCGAAATGGAGGCCCAAATATGAGCTAAAACAACCTAAAAGAAGGCCCAATAACAGGCCCGAGGCAGCCCAATAAATGTGAGTCCAAAAGACAGTCCACAGTGGGCCCAAGTATTGGTCTAAGTAGGCCCAATTCCCTTCAAAAAATGTGAGAAAGACAGTCTAGGGACAGAAAAAAACAGAAATATGCAAACCAAGTACAAGAAAATGCCATGGAGTGGTCCCCCTCTCTCTCCTTGGATTAAAAATAGGGAGAGAGGGCGGAGGAAACCGGTGAGGGGCCCATGAGGAACCGGTTGGGGGGGGGGGGTCCATCCTCCCCTCTCCCCATTTGAAATTCAAAATAATAATAATAATTAATTAATTAAAGAGGGGGAGGGGATTAATAGGGATTAAAGGGGGTTGATTAATGGGTGATTTCTTTTATGTTGTTCCATGATTAGTGGAGCCTCCACTAACTCAACTTTAAAGGGACTTAATCATGGAGAAACCCCTTTTCACACGTCCAAAAGAGAAGAGAGGAAGGGGAATTAATGGGCCATTTATTGAGGAAAAAGGGGGGAAGCAAAAGAGAAAGTGAAGAGGGGAGCACCCCCACCAGTTCCCAACTAGTGTGGGGGGGAGGGGCACTGGTTGGACCCCGAGCCCTCCACTCTCACTCTCACCCTCTCTCTCCTCTCTTCACTACTCTCAACTCTCTCCCAAAGAAATTCTGAAGTGGCTCCCCCCACCTCCAATTTTTGAGGTGGGTACCCCCACCGAGCATGGCTCCCATGGCCTATAAATAGAGACCCATGAGAAGCCAAAAGATCATGCCTCTTTGGCCCAAAAACTCCTAGGAAAAGTGTTGTCATTTGGAAGACCGAACTTAGTACTTTCAAACAAGTTCAAGGCATGTGTGGGGGAGGCTTCATTTCTGAATTTTTTCCAAAGTTTTCCTAGGAGAAACTCTATTAAATTTATGTTGTAAATCGTCCTTCTATAAGGCGGAACTATGTCAAAATAATGAATGAAATGTCAACGTTTTTGTGCATATGTGTGTATGTGTGTTCATGAACTAATTACTTAAGCAATATTATATTAGTGTATTTTCACACTTGTAATTAATTAATCAATTTAATAACTGATCAAAACACATACTTAAAATAAATGCATAACTAATATTCTAAAATACCTTTGGCCTCACCCCTACACATAATTAAACCTAACTAATAATCAAAACTTAATGATGAAACATAAAAGACATAAAACAATACACCTAAGTTAAGAATGACTTAAATACCCCTCACACTTAATTAAGTAATAAAAACCCGTGAAAATTAACAAAAAACCAGTAAATTTAATAAAAAACCAGTAAAATTCAGAAAAAACAGAGAATCAAATATAAAAATTACATAAACCCAAAAATGACTTAAATATTATTCACATGCCTCATTAATTAATAAAAACCAGCAAAATTAAAAAAAAAACCAGTAAAGTTCAGTAAAAAAACCAGAAAACCAAATTTAAAAATATATAAAATTCTCGAAATGGTCAAAATACCCTTCAGAACTTAGTGAAATTACAAAAATACCTTCACACATAATAAAAATTTGTAAAAATTACAGTAAATTCTTAAAAAATATCAAAACTTCCCCCATGCCCAAAATACCCTCCAGACTTTAGAAAGACGGGTAAAATTATCAAAATACCCTCAATGTAATGATAATAAGTGAAAATTCCAAAAGAATACATAAAAATTATAAAGATAAGACTTTAAGTCTAGAAACCCGATTTAGAGTAAAATTACTAAAATACCCCTATAACCCAAGAGTGCTTAGAATGACCCTAAAATGCCTCCTTGGGTTTTCAAACCTTCCAAAAATTTTAAAGTATATCTCATAAGCCCAAAATGGCCATGATGACCCTAATGCAACATAATTACAGAAATATCCATTATTAGTATTAGATGGTCTCAAAACCAATTCGATATTATATACTTATTCAGATTATTAATAAATGACAATAATTTATTGTGTGTAATTAATTCGATCTGTGTTTATCGTATCACGATGAAGTCCATGAACATGTGCAATAGTCTTCGGATTATGATGAGATCATAATTACGGGACCGAAGACTTATAAACACATGTTCTTAATTGTTCCTAGTCATAGGATGTTTGAGATATGACATCGAACATCCTGATAGACTAGTATAGGTTACTTCAGCTCATATGATGAGGATGACTGATCCCATAAATCACTTGTGTGGAGACACTATGCTGAACCTATAGGTGCTCATTGGTGAATGAGTTCACTGAACTGATCCGACTATGAATCGCTGGATGGTAATCACCTCACTGTTAACCAGTTCGATTCATTTGTCACGGTTGCGTGGATGATCCTTGGATCTGAGACTCCAAAGATATCTTGTTAGTAGGTTTCTGAACTTTGACCTTGATGAACAAATCCCTAACCATGGGTTATCAATAAGTCAAGCGATTGGGTTCACAGAAATGCCCTCGAAGGTAATTGTGTGTTCAATACGGGATCATCCGCTCTCGGTAGTTTAAGAGAGAATGTTCCGAGAATGATGCGCTTAAAGTCCCTAGCCAGGGCGGACTCTGTAATCAATAAGGAGTTATTGGATTCAGATTAGCGGCATCTGATTCAAGTGAATCGACCAAATAGGGTTTAACAGTAAATCATGCCCTAGGTCGATTCGGGAACATGCACGGATGAAGGATTATATCCGCGCGCTAACCGATGACAGAAAGGTTCCAATAGAGGGTTGCGATAACCCAGTGCCATCTATGATCACGCGATGTTGCTTGGCATCCAACGTGATCGGCAATCCGTCCGAATTTATTGTGGGACATTAAATTCGGCTGATTAATTGAATATAAGGATATTAATTAATTCAGTGGGTCAGTAAAGGGTTACTGGATTTAATGGGTTATTAACTAGACTGGTATTTGGGCCTAGAGGGTCACACGCAAATGGTTTTCAAGTCGATGGATAATCCGACAGAATTTCGAATAAGTCTGAGTTTTTATGAAAAACTGCAAACTGACTTATTATAAAAGAACGGATTCTACGTCTGGGGCCAGCAACCCTGACCTAGCCGTCATTCGTTCTTTCTCTCTCTTCTGGGCGTGCGGTTCCCGACTGCTCCGGCTTCCGTCCGACAGGAGATTCAGAATCCGCATGTCGCGGCAGATTACGTGTAGCCAGATGGGATTTACGAACGCCGCAGCGAGCGAGGAAGCGAGGACGATCCATCACGAGGAGAACCACGTAGATACTGTTAGAGGTCGGGCATCTGCGCGACTTGCGGCATCGCTCCGACGGAACCGAAAACAAACGCGGATTCGAATCCCCGCAAGGTGAACTCGATTTTCTCCGGTTTTATTTTAATGATCGAAACGGGATAGATCCGATCCCGAACATATTATTCCGCTGCGTTTTTCGGTCGGATCCCGACACAGCGATCCCAACATCCATGTGGGTCTTGAACGCTTGGAATTAATCCTAAATGGCTGGGAATCAATCCCAAAACATTTAAAATGAATCCTAGCTCTTAGGGGTTCGTTCTAACACCTTGGAACAAATTCAAATACTCTAAAATATTGGAATGAATCCAAATACTTTAAAGACTTGGGAGAGGCCAAAGACTTAAATGCTACTTTCACTTGTATGCATGTTGCGTGATAGTATAGATGGTTTAAAGGGTATCCCTCGGACGGTTAATCAAGGGTTGTTAAGCGATCGCTCAATGTGATTAACACTGACTGAGGTTAGTGGAGAGAGGTCATATATTCGGATTTTCACCTGATTCGAAGTCCCAGATTCTCTGAAGGCTAATTCCAACGACCTACATTCCTTAAATAAGACAAATAAATAATAAATAATGTGATAGGAGAGGTAGCTAGGCCTAGGTTCCCCAAACGGCTGACTTAACCGAGTATTTCCTATTAGCCTCCCATCTTCATTCCCATGAATCTTCTTGGTCAGTGAGAATAGAAAACTTTAGAATGGACCACAAAAGTTCTAACAGCTAAATAAGTTCCTCATCTTGAAGATTCCTTCTAAAAGTAGATAGCCATCCACCTGGATCCCATACTTCCGCAACAACCGCTAAGGACAGTAGGTTATATTGAAAAGGGAAGGGAAGCTTTCTCTCAGAGACATAGTACCAGCCCAACAGTCCTCCCAAAAGAGCCAATGCTGTCCACCTCCAAGCAAATGTAGTTCCCAGCCTTCACCAGGTCAGTCGCTTGCAGGATTCATTTCCACAGATGAGAAATATTGTAGGAAGGTGCCGGGGTCAAGTCCCATACCCTGGACTGCCTACAGAATTTCTGCTTGATCACCTCCACTCAAAGGCCGTTGTCCTCTGATCTGAGCTTCCAAAGCCACTTGCCAAGAAGAACCAAGTTAAAATCCCTTATATGTTTAATACCTAGGCCTCCAACTTCTTTAGACATGCAAATCTTCTGCCAGCTAACATCATGCCGACCTCTGCACCTCTCATTGCTTCCATGCCAAAAAATTTGCATCGGATAGCTTCTAGTTTCTTAGCCACAGTCTTTGGGATGCTGAAAAGGGGTAAGTAGTAGACAAGGAGGCTGTCCAGCATAACACAAGGTGCCCACCGTACAAAAGGAGTCTACCCTTCCAACCTAGACTCAAACCTCTAAATGATCTTCCTCCATTCAGCACATCTAGTAACACCACAAGAGAGAGGAACACCGAGATAAGTGATAGGGAATTGTCCCACAGCAGAGGAATCACTACACAGAGATAAATGAAGATATCATCTACTCTATGGCTTTGCCTAACCAAAAGAATTGGCCATAACTATGCTATCAACGATGCAAAGTAATAGTTTCAAACTTTCACTTTCTGCACCAAGAAGTAGGTAAGCTAAACTTGAGATTTTAAGACACTTTTTCTTGCGCAGACACTGTTACAATCCTATTCCTTTATGTGTGTTTCTCTCCTTGTTGTGGAAGAAGAAGTGCAAATGTTTTATCACTAGATGGAGCTTGTCAAATGGGTGTGGGAAACCATCTTTTTGATGGCTTAGATACATAAAGTGAGTCAACCAACATGATTGCAGATATACCTAATTGCTCGACCTAGACCAAAAAGTTGGTCACCCAAAAGGGTAATAAAAAAATTACAAGTGTATAAAGATTTCTTTCCAAGACCGAATAGCCACCTTGAGATTGAATGCATAAAGATTGAACCAACTCCAATTATAAAGGAGATGTAAAACACAAAGGCAAACGCTCTCTAAGTAGATTCTACTTCCCATAGGACTGACCATTACTCATCCCTAGTAGTGCAATGATCCACTAAAGGAAAGAAAGAAGATAGCATTATTTCATGCCAGTAGCCTCCAAATGAACCCAGAAAAAACTTAAAAAAAAGAAAAGAAATGAAAGGCAGATAGAAGTTAAAATTAACCAAGAGGAATGCTACAATACCATATTTTATACCACCCTCTTTGCCAAACTCGTTAAAAACCACCCATTCATTAGATCAGATAGCTCATGTTCAAGTTACGTCTGGTACTCTTTTTTTTTTGCAACTAAAATATTTAATAGGAGCTCTCTCCAAATAAGTGATCAAAGAGCTCAAAATGACGGTAATAAAAAGTGTCATAAAAAGTATGCTATAACAGAATTCACTCGGCCAGAACAAGCACGGAGGATGGTTAAACACTCGTGCTTCATTTGCCAACAATAAATACGATACGTTGTAAGGTAACCAAAGATTCAAAAGCTTAATAGGCAACCAGAGGTGACATGTATATAGATGGTGCAATGTGGCATTGCAATCTTAAGGTCTCCGCATCGAACACTCCAGTTCTACTATCGTAAAGTCCAGTATACACCACAAGAATAATAAATAGCATCCGAGATCGATTCCTGGAGCATTCTTCAGAGACCATCGAAAAATGGGCAGACACAAGTATGATTCTGGATTGGGGAAGTTCCCAGAAGTCATGAACCATTCTTGGCATTGGGAAAATATTGTAAAAAAAAACCTTCCACAAATGAAATAACATGGTTTAATAGAGCATACTACTCCAGAAGACGGTTTTAGGGAGCTGGACATGGATGTTTAGAGTAATAAGGAAATGGAGCAGGGGTTAAATAACGGAAAAGGCACTAACTTAAACATCTCGCAAAGATGGGGAAGGGCTGTAGTTTGATGTGACCTGTTCAAATAACTCATCTTCGGTGGGTAAAATTTCCATTTTGATGAAAATCCAAATTATAGTATCAATTAAGGAAGCTACAGAACATCTCAGACGTAGTTATGCATCTACAAAAGATAAAAAATGATCCAAAAAAAAAAGTTTAAATGTCTGCTTCTGAGCTCCTTACCTTGTGGAAATCCAAATTCCAGAATGAAAAAAAAACAAAAAACTGGACGCTACAACAGATGGAGTAGGCTGCGCCCTATAGAGGGAGCCTGCGCTGGGTGCCTCGATGGGGCTGCGAGGGACGGCGAGGGCAGCTGCTTCGGTGCCCTGAACTTTGCGCTGGAGCCTGGCGGTGGACGGTTTCCATTGATGAACACTTTTATTTATGTTAGAGAATCGTGTCGGACATTCAAACACACGATGTGACACTCGAACACTCATTTCAATTCTCTATTTTAATATTTTAAAGTAAATACGATTTTTCTTTTAAAATATTTAGCATATCTATTCAAAATATTTGTCTATATGATAAAATTTATTATATTTGAGTTATATCTTTTATATTTTAGATAAATTTTAATAATTATATTTTATTATATACATGTATAACTACATATTCATATATATATTCGTATGTTCTCTATGTCCTCGTGTCATATTTTTAAGATATTACCGTGTCCGACGCACGTGTCCGTGTCGACACTTGACACTCGTGTCTGTATCTCACATATCATAAGTTTTCACTCTCTGGAAGGCGAATATGGTGAGGAGAGTTTGGAATACTTACGGTAACCCAAAACTCTTTTGTATCTTATGTCATATCCCCATATTCCGTATATTTTTAATTTACACCCCTCTTAGTGATATAAACATCTTCTTTATGACCCCCAAAAAAAAAAAATATCTTCTTGACTCTGCTGTCTAAAAATGTTTTATTGAGAATATGCTTGACAGGTAATATATAATAAACAATCAAGAATCATATATATGTTGATGAGGCTGAATCCGATTCGGTCCATTAAAACAAACCCAAAACCCCGTTCAGCCCAGCAACAGCAGTGCAAGGCCCTCAGGGAGCCTTCGGCCCATCAGCGGCCCAATAGCCCTCGGCCCAGAAGCGGCACCGTCGCTCCCGGCCCAACAGGCTTCAGCCCGTCAGCGGCCCACCAGCCTCCGGTTCGGGAGCAGCGCGGCAGCCCAGGGCCAAACAGGCTTCGACCCATCAGCGGCCCAACCCCCTTCGGCCCGATAGCCAAGTCCGGCCCACTCCGGTGGGGGACCAGGTACTATGGCGGTTTACCAGTAAGCCCGCACATAGTCCTATATCGGCTACCACCGTTAACCATCCTCTATCCTCTGCTATAAATACACCGCTATTTATTGCCAAAGGGATGCTCGGGGGAAGCCTCCGAGACCCTTAAGGACTACAGTCCAAATAGCATTAAAGCTACTCTTTGCCTTCTGAATCGAATCATCTTCAGGAACTAACTTGACCGTCGGAGGGGGTTCCTTAGAGCCGAAGCCCGGGACTCCTGCTGACCGGTTTTCTTCTTCTTTCCCTCCTGCAGGAGCTCGGTTCGAATCATCGCCGACCTTCCCGAGTCGGTCTCGGCCGCCGACCTCGGACTCCTCTCCCTGGTCTCGACGCTATGCGCCGGCTGCCCCGCAATCAAGGAGACTCGGTGTCGCGCCGCCCCTTCGTCCGCCGAAGGAGCTTCGGCCCCGACTTCCCGGAACAAGCCAGCCACCAACCGAGCACCTCTCTGCCTTCGGACCTTCGGCTTCGCCTCTGCATCCTTCGTCTTCCGGATCCCCGTCGGGCCTCTAAGCACCGATCCGACCCAGCTCCGGATCCATCTCTTCGGATTCCAGCTTCGGAATCCGGTCGTGATAGCTTCGGCTACATCACGTGGCGCCGTCTGTGGGAAACCAACAAACAAGTCATGTCTCAAAGACCTGTTACCCGACGGTCCGGACAGGACGAAGCAGAGGCACGGGAGGCCTCGGCGCAAATGCTGCCTTCTGAAGGCGCCCCTTCTGCCCCGCCGAGCCTGCCTCTGCCAACCATACCGGAGTCTCTCGCCTCGTAAGACCGGGTGGGGGTGCTCCAGCAGCAAGTAGCCACGCTAGCAGCTGCCGTCACGTCCCTAGCGCCTCTTCAGGAGATGGTGTCCGCCATCGCCCAGCGCATGGGACTGATGGGACAGCTTCCTCAGCAGGCGCCGCTCCCCCCACTCTACCCAGTACAAGACACCCGGTTCCGGCCGATGCCTACACCGGTTTCTCCCAACGAAACCGCGGCGACACGCAGCGAGCCCTCGGCACTACCTGCCCGGGCTCCTCGCGCTGATCGCTTGACGGAGTAGGACTACGCTTCGACGGAATTCCGCCCGGCGCGGACCGAAGGACAATCAGTCGCCACCTCGACCGCCCCGGACCTGGACCGGCGGCTGACGGCAATGCGCAAGGAGATGCAGCAGATGGTGTCTCGGCCATACGGGGCACCTCTCGCCAGCAACATCCTGGAGCAAACCCCGTTCACGGCGGAGCTCCTGGCTACCGAGGTGCCCCCCAATTTCAAGCTACCGAAGGGCCCTCTCTACGACGGAATGACAGATCCGGTCTGTCATTTCCAGAGATTCAACGCCTACGTCACGATCCGAGGGGTCGTCGAGGCAGTCCGCTGCCGACTTTTCCCCCTCACCCTTGAAAAGATCGCCCTCACCTGGTTCGAGACATTGGCCCCCAACTCCATCCATTCCCTAGTCCAGTTGGGCCAGTTATTTATCGACCAATTTTATGATGCCACCCGGCAATGTAAAACCTCCGCCAGCCTGCTAGCCATCCGGCAAGGCCCCACCGAAACTCTCCAGGAATACTTCACCAAGTTCCGGACCGAGGCCGCCCAAATCCCGAACCTCGACAGCTCAATCGCGGTCTCAGCCGTGATCAGCGGGTGTCGGGACGAAGGGCTCCTCGGCTCCATCGGGAAGTGCCATCCCCCTACCTTCCAGGACCTCGTGGCCCGGGCCCATAAATACATCAACTGGGAGGCCCTGATGCTGTCCAGGGGTAAAGGCGCGGCCGAAGCTACCTCGGCACCTGCTCCCCAGGTGGTCCGACCTCGGCCAAAAGACCAAGAGCCCTACCGAAAGCGATATCGCCGGGAGGATTGGGACAGGGAGAGGCGACGGGACCCGCGGCCGCGGTACCTACCCTTACCTGCTCCCCCTTCCCGGATGCTCATGGAGGTGAAGGGCATGATCCGGCGGCCATATCGCATCAGGACGGATCCTCGCCGAAGGGACCCCGGCAAATACTGTGAGTATCACCGGGAGATCGGCCACACGACGGATGAGTGCCGGCAGCTCCGAGAGGAAATCGACCGCCTCATCCGAGAGGAAAGATTGCCGCAGTACCGACGGGAGCAGCCCCCGCCGCAGCGGAACCGGGACGTCCCTGCGACGCCCAGGCAACAACAACCCCCGGCGATAGAAGCCGCTCCTCCGCCAAAGGCCACCTCGGCCCCGGTAGAAGCATCCCATCAAAGACCCAGCTCCGGGTCTATCATGATGATATCCGGAGGACCCGGGGAAGGATCAAGGCCGCGGCAGCGCAGCTCTGCCACCATAGCAGCGGTTGACGTCGAACCGAAGCGGCCTCGCCAAGAAGATATCACCTTCGGCTCGGAGGACCTGACTGATATTCAGGTCCCTCACGACGACGCCCTCGTCATCAACGCTGTAATAAATAGCTACGATGTACATAGAATATTTGTCGATAATGGAAGCGCCCCAAACATCTTGTTTTATGATTGTTTTGAAAAAATGGGATTGAGTGAGGCTAATATGAAGCCTCACCGGGGCCCCCTCTTCGGTTTTAACGGCTCGCCCTGCCGAGTAGAGGGCATTGTCCGACTCCCTGTAACCTTAGGCTCCGCCCCCCGACAATTAACCGTTGAAACGGACTTCGCCGTTGTAAAAGTCGATTCAGCCTACAACGCCATCTTCGGCCGAAGGCTAATCGGCGGGGTCGGAGCCGTGCCTTCGTCTTTCCATCAGAAGCTGAAGTTTCATACCAGCCATGGAATAGGCGAGGCCAGAGGGAATCAAGAAGCAGCCCGGCAATGCTACATGATTTCGGTCAAAGGGAAGGCTGCAGCCGAAACCCTGACGATCGAGTCATCAGCCGAGGCATCTCCGGGAGAAGCACTCCTCGCCGTCCCTATTCCGGGAGGCGAAGGACGAGTCCTGATGATAGGCTCCGGCCTAGAGGAGACCGAGGCAGAGAAGCTTACCGAGTTCTTGAAAAAGAATCTCGACGTCTTCGCCTGGTCCCCGGCGGACATGCCCGGGGTTGACCCGGAGGTAGCAGAGCACCGACTCCATACCGATCCCGACCAGCCCCCGGTAAAGCAGAAGCGGCGCACCTTCAATCAGGAGAGGAGAGCCGCCATCCAAGCCGAAGTACAGAAGGGGCTGGACGCCGGACACCTCCGAGAGGTGCATCATCTGGACTGGATCGCCAACGTGGTGATGGTGCCAAAGAAAGATGGCAAATGGCGTATGTGCGTGAACTTCACCAACCTCAACAAGGTCTGTCCGATGGATAGCTTCCCGCTGCCTCGAATAGACCAGGTGGTGGACGCGACCTCCGGCTACGAGCTCTTAAGCTTCCTCGACGCCTATTCAGGCTATCACCAGATCCGGATGCATCCGGATGATGAGAGCAAGACCAGCTTCACGACCGATTTGGGCCTATACTGCTATACCCGGATGCCCTTCGGTCTGAAGAATGCCGGGGTGACCTATCAGCGCCTTGTCAATAAAGTGTTCGCTCCACAGCTCGGCCGAAACATGGAGGTCTACATAGACGACATGTTGGTCAAGAGCCGCGTTGCTGCAGAGCATTTGGCCGACTTGGCCGAGACATTCTCCGCCTTGAGGCGGTACAAGATGAAGCTGAACCCGGCCAAGTGAGCCTTCGGGGTAGCCTCCGGGAAGTTCCTCGGATACATGGTTACTCACCGAGGGGTGGAAGCCAATCCCGAGAAGGTCTCGGCCATCATACAAATGCGCCCCCCGGCAAACCTCCGAGAGGTACAGAAGCTGAACGGGAGGATCGCAGCCTTAAGCCGCTTCATGTCGAGGGCGGCGGATTACTGTTTCCCCTTCTTCAAGCTGTTGAAGAAGGCCAATAGCTTTGACTGGACGGATGAGTGCCAAACAGCCTTCGACCAGCTGAAGGCCTACCTCTCCAAAGTCCCCATTCCGTCCAAGCCGGTTCCCGGGGAACCTCTGAGCCTGTACCTAGCAGTCTCCGAGGCGGCTCTCAGCGCCGTCCTCGTTCGAGAGCAAGATGGCGTTCAGAAGCCGGTTTACTATACCAGCCGAGCCCTTCAAGGAGCTGAACTCCGGTATCTTGCCCTGGAGAAGCTGGCTCTGGCCCTCGTCTCGTCCGCGAGGAGGCTCCGGCCTTATTTTCTTGCTCATTCCGTGAAGGTTCTCACCGACCAGCCCTTAATGCAGGTTCTTTCCTGGCCGGAGGTGTCCGGCAGGCTGGCAAAGTGGGCGATCGAGTTAGGAGAGTTCGACATCTCCTACGCACCTCGAGTAGCAATAAAAGCCCAGGCGTTGGCAGACTTCATCGCCGAACTCACCCCCGGCGCTTCCTCGGCACCTCAACCGAAACCCGACGTGCCCGAAGCCGAGGCTTCTTCGGCTCCTGCGCCAGCAGACGAATGGCGACTCTTTGTGGACGGCTCCGCGTGCTCCACGGGCAGCGGCGCCGGGTGGATCCTGGCATCACCCGAGGGGGTCGTCACGGAGTACGCCTTGCGTTTCTCCTTTCCGGCAACTAACAATGCCGCCGAGTACGAAGCCCTTATTTCTGGCCTCCGGGCCGCGAAGAAGCTCAGCGCCCGGAACTTGAAAGCCTTCAGCGATTCTCAGCTGATTGCCGGCCATATCTCCGGGGAGTACGAGGCTCGGGATGCAGTAATGGCATCTTATCTCCAGGTGACTCGCAACATCCTCGCTCAATTCGATTCCTATGAAATCGTGAGGATCCCGAGAGCCGAGAACACCCGAGCCGATGCACTTTCCCGGCTGGCGTCAACTCAAGACGAGGGAAGAGGCCGAATGATCCTCGTGGAGGAACTCGCCGAACCAAGCCTCGGCGAGCCTGAAGCCATGCAAATCACTGAGGCAGAAGCCGAGACGTGGATGACTCCCCTCGTCGCCTTTCTTCTCCGAGGGGAAGTCCCTCCAGACTCAAGGGAGGCGAAGCACATTCGGCAGCGCTCATCCCATTTCCTCCTTCTGGACGGGGTGCTATACAAGAAGTCCTTCGGCCGACCACTGCTGCGGTGCCTCGGCCCGGTTGAAGCCGACTACGCCGTGAGAGAAGTGCATGAAGGGGTGTGCGGGGCGCATGCGGGAGGAAGGGCCCTGGCTCACAAGCTTCTGAGGCAAGGCTACTGGTGGCCGACACTCCGAGAGGACGCTTTAGCCCTCGTACGGCGCTGTGACCAGTGCCAGAGGTTTAGCTCCCTCATTCACCAGGCAGCCACCCTTCTGACCCCCTTGTCCGATCCCTGGCCTTTCGCTCAATGGGGAATCGACCTCCTGGGGCCTTTTCCCATTGCCACCAGCCAAAGAAAATTCCTCATCGTGGCGGTAGATTATTTTACTAAGTGGGTAGAAGCCGAACCCCTTGCGTCAATAACCGATAGCAATGCTTGGAACTTCGTATGGAAGTCCATCATCTGCCGGTTCGGCATCCCTCGGGCCATCATCTCGGATAATGGAAAGCAGTTCGACAGTCGTCGGTTCAGCGACAACTGCGCCAGCTTCGGCATACTTCACAAATTCACTTCGGTAGCGCATCCTCGAGCGAACGGTCAGGTTGAAGTCACCAACCGAAGCCTTCTGCAGGGACTGAAAACCCGCCTCGGCGAAGCCAAAGGCCGATGGGTAGAGGAGCTGCCGAGTGTTCTGTGGGCCTATCGGACGACGAGCCGAACTCCCACCGGCGAAACTCCCTTTCGCATGGCCTATGGGATAGAGGCCGTTATTCCGGTGGAAATCGGCCTTCCCTCTCCCAGGGTCACTGCTTACAATCCGGAGGCCAACGAAGAAGGCATGAAAGATCATCTGGACCTCATTGAAGAAACCCGAGATAGGGCTCGTATTCGGCTGGCGGCTTATCAGCAGCGCATGGCCAAGTACCACAACATTTGAGTAAAGCCCCGAAGCTTTGAAGTAGGGAGCCTCGTGTTGAGGAATGCTCATGCTTCCAAACCAGCCGAAGCCTCAGGAAAGCTTGCCCCCAACTGGGAGGGGCCCTATCGGGTCAGGGAGGTGATCAGACGAGGGGCTTATCGGTTGGAGACCCTTTCGGGCCAACCTCTTCCTCGCACCTGAAATGTAGAGCGCCTTCGGCGTTATTTTATGTGAATCACTTCTTCCCAGTTTTTCAGCCGGAAGGTATGAATAAAGGTCTCTCTTTCAGGAAACTTGTTGGTATTCTCTCTAAGTCCGTGTAAACCGTACCGGGAGTGGCTTCGGCCATGCAAACCGTATCGAGAGCGGCATGGTATTTTTTCTAAGTTCGTGTAAACCGTACCGGGAGTGGCTTCGGCCATGCAAACCGTATCGGGAGCGGCATGGTATTTTCTCTAAGTCCGTGTAAACCGTACCGGGAGTGGCTTTGGCCATACAAACCGTATCGGGAGCGGCATGGTATTTTCTCTAAGTCCGTGTAAAACGTACCGGGAGTGGCTTCGGCCATGCAAACCGTATCGGGAGCGGCATGGTATTTTCTCTAAGTCCGTGTAAACCGTACCGGGAGTGGCTTCGGCCATGCAAACCGTATCGGGAGCGGCATGGTATTTTCTCTAAGTCCGTGTAAACCGTACCGGGAGTCGCTTCGGCCATGCAAACCGTATCGAGAGCGGCATGGTATTCTTCCTAAGTCCGTAAGTACCTCGATCCGACGAATGGCTTCGGCCATATAATCCGGATCAGGAAGCGGCGAGGTATATCTCTAAAGTCCGTATGAGACAAAGCGAGAATGGCTTCGACCACGCGGACCGCATCAGGAGCAGCAGGATGTCCCTTCAGACCATATGAACCACGTTAGTAAAGGCCTTGGCCGTATATACTATATGTGGCGACATTCTATCCGAACCTACATCGGGTCTCGGCCTTGCAAGCTATAGCGAACGGACGACAGGATCTCGGATTTCTGAAAACCATATTCGGCCAATCATACACAAAGTATCAAGGTAAAGCCCAAAAACACTTCATGTATTTACAAAAAGGGGAAGTACAAAAACCGGCCATACACCTGGCCGAGGGCTTACAGCAGGAGAAAAAATAAAAGCTGGGGTAGGCCCCCGTATCAATCTTCGGCAACCTCCTCCTCCACTTCAACTGGGTTTTGACCAGGAGAGGGAGAGGGGGAATCGACGATCTGCACGGCCTCAGGAGGGGTAGCTTCGACAGGGGCCTCCTCGGCTGGTACGGCCTCGCCGCTTTCCACCGAGGCCGGGGCCCTCTCGGCCATGAGCCCCTTCCACCAAGACAGGAGCTCCTTCCCTTCCTCGCCCATAGGAAGGGCCATTCCGGTCAAGTCCACGCTCGGGCAGGCCTTCTGAGCGACGGCCAGACCGATGTCGAAGACTGAGGAGGCCGCAAGGAGCTGGGCCTGGATTATTTCCTCGGCATATTCCGGGCCGGCCTTATAATCAGCCACGGCCGAGTCTACCGCCTCCTCCAGCTCCTGCTTCAGAGCCGATATCTCCTCGGCGTGGCGGCGTTTCTCCGAAGCCCGCCGGGAGTCATTGTCCTGGATCTGGGCCTTAAGGGCCCGGATCTCGGCCTGGGCAGCGGCAAGCTCCTGCTCGGCCTTCACCTTGGCCTCGGCAGAAGCGCGGGCCTCGGCTGCCCTCTCCTCCAGCTGCGCCCGCGTCCGGGCACTCGCGGCTACAAGCCCGTCAACCATGGGCTCGATACGAGGCCCCGCCGAGGGCCCCTCACCCGAACCTGCCTAGGCCGACGCCAGCTCGGCCTCCAGAAGTTTGTTCCGGAGCAGCTCCTGATGGTGAATCAGGACACTGCCCGTAACCGCGGCCTGCGGACCGAAGGCAGACAAGGATCAGCAAGAATTGAAGTAAGCTAAGGAAAGCAAGATTGAAACACACTCAGAAGTTTCTTACCTGGACTGCCAACCGGGCGCTCATCGCCGCCAGGTCAGAGACCGAATAGTCCTTCAGCTCCACGAAGGCCGAAGGGAGAGTGAGGCTGTGGAGCAGACGGAGGCACGTCTGCGAGTCCTCCATGCTCTCGTCTTTGTAGATCCCCGGCTCAGGGACCCACAACTCGCGCTGTTGCGCGCGAGGCGCCTGCAACCCAGCGCCTTTGTCCTCTGCCCGTGGCATCGCAGCCGGAGGAGAGTCGCCCCTCGGCGTCTCGGGGGACGCCAGCCTTGCGGCCCTTCGGGCCCCGGCGGTTCTCCTGATCAGCGGAGCGGGCTCTGCCTCTTCGGGCTCCTCCACCCGGGGCCGTTTCGACGATCGGCCGCCCCTTCGGGCGGCAGACTTGGTTTTCCGCTCCCTCTCGAGAGCGGCGGCGGCAGCACGGCCCTCGGCGGAGGCCGCAGTCCTCGGAACCCCGCCTCGGGCCCTCGGAGTCCCGGCGCCTCGACCAGACCCGCCTGCCGCCTGCGGGGGTGGTAGCTTGCCTTGGCCGCGCTGCTCGGCTATCCGTTCGAGTAGAGCCTCGATCCCGGACATTGCTGCAAGCAGGAGAAGACGTGTTAAAAAGGAAATAACACAACCAGTTGCAAACTCAAGACCGACTTACCCTCGGCCGAAGCTTCATCAACATCGTCGGCCGGAGGAGCTTCGGCCGGAGGAGCGGCAGCGCTTCCTTCGCTGCCCTGCGGAGTTTCCCCGGGGGGAAGGTATGGAAAGGCCCGCTCCGGATCGAATTGAGGATCCGGCCATACCCCGGCGTTCACAAACAGCTCCGCCTTGCTAAGGAGCCCCCAGATGTTGTACGGGGCCATGGTCTGGATGTGGCCCACGAGGGTACTCTGGGTGGAGGTCAGAACGGGAGGATCCGAGAGGCCTGCGGCCAGCGGCACCCATTCGGTAGGGAAGGGCCACACGCTCTTCTCGTTCTCCGGCAAAGAAATGAGGATAAATTTCCTCTTCCAGCCATGGATGGACGAGGGCTTCCCAGAGAAGATGCTTCGCCCGATCCGAGGGACGAAGCAATACCATTCGGATCTCCCCTACCTCTGGATTTTGAAGAGGTAGCGGAAGATGTTGATGGAAGGAACAGTCCGTATACGGGCAAAAACGGCCAAAAAACCGTATACGGTGCGCCAAGAGTTGGGGAAAAGCTGAGACGGGGCCAGCCCGTAGAAGCAAAGGAGGTTAATGACGAAGGTGGGAAGAGGAAGACGGAAGCCCGCCTGGAAGCTGTCTTCGTAGATAGAAAAGGTACCCGGGCGGAGAGTATTGGCCCTGGTGGTGGAGCCAGGCCGGTAAGGAGTCATCCAAGAAGGGAGCTGAAAGTAAGAGGCAAGGTTGCTAACCTCTTCGTCCGAGAGGGCACAGGCCGCTTCCGAGGCAGTCTCGGGACGGCGACGTCCCGAGGTGGAAGCCCGGCCCGGGTTTCGAACCTCCTCGGAGGCCTCGGCCTCGGAGGCCTCGGCCCCGGAAGCCTCAGGCTCTTCGGACATCGTAGAGGCGAGGGAGTCCAGAGCAAGGGGAGATGACAGAGAAGACTTGGGGGAATGGGACGGAGTATACTCCTCGTCCGAAGGAGTGATCTCGCTCGAAGAGGAGCTGCGGACCATAAGGTCGCGAAGGTAAGAGAGGAGATCGAGGCTTACTCTCAAGGAGGGGAAAAAGATCTCTCCTGGGCCGAGCGCAGCCTCTCAAGCCACCCAACTCCACCAGCAAGGCGCTCCGAGGGATGGAGATCCTCCCACGTTGGCCAGCAAGCTCGGACGACGCCTTCAGAAGCTAGCCTTTCGCCGGAGAGGAGGGAGAGCTCGGGTGATCGCAGAGCAACGCAGGCGCAGAAGCAGGAAGAAGAACAGTGCTCTGCGAGGGGCTTCTATTTATAAGCTCCCTCCGAAGCGCCCTCCGCCGAAGCCGACGGCCGAGATCGCCCCCGTCGTCTCACCGCTCCTCTCGGATGCCCGCCACGTGTACCGTCCTTCGGCAATGATGACGGGCAGGCTCCGGGACTTGAAGCAGAACGATCAACGGCCGAAAGCGCTCCGACCCTTCGGCTGACCGCTCGGATGCCCGCCACGTGTCCCGATCCGCGTGCCGGAGAAGGGAGCGGCGGCAATCCGAGTAGAACCTCGGGCAGAGAGCCGAGGCGATCCGCGACCCGCGAGCGGTCAGGATCCTTTTGTGCTTTTTGCGGAGCGGCCGGATGCGCGACGCGTGTCCCGTGCTCCTTCGCGAAGTGACGCCCATCCCGTCCATTTAATGAAGCCAGGCACGAATCAGAGGGCTCGGCCCCTCGCCTTCACAGGCAAAAGCCTTCGTCGCCACTCTGAATGAAGACGAAGCAACTGCTTAGCCCTCGGCCGACCGAGGGCACCCTCTTCTCAAGAAAAAAGAACATAAAGCTTCGGGTAAGACACCTGTTATGCTATTTCCCTACAGGCTTCGGGCTATACTCTCGCCATCTCAGAACTGAGGAAGACAAGAGTGGGGGGCTATGTGATGAGGCTGAATCCGATTCGGCCCATTAAAACAAGTCCAAAACCCCGTTCAGCCCAGCAGCAGTAGTGCAAGGCCCTCAGGGAGCCTTCGGCCCATCAGCGGCCCAATAGCCCTCGGCCCAGAAGCGGCACCGTCACTCCCGGCCCAACAGGCTTCAGCCCATCAGCGGCCCACCAGCCTCCGGTCCGGGAGCAGCGCGGCAGCCCAGGGCCCAACATGCTTCGGCCCATCAGCGGCCCAACCCCCTTCGGCCCGATAGCCAAGTCCGGCCCACTCCGGTGGGGGACCAGGTACTATGGCGGTTTACCAGTAAGCTCGCACATAGTCTTATATCGGCTACCACCGTTAACCATTCTATCATCTGCTATAAATACACCGCTATTTATTGCCAAAGGAATGCTCGGGGGAAGCCTCCAAGACCCATAAGGACTACAGTCCAAATAGCATTAAAGCTACTCTTTACCTTCTGAATCGAATCATCTTCAGGAGCTAACTTGACCGTCGGAGGGGGTTCCTTAGGGCCGAAGCCCGGGACTCCTGCTGACCGGTTTTCTTCTTCTTTCCCTCCTGCAGGAGTTCGGTTCGAATCATCGCCGACCTTCCCGAGTCGGTCTCGGCCGCCGACCTCGGACTCCTCTCCCTGGTCTCGACGCCGTGCGCCGGCTGCCCCGCAATCAAGGAGACTCGGTGTCGCGCCGCCCCTTCGTCCGCCGAAGGAGCTTCGGCTCCGACTTCTCGGAACAAGCCAGCCACCAACCGAGCACCTCTCGGCCTTCGGACCTTCGGCTTCGCCTCTGCATCCTTCGTCTTCCGGATCCCCGTCGGGCCTCTAAGCACCGATCCGACCTAGCTCCAGATCCATCTCTTCGGATTCCAGCTTCGGAATCCGGTCGTGATAACTTCGGCTACATCATATGTGTTGTTGAGAGATAATGATTTAAGTTATATAAAAAAGTATTTATGTATGTTTGTATGTACGTAATGATTTAAATTAAGTAAAAAGGTGATCTTTTTCTATCTTCAATCACCCGAAGTTAGGTTAAAGAAACGGCAAATGGTAGAAAGACTACATATGGCAGCATGATTTGGGACGAGTATTCAAACAATATAATAAATTTCAGAGTATCTAATAGAATGATTAAGTTTGAAGGTATATATGAAATTGTCCCAAAAGATCTAACCACCCTCTTTGCATGATAATCTGCGTACTTATAAACTATGAGCAGAAATTCTGAGAGGATTGATTAGCCTGCAAACCTAAGGTCACCCTCAAGTTGATGTTCTCTAACAAAATTAGATTCCGTAAATAATGAAGATAAATAATCCCAAGTAGCCTAGTAGTAGAAAATTTAGCCAAAGTAAAAGTTTTAAAATTATTGACGTGTCATTCCTCTACTTAACGCTCATATTGAGATAACTTATCAAAAGAAGAATCAAACTTAAGATTAACCGGAGGCAGAGTAGACATAGTAGCCATACCAGCAATATATCTTCACATCTTCTTAGTTATGTCTTACATTTTGTTTGGTTACAAATTTCTAGGCATTTTCTCTCTCAAATTTTATTTTGAGGGAGAAAATAGTACATGAACTTTTCTAGAAAATGGTATAAGAACTTTTAGAAAGGAAATCGTTCCTTTGTAAATCTCCCTCAAGTGACTTTTTTTTTCCTCAAAAGCATGCTCATCCTTTATTTCTAAAGAGCCATTCTTTAACTCTTATCCTCCTTTTCTTCTCTTCTTTCTTTTTTTCTTTTTTTCTTCCGAGCAAACCTTCCTTAACTGCTCTCCACTTTTCTTCCTCTTCAGAAAATCACACATTTATGTTACACTGCTTTGAACAAGGAGTTTACTAGTGAGAAAAAAAAATTAAGAATTGTTTTGTTCAGTTAAATAGAGAGTATTTATTTTTAATTGTTTTATTGAGATTGTGCCATGTAGTTAGATTGAGACATAACTGAATAGTGTGGATTAGAGTTGGGAAGGGTTAGACTAAGGCTTACTTTGCACCCGATGACAAAATGGACGAAGACCCCCCTCCCAAAAAAAATAAATTTGTCACAGTATATATATAATATTACCCAAATGGGGTGGAGCTTATATCTTAATTTGTGAATTTTATATTTTATTTGATTCACGTCCAAATCATCCAAAACATTGTAGAGACTTGTTATATTATCTTTGACTTCTTTATAAAGTTTGAGAATTTTATGACTTCGTTTGATATTCAGTTTACTTTCTGTTTTGATTTGTTGAAATTATATTTAAGTTGGATTCTCAAAATCAAAGTGAGAATCCAAAATCATATCAAACCAATCCAGAAATTAATGAAACTTTGTCCACACTTTAAATATGAACTTTTTGACATGTTCTCCAAGTTTGGTAATTTTCTGAATCTGTTTGATATTATTCGACCTATTTGTTAATTTGTTAGTTCTGAAAATTAGTTTTGATAGCCGAAAAATATGTTTGTTATTTCGAAAATTTTAAGAAAATTCTTTTGACTATCGTTTCTATCCAGCAAACTATTTTGATCAGTTTTACTTTGATTATCTATATATATGACCATGATGACTCTCTAAGTGGGTATTTTGTATATAAAAATATGTATTTTAACTCTTATATGTACGTATCAATTTGATAATTCAATTTTTAAATCAATGCTCATCTTCTGGCATCATTTGATCTCTGTTAATCTGATTATGCCATAATTATTTGACTTTACTTGGATATTGCCATCTTAAGGAGATATTTGGCATGATTCCATTATAAGCATCCATATTGGATATGATATTTTGTTTGGAATTCGAAGGTAAACGGGTGGAATCCTGATTTTCGGACAGTTAAAATTAGGGGATGGCGATACATTAAAATATGTTAAAATCAGGGGACGGCGATAATGAGAGGTTAATGTAGTTTTTTTATTTGGTGAGATTGAGAATTTATGTACAAATTGATGGATACTGTAATTTGTAAATTTTGGTATTAATTATATTTGAATACTTTAGATTAATTGATGATTATGTCATTTATTTAAATTACCTTATAGTTGTTTAGCTCTCATATCTGTTCATTTGGTGAAATTTATTCTGAGATTACGTGGTCGAATTTCGAATTTTAAAAAAAAAAAGAACTGAATCCGGACGTAACATTAACAAGTGAGTCTATCTCTCAGTCCTAATGAGGACTTTCTTCTCATGAAAGAACAAGACATTATATATATATATATTCTAGGGATGATATTTCCTACAATACATCTTAAGTCATAGTCAGTGATCAAACAGTAGTCAATGCTTAATCTCTCACAATTGCGCTAATATTATATTGTTACGTATTAGATCCGATTAAATACATTGACTCACATCGGATTTCTGAGTGCACAAAATCGGAATATTGTATACACACACACATCAACATGTGCCTCCTCTCTCCCACACAAAATCCCTCCCTCCCGATGTAAAAAAAAATAAAATTTATAAAAGATTTAAACATATTTAGTTATCCCCTCTAGGTTGGTTCCCCTCTTTGGATTTTAATTTTTACCATTTGATTGAAAAATTCACTCATAACCGTCCGATCAAGTGAACCTTTGATTGAGATTGAAACTAAAATTTCAAGGGATAAGATCAACTTTAAGAGTTAGTTCGGCCTTTTTTATTATTTTTAAATATTTTAAATATCATTTTTTGACATGTATCTAGTCAGACGACTATGATTGTTTTTTAAGATTGGATGGTAAAAATTAAAGTCCCAGGAATATGAACAATACTAAGAGGCCTATTTGAATATTTAATTTCTTTTGATGATTTTATATATTTTTTAAGACGGGGATGAGGGGATGTGAAAGGGGGGAGAGAGGGATGCATCTCACTTAGATGTGCCTTTAAGGCATGTTGATGATTGTTTTCCTATCCCCAAGCTTATTTAAGATAGATGCATCTCCTCCCCAAAATCTCCCTTCCCCATATTCAAAAAAGAATAAAAAAACATCTCAAATACACCCCTCTTAAGGTTATTTTCATCTCAGAAACTTTAATTTTTCCTGTCCAATTTTGAAAGTGGATTGCAGTCATCCTACAAGTGTATGTAAAAAATTATATTTAAAAATGTTAAAAATAGTAAAAAAAGTAGTCAGATTAACTCCAAAGTAGATCCCATCCTTTAAGATTTTAATTGTGATCTCCAATTAAGAATGTACTTGGTATTAAGTTGTTCGATCCGATCATGATAATTAAATCCAAAGGGATAGAAACTAACCTGCGAGGGGAATAATTGAATATTTTAAAACTTTCAGTGTTTTGTATTTTTTAAAAACATGGGGAGGGGGAGGGCATTGGGGTGGATATCTAAGTTAGATGTGCATCTCGGTGCATTATAGATGGCTCCTCTTATATATGTATTTATAAACAATAAATTAAACAAGTCTTAATATTTATTTTTCTAATTTTAATTTTTGATTCAAGATGGTCAGCATAATTAGATACATGTAAAGTTTTGGTGCCACTTAAGATTAAACTTTATATATATAATAATATATGAGACATATTCTTATGTACACTTTCTCTATTACTACCTTTTCATTGTCAAATGTAGACAGTTTGAGTAGTATTTAGGATGCACGCCGATAGTGCTCACTCATCCGATTTGAGTATTTATTTAATGAATTGAGATCTTTTACCGCTTTCGACGGATACGTAAATAGTCAGTAAAGAAAGGGAGAGGACGTGGACAAGATCTCAACTCTTATTTAAGTGGTGTATTTGCATAAATTGGCGAAGCCCATTTTATTAACTCGCCACTAGCTTAACTCTTTAACAAAGGAAGCTTTTTTTTCTTTTAAGGTAGTCACTTAAAATCTCATCAACGTCAAATCTGGACATTCAATGATCGATTCCCAACGGCACCCAAGAAAAATCAGAAAAATGGAATCTGCAGCTTCTAAGGGCGTCTAATTGAAAAAAATTGTGCCAATTTCATGCATCTAATTAAGTTTCTTCAAACCCATTGATACCGACCTGAAACATTCCATTTGCGGTGATAAATTGCTGTGTGGACTCGCAGTTGTAATGTAAGCGGTTCTAGAAACCAAGGGGACAACTCGCATGCATGGGGTTGCAACACAGGTACCTTCCTTCCCCACTCAAAACTACTGCATGCCCCTCCTGCTCTCCATAGCCACGTCCCCAGCACGTAAATGGATCAACCCATCTCCTCTTACAGGAGCACCAGAGCCGCCATGGCCAGCAGCAGCGACACGAGGCCTAGCGCCGCCGTCATCCTCCGGCCGGCGCTCACGATCTGCACCGGGAAGAGGCAGCTCCCCTGGGACATGTTCTTCTGTGTGATCTTGGCGAGCCCCTGGAAGTTGCAGGCCCTCACGTCCTGGTCCTGCATCTGGAAATACATGTTGAAGGCGTAGGAGATGTTGCCGCGGTTGTCCAGGTCGTTGCAGGAGCACCCGTACCCCAGCGACGTGCAGTCCCCGCTGGAGCAGGCGTAGTTGACGCTGCTGGCCAGCTGCTTCAGGTCCTTGGCGTTCTCGTCGAACACGCACCACTGCGCCGGCAGGTACTGCACCCCCTTCACGGGAACCCAGTACTTGTCGTTTGCCTGCCCCGTGAGGTCCATGGGGAACTTGGGCTTCCCGTCGTAGCGCAGTATCCCCCAGTGGCGCTCGAAGTTACCGGGGGCAACGCTCTTGAGGTCCTCGTCGATGAGGCCGAAGAGGTACACCTCCATCTTGCCCGGCCGCAGCGGCGTCCCCTCGTTCTTGGCCAGCTTCCGGAGCAGGCCGTCGTAGAAACGCTTGGCCAGGTCCACGTTGGCCTTCCTGTAGCCGTCCGTGGGCCAGCCGACCTCCCCGACGAGGACCCTAAGGTTGGGGACGCCGGCCTTCTTGAGGGACCACAGGAGGGTGTCGAAGTTGGCGTCGAACACGTTGTCGTAGTGCACGTTCCGGTCGGTGACGAAGTGGCCTTGGCCGTCGAAGAAGGCGAACTCCATGGGGAAGTTATCGTTGTTGTAGAGGCTGAGGAAGGGGTAGATGTTGATGACGAAGGGGGCGTCCTGTGAGTGGAGGTACTGCACCAGCTGCACCATGAGGTCGCGGATGTCGGACCGGAAGTCCCCCGCCGACGGCACGGGATTGTCGGCCGGCGAGTCGTAGACGTCGGCGTTGAGGGGGACGGTGGCCTTGATCTTGTCGCCGAGGCCTTCCTCATTGAGGGCCCTCTGGATGTTCTGGAGTGCGGGCAGGGTGGTATTCAGGAAGGAGCCGTTGTAGCTCTTGAGGAAAGGCTCGTTCCCAACGGCTACATGCCTGAGAGCAATCGGTGATGACGAGCATCATTAGTATTATTACAAGTTAATTAATTTACTACCATGCTATAATTAGGTACCTTAAGTTTGAGAAAAGAGAAATGCAAAGGCAAAGGATATTAGGATACAAGATCCATCAACAGAAATCTCAACCAGTAGACATCTAACAGGTTGTTAGTTTCGACGTAAAATACTGTAATTCATCTGCTTTAAAACTAGTGTATTTTCATGATTTTTAAAATCAGAGAGTATTCTGTTTAAATGTTTATTATAAGACATATGAAAACCAAATAAAGAAATATGCAAATCTTTTGATTTTGGTTTATGGCGACCTTTCACATTGAAACCAACATAACATATATAATGGGCCTTCAAGTGGGCCAACAAAGGTCCGATAGAATTTGGCTTTATACTGCTTTATATTGAATGAAACATCTGGAAATATTGCAAAATGAATTTTTTTTTAATATAGATTATACTGTTTTACATTGAGACAACTAACCGTTAAGTGTTTGACATAAATCATCTTTTTTTTTTTTGCCAAAGAGATTTATTAGCTCTAGTTGAAATAAAATCTTATTAGTTGCAACTCGATTTGGAATGAATCTACTGGTAAATTAGTAAACTACATAATGATCTATTTCGATCGCCTAGAGCATTTTTTAAAGAATATTACTAAATCAGTGGGCATTATTATTGGACGATTTTTTATTAGGTGATTTTACTCTGTGACGTCTTTTTATCATTCATGACAACATTTTAACCATCTGCAGTGATATATATATATTTTAGTGTAGACTGAAAATATGGGATAGTCGGATGATCTCACGCATAATATAATGTATAAAATGTCTGACTTTTAATTGCCTTCATTTCATCATAACCTGTATTTTGTTATTAACCTTTTGTCATTTAATTTATGGATCTCTTCACGCTTCAATATTCGATTACCAGTATGATCCCATATTCTTTATGGCCCCCAGACATGCAAAAACCAGGTGAATTATGTAAACATATGTGTTCTAACCTTGCAAATTAAATTCACTTCCCGTTCCCATGGAACGACAGCACAATATCACTTGCCCATTTCGTAATCAAAATCTTAATCACAGAAATTGCTATAGGAATTAGAAATCTTGTAATAATAATTGCAACTTCTAACATGAGAAAAATAAAGAACAGGGCATCACCACCCTCCCAAGAAAAAAAATTATGGAGCCTATGCATGCTTCCCACATCTGTTAAAGTTAAAATCCATGTTCCTTTTTCTCATTTCGTTAGATCCAGTGCACCTTTCTCGATCAAATAACAAATATATCTAATAGCCTAACACCCATCAGGTGTTTGAATGTTTGGAAAATGAAACATCGCACAGGCGAATCAAAGCCAAAGAAGAGGAGAACATAGTAGAACCAAGAAATCAGAAAGGAAGCGGAGAGGAAGAAGTCCCTACTTGATGTCGACGCCGCCGTTGAAGGTGTAGCGGGTGACGTTCTCCTTGACCCACTCCTTGGCGTGGGCGTACTTGTTCATGCGGCTGAGCTGGTCGTTGGGGATGGCCAGCATCACCTCGATGCCGGAGCCGGCGAGGGCGCGCACCGTCCACTCGTCGGCGTCGAACAGCTTCACCTTCTTGATGCCATTGTCCTTGAGCATCTGCACCACGGTAGACGGCAGCATCGGGTGCGACAACATGGCGCCCCAGTTCACGCCCACGATCCCCTCCGCCGGCGCGGCGCACCAGAGCACGCCCGCCGCGGCGCAGGCCGCCAACCACGCCAGGACCTCCACCCGGGCCATCGGTGCCGGCATGGACAGCGTTTTGCGCAACACAATGGCGAAACAGAAGAGAAATGGAGAAGAGAAAGAAAGAGAGAAAGAGAGAGAGAGAGAGAGGGGACGGGAGGCGGGGGAGACGCCCGGTGAAGTCGGGGTCCGACAAAGGGGAGCGCGGGCTCAACGGATTCTGTTATATTTTTGGGCCGGTGTGAGGATAATGGCCCCGGCATACTTCCCACCCAGCACTTGTGTGCTGTGGAAGACGAGCACAATGATCGGACGGTCCGAAATACGCTAATCACTGATCTTATGCCGTAACGTGCAAGGGAAGTAGAGAGGACCATCGATCAGAGCGGCAATGATCGTTGGTCCTCCTGTTTTGAATGACACAATCACACAGTACCACCGGTTGGATTTTTCTCTGTCATGAAATATATTACTTTCTAACATTTTATGATGTTTTAAGCCAAACCAAACAGACTTCTTTATAATAGGAGTTTGATTTTCTATAGATATTTTGGGTTACATATAGTAAACAGTAACTTTACATGACATTTATAATTTGGAAACCAGGCTTAGTAATTAAATAAGCTTATAAAATATTATAAAATTTAAATACGACTTAAAATAATTGTCAATGCTTTGTTTTTCTTTCAGCTCCATAAGTCCACTGTTTTAAAACTTTTTTAAAAAAAATAAAGTGATGTTTTGAATTTCGGTGTCATCATGATGAAATGGGTAAAGTGAATGTAATTGACATATGCATCTGTGATATTGTCATTTTCTTTTTGAAGTAATACTTGCTGCAATGCTCAACCACAATGTAGTTGCAACTGCCGTCTATCACAAGATTGGATGGCATGGGGGGTTTAAGTTCGTTTGCATCCACTGTGAGATAATACATTCATCCAATGACTCCACACTACCCAATCTCACCATGAGACAGCATTGTAATTGCATTGTAAGTGGGCATGACAGCAAATATTACTCTTATTTTTTGTGTGGACGGGCCCTGCGATGCTTAAAGGACCGTTCGAGGGGGAGAGAGAAGGAAAAAAATGCATGAGCTCACACCATCCCCTACTTGTGTCAAATTTTGTTTACTAATTTATTTTTTTACCTTTATCACATTTTTAATTAAAATCACAATTTTCACAACTTGTTATAATTCAATGGAGAAACGTCAAAAATAGCCATACATATGTAAATGATCTCTGACTTTTGTCTTTGACGTAATAATGATTTCTTTAAGATTTTTTGTGTATAAATGCCAAACTAATCATATATAGGTAAATTGTTTATGTTTAATTCAAAATAATTCTTTTTGTAGATAAATTTCTTTATAAAAATCCAATATAACGTTCAAATCTAAAGTTGATTAATTTGTCATATGTGCTTGATAAACTTGAAGATGCTTTTTGAAAATGTGGCTTCTGTGCAACGATAATCCCTCATCCAAGATAGCATAAAAAAGTATATATAAAGAATTTTTCCTTTCTGTATAGATCATAGTAAAGAACTTTTTCCTTTCTATACAGATCATTTTTATACTAAATAAAAATAGGTTAATCACTTATGAATTCAAATTCTCACATCTAACATTCAGAATGTCATTGATGTATATATATATATATAAAATCATTAAAAAGCTCTAAGTGATTCTTTTGCACACAAAAAGAAAGTTTTTTTTGTTCACACCATTTATATTCTTAGAAATATATGTGACAATCTAAATATAAATTTAATAAGTTTATAATATTTGTTCTAAGGATAGTTTATGTCTAAAAATTTCTTTCTTTTATTAAAGCAATATATGTTTATCTTGGTAAAAAAGCAATATATGTTTAGACAAATGAATGTGTATGAATAACTCACTTTAAAAAAAGTGTATAAACAATTAGTGAACCATATAAATATAGTTATTATTTTCATTTATTGTCTAGCCCTTTTTTTTCTTCCACTTCAGTCTTGTAGGGATGCAAATGGTAACTGATAATCTGATTATTTGATTGTCCGTTAGCTTATAGGTCAATTAAGAGATAATTTTTTAAAATCAATATACATAGCGGGTAAGGTAACATATATAATTTTTTTCTAACCGAATAGATATAGTACACTTAGATTCATTTTTCAGATCAATTGTTTCATTTTTCAGATCAATTGTTACCTTAATAGAACAGTCAACGAATAACATATATAAATTGATAACTTAATGGATATGGTCATAGATCAACTCTAAATCCGCATTGAGTTCGAGCCGTTTGCATAAATCATGATATCATCGGAGGTCTCGAGGGTACATAATATAAGATTTTAGTGAATTGAGGGATATATATATACAAAATATTAGTAAATTTAAAGGTATTTATGTAAAATCATTAGATTGAGAGGTATAAATACAATTTTTTAAAGATTTGAAGAGTATTAATACTAATAAGTGAGAGTTAGAGGTATACATGCAGATATAGTATATTTGAGGGGTATACACGAAGACCCAAAAAGAAAAGAAAAAGTACCCTTTCAGGTCACAGACGCCAATTTTCTCCATTTCTATCACGGCAATATCTGTTTGGATGCAACTTAAGAAAACGTGAATAGGTCATAAACATGTTTACCGTAAACTTAGTTATCATAAACATGTTTTTCTAAACTCATGTTTGGTTGTTTTGAGTGTATCTATGACAAATTTAAGAGAGATTCTAAAGTAAACCAACTCCTAGTAAATTTATGAAAATTATGTTTATAAAACTATTTTAAATTTATGTAAACTTAAGTGAGTTTATAGTAAACCTATTTTTGTATTAACACGTAAACGCGTTTATACTTGCATCCAAGCAGCTAAAAAATTAGCACAGCAAAACGCCACTTCCGAAGACCGATTCTCATCTGTTCTCTTCCTTTGCACAGCCACAGCAGGCTAGCGGCCGACGACGAGGCGCCGGCGCCGCGAAAGAAGAGTGAACCATGAGTGGCAACGGCGTCAAGAAGGTCGTGGATCTGGCGGCGAAGGCCAAGTCGACGATCGACTGGGATGGCATGGCCAAGATGCTCGTCTCGGAGGCGGCCCGCAAGGAGTTCGCCACACTCCGCCGCGCCTTCGACGACGTCAACCAGACCCTCCAGACCAAGTACAGCCTGGTATTCCATCTTCACACCCCCTGTAGAACGCTCGATCCTAGGGTTTCTTTTTTCCCTTTTTGTCTGGTAGAATGCCTCCAATTTGATCTAGGGTTCGTCCTGGGTGAAAACCAGGGGAGTCGTTGTTCGATTCCGGTCAATGGCGCAGTTGCTTGTCCGATCTGAATCCCCAAGTGGTGGAGGCAGCCGCCGGGGATTGATCGGGGGCGCGTTAGACGGGTGCGAGTATACCGGTTAATTATGTGGATTGTTTTTGGGTATTTTGTTTGCGGAGATCAGCTGCTTGATGAGAATTCCCGGGGCTTCCTTGTTCTTGGAAGAGGAACTGGTTAATAGTTTTTAAGATACAGCTGGTTAGGTTGCGTTGTTCTTTTATTAATAACTTGGTTTTTCTCGTTTGATTTGATGTGTTTGTAGGAGCCGGAGCCAATTAACTGGGAATACTATAGGAAAGGGATCGGCTCTCGCCTGGTCGACATGTACAAGGAGGCCTATGAAAGTATGTTTCTATGTTTTTTAATTTTTGAGGTCAAGTTGTCAATAAACATGCCACTCCAAATTTACTTTCACCATAAAAGGAAAATAGTGTTTCTGTTCATTTGCTTGTCCGGTTGGTTTTGGCTTTGTTTTTTTAAAGTTTGACCTCTATTTTTTTGGTGCAAAAGTGATTTTTATTCCATGGAACGGTCTGGTATTCCATACGGTCTGGTATTTCATCATGCTACTTGAGTGGAATAGGTGTAAAACAATGATGATGAATTGATGCTATCAGTGAAAGAATTTGGTTTGCAAGAAGGTGCTTGGTTCTGTTAGATTGATGCTTGGATTCCCCACCCCACCTTTAGACTAGATCTTTTGTGTAGGACAATTTAGAGGACATATGTTGAGGCATTGCAGATTTTAGGCTATGCCTTCCATTTTCTAGGATATCTTTTGGCCAAGATTCGTAAGTGGCCATTGATTCTGTTTATTGATTTTGTGCTGACATTGATTGAAGTACATAGAGATTTTGTTGGTTGACCATGTGTTGGCATTGATGGAAGTACATAGCATTCAGCATTTTTCTTGATCAACCAACTGATAATCCTAGCCATAGTTTTCAAGGCGTCTGCCTAGGCGGAAAGACATTTTTCAAGAGCCTAGGCATCAATGCACCTTACTAGACCTTGAAAAGGTGGCTTAAGGCGCCCCTTAGGTGGGCAAGGCAGCCCGAGGCACTGCTTAGGTAGGCCAGGCGGACCCAAGGCATGTCTAGATCTTAGACTTCCGACATTTGACCACCTGACTCATAAAGCTCTCTCTCTCTCTCTCTCTCAAAAAGTGCAAGAGAATAGGACTACTATGACATTGACATGACACTAATATTTTTTTTGAAACTATTATTGACACTAATATTATAAGAAAATAGTACTAATGACCCTCAAGTGGCAGAAGTGTGCGAACTTTGTCTATTTTGGGAGTAGTATTCTATCTCGAGAGAGGATCAGAAGGTCTGGTGGCCAATCCTGGACACCACAATATGGGCGATTTGGGGGGGGGGACAAGAGAATCTTAAAAAAGGAAGGAAGCTTCTGTTTCACATAGGGTGGTACTTTTCATTTGCTCCATTGTTAGGGAGTGGGCTTCCTCTTTTTGTATAGGAGTTGAAGAGAAGTCTTCCCTTTTTGTTTTGTTGAGCGGAGGATGATTTTGTACATAGGGTGGGTTGCACCTTCTTGGTGTTCTCTTTTGTCTTTTAGGGGTTTTGTGAGTGGTTATTGACTATCCATGTATATCACCCTTTTCTATTAATACAATTGTGGTACTATTCACTTTCAAAACAAGAAAAAAGAAAAGAAAAGAAAATAGCACACATAGAGAGAGAGTAATATTGGCATTAACATGAATACACATACAAACATGTATGTCGCCCAATGCTCATCTTAGCTAGAGGATTTCAGATAGATGTGGAATTTGTTATGTGGATGAACTCAGGTGTCTTGTATCCATGACGATCAATTTGGCCCAATGACAACTATTCTTTGAAAGTTGCCAAGTAACAACTATTGAAAAGTTACTGAGTGCAAATATAAAGAATAGATATTCCTTGCAGGAGAAAATCTCCATGCATCTCACTAAGAGATCTGGTCCTCACTTCCAAAGAAGACTGCCACTAACTGACTCATCTGCACAGGGGCAAGCCTCTAAGTCTTGCCACGCACCGACCTGGGGAATAATTATTTATTTAGGATGTGTGTGCATGTGTTAATTTTATTACTGATTAGTTAACATAAGAGAGAATGAGCCAAGCAAGTGGTTTGCTCAGCATGAGGCTGTTAAGTTAAGAAGCAAGTTTGCATGTTTGACTCCTAGCTAATACAAGCTGGCACGTGCTTTGTCTATGTGGTTGACAAGCCAGTGAGCTGTGAGCCTGGACCTCTACCTTGCTGGGTGCATGTGCATGTGGGGTTTTTTTTGACCTATTCCCGTTAAATGCTTGGTTTTGTTTTGCTGTTCCCAATTCCCATGTCAGCCTAGAGCATGAGTGGTTGGGTGTGTGAGTGGGTGGGGGGTTACCCTCGTGACCTTGAAAAAGAGACGAAAGAATGAGTCATGCACTCATGCTTAATAGATTTGAAACATGAGAGATGAATTAAGTATAACTTGATTATGATTGTTCTTTAGTCTGTTTTGACTAAGCCCCAAAGTATCTTTCTCGGTATTTGGCATGCACCACCTTGTTGTGGGCTTTGGTTTGGAGGAAAAGTTCTTGGTACATGGAAGAATATTTTGGAGAGAGTGAGTTTTGTTCATTGTATATGAAGGGATCTTTTTTTCTGGGAGACCTTAGTGTTTCTTCTTGGAGATCTTAATGTTTTTGATTTCATCCTTGTACACATACTGGCTTTATTGAACACGTGATACCATCTGCTTTCTCAAAGAAATTGAAAGTGTTTGAATCCTTGCACATTTCTTGTGCATCTTTACGTTACTTATTCAAGTAAAAGTATGCATGCTGGCATGCTTCATGTTGTCTCAAATGAAATGCAAAATGAACCGAATGCGTATGAAGGATAACTTGATAATGACTTTCATACTCAATTTAACCTTTTGGGCCTTGAATAGTGTATGAAGGTCATAAGCACATTTCCTTCTTTGCTTCATAATAGAGAAATATGACTTCTTATTTTATAGTTATATATCTCAAAAGGAGTTTGATATATATTTCAAGATGGATCTCCATAATGATGTGATAGACAAAAGGTAGTTGCTCTAGCTGACTCAAAGCATTGGTGTGACGGTAAGGTTGCTCCATTATGACCTAGAGCTCACGAGTTCAAAACCAGAAACAACATCTTTGCAAAACCAAAGGTAAGGCTGCGTACAATTGATTCACTACAAATCTTGCAATTGCAGGAGCCTCATGGCACTGGACTTGTAACGACCCGATCCAACCTCTATGATGTATTTTCCACTTTGGGCTTCTATAAGTCCCCAAGGTGTTGTCATTGAAAGGCACCTCAAAAGTAATGCATCCAAGCTTCATATGTAAGCCTAGTAACTTTCCCCATTTTGATATAAGATTAATCTTAGTTCTTTCCTTCCCTAACCTCTGTACATAGCGGTAGGTCCTCACCATGGTGGCTCCACACTATGCGGCTCCACGTTGGCATGTCTATTTCACCTCAATGTCCTGGGTAGTCTTTTTCTACAGGCAGCTTTCTATTGCTATCTAGCTTGTAACTGGACTATTATAGGTCACCAGCTTCTGCCAGGTTCTCGAACCAGCCAATGTTGTATTGCGTGGGTCCAACTTTGATACCACTATGATGACTTGATCCAACCCTTTTGAGGTATTATCTACTTTGGTCTCCTATGAGTCCTCATGGTTTTGTCCTTAAAAAGCGCCTCGCTAGTTATGGATCCAACCTCGCATATATACCCTCAATGACTTTTTCTTGTTTTTTGTTATGGGGCTTAATCCCATTCATCCTTGACCCTTCCTCCAAATACAGTGGAAGCTTCATATCGTGGCGACTCCACGTTGGCACATGTTCACCTCTACATCCGGATAACCCTCTCCTCCTACTTGGCTCATGACTGGGCTACTATAGGGCTGCACTTGTTTTTAGTTGACAAAGCAAGTATCAGTTACCTAGTTTGGTTATCTCATTGCCTTTGGTTTGCACTTAGTGTTTGCTTGTCCTATTCCACCCACGGACACACTAGTGCGAACATTTCACAAGGGGGTTTGTGTGGTTTGGGATACCCCGTTGTGTTCATGAATTTCATCTGGAAGAGTGTTTTTTTTTTTTTTTTAAACTTGCCTTAGTGCATATGGGCTCCATTGACATGGCTTCCTCAGGAAGGACTGGTCTAGATCTCTATTGACAAGCTTTGAGAGATTTTCTGCCTTGTTAAAACTGGCCTGGTCTATAATCAATTTTATTATCTTATCAGGGTATGGAACTTCATGGTTCAGATGCATAAGAGGTGCAAGTGATAATTCATAATACTCATGCAAACAGCATACCAAGTTTGTGCCAAATGATTAACTTGTAACTTTTTTTTTCACTTCGCTATATCACCCTAGCATGCTCCTCTCATCAGCTTTGTTTTCCTCAAGCTGTTTAATTCAATGTGCTGTGGCAAATTCACTGTTAATCATGTGTTTTCCCCTATGCAGTTAAAGGCTAGAGGCAAGCAAGGCGACTAGGGGCTTGCCTCGGCCTTAAATGCCTAGGCGAATGTCTAGGTATGTGAAACAATTTTGTTTTCTTCCATAAACCACCCTAAAGGAAGAAAAGTGGTGGTAGGAGGAAAATACAGAAAACATCCAACGTGGTGATATGTAATTATGGAAGACTGTAGGAAACACTGATCATGTCTAATATGTAAAGACCAATTTGCAGGAACACTTAAGAAAATGTTTCAGTATGCAAGAGAAAAAGGGCTATAAACATGTTAAAAGAGGCATTAGCTACTTTGAAATAATTGAATAAGAAACAACAATACGACATAATTAAAAAACACGAGAATTTGACATAGATAACATAACTGTTGGTACTGAGTACCAACTGAATGAGTGAAGTGGGATTGCCACTGCTCATCAATGGCTTGTACTCTGGTGCAAGGTGGCTTTGACTTGCCTTGCCTTGCTCGCTTAGGCAAGTGAGGCTATCACCTTTGACGGCATAGGTTTTTTTCAATATCTTGAGTCAACTCAGATTGCATTATGCTAATTTTTTATGGAAAAATATTAGTGCAAATGTTACATTTCTGGAACTATTCTGGACTCGGAACACACACTGTAAATATATAACTCATATCTTTGTTGGCTTTCTGCAATGCACTGTGTGAAGTCGTAAAATATGCACAGGTATTCAAGCTACAGATGCAGTTTTATGCTTCTAAAATGTGCACAGGTATTCAAGGTATAGCTGGAATTTTAGTATGATACCCTAACAAGTTATCTAGACACCCTTCATTATCATGTATACTGCAAAATTTGAGAACTCTTTCGATGACATGTAGACTATGTCATCCTTATGGGTAGCCTTATATTGGAGCTATTCACAATTATCGCCTGTATTAAATTATTAACCATCCTCAAAAGGAATCATCTATGCACACAATGTTTGATAGTATATATTAGTAATTCACCAAGCTTGAAGGGTTTGGACTAAAAGGTAAAAATCTTCGTAAGTGACAATTGCTGATCACATGATGTCTTTGCAGCTACCATTGCAAATCAAGTAGCAGCAGCTAGGAACTCAGCACCTTCTATGAGGGGGTATTACCCTGTCCGTTAACTGAATTTGTTAGGGTTATGGCTCAATAAAATCAGAGATCTGGATTGGACCATTGAGGTATTTAAGAAAGGCTCCCAAACCTTTAATTGTTATGGTTCCTTGAGCCTTTTGAGTCCAACACAGACTAGAAATTAATGGAATAATGCTTTATGATGATGTCAATGATGAATTGCTGGTTGAGCGCAGCCCTTAGGTTGGTTGGCTTGAGGCCTTTGGGGGTACCCGGAGGTCTCGAGTTCAATTCTGCCGAAGGGTTAAGGGGTTGAACTGAGATCCCGCGTACCCTTGCACTCCCCATGGAAGGATCTTCGAGGTGGGTTTGACCTTCGAGCGCCCCTCGGCACTCCACAATTCGGACCGCAAACGGTTGCAGCTAGGGTGGAGGTTGAGTAAGTGGGTTGCTAAGGTGAGTTTGACCTCGGAAATCCAAAAAAAATAATAATTATGAATTGCTGGTTGTATTGTGCTTTCTTATTGATCAGTTTTCTATGTGCTGTCATTGCATTTACTATATTTGGTCTTGTCCTGGTTTATGTTCATTGAGTTGTTGGTTGGTGGAGCATATAGCCATATAAGAGCAGGATGCAGTACTTGCTATGTGCTAAACAGGCTTCCATACAGTTTCCTGTGTCTTATCTATGTCATCTTGATGTACCTTTTCGTTATGGTATGCAACAAATGCCTAATGACCATCTCCTTGGTTATTTTTCTATGATTTTTTTGTCTGCAATTTTATTTGGACAATTCTTACATGTACAACTGCCTCCCCTCTTCTGGTACGCAGGTATAGAGATTCCCAAGTTTGTGGACACGGTGACCCCTGAATATAAGCCCAAGTTTGATGCCCTGGTGAGGACAAATACAATTCTTTCCTGATCGATTTGGTAGTCTTCCAAAAAAATGCAGTGGCGTGCCATTACTTTCTGAAGGATTTGTTCTGCAAAATTAGGTTCCGTTAAAAAAGTGCTTGAGGTTGTATGTTCTGTACGTAGACATTTCACCTTTTTGACTTTAACAAGGCTGTCACTCTGAGTCTACAGTTGGTGGAACTGAAAGAGGCGGAGCAGAAATCGTTGAAGGAATCAGAGAGGTTGGAGAAGGAAATTGCAGAAGTTCAAGAAATGAAGGTCTATGTGGAAACAGTAGAACAAACATCTGTACTTACCTCTCTTTGTTTTGGTCCTTAACATAGCTTCTTTGTGCTAACAGAAAAAGATCAGCACCATGACTGCAGATGAATACTTTGAGAAGCATCCTGAGCTCAGGAAGAAGTTTGACGATGAAATCCGGAATGACTACTGGGGGTACTGATGAGATGACCCGAACATTTGCGAATCACCGGTTATGTGAGGCAGAGACCTGGCAGTTTGAGTTGCTTTACATTTAGGTTTGGAATTTTGTTTTCACATCTGTTTATTTTAAATAAAAACACATGGGTCTTGCGTACGCTGGAAGTTGACAGACATCTGAAGCAACATATGCAGCCAGTGCTGAGGCACTGGAGTGATTTGATTTGCCGAGATGCTGAACATCTTTGCTTTATTTTTGCATCGACTGAGTTCTTGAGAACATTGCATAAGTTCACGTTTTAGTTCTTGGGAACAGTTGTAGGCTTCTGTTTGAGGAAAAATGCAGCATGGACATCTTGGGTTGCTTTTATTAGATGATTGTGCTTGCTTATGATCAGGCTGGGTTATTGGCACAGATACGCAGGCCATTGATTGGTCGAGGGAAGATGGAACCAAAGAGTCTATGGCTCAACGTATTGGACCTCCCTTGCATGAGGGAGATCATGGGTTCAAATCCACTCCCAATGGTTGTGCAAGAAGAAGAATTTGTCCTAAATTTGTGGGGGTTTATGTTCCAAGTGTTTTCTTTAGGCGATAGGATTTTTTTTTAGATGTCAAGGGAAATCCGGTTGCCCGGTAAACTCCGGGAAAGCGGGGACACGGCAGGCGATAGGACTTTTGGAATGATTGCCCGAAGAGAGCAGAATAATCGAAGCGGTGCGAAAAGATCTCTTAGAAGAAAATACAAGTTTAAATGTTGAATAAAAAAAGGTTCTTGGGAAGACGGAGACTTTGTCGAGCTGTCAGCCGAAGTGAGATTTACTGGCCGATTGACATCTTTAGTGACCGAGTTAATCATTCAGCTCCTTTACCCAATCCAGCGTATTCACTATTCAGGATCTGTTTCACTTCGAACCCAAACAGACTACGTCTGTGAACACCGATAAGATATTCTCTCATTACTATAGATGATAAAGCTGCAAGCCTGCAGCGTTAGGCCAATCTAGGGCTACAAAAGGAGCTGGGAGGGGATAGTTACAAAAGCGGCAGATCAATCATTTGAGAGTGAAGGGGCCGGCAATGAGAGGTGATTGGGATCCGGTCCAATTAGGCCCATTTAGTCAAGAAGTTCAAAAGCTCGTGGTCAGTAGGAACTTGTACGAGGATACCACGTAGGTTATCTCGGTATTCTGATTGGCAAGCCAACGAAAAGAATCCGGAGTGTATGGACTCAAGTCCTAGGAACGTCAGGTCTGGAAGATCGACACAACAGTCGGTAATCCTTGAGACATCGTAGTGTCTCGGTCATGTCTATCGAGAGTCGAGAGGAGTCTACCTTCTCGATAATCAAAGGTCCGTGACTCGTCTGAGGGGAGGTCAGGAGCCTGAACTCTAAGGTTGCCTCTTCCCGACTCCCTGAAAGACTGAAGGTCTCCCAAGATTGACCCGTAACTCCTCCCCGCCATGAGGTGGGTCTTGCAGGTTAACGGCATTACCGTTCACTTAAGATAGGCCCGCACGATCTGCTCTTCCGATCACGAGGAGATTCTTCCTTGCCTAGTATCTCACGATCCTCTCAATTAAAGGGAGTAGATCATAGGCTAATTAACTCTCCCAGGGATAAACGACTCCTAAGATGTTGCATCAAAGAGAAACTATATATATCCCATTCTTTCTCTAGTGAAAGGTACTTTGAACACTAGCCTAAAACTCCAAACAATCTATCCCCTTCTAAAAGTTGACTTAGGCATCGAGGGTTTTGCTCTTCAGGAGACGAGGGGCCTCCTTACGCCTCTTCTTCCTCTTGCATGTTCTATCTTGAACGTTTCCAGTCCTATAAATCCTATCGAGTAAGTGGGAGTTTAGATCGGATGATTGTCATCGCCTGACTAGTCTCTGACCGCTACAACATCTTTTATTCATTATCTTATTTTGCATTTGTATTGGATATCCATTAGAGCAATCATAGGTATGGCGTTTTTGTTGCCGCTCCAGATATTATCCGAATTCCAATCAATTATCTGTCTAATCAAATAATTGGATCCTATGCAATAAGCACATACTAATTCGAATTGGAGCCAAAATTATAATGGGATTTTTCCGCTCCAGATTTCCTTTGGGGTCCTTAAGTTACAACTTTCTACCTAAATATTGAGAAAATGTGATCATAACAAATTTTAGATAGTTACTAACTTACTGTAGTTACTGATGAGGGATGATTCAGATCCAACCTAATCAGACTCATTTAGTCAAGAGGCCCAAGGCCCGCAGTCAGTAGGGACTCGTACGAGGATACCACGTAGGTTCTCTCGGTATCCTGATTGGCAAGCTGAAGGTAGGAACTTGGAGCACATGAGCTCAAGTCAGGGGAACGCCAGACATGAAAAACGCAACACATCAGTTGGTAACCCTTGAGATACTGCAGTGTCTTGGTCATATCTACCGAGAGTCGAGAGGAGCCTACCCTCTTGATAATAAGAGATCCACGACTCATCTAAGGGGAGGCCAAGAGCCTGGACTCGAAGGCTTCTTCCTTCCGACTGTCCAAGATGTTGAAGGTCCCTCATGGTCAACCCATAACTCTTCCCCGTCATTAGACAGACGTTGCGGGTTAACGACATAACCGTCCACTTAAGATAGGCCCGCACGATCTACTCTCTCCCGATCATGAGGAGATCCCTTCTTGCTTAATATTGCACGATCCTCTCAATCAAATGGAGCAGATCATGGGCCAATTAAGTCTCCAAAGGTAATGACCTCGATGACGCATCTGGAGAGAGAGACTATATAATTCTTCGACCTTCTCTGGTAAAAGGTATGCAAGACAGTACCCAAAAACCTTTAAAAATTCATCTCCTTCTAGGACCTGACCTAAGCATTGGAGGGTCCTACTACCCAGAAGATGGGGGGCCTCCTGACGTTTTTTTTTTTTTTTTTCTCTTGCAGGTCCTATCATGAACGTTTTTAGTTTTACAAATAATATCGAGTAGCCAAGAGTCTTGATCAGACAATCTTCGTCGCCTTACCAATTTTTGACCGCTACAATTACCTAAGTCAAAACTCTCTTTATTATTTACAGCCCTTTTTTTCCCTCCAGTTTAGAGCTTATCTAAAACAGAAAAATTATGCAAATAGTTTTTTTAGTTAGTATCATCTTTTTTCAGAATAACTAAGTTGAAATCTAGAAAAGCTCAAAGGTACTTTTAATTGGAAGTTGTTCAAAGCACGTTCAAACTGTCAGCAGCTAGCCAGCTTTCCCTCACTAAAAAAAATGATATATACACGCTTTAAAGCACCGAAGTTTCGCAAAAAAAAACAACAACTAATCACTTGAACAAAAAGCGGGTTTTGAGGATAAAAAAATCTGGTTATTTTGAGAAAAAATATAAGTAAAAAATGGCATCGTACAATGGCCAACCAGTTTTATAGCAACTACTATAGCATGCAAAGTCTAGGATGGCACGTCAGCATAGGATGGCACGTCATGGTAGAGCTTAACGCCCGTGGCATCTGGCATGCACTTAAAAAAAAAAGTGAACAAAGAAGAAGCGTGTAGAACATAGTTGTATTAGTTTTGCCATAAACCAATTGGGAGTTGTCCATATCTGCCTCCATGAAACCTGCAGTGAAAGTTAAAACCCTGCAGATAGATATCATTGCCTCTAATATACATACTGCCATAACAATTTCTGCATTTCCACTCCAGGTCAATAGAAGATAATAAATTTGAAATGTGATGTCACAAAATGTTGAATGATTATTCCAGTTCCACAGGTTTCCCAACAGAACTCTAAATGTTGTGATCTTATTCATGTACCACAACCAAACATAGGAAGGCAAGAGTTAAAAAAGTGGAGATTACATCTTTTGAGTAGCAGATTAGACTACAAAACAGTCAATGCAACATCTCCGGAGCAAAGCTTGTGCACCTAATAATCATCAGAGAGAAAGAAAGAGAGAAGACAAGAGTCCATCAAGCAAGTGAAGTACTATGAACCAAAGCCTGGAAGGATATATAACTCCCATCATCTCAAGACTGGCCTTCACCTTAAGATTCAGGAGGTGCCTTGACAATATAATTTTGGCGTCGAATTGGGTTCATCACAACTGGAGGTCCAGCAATGCGTGGCCAAGCTTGGAACTTTTTGTCAGTTGCTTCCCACCACTCATTGTCAACAACAGTTTTTGGGGTCTTTCCTGTTTGTTTTCAGAGGGAATACAGGGAGATTGGAATGCTAGATATTAGGCAAATTCACAACAACTTGCAGTCAAAGGGTCTTGTTTTAACAAACCTCCAAGTATCTTCTTGTCACCAACAAAGACTTCACATACATAGCCGAATGCGAAGGATGCTACAACAGACCCTATGATGTACATAGCTGCCATCTTGAGCTGCCAGTTAGAGAAAGCTGCATAAAAAAAATGTTGTGTACCTTGAGAACCTTAATGTGGGGGGATTAGGAAAACAAGAGCACATCGTTGATTCCTCACCCCCTACTGGTCCTCACCATGTTTCCAGATGCTGCCTGGGAGAATGACAGGCTTGTTCAGCTGAAGACTCCATTAATTAAGCAATCACCAAATCAACCGGCAAACTCTAATACAGCTTAAAGGGTCCTTTCGGACAATGGCCATGTTACTATTGAGGATTCCCACGGAACTAAAATTCAAAATCCATAGACATCGACTACAAAGAGCTAAACAAGAAGTGAAATTGATACCCTAAACATTATACCCTAAACTGAAATTCAAAAGCTATAGGAGTCTACTAGAAAAAACTTGTTAATATTAATTGATAGTGCCAGCGTCTCTTATTTATCACTGCATCTAGTTAATTACCACTTAATTTCTAGCTTAAAAACAGCAATGACGTTAATGTGCATTTAGAAAATATCTACCTGCATGTGTTTAGTCTGGAGAATAGTTACCTTACCAAGATGAGAAACAAAGCGTGCAGCGTAGAACACTTTGACCAGTAAATTGTACATTACATGTTAGGGTGAAACGAGAAGTGAATGCAAGAAACAAAAAGTGAAATTTGATATTTTCAAAGGTGCCAACAAGTTTCTTGATAGCAATGGTACGGAGTGGTGCCAGTGATAGTGCTTCATATGGATTATTTTACTTCGGGGAATGCTATTGTATCACATTTTTTATGATTCTTTTTATCACACTCATTGAGAGCTTTTTGATCACTTGATCAAGCAGTTCATCACCTTTGACACAACCTTTTCATGCTGCTACTGTGTATATATAATGGGAGCTCTTTGATCGGCTCTGCTAGAAAATTGGTAAAAACTGTGGGTTGTTCCCATAGCTTCATGCATGAAGAGGAAGCATCAAACAAAAATAACCACTGCCAAAAGAATTTGCCCAACAAAGCTGCCTTATGACGTCTTCTAAATTCAAACTTAATTTTTCCATTCGTTATGAAACACTTTCTTATTAAAAGGCTTCCATGCTTACCAAGAGATCAGCACGACTCCAGCAGGGCAGGGCACCTGCGACCCAATCTCACCAGCAAGGACTGTTCAACTCCAAGGTTTTCTAACCTCTTCTGTAAAAGGAAACTAGGTCCAAACATGCAACGGTGGAGTCTGAAGTATTCCTTTCCCCATGGACCACAGGACTGCAAATCCTATTGGTAAAGAAGAAAACTCAAAGATTCCACTTGGGAAAGATGTTCTCGGTAACCTCTTTTCTTGCAGATACGGTGATCTAAACTGATTCTACACCCAGTTTCAGAACTTGAAAGTATCTAAATATGATCATAGTCTAGCAGAAGTCTGAACTGCTTTTTCTGTGGGAAAAAGAACACCAGGATGTGAAGTGAATATATACGAGGATTAAAGGTCATTTTCTCCTGATCAACCGGCTTCTTCCTATCAAAATTAGACTGTTGAGAGTGTCTAATAAAAAGCTGTCATTTTGCTTCATTTTACACTTTCTTGACTTATACAGTACTTCAAGATCCATATGATCTGATGTCAGCCCAGCATTTGAATAGTTGGATGAGGACAGCCAACTAGGAACTCCACACACTTCCCCATGCTCTATGTTATGTGATTTGACATAAAATACTATAAAAATTGTATTTTAAAATACTATAAAATACTGCCAAAGCACAAGAGATGTTTGAAAATTAACTAGCCTAAATTTTAGCACCTTGCACAGCCAGCAAATTAATCTTCCTCTAAGACCTTCCTCAGGAAAGGACAATTTGCATCCCAAAACAACATAGTCACTTGCAAAGCAATGCAAGCGAACACCCATATCTTTGATATTGCAAGGCCAGCGGATCTTAGAATCTACCTCTAATGTTTCCGAAACAGAAGACAATTGAAACTCGAAAGCCACTGAAACCCATGAATCCATTCGAGCACTAGAAAGAAACCGGGGGCTTGCTTCAAACTAAGTCAACTTCACCAAATCCGATCTCTTATAGCAGTCTTCTCTTTGTTTATTCAAAAACAGCTTATCCAACTTAAAGCTAGACGAACTATCATGTTTAAGGAAACCCAGGAGAATAATTAACTACTACTTCTATGTGAACCAGCATTCCAATAAACCTTCCTGAACCAGCAAGCTCCTTCCTTTTCCCTCCTCGCCTCATCCTCTATTCTGTGTTCTCCTATTCAAACTTGGCTTTTGCAGTCCACCCAAAGACAAACAGAGAAACCCAGAGCGATGGGACCAGGCAACCAGCAGCTTGTTAGGATCAAGAACAACATTAGTATCTGCTCCCTATTTTCAGTTTTCTCGACGACAGGAGTGATAAAAAAGGACGGTTCCATGAAGAAGCAAGGCATGCAGAGGTCTTAGAAGATCCATCTCCTCCACTACATACAGACAGTACACAAAGATATTGAGGAAGATAAGTAGTGTGCAGGCCGATTTTAAGTTCTGTCAGGTGGACCACGAATACGGGGTGCGTGATTTGATTCGTAATTATGAGTTTTGATATGATATTAAAATTATTAAGATATCTAACTTAAAACTTTAAGACAATGAATGAAGTAGACACTTTTTATTAAACACTTTTAATTTTTTCTTTTTTTCGATATAAAATTATTCTAACAGAACAAGATGCGATGGAGAGGTTACCTCCCCGCTGCGAAGGCTGCAGACCTGATGGAAATCGAAGGAAACGGGAAGACTGCCGGGCAGGTTTTGTGCGTCAGAGCTGTGTCGAGTAGAATAGTGTCGGAGGAGGGGGCTAATGGGACGTCGCTCACGTAGGAGGCTAGAAGCGGGTGGGGAAGTTTCTTTTCTATTCTTCTTTTAACTATGCAACTCTAAATCTTGCATATTTAACGATATACTCTCAAAATTGTCATGTTGTGCTGAGGCTGCTGAAAATTAGATGAAAGTTATATACTTGCTGAAAGAAAATATTCTGAGAATAATGTAGAGGTTAGAGATGTCAATCGGACAGGCCAGCCTGAGGTCCAGTCCAACTCAGTTCATATTAAAAGAAATTGAATTGATCCAAATTATACAAATTGAGAGGACTAAATTTAGGTTGATATTAGTTAAATATGGGCTGAGTTGGGTTAAAAATGGGTTGACCCAGTTTAATATATATATTGACTTTTATAATAATTCATATCAAAAGTAAAATACTTCTAACAAATCATTTATAAACATGACCAACTCAACCCAACCCAACCCACTCACTATTGAATTGAAGTTGAATTTAAGTTAAATCTGAACTGAATTTAAATTAGATTATTTTGAATTTGAGTCAAATCCAAATTATTACATAACTCAGTCCAACCCACCCAATTTACATTCCTAGTAGAGATGTTTTCTAACATCATTAACAAAAGACTGGCTCTTCTTATGTTACTAGTTAAAAGAACGCGCTTCGCGCGTGTATTGTTTTTTTTAAATGAACGAATGCTGTAAGTTACATTTTTTTGGAATTAGTAAATTTAAAGTATGAGAAGTAATCTTTTTTATTTTTATATCTTTTAAAAAGAGTAAACCCAATAATGGTCAAGAGCAAATGATAAATAAATGTTTGTGATAAAATGATTTGTCGATCATGAATTAATATATAGACACAAATAAAAGTTAATTCAATAATGTTTAATTAAAAGTTGATTTTTTGCTAAATAGATATCGACCATGACGTGGCATGGCAGTGCCGAATTAGGCATATTGCTGTACATGGAGAATGGTGAAAGATCAGTGGCAAGGGCAGCTCATACCCACGTGGCAGCATGCTTCTGTTTGTCGGAGGAAATCTTTAGCATTTCATCTGAGAGGGCCACTGTGGATTCATTACCAGAATGATCTGGCGATGCAACTGCTGGAAGAGATTTCAGGAGGGAGTCAGCAACAAGTCCTGCACGATTTAAGCTTGCATGGAGGGCAAGAAACCGTTCTACACTATGCTGGGGGTTATCCTCCTTGGCAGATGAGCTGAGCTCTGCACAAACGTTGAACAAAGTTTTGAAACAGAAGAATCGATATGGTAGCTTTCTGAATATTTGACAATGTATTAACATAAAGAATGGTGATTAATATTCTGAACCTGTTTGTCCATCAAAGTCCGTCATAAAGTAGCAGGGTAACAATAGATTGAAAGCGGTACTCATGTAAAAGATATATATAGAACATATACATGGCAAGTTAGATTATATGTCAACATGAGGTATCCAAAAAAGCCTCTTGTACACCAAAAATAACATTTGGCAACAACATATGTCAGTGTAACATGCAAGTGGACAAAGGCAAATGTCAAGAAGTTGTGCGGTTTCTACCTATGGTGGGAAACATGAATTAGCATGGAGAAAGAGTACATAACACATTCAAGGTTTCAAGGTGCCCGAAGGGAGGAACGTGTAGATATATAGCCTTTGATAAGTGGCAAGTTAAGTTGGTTAGTTGGTTGAACATCGTCATAATTGCACTATCTCAACACAAAGTGACGGGAATCATCAAGAAATTCTAAAGAGGAGACAAAAGATGTCATAGGCTAGGTAAAGTGGAAGATATAGGAAAGGATCGACCTCTGCAGGTGCTCAACGTAAGTTTGACTGATCACAAACCATATACACAGGCAACAAATACAATGCTGGAATAACAACAAATTAAAATGGAAGAGGGATGTATGTATAGTAGATGAAGGCCAGTTACATGGTAGGAAGATACAAAGAAATTTCATGCACACCCTCCTATAAAACCAAGTCAGCATCAGTATGACGTGTATGTCACTTGATAATGAAATTTTTTTACAAAGGAGACGGGAGCTGATAGAAGAAACAGAGTGAGGTAGTATGGACAAATCAGAGAATCTTGCATGCCTTTTTCCTTTAAGAATAACATGCTGACACCAGTTGCCGGTGTTTTTAAAATAGAAAAAATAATTTTTAAAAACATTAGGTGGGCCCTATTATCCACTTTATGCTCATACAATCTGATCTTTGATCAGACAACTCAAAAAATATGAAAAAAAAAAGAGCCCCAATGAAGAGTAAAAAAAATATTTGATTGAAGATCATATTTTAAGGACATGTATCCTACATAAAAAAAATAAGAATAAAAATAACATTTTAAAATAACCTACCATCTGCTGGTGCAGAGACTTACCCTATTTTCCTTTATATCCATTGAGAACTCTCATTCATTTGGAACTGTGAAGATCCTTAATGTTGAATTGGCAACCCTTTGGGTAGTTCTCATATAAGCACATCAGCAGTTTGATGACATTTATTTTTATTTTTTTTATAAATGAGCTGGACAAGAAACCAAAGGTCTACTTGTACTGTATAGTTCTCAAAAAGCCATAGGTGATGTTTCAAGTAGGTCACTATGGCAGTTTTTTTTTATTTTATACCTTCCTTGGTCATTCACAGCATGGCCAGCATTTACAATATTATGCAATCAGTTGCCGAGTTCCTTTTTCTTAATATTCTACCATAGCTTCTGTGTCCAAAATGTGACCAACCTTACTCTTTGTGACATTGCCTTGGTTGAATGCAAGCCCATGCAATTTGATAACATGTGTTGGATGTGTAGAAATTGAAATAAAGAAAGGAAAGGAGAGATGACTGATTCAGATGACAATGTGTATTAGGCTCCCAATTTGTTGGTAGAACCTTAGAGCATCAGAGGTGATGAATTGAAAAATCAGAAGTGGATGCACAAAGAGCAGGATTCTCTGAAAGGGAGGTCCAGAATTTCTACCACAAGAGCTGGAAAAGCCTACACAACCTAATATTCTGGAAAAAATGGCTTTGTTTAACTACATTGCACAGAATCTTTATTGACTCCTCTCCATTGTTGCACAGAATCCATGTTCATGTGATTATTTTGACGAATGAATTTATAATCAAATGGTCATAGTCCACGCTCTCAATATGCAAGGAACACAGGCACTCATGCTTTGTCTTCAAGGAGTGCCTGATGATGTGAATATTGTTTCCAATTTTACAAGGTTTAAAAAGGGGAAGAGCATTGTCATGAGGCTCCTGCCATTGATTGCAGGGCCAGGGTAGGATCAATTGTATGCAGACTTACCCCTGCTTTTTGCAGAGAGACTTTATGGTTTCGAACCCATGACCTCTAAATCACAATATACAACTTGACAGGAACCCATTCATGATGATAAATGTGGTACAGTAGAGCAATCCAACTGAATGCAATACTTATATTACCTGAATATTAGTATGGCATTACACTAAGTGTGGACACAGTACAGTGATTATTAGAGTTATCAGTAAATCTGGATTACAATGGTTTAGAGTGGAGCATGTTTCACAGTCTAAATCAACAATCGGAAATGATGGATTAATGATATAAGTTAGCATCCTTAAATGGAAGAAATCATCCCAGAAAAGACAAATAACGAAATAATCTCAGAAAAAACAAATAACTTTTTCTAGCAACTTGCTCCTGTTCTCCCACAGCCTCTTGCAGAGTACATGAAACAAGGTGTGGAACATAGTTTAGAGCCACCCCATTATCTAGATAAGTTACCAATCAAACTCTAGGTGAGCTACTTGTGCTGAGACTAATTCTTTATATAAATGAGTTTCTCCAACCATCATATCCGCACACAGGAGAGTTGATGACTGTCTACAAACTCAACAAGAACGATCTCATATTATTCATTAAAAGGAAAAAAACATGTCCTGGTCAGATGTTGTGCTTTTGCCAATCATAGTTTGGTTTCCACAAAACAAACAGTTATCTTGTGGTTGTTCTTTAGTTTACATAATTAAAAGTTCATCCACAACCACAAGACAAATTATTCAAGTCCCTGACGCATTTTTTACGTATTGTCTAATCTTCAAGGTAACTGATACCAAAGCACATTTTTATAAAAGAAGTGATTAGATCCCACTGGCTGCACATGTGAATGTGATTAAAAAAAATTATTGTCACCTTTTTCAGTATTTTCATTTCTATGTTATAACAAGACAATCATCACTCGACCCAAAAAAGGGAAGCCACCAAGTAATTGACAACCTTATCAAAATTGTTCAGTTAATTGAGATGACAAATGATTACCTCAAGCACCGGACCAAACTCTCTGTAGCAGAAGCTTCTTGAATAGCTTTAATAGGTGCAAGGTGTGCTGCATCTCTATGCTTCAAGACCTCCTGAATCACAAAAGATACTTGTTAGTATCGTTACTAAGGCATGGAAAAGGTGTTTTCATATAAATACACCTCAATAGAAAATACCAAATTTAGAGGTCTTGAAAATATAGTCTCATACAAATCCTTATGGCCAACGTCAATAGCATATGAAAAGGATACATGGATATTTCATCACAACCACTAAATCTGCTTGCTTGGATGAAAATACTCATCCCTATTCCCTTCCCTTCCTCAAGTGGGCGTAGCAGCGACAATGGCTGCTGGTGGGGAGGGGTTTGATGGACGTTGCCACCCAATCCATTTAGTTGTGAGCACCTTAGACATTTATCAACTCTCGTTAGCATTTAACAAACATTGGCCAAGGCTCCCTAACTTGTGTATGACGGAGGATGATGGTAATGGCAAATATGTCACCAAGGGCTTATAACAACACATGGAGAAATATGTTTAAAAGAACTATATTTGGCAACTTTCTCTACAAATGGATATATCCCAAAAGAATAATTAGTAAACGATTTTAATATTTTAAGTTGCCCATCCTATCTTGAGCTGAACATTTAATCTAGAGCCTTCATATCACTGACCTGCCTATACAGGACACACGAAAATAGGTGGCAGCTCAACCCTTTTAGGACAAAAAAAACCAAGTTATTTCAAAAAAATATGACAGATAAGTTCTTGTAAGACCACAAATTGAATGGAAAAGATACAAAGCATACCTTTCCAAGTTTTACAGAGATGGTGGGAGTGAAGCCCATGAAGCATTCCCGTCTGTCAACTTTCTGCGATTGGGACTGAACTTCAGCAAGTTGCCAGGAAGTCGATTATTAGCAACTTCTAAAGAATTCCTTCCAACAGGGGAACGTTGCTTAACTGGTTTCTCAGGCTCTTCCATTGATTCATTTGCATTCCCTTTCTTAGGGGGAGTTTGAACCTTGATTTCAGTTTTGGGGGTTTGGACCTTGCTGTCTACTTTTTGGGGATAACTTATATGTGACCTGTTTTACTCGAGGAACCTGTTTGTGCAAAATAATTTAGGATTACAGAATAAATTGCAAGATGGAAAAGAAAAGCTTCGACATAAAATGACATAAATGCTAACACATATGAACTGAAACTCTGGCTATAGAAAGATGGTATTGCAATCCAATAAGAAACACATATGCATACAAGGAAATCCATGTTGCTGGCATTACTACAGACACTGAACACAAGTTTGAGACCTGTTCACAATCTCCAAACAGACAAAGATGAAGAATATAAATGGTGAAAGAAGAAAGCTCAAAAAGCTGTGGAATATCCAGAAGGACATTTAGATGATCCAGACTATCCAATACTGTTTGAACAAAGTATCCTACCTATAAATCCTCGCCATATTAAAAAGATTATTAAATAGACTTTCCATATGAGCTTTACCAATACCAAAGGTTAGTGCAATTTCGTACATAGATCTTTCTATGTTCTTCTAATCATCACAATTAGACAGATAGAACGGCAAAAGGAGTAGAGAGTCCACTGTGGTATTAACATTATAGATGCACATCACATTTTGAATAAGAAACAAGTAAAAGACTTTACTCAATATTAAAGTAACATTTACTGTAGGACAATCATGCAAATAGTCAATTCATAATCACAGAAGACTTAACTTTAGAAAGGACACAAAAATAAACCTCAGCTTTAAATGAATGACTAAGTTTATATAATGAAATAACAAAAGGGCAGCGCCACTGTCATAAGGATCCAACCACTCAAGGGGCTCGGGAGGAGTCAACTGTGCGCAGCTTGACGCTTGATTTTTGCAAAGAGGCTGTTTACGGATTGCACCATGGCATCTTCCCAAATATGTATAATGAAACATAAACTTATAATTTCATCATGTTTTATGTCATCAACGGCAACCTATGCAATAGATTCATACAAACAACCCAAAAACAAACAGCATTTGTTCTCACCACAGGGAGAAAGAAGGTAATTGAAAGAAAGGACTCACCGAAGTGATCCGAGTCTTGATCTTCTTCTCGAGTTTGGAAGGCCTTGACTTTGAATTATCTCTTTCCTTAGCCTTCATATTCCCTTCCCAGCTCCTTCTCAAAAATGCAATACATCATCTCCCTCATTTGGTAGTACCCCATTTGTAAAAGCTACGTAGCGAAATGTAATAATGTATGGGAGTATCTAATACCTACTATTGAAAATATGCCACAGCAGTGATAATTTGAGAAATGAAGATGGAAGTGTTGCATGGAATGGGAAATGGTGGAAGGTAGTTGCATCCCTGTAAGATGATTTTATTGAGTGGGAGGATGGTGGAGAATTGACTCTGCAAGATGTGAGAAGGTGGCTGCCATCGTGAGATTAGATGGATGGGAGGGGCTGCGTGTGAGATTGCTTATAGGAGATTTTCATGTTGCATGGGTTGGCTTATTGCATTAAAAAAAAAAAAATCACATTGTGCTGCGGGCACTGCTAGTGCATGTATATGCTTATGCCACCAACCTGTCATCCCAATCACCATAACAGCTTGTCACACGAGAACAACCTCATGTACAACATGACCCCTTTCACATTGTCGCCATCCAGCCAATTATGTTGCAAAAGAGAGAGGACGATGTATCGTTATAAGTTATAATTTTACCATTGTTGCATATTATAAGTTATATTATATGCAACTGCACTGCTGGCAAAACCTTCATTTTAAAAAACAATTCAATGGAATTTTTAAAAATGCTGCAGTGCATTTTATCATGTAAATGAAATACTTGGTTTTATAGGAGATTTAACATGTGAAAAAGAAGAAAATGATGAATCAAATATAAGGAGTGGGTAAGAAAATGAATAAATTAGTAAATTTAAAAGGAAGCATATGCATAAGAACTCAAACAAATGTATCCAAGTAATATATATAATATCCATGAAAAAGTACACGTTAAAGCTATGCGAGCATCATACTATTCTTGATAAAAATCTCAAGTAAATGGTAAATGTTATTCATTGTCGGAATCCTTATTTTGCAATATGATTCTTCTTCTTTTTGATTTAGATGATCGTTTTTCTGCATCTATTTCATTTTCTTCAGAATGCTCATTGATGTCAAATTCTGTCATGTTTGTTGTTTCTTGAACTGTAATACATGTGTAATTCACTCCAAAAGTATTATCAGCTTTGTCTGTTGCCTTAATTATCAATGTAAGTTGCTTCTTCAAGCACCGATCAATAATTCTTCTGAATTCTGCATCTTCATTTTTCTGTGAATAAAATAGGAATAGAATCATATGGAATGGTCATATGTAAAAAGTTTCATCTTCATGTTTAATATATACCTTTTTGTTCTGCAAATTGTCTACTGATAGGCCTAAAATTGTTTCAGCTTCCTCGTTAAAAAATGTCACCCAAATGGCTCCAGTGTTATCAGCTATCTTTAATCTCAAGTAATACCTAAATGATAAAGGTTTATTTGTTAATATTGAATACTTATAAGTAGATAATAAATAATGATGTCAGAATTAGTTACCTCTGAGTAGCATCAACTTGATGTGATGAACACTTTTTACAAAATAATTTTCCATCATTTTCTATTAGTGTTTTGTTGCAAATATGGCAAGCTGTGTACCAAGGGTCTTTGTTCTTATTGATATCTATGACATTAACTTTCACTTGAAAAAAACATGCCTACATTAAAAGTTCAGTATTAAATGACTATTTTCATATTACGTAAATTAAGGAAAGAAACATATGTTATTTGCATACCTTTGTCGTTCCATTTCTTGTATTTTCCAATAGTTCATCTATAGTCACCAACTCGTGCTTTGGATTTGTGATGATTTTTGAATTTTTAGTTTTTAATCTATCCATCAACTCATGCTTATTTATTTTATCCCTGCATTAGAGATGATTAAAAGTTAAATGATGGGATTTTTTTATCTTGAATAATATTTTTTTATTATGAGAGTATTACGTACCATTCTTTGTCATCCATGACTGTTTCACTTGTTTTTTGTACTTCTATGGTTGTCGTTCTCGTTGTTGATAGTCCGAAGTTTCCTTTAGAAGAGAACCAAATTAAATATTCTAAAAATATCTAGATATAGTGTTGTACAACATATATTACCTTGATATGAATGAGTGCGCACAGATGTTACTTGGATTATTGGCCTCTCATCTATTGATTTTAGAATTATTGCACCTTCTTTGTTAACAAAATTCTCCCACAAAGTTAGTACAATATGACTTTGACAACTGCATGTTTGTAAAAATATAAAAAAATCAGAGTAAATAAAGATGAAGTATTTGTAGTTACAGTGATGGGTTTAATACTCACGAGTTATCTATTAAAGTTATATTTTGCCTTTGAATTTTTACACCGTCTGATTTTCTTGTAACGGTGGTTGCCTCATCTGATTCGATAACAACTGCAACAAGATCTGTAAGATAATTGAAATATCATAGTTAGTAATTCAAATTATTTGATGGGTACAGTATGTATAAAAAGAACTTAGAATATAAAAACTTACCAACTATATCATTTTGCACGTTTTTGCTTATCAATTCCTTTATTGTGATAAATCTTTTTTCCTTTCTTTGATTGTAAATTAACGTTGGTAGAGTGAGACTTTCAATTTTAAAAGCTGGTATCTCGGCGATGTCAGTACTTCTGTTAAAAACAATGTTGTTTTTCATGGTACCTTTGTTGAAAATTGGATGGGCTTGTTTTATTTGTCCATTTGAAATTTTGTAGTAATGATCTTCAGACAATAATGCATCAAACTTTGTTATAATCTCTGAGAACATTGTTGCTTGAATAATTGAACCCTGTTAAAAAAACAAGTATGGTTGGATGAAGTAATTAATAAGATCTTTGTCAATAAAATATAAATTATATAAGATATTAACTCATGTGTAGTAAAATTTATGATATTACTTGTTCATCACTAAGATACATATTTACAACTGTTCCGGACGATCCATTCTTTGTAAAATGATATGGTTGTTCTCTTTTAACGAGCTTGCATTTTACTGTCCAATCCGTTGTTTCTGTAGTCAACTCTGAGAAAAGCTTGTTCTGAATATCCATTCCTCTGTATAGACAATATTATTATGTTAAATGAATGATTAAATATCAATATTCAAATATAAGTACATCAGATATTATAACTCAATACCTTATGAATTCGAGTGATAGATTTCAGTAAAAACAATGTTTTTTGTATATTGATCGGCATCTTCACAGTCTCCAATGTTCAATGGCTTTATAAGCAATTTTGTTCTATGTTTGGATATGCCTCTTGACAGTGCCACGTAGAGTTGCCCATGTGAAAATACTGGCTCAGGTAAGTAAACACCTACATTTGATATTGTTTGACCTTGTGCCTTGTTTATCGTCATAGAGAAGGCTAATCTGATTGGAAATTGCTTACGCTTGAAACTAAAAGGATATTTTTCATTTTCAGTTGGATAGAATGGTATTCTTGGAAGTAGAACCTCTTTTCCAATAAATTGTCCAACAGCTATTTTGGCATGAATTACGTTTTTTTGAAAATCCATGCACACGAGCCTTGTACCATTACAAAGTCCATTGGTTGGATCCAAGTTCCTTAGAAGCATTACTGGGCAATGAATCTTCAACATCAGTTTATGTGGTGGCATGCCATTGGGTGTAAGATTGTTCAAGAATTCAACTTGATAGTTGTTATTTGTTTCATCCACTGCACTGTCGAAACTATAATAGTTGTACTCTTTTCCTGGAAATTTTCTAATGATTATTTCGTTCAAGTCATGAACATACTCATTTTTCGTAGCCAATATAGCTCGCTCGGTGATGTAATTTGAACAATGTCCTTTTTGAAACATGTGTGGAAATATGCTATCGATCAACCTTTGTTTTGATACTTCTTCTGTGTCATATCTGATGAGCATTTCTTTTGGAACACTTATCATATCTTCATTATTTGTTGGTTCGATACCATCACCGACACGTAGTAAGAAGTTTGCAAATTCTTTATCATTTCTTGCTCGCATATTCTCTTTAAGATGTAACTTATTTACACTTGGCCATAAATATGATGTGACCATACATGCTTCAACCATTTGTTTTCTAGTACCTTTAGGCACAACTGGAAGAACTTGTCTAAAATCTCCACCAAAGACCATGACTTTACCACCAAAGAGCATTTCTGAATCCATTATATCTTGCATTGTTCGATCAAGTGCTTCAATTGCAAATTTTGTTGACATGGGAGCTTCATCCCATATAATTAATTTACATTTTCGTATAAGATCTGCAAGACCACTCTGTTTTCTTATACCACATATAGATGAGTGATTTACCTCTAGTGGTATTTTGAATCTAGAATGAGCAGTACGGCCCCCTGGTAAGATTGATGCTGCTACTCCAGAAGTTGCAGTGGCTAATGCAATGTGGCCATTTGATCTAATGTGTGCGAGTATTGCTCGATATAAAAAAGTTTTTCCTGTTCCTCCTGGACCATCTACAAAAAAAATGGACCCATGCTTATTGTTTACATGATCTAATATTGTCTTGAATGCTTGACATTGTTCTTCATTGAGTAAATCTTTTGCAGTAATATCTTCTGTTGGTGTAACAATTGTCATCTCATCAAGAATTTCTTTTGATTGCCTGTAGTCTTTTACCATTATGATAGGAATGATAGGTAAATCATAATCTGTAATCTTCTTTCCCATGCTCTCTAGTAAAGATTGTATATCTCTTAATGTTGCAATTGATTGTTGTTCACTTGATAATTTTGTATCCCGAGCATAGTCTTCAGACATGTCTTTGAGAAACATATTCCACAACATTCTAACATCACTTGGCTCACAAAATGCAAGTATTGTAGCAAATAACCTTCGTAAAGAACATGGCATTTGATAAATTATTGCTTCTTGGAGACAACATAAAATTCCATTGTCAGATTCAAGAAGGCCACGCTTTTGAGCTGCCTCTCTAAATGATGAATATACTATTCCATCTACAATGTACAAATCTGTAAAAGATGTTGGACCACGAACATGGTTTAAGAGGATCCTTAAGATGTGTCTTTCTCCTTCTGTTGGATTTGTAGCAGTTACACGACCAATTGATTGTTTTTGTTTCCTTTTAGTCCAACATAATTTTCCTTTGTTCCACACATAGTGTTCTGGAAATTCTCTATATAACAATCTTCTTGCATCTGCATCTGTTATATTTTTCTTAAAGAATTCAGTAAGCATTGTTTTTGTTGAACGATCTTGTGATAGAATATGATTTAAATTATTATTCTTTCTATAAGAGACCAATTGCTTATCTGGGAGATGTATTTGTAATGGAATGACTGAAGGATATATCTCATTAAGAGAAAATTCATATATTCTCCACATGGCCTCTGGTGGTGACACCCATCTTCCATCTTGAAAGTTTCTTATCTCATCCACATGCTTGTTTTCGTCTTCAGGGCGTATAAAGACTGAGACACGGTCATGTCCTTTATAAACATATTTGTAAAGATATTTCACAGCTGTTATGCAAGAGCATATTTCAACGTTAATGTGACAATTGTACCTTTTTAGCAAATACTCATTGTATGGCACGACCCACCTATTATCTAACATATGATTCCTGACCTTTGCTTGACGACCATTGTTTCTCCTTCGATAGATCGGGTAAGAATTTCTGCCTTGCATTGATGTTTCACAAAAGGGACGAGGATAATGACACTTGCACCGTCCTTTTCTCATGCAGGGAGAAGAAGGCCTTAAATGTCCGCATGGCCCATGCATCATGTGTTTTAAAACTGTCTCATACAACAACGAATCAACATCAGGGTCTGGAATTTCTGCACTGACTATGTTATCATACATTTTTGGAGAGAGGATCTTATTTTCTTGTTGCAAAATAACCAGAAAATGGGCATGTGGGAGGCCCCTTTTTTGGAACTCAATGACATAAACATGGGCCGCCACCCTACCAAATATTTCTTCTTTGAATAATTTTTTCTTTAGATCTTGTAACTTGGCTCTGAAAATGCGTGATGTTATGTCTGGTCTATTAAAAGAACTTTCCCATGGTTGAAGCTGTGATTTGATCTCTTCCCATTCTGGATTACAAGTGATAGTTAGAAAGATATCTGGTTTACCAAAACGATGGACTAAAGCCATTGCATTTAAGTAACGTTTTCGCATATCTCGAGGTCCTCCAATAAAAGTTGCTGGTAAAATGATTCTCTTTCCAACCTTGTTTCCATTTGCTTCACCGCTGTTAACTGCATCGACTAATCCTTGATATAAATCTGCCCTGATATTTTGTTGGTTTCTATAATAGAAATCCAATCTATCCGTTTCTATCTTTATATACATATCGACCACATATTGTTGCAATAGACGTCCGCTAAACAATATTGTAGTTTTTTCTGTTTCTCGAATTTGCAATACGTATGCATAGTATTCTCTAGCTGAAACACATGATCTACTTTGTTCTTCGGCTATTTCTGAAAAAAAAAATAGACAATTTAAATAATTATTTTGTACTTAGTAATTTACGATATATTTATAAACATACCTTCTTCTATGTGGATGATGTTGGAGAAGTCGTTATGATTGTTGTATGCCATGAAATTGTCCACATGTCTTGAATCTTGTTTGCCTTTACTTTTTCTTATACCTCTATGCCACCCTGTCTCTCCTCTTGGAAAAAGCAAAGGATATTGCAATGGGTCATAACAACCAAAATATAGTTTTACTTTATAACCATGTTCGCCATGACTATGAACAAGGATATCAGTCTCATATCTTCCTTGTATATTGTTTCCTTCAACCCAAATTGCTGCAACCTGGTCTGCTGTCGGGGCATTATACACACGTTGATCTAGCCCACAATCTTTCCTAATTGAGATAATTTTATTTTCTAAACAATCTAGATCCCTTAGATTTCTTAAAAATCTAGAGTAAGGATTGATATTCAAAATCAATATCAACTTTTCTATTATAACTGCATTTAAGTTTGGAAGATTAGCCATTCTATTTGAAACCTCATTCTCTGTGTCATAAAAATATAATTGCAGAAATCTAGCTTTGCTATCTGTAGGACATAATGTGGGAATATAATGGTGGACTTGTCCTTGGACTCTAAAAGTGTATGTCCCATTCTTCATATTTGCTAAGGACTTGTCATACTTCACACCCAATGATGTAAATGCAAAGGCACTATTATATCCACGTATAGAATTTCTGAAATGTTTAGATTCTTCTGTATCAGAGGTGTATAATTGAAATAATTCTTCTGGCATATGGTTGATCTTCAGTACAACCTCTCCATTATAGCAACATAATGTTGGCGGTTCGTATTCAAACCTCTTCGCCTTGCAGTATTTACAATTTGAACTGATCTTTACACAATGTGGACCATCTAACTTCATTTGATATACTTCTCGTCTTTTGGCTAACATCATGCATCTTTTCTCTTCATCCATGTTTGCATATTTTTCTCTTCTTCTTTTATTCCTTTCTTTTAGAAGCTCTTTAAAAGGTCAAGAATAATTAGTAAAATAATTCAATCTATAATTTCTACTTAATATATTGTAAGTTTTTTATTACCTTTTTTATGTTGGTTGTTTTCTCCATTTTTTTCCATATAATTTTCCTCCATGATTGGACAAGATGTAATAGCTGTATTAAAGAAAAGGTTGCAGCATAATTATTATTATGTATTAAAACATAATGTTCGAAAGTAAAGATGATAATGCAAATTTGTCAAGCAAAGTACATTATCAAAAATTAACTATTTGTATGTAAAACATTGCAATATAAAAATGACAGACACAAAGAATTAACTTAGATAAGAAGATAATAAACATTATTTATGATTGGTTTATATTATTTCACATAAATACCCATGTGTGTATTCAAGTAACATATTCTATTTTTGATGAAAGAATAGCATAGCAAATCTTATAAAACATCGCTACAAGGGTATATAGACGGATGCTTAAGATTTATTCAATTTGCAAGGTATTAACAATATATGCAAGGCTCCTCTAGGAAATATGCAAGGTATTGCATAAAGAGGCCGACAATATATTAACAATCACACAATGACAAAAAATATAATATGCAAGGCTTCTGATCATGCTCCCTTATTAGTCTCCCTTGTTAATTCTCAGCTCCAACATGCGTCAACATTTACTTTTCAACATATGTGGACCTATCATGATAAATTTTTATCAGATGCTACAGAATGCTGGTCTTCAGCTCTAATGTCCTTCTCCCACATGTTCATGCTCAGCTGAATTTTAAATCAATGAGAAAAATGCTCATAGATTGGAACAAGAATGTTTTTGGGAATATATCTATCAATATCGGCACAGCGGAAGAAAAGGTTGATCTGGCTCAACATAGTTATGAGGAAGAACCATGTTTAGATAATTTTGTGATCCTTGAGACTGCAAGGTCCTCTTTATCCTCTTGTATTCCTAGGAGGAATCTTTCTGTAGACAAAAAGCAAGATTGCAGTGGCTTAAGGATGGGGATCATAACACGAAATTTTTTCATGCGTCTGTGATAGCAAAAAAGGTCTAAGAGTCTGATCACTCAATTGTAGGATGAGATGGTGGTCGGAGACAGATGCGGCAACGACGCAACCCATGTGTGTATTCAAGTAACATATTCTATTTTTGATGAAAGAAGAGCATAGCAAACCTTATAAAACATCGCTACAAGGGTATATAAACGGATGCTTAAGATTTATTCAATTTGCAAGGTATTAACAATATATGCAAAGTATTAATAATATATGCAAGGCTCATCCAGGAAATATACAAGGTATTGCATAAAGAGGCCGACAATATATTAACAATCCCACAATGACAAAAAATATAATATGCATTCTCATCAAACCTTCCATAGAATATACAACTATGATTCTGGGTATTAGCTAACATTTTAAGTCTATCCATAGTATGTAGCCTCCCCAGGGCCAGCTTCCACATGATCAACACTGTTCTATTAGATGATCAGAAGTTAGGAGGGTGCAGCCTTCATCTATCTTCTTTCTCTGATTGTCATAATTTTATTTTGTCATTGGGCTAGATACATCTTGGATTTGAGGGTAGCAGGTTTAATTGGCACAATGGTCATAAAGGTTCTCGAGGAATATGGCTAAGTTGGATCATATTTTGACTTATTTGGCTTGGGCTCCCGTTCAACTCAAGCATCTTTCTAGGGAGGCTTCTGATCATGCTCCCTTATTAGCCTTCCTTGTTAATTCTCAGTTCCAACATGCGTCAACATTTACTTTTCAACATATGTGGACCTATCATGATAAATTTTTATCAGATGCTACAAAATGCTGGTATTTGGCTCCAATATCCTTCTCCCACATGTTCATGCTCAGCTGAATTTTAAATCAATGAGAAAAATGCTCATAGATTGGAACAAGAATGTTTTCAAGAATATATCTATCAATATTTGTGCAGCGGAAGAAAAGGTTGATCTGGCTCAGCATAGTTATGAGGAAGAACCATGTTTAGATAATTTTGTGAACCTAGAGGCTGCAAGGTCCTCTTTATCCTCTTGTATTCGTAGGAGGAATCTTTCTGGAGACAAAAAGCAAGATTGCAGTGGCTTAAGGATGGGGATAACACGAATTTTTTTCATGCGTATGTGATAGCAAAAAAGGTCTAAGAGTCTGATCACTCAATTGTAGGATGAGATGGTGGTCGGAGACGGATGCGTCAGCGATGCAGCGACACTTGGACTGGATGAGGAAGATGTACGGCTTCATGGCGCCCTACGTGTCCAAGAACCCTAGGGCTGCCTACGTGAACTACATTAATTAGGAACATAATCTAAGGCATCCTCTTTGCAAAGAACACGTCATGCAGTAGCAAACATAACAAGTGTTCTAGAAAACAAAAAACACCCGTATCGACTGCCATCTAGTTTAAGGACAAAACCATAAATCTTGACCTAAACAATTTTTAGTGGTTCGTATTTCTCAAAATTCATCATATGGGCCTTCACAACAAAAAAAAAACACCCGTATCGACTGCGATCTAGTTTAAGGAAAAAACTATAAATCTTGACCGAAACAATTTTTAGCGGTTCGTATTTCTCAAAATTCTTCATATGGACTTCCACAATAAAAACCGACACAAGAACACCCAAATAATTTTATTTTTATATCCTTTAAAAAAAGTAAACCCAATAATGGTCAAGAGCAAATGATAAATAAATGTTTGTGATTAAATGATTTGTCGATCGTGAATTAATATATAGACACAAATAAAGGTTAATTCAATAACGTTTAATTAAAATTTGTTTTTTTGCTAAATAGGTATCGACCATGACGTGGAATGGCAGTACCAGATTAGGCATTGCTGTACATGGAGAATGGTGAAAGATCAGTGGGAAAGGCAGCTCGTACCCATGCAGCAGCATGCTTCTGTTTGTCGAAGGAAATCTTTTGCACTTCATCTGAGGGGGCCACTGTGGATTCATTACCAGAATTATCTGGCAATGCAACTGTTGGAAGAGATTTTAGGAGGAAGTCCTCATCGAGGTGGTTTTTTTTTTACTGGAAAATCAGATGAAATTGGTGGGCTTCCGGCCAGGAGGTGTCACTCAATGCTATTGGTGTTTGGGACGGATGACATTTGCAGAAAATTTGCTGGCATCCCACATGCTGTGTCACTGAGGGAGGATCTGCACTCATAAAGAATTTGCAAGATGCAGTGATATGATATAGCTAGAGAAGTTCTCAAACGATCCTAGGTCAAGGAAGAGGGAAAATCTGAAATAGAGGTTAGCCCTTGCAGCTCATCAAGAACATGCCCCTACCCAAAGGTTCCAAACAAACCAGATGAGAAACGACTTCAAGGATCTGGGAAAGTCGGAGCCCATGTGAGCCCTCCAAATATCACCTTCCTCCAGATTAAAACTAACGGAACCGTCGGTTACTGACGTTCCCAAATCAGCGGCGGCGTCAAAAAATGCGACCAAGCAGCCTCCTTTCCCGGCGATTCGACCCAATAACAAAATGATCTATCCTCCAAAAGCTCTCTCCTACCCAGCTCAAGCAGCCAGCGGCAGCAACAACATCACCGCCAAAATAGCAAGCAAAGAGCAATATATTATAATAGATTGATAATACATTATTGAGTGAGAAGAAACCAAGATAGAAGGCCAGAAATCAATATGGAAGATTAGATTGCGACAATAGAAAACCATCTTCTTCCTCAAACTTAATCCATAAAAAAACCAGCAAATTTCTCAATTTTATAGCTTGAAACGGACATTACCTGGAAGAAGGACCTTGACTGCCGTGTGAAAGCAAAGATAGAAGACCAGATCGCAACAATAGAGAGATTTCCAAAAATCCAGAAACCAATATAGAAGGTCATATTGCGACAATGGAGATATTTATAATGCGATGATTGAGTCCGAGTAGAAGAGGTGTAGCCTTATAGAGAAGACTTCTTGTTGGAGAACATGGTTCAGAACTGAATGGAGACGGAGAGACACGGATCCTTGTTTGCGTGGGACACATGCACTGCGAAAGAGAAAAGAGTTGAACTGGGATTCGGATTGAATCCAACAAGTTGAACCGGCGACTGAATATGCAAGTTGAACCGAGAGCCGGGTTGAATGCAACAAGTTGAACCGGAATGCAACAAGTTGAACCGGCGACGAAAAAACCATCAATTTGTTTCTTATATATGATATATAGATATATAGATATAAGAATGCCTGCTACGCGCTACACCAACAAAGCAATCACCCACTCCCTTTCTTCTCTCCCTTAAACGGTTAAGCCTACCCTCCTGCCTCCTAGACTCCAACTACGTATTCGTTGCTCTCTCCCCTTGTAACTATCCTTCATAACTTCTCTCATCATATAAGTTATAGTTCTCTCTCCTTCAGATGTTGGTAAGGCCTAACCCTTTATATACTTCAATACATAGTAACAATAGATTTTGGACTCATTTAGGTGCATTCTTCGTACCTAGGGGCTGGGGCTAATCACCAACTCAAGTATAATTATGTAGGAGACATAAGTGGACAACAGGGACATGGACGTAAAATGGTGTTGCATTTTCAAATTGAAACAACAAGAATAACAGATTTCAAGGATATATATAATATCAAGTAACTAAGTTGTAGGGGGGTGAAAACTCATAAATAAAAGGTCTTGGCAACTTGCCACGTGCCAAGAGATAGGTTTGCTGACCCACTCGAACTGGGCCCACATAACTTAAACCAAGATAACTTGTTTCATGGAGGAAAGTAGCAGCTCGTTGAGGTGGATTCGCCCACTGTTTTGGGATATTATAGAAACCAAGCTTATACTTTGTAAGTCACATTCACCGGGCTGAGACGGACTTTATATGTCCCAAATGGCGTTTTTTTTTTTTTTTTTTAAAAACGGAAATCGAGTTCCTCTTGACTCGATCTAGCTATGTACCTTCAACTTTCAGCACTTTGATTTATAGGTTTGAAATTACGTTACAATCTATAAAAAATAGGGGAAGAATATTTCGATGAGATAGCAAAGTTAACCTCAACAAAATTTTTATCCATGTACATGTTACAACAGAGTAATGCTAGCATACTATATTTTTTTTATCAGATATATAATTTCCTTGAGAGTTATCTCGATCTGCTAGACAAAGGAATCAGTTTATTTTAAGTGTTTGCTGTAGGAAATCATCACCTAACAGCTCTCTAAAATGACACCATTAGGTTGGAAAAACTTCCTAAAGCAATTGATGGAAAAGGATTCTAAATGTAGAACAAATTTTAAATATATTTCTGTGTTTTTGTGGTTATCAAAAGTGGAATTAGAATAAAAAACCAATGGATCAGAAAGTGTCATCCTAAGTTTTTGCTAATTTCAAAATTATTCATATATATATATATATATATATATATATATATAGACATGACAAGTCAAGGATATAACCATAATCGGAAGAAGCCGTGTACGGAGGCGGTTGACCAGTTGTGGGCTCCTCATAAGACATTTAACTTAAAGACTTGGATATTACAAATATATGTATTTTACAAAAATACTCGAATCTTTTTGACACATGTCTAGAGTCCACAATATTTTGACAGAATAATCGTAATCATCGTTTACTAAAGTTGTCAAGAATATTTATAATAATATATGAGAATGAGAAATCTAATACAAAGATGATTATGTATATATAATCACTAAAGAAATGTCAAACAAATGATCCTGTGTGATATATAATCATGGATTTTTGTATATATACTGATGCGGCAGAATCCGATTCGGCCCATAGAAGCAGGCCCAAACCCCACTGAGCCCAACAGCGGCAGTACCAGGCCCTCCGGGAGCCTTCGGCCCGTCAGCGGCCCAGTAGCCTTCGGCCCATCAACGGCACCCTTGCTCCCGGCCCAACAGGCTTCAGCCCGTCAGCGGCCCACCAACCTGCGGCCCGGGAGCAACGCGGTAGCCCAGGGACCGGCAGCTTTCAGCCCATCAGCGGCCCAACCCCCTTCGGCCCGGTAGCCGGGTCCGGCCCACTCCGGTGGCGGATCAGACGCTATGGCGGTTTGTCAGTAAGCCTCCTTTAGTCCTATATCGGCTACCACCGTTAACCATCCGCTACCCTCCGCTATAAGTATCCTGCTATTTGTAGCCAAGGGGGTGGTGGGAAAAACGGATGCCTTCCTAAGCTTCCGAAACCCCTTAAAGGACTTCTGTCCGAATAGCTCTTTAGCTTCTCTTTCTTGCTCCCTGAATCGAATCTTCTTCAGAAGCTAACTTGACCGTCGGAGGGGGTTCCCCAGGGCTGACGCCCGGGACTCCTGCTGACTGGTTTTCTTCTTCTCTCCCTCCTGCAGGGGCTCGGTTCGAATCGTCACCGACCTCCCCGAGTCGGTCTCGGCCGCCGACCTCGGACTCCTCCCCCTGGTCTCGACGCTGAACGCCGGCCGCCCCAAGCTAGGAGACTCGGTCTCGCGCTGAAGTAGCCTTCGGACTTGCTGTCCGAGGGCGATCCCGCCAGCTGCCCTGCGTCAGGAGCCTCGGCCTCGCGCTGAAGGTGGCTCCGGACCCCCTGGTCGGAGAGCGATCCGTCCCCCCGTCCGACCGCACCGGAGCAGGAGACTCGGCCTCGCCCTGAGCCACCCCTTCGGTCTCACTGCAGGGGAGCGAGCCGTCCCCCCGTCCGGTCTCGGACTTTCCAGCCTCTGCTCCGACGCTCGTCGACCACTCCGCCGAGAGAAGCTCCTGCTCGCGCCGCCGCCTTCGTCCGCCGAAGGAGCAGCGGCTCACTATCCAAGAGCAGCTTCGGCGGTGGACCGCGCCCCCCGCGGGCGAGTCCATTTCATCCCGAGAAGACCCTGTCTTCGCCCCGTCGCGGACCCCTGTCGGGCCCCCTCGTCACTGTTCGACCCAGACCAGCTCCGGACCCTCCTTTTTCCGGGTCCCCGTTTGCGGGATCCGGTCGTGATAGATCCAGTCGACATCATATACCTTTGTAGATTATTGTATCTATACATACTCCTGAATCCTACATGTTCTTATAACCATGACATCATCATAAAGATTACGATCATAACCTTCCTTTCAAATACTATGAACTCCACTTGAATATACTAAAAAAGATTCGGATACTTTTGCACATATAGTTCTAAATTTGCCAAACTTTACATATACACCCCTAATTTCACCAGAACTCACATAATCTTTTGGCACATTTGGCTAAAGTTCACGATATTTGGATGGATCAAGAATATAAACCCACCTTTAACAAATATTTTAAAAATATTTACAATAATATGTGGGAATAAGAGTATACAAACAAATATGGTAATTTACAAAGAAACAAATATAAAAATCCTAAAACCATGGGAAGATATAAAAACACATGAGAAATGCTTGTTGCAATGCTTGGGTCATTGTAATCCATGTGAATTGTAATGCTCCAGCTGCTATTATGGGATCATAATTGATCCGACGACAGCCAGAGTTATCTTGAGCTCCAAGTTATCTTGAGCTCTTTCTCTGTACCATTCGATTTTGATCGGGAGGATCAAACAAATAAAAAAACATTCAATAAAATTTTAAAAAAGTCAGGCGCTGTATGTATCTAGGTGCATACCCAGCCCCTCGCCAGTGCACGCGGTCCGATTAAAATGTTCAGATAACAGGAGCTGCAGCATTGCAATTCACGTAGATTGCAGTTCACCGATATTTTAGCAAGCATTTCTCAACTGCCTTCAAATCGGGGATGCTTCAAGGTTTTGTTCAAGGCCCGGCCCAAAACGCCCCAAACATGACCCGCCCAACGGCCCGGCCCAAACATAAGACCGCACGTAGCCCGCAGGCCACGCCCCATCCAAAACTCGTGCGAATTGTGTTCCCTTCTTCACCTTCTCCAAACCCAAAACCCTACCTGCCGATCCTACCGGCGACGGAAGCTTCTCCGGCCACCATCGCCGTCATCACCTTCTCTCACCGACGTCCCCTCCTTCAGGTATGGTCATGGTTAGCATGCTGCCTTCCTTCTCCGCCTCCTTCGAGAGCATCGTCTCCACTGCCTTCCTTCCCCACGCCCCCTCATCGCCGTTCCTTGTGTTCGCTTCTCCCCGCTTCTCTGGCAGCACCGGGGATTAAGAGGGGCTGCGGCACGCCGCCGAAGTGAAGCCCAGTGTTGCAGCGGTGGGAGTGTGGAATTCGCCAAAGAAATGGTGGGTCTCCTGCTATTTTAATTAAATATCATTGCCTTTGGTAGAGGATGTGCTATTTTAATCAAATATCTTTGCCTTTGGTAGTTTCCTTCCTCTTGCTGTGTGGGTAGCTTAGAGATGGGAATCTGGTTGGTGGTTGTGTTTGTGTGTGCATTATGTAAACTTATTCCCTTTTCTCCTCTCTCAAGTCTCAAGTGGATGTATTGCTTCATAGCCTTTTTGATGATGGTTAAATGCATTATTTGTTTTTATGTATTGGTTCATATTTCTCTTGATGGTGGTTAAATGCATTTAATTGATGAGCCTATATCTTTATGTTGATGCTATACATTATCTGTATTTTCAGGTCTGATTTTTTTTTTGAAAAGACAATACACGGTATGTTTCTCACACTTAACTTTTGAAGTGCTCGAATTTTCGACTGTATGTTTAAAATTTGAAGAAGAATTATGCATGTGTATCTTTGGTGTATTATTTACATACCATATTTGACTTCCTATGGTCTCAACTCCCTCCCCCCCACCATCTGGCAGGTTAGAAACGAGCCATTTCAAGAAAAGAAGAAGAAGAAGATACATAAAGTTATACATGCAATCATTCTTGAACAAAATAAAAGAGCTAATCTTTCATGCATGCAACCCTAGCCTTCTCTGAGGTTCCATCCAGAAGCAAATAATAGGGACGTCAATGGGCTAGGCCCAGGCCAGGCCCGAGAAAGCCTGAGCCTGCTCCAAACATATAACATGGAGTAATACTTGTCGCATGCATGATTTGGGCCATCAGATCGTGGGGAGGCACAATCTTTTTTTTCTTTTTCTACTGTCCGATCTAAACATTGAGCTGGAGTGGTCCCCAGTTCAGCATTTAAAAAATAAAAAATAAAAAAGTGCTCGAGGTGCTGCCATCTGGTCTGAGCGATCAGACGGAAGCACCATGGATTGCAATGCACCCGGACATTGCTGCAAGTATGACTCTGTAGCAGGAGGGTGTAGACATGGACCAGGGCCTGGCACAGGCCCATTTATCAAGGCTCATTCCTGGCCCACTAAAAGTTTTTAAGGCCTTCCTGGCCCGGCCCTCAAGGCCTATGCAATCCCCTTCCTATTTCCCCGCCCACCTCGCTGTGCCCCCATTCCCAGCCATCACCCTCCCCACCCACAGCCCAGCTACCAGAGATCCTACCCTCCAATAACACATTACCTATCCCCATTGGAAAACAATATGATAGTGTTCTTAGATATTATTCGTAGGAAGAATAATCCATTAACACACAACATGATGGTGGATGCACATTGATTTCTCTGGAAAAAGAAACAAAAAAAGGGATGCAAACCAGAGGCATGTCAACAGTTGCCATGTTGGTGGATATAGTGTTTTGCCGCTGATGGCTGCCAACCGTCTCTGGATGCTGCTAAAGTTGTAGGAGAATTGGAGATTGCTAGTGACAATAGTAGGTTGTGGTGCCATGGATGGGAGACTGGGAGTGGAGCTTACAAAGGGAATAGAAGAATTGGAGCAGAAGGGACTAGGGAGCTAAGGGGAGAGAATTGGGAAGGGGTGAGCGGGCCTCCAGGCCAGGCTAAGTTGAGCCCAGGCCTGATCCTTAAATGTAATGGGGGCAGGCCAGGCCAAATCATTGTTTTTTGGCTTTTAATGGCAGCCCAAATTCTATTTTAAGTGAGTCAGGGCCAGGCCTTCTGCACCTGCTGGCTCGTCCAGCCTATTAATGTCCCTAACAAATAAAGATAAATGAAGCGCACTTATATACCCCTATAATCTTCTAGCTTTGCACTTACATCACAAGGTGCTTGACTGGGCTAGCACCTTGGGGCAAGTCTGGCCTGGTAACCCATTTCTAACCAGGCACGCTAAGGATACCTTGGATCACCTTGCAACCTGAGAAGTGTGTTATTGGTGAAATGGTAGTGCCAGAGCTTTGGTTGCCATTTCATTTCCCAAACTAATTTCAGTGAAATTAATTTGAAAGGAAAATACAATTAATGATTTTTCAGGAAGAATCTTTTACATGCTTAGATGCACATTATGAATATCTCTTTTTTTCTGCAATTCCGGAACTGACATTTGTTTCTTTTCTATTTTTATTGATTAGATGAGATCTAATGTCTCTGGTTTAAAATTTTGCATTGATTGTCAGATATGTATCTTTTAATCTCTGTCTCCCGACTCTCCCCCCTCATGCCAACCTAATTTCTAAGGGGTTCAAGCCTTTTCCTTTTGTTGTAACCACTGATATTTATTTGTTCTTCTCTGTATTAGTCATTTTTAGCGGATACTAACCCATTTGTTCTTGCAGTAAAGGTGGATCTTGTACTAATTGCTGGCTACAATCACATGTTGGGATTCCATTTTGATCTTTAACACATTGGAACAATGAAAATGTATGTGCTTTTTTCTCAGCTCTTGCTTTCATAATGCTCACTTTCTATGCATTTTTTTGTTTGGTTTCATTAATTGGTCTCCTTCAGATGCAGAAGTCTTCTGATTCTTCAGGGTCTCTTATATATATATATATATTTTCTTTAAATATTTCAACTCCTTGTGTTGGTGTGTGCATGCATATACATATATTATTTCTCTGTAAAGGGCAGCCCAATGCCATGAGACTCCCACTACTGCGGCCTCTGGGAAGTGTCTATTTTATGCAGCCTTACCCTTGCTTTTTGTTAAGAGGTGGTTTCCAATTTTGAACCCAAGCTCTCCAGCTCACATACATTATTTCTATGTTATAAAATTTATCGATACAGTATACAAGCAAATGCTGGAGTACTTACAAACTTCGAGGTCCTTGACTTTTTACGGTCGAGAGGGGCAACGGTTGATCCCATGGGATGTCTTGGCGCTGTTGCACCATCAGAGTGCAAGGTACGTACAATATTGACCTATGTATTGAGAAGCTGTTTATCCATCACATGCTTGAAGTGCTGCTGATCTGCTGAATCTTATGCTTGCAGTTGTCTTTTGTTGTGTATGCAGCTCTTTGATTATCTCATTCATACTGCAGCCTGCAATCAAAGTAGAGAAATCATTGATGAGTTTATGAAAAGATCTGAAAATTTTAAGCTTGCAAAGGCCGAGAAGCTTAATTTGATCAACATGAGGCCATCAAATCAAGCAGAAGCCTATTCGGTATTTCTGCTTTGTTACTTCTTTTCATGCTTGGTTTTGCTGTCTTCTAGTTCAATTGAAACATGCAGGTCATCCAAACTACTTTCGTGCTATATAGCCTCTTCTTTATCGACTTTTGCATGAAAATCAATATATGCTTTGGGTACACATTGTGAGCCCTATAAGAAATGCATTCCCTCATTAAACGGAAAAAAATTACATGAAAAACTTTTTTTGTGCATGCATACCATAATGAAAAAGAAAATGGTGCGGCGATGGTTGGTACAAAAAAAAAAAAGAGCTGACTAGATGATATCCTTTTCTATGACGCAATTGCTAAATCATCCCCTTTTGTTCAGATTGTAGAGCAGTGTGAAAAGCGGATGGGTGATGAAATTGACCAGTTGGTGAATATGGTGACAGAAGTTCTACCCCCGCCTCCACCAAAACAAACTTGAAGATGGCAACAAATGATTAAAAAGATTTCCGGGTTGGGTCCTACTTTTGCAAGAAACCATTTCCAGGCATGTGACTGTGCTTGCGTGTTGGCTCTCAAAATTCAATTTCTTCTTACCCGTCAAGGCAAAGGTCTGTGATGTATATGTTTTGTTTTATGTTGAAATATCATAAAAAATTCAAAATCCTTGTTCAAGTATGCGTATGATACTAGTATTTTAGGGAAGAGTTATATTTACCGCAATGCTTGGGACACTCATAATGGTTGGAGGAAAAGAAAAAAAAAGGTCTTCTTTTCAAATTTGCTTGCAGTGTTAATTTGTGCCCTATGATGATTGTGATGATGGATCGGATGGTCTGCAGGATTTAGAGTAAAAAGAAAAAGAAAAAGCATGCACTTTGTGTGCCGACGTGAGCCTTATGATGATTGTGATGATGGAACTTATTATATGATGGTTTTCACTATAATATGGGCTTTGAGCATCTGATGATGGAGACACTTCTGTAAAAGTCTGGCTTAGAAGGCTTGAAGCATTGAAAGTATAGACCTGCCTAAAATACTTGGCCTGAATTGCAGGTTAGAAGATATCATCCATTATAGTCTTTAACCACCTTTGCAATGACAAGTAATGCTTGTGTCTAACCAAGGGTAGACCTGTAGTACCACTACTGCATTATATTGGTAGAGAATAACTTGCTGCACCGTAGCAAGCTGAGGTGGAACGGACCACCCAGTCCCGTCATGTTGCCTGGAACCCGCACATGGCCCTGTCCCCCTCCATTTAAATGTATCCTGACATCAGCGAAATAAAAAAATTTACCTATAGATTGTGTTCTTTGAGTGTATCATGAAGTGCTCGAGAGCATGGAGCTCTCAAGCATATCAGGACGCACTCGAGAGCATGGCGAGCGCATCCTGATGTGCTCGAGAGCTCTAGGATGCTCTCGAGCGCTTCATGGTCTCTCGAGCACATCAGGACGCTGTCGAGAGCATCCTGTGTTCTACAGGATGCTCTCGAGAGCACCCTGATGTGCTCGAGAGCTCCACTATGCTCTCGAGCGCTTCAAGATGCATTCGAAGAGCACAGTCTGCGGGTAAATTTCTTTATTTTTATTTTTCGCTGACGTCAGAATGCATTTAAGTGTTGGGGAGGCGGGGGAGAGACATAGGCGGGGCTGGGCGGCCCCTTCCACCTCAGCATGCTGCGGTGCAACAAGTTATTCTCATATTGGTAAATGCGTTTGTTCCCTTATTTGCAATGCTGCATTATGTCTTGATGTGTCACTCTAGAATGGTACATTTTGTTGTGCTCGCCTGTTATATGTTATGGCATACACTGATGTCGTGACGTGGTTGTGTAAGTTTTGGTGAGACAATTAAGTTTGAAGTCAATTGACAAGATGACTTATAACTGCCATCTTTGCCATTCTCCATAGCCAGCACCAGCAGGACGGAATATTCCCATTCATAACGTGGTCTAATGGTGGGGCATCCCCTTTGTACACTGGGTGATCAAGGTACGAGTCTCACAGTGGAGAAGTGGAGAAGGGTCCCATCCTACCATTTTATTCTTGTCGTCCGTCCAGTTCTAAATGATTGTTAGAAGAGGTAAAAAATTGATTTTAAGAGGTTTTGTTGATTCTTTCGCTAGTTTTATAATGTCTAAATTGTAGGACAAGTTAAAGAAAAACAGTATGGTAACACCGTTTCTTAACGTCAAAGGTGTGAAGTAATAACACTTTCTTTTAATGTATGACTGTCAACTAAGCATGTCGATGGAAGGTGACTTCTACATTTGCCCATCATTTATATAGAGATCGAAACATTAAAAACTCAATGTAAAATGATCTCTACATACCACATCGTCTTTATAATTAAAAAGTCAATGAATGTAATAATTGGATTCAAAGTCTCTCTTAAATGTGAAATCTTGGCCATTGATAAAAGTAAATCAATGGCTACAATAGCATGCTATACGTTGCATCATTTGAGCTTGTTAAGTAAACAAGCTGTGTGCACATCATAAGAGAAAAAAGTCTATAATGCTATTCATAAGCCGTCTCATCTTCTGTGGTACAGAAATTTAGAAGATGCGGCAAGAAAACTGTAGGTGTAACTGGTAATTTAACCTTTCCGATCCCCGTAATTTTTATGGACAAAGATAGGGGTACACGAAGGGCTGTCAAAATAGGTCCAAATCTGTTGTGACCCACTAACTTTGAGTCTGATATACTCGTTCATCTGATCAAGATTTTATTATTTTACGTTGCACAAATTTGTACTCTGATTTCTAAGAATTTGGGCATGAAATTAACTCTATTTATCAAATATATTGGAATTTAAAATGAATAAATCTTTTATACGGGCCTATTTATCTTTTAATGCCGACAGAATACAGAGCAGACCCAGGACCCAACCCCACTTATCAGTTTACGAGCAACTTTATTGGGTCTGAGCCGGATCTGCGTACTCATTTTAGATTGGGTCTACCCAGACCCGTCCCATTAACAGCCCTCGACTCCAGTACTCATTCGACCCAGTCCCAGAGCACCCCATCCGTCTGATCAATGTGATATCACCAAGCAGTGGTCCATGATCGCGCGTATACGCGTGCGAGGCGTCACCCGTCCACCGAGTCACCGACTTCCCCCGGCAAAGGCGGCAACGAAAGGTTTTGAAACGCCCTCGCTTCGTCGTCTATAAAATCTCCCAAAATCGCGTCTTCCCGGGCATTTTTCACATCTCTCTCTCTCTCTCTCTCTCTTTCTCGATCCGAGCTTTTCTCCCATCGTGATCTCCCGTTCCCCTGTTGTTTGGCTGCGCTTCGTTGCGGCGAGCTTCTTCAGTCGGAGATCTGCCGCTTCTAGGTGAATCTGGTAAGTTTCCGTCTTCTGTTCGAGTACGTATTCCAAGGGAGGTTAGGGTTTCTGGTGTATGAGATCCTTTAGCTCTCTTAGTGACGTCTTGCTTCCCCCCTTCCTGGCTTCTTTCATCATTGTGACCGCGTGATCATGCTGTTTTTTTTTCTGTTTTCATTTTTCGATTTCTGGGCCGTAATGTTATTGTTTGTTGATCTGCAAAAGTTTATTGATCGGTTTGAAATTCCTGCATCAAATTTTACTTTGTGAGGGATCGTATGAGTTAGCAGCTATGATACTCTCCATCGGCCTAGCTAGAAATTTCCGCTGGATCTTGTATGTGATTGGTGTCGACGTTTAACAAATTCTCGTTATATCACAGTCGATGGCTGCTGCGGCCGAGAAGAAAAATTAGGAGGCTTAGATGACGGCTCCGTCAAATCTTAGAAAAAAGCGAGGAAACCTTTATAGGAGGCCCGACTCGTATAGCATCTACATGAGAAAACTAATTATTTTTTACACCCTATTATGCTATGCTAAATTATATGGAAATAGCGTTACTGTTTCGCTGCTGTACTTTTGTGAATCCCTTTTGAGAATTTAGCACTTATGTTCAAACTGAATTGGAACAAGGAAATGGAAATTGAAGGCTTTTTCCTAGCGCCTCGCCTCAAGGCGTATGCCTCAGTACCTTGAGGTGCTGCCTTTTTAAACAATGCTAGCGATGGCTAGGTGGTCTCCAGTGGCTTCTTGGTTAGTTTGGGATGGAGAGTAACTTGGGGGTTGTAAATAGTGCTCGCTTGGTCATTCTCACCTGCATCTGAACACCTTCTCACTCTCTCCTCTCTCTTTTAGGAGTCTTTCACTCTCTAATAATTGTTACCCTCTTTCACTATTACACTCTCAAGTTGCATCGACATGTCTTGCAGTGATTATGTACAACATCTGTATATAAAATTCTGCAATAAAATATATGTCTATGAGCCCTATTAGTTTGGAGTGATGAAGAAATTGTGGGAAAAAGCTGCCATTTTTGGGTCTACAAATTGATATAAACGTACATCAAAAATGGAAACTGCAGGAAACAAATGTGGAGATTGGACAGCCCCTATAAAAAAGTCTTAAGGTGCATAGGGAGTTGCCAATTTTAACGAAATGACTGTAGTCTTGTGCAGCATCTGTAGTCTTTTTTTTTTTCCCCTTGAAGACCATGGTTTTTTAAGGGATGTTGAATGATATGTACAGCAAGTAGTTGTTTACAGGGAATATTTTCTATGTGGTTAGTCCACTTATGTTGCAAAGATTATTGTACTTGGGGCAAAGCATAGTGCAATTTGGAACGTACAAAAGTTTTACTTTGTTGAGTATTATTGACACAAGAAAAGTAGATGTTTGGTTTCCATTTTATAAAGTTAATTTGATTATATCATCACTGTGAATATGGAGGAAGAATGGATTTTGGATTTTGCTTTCTTTCTAGTGGGCACTTTTTCAGAAAGCCTCTCCTAGTCTCCTTACTTAATCGTACCATTGTGTGTCAGATTGGACTGGATTACTTAATCGTACCATGGTGTGTCAGATTGGACTGGATCAACCAAACTTGTTTGATCCTGATCCAGGCTCAATTGATTGGTTGGAAAGGCAGGTCTGGGGCTGGATCAGCCCCTAGATTGACCGATCTAACTGATCTCAATTACCCATTGGGCTCCAATGTCTAGTTTGACTGGCCGTAGGAGACCAACTGTAGCATGGGCGAGGTGGCCTCCAACGGCTAATTGGTTGGGAGTGGCTTGGGGAATATAAATAGCCCCCGTTTGACTACTTCCACCTTTTATTTCAAGCCATTCTCACTCCTCTCTCTTTCTCTCTCTAAGCACCTTCTTTCTTTCTCCAACTCTTTCTTTCAACATCTTCTACTCTTCACACTATCATTTGCTACATCAAGCTTTCATTTTTTTCCTCAAGTTGTGCTTTAGGAGATGACTCTTCATGGCAATCAGATCAGCTTCATGACTTTACGATGGCACAAGAGTAGAAAAGAAAACTTCATCATTTCATTGTGCAATAGTGAGGCATCACAATGGCTTTAATCTAGAGTCAAGACTACTTGATATAGTAGTCAATCCTGTCTCATCTCGGCCAGAATTGGCCTAGATATCTTGTTACAGTAAGCAAATGAGACGGGACATTTTCGTGTCTGTCCCAACGAGTGTCTTGACATTTCCATCTTAGTCTGTTTTGGCCTATCCCAGTTAGAATTTCATATTTAGCTTGACATTTCCAAGCTCCTTAAGTTTCTTGTAAATTTATTTTGGGGTTTCACTTGATGAATACACTTCTTTATAAACCTAGAAACCCATCTTAAATGCTTTTTTTTACATTATTTTTTTTTGTTATTTTTATGTGATATGTTTGTTTTGATATTATTTATTCTATATATATGTTTTGTATTTATTAGAATATGTATGGAAAAAAATTATGGGGGTGAGACACTTGAATTATTTGGGACATTTGGATCATATCATCTTTATTTATTTATTAACCAAATTATAAGTGGTGCAGTCTGCAATGAGTTTCCAAAAAAAAATTTGTCATGATTGTCATAAGAGTGACGGAGGTAAACATTAAAATAAATCTATAATTTTTTTTGCTCATGTCATGAATGTTATGAGATGTCATTAGCTTTTATTCTCATGTTTGTCATGTTGGCTGAAAGTACGCAGCATCTTTTCATTGGTAACTTCATTATCTTGACAGCATATATTGGTGTTTTCCCTTTTTCACCCCTGATATAAGCCTTTCCATACCTACGGTCTCATCAATGTCTACAACCTGATTGCTGTAATGCATTTAAAATGACAGTATGATACCTCATCTTACAGGCACATTGACAACTCACAAAGTTGGTGAATTACTTGTGTTGAATGATAATCACATTGTATGCAAATAATTCAACAGCTTTATATGTCGCATATGTACGAATCTATATTCTTTTATGATACTTTCATGTTTAAGGAAATACAAATATGGAAGTGATAACAAATATCAATTTTTGTGTAACTATAAAGCTTGGACAATGAAAGATTTTCACGTAACTCTATAGGTCTCAATGTAAGTCTGCACTCTGCAGTTTTTGAATTCCAAAGCTTGCATTTTTTTTAATGGACCACAAAAGCGATCAAGATGGGATCAGCTTGGGTTCAGTCTGGATCGGATCAATTAGACTTGGATTGATCCATGCTTGATTCCCAATCCTTCCTTCCTTCGATCATATCTTCTTTATTTATTTATTTATTAACCAAATTATAAGTGGTGCGACTGCAACAAGCACCCCCCCCCCCCCCCCCCCCCCCCCCCCCCCCCCCCCACCCCCAAATAATAATAATAATAATAATAATAAAATCTTGTCATGATTGTCAAAAGAGTGACCGGAGGTAAATATTAAAGTAAATATATAATTTTTTTTGCTCATGTCATGAATGTTATGAGATGTCATTAGCTTTTATTCTCACATTGTTTGTCATGTTTGCTGAAAGTATGCAACGTCTTTTCATTTGTTACTTCCTTATCTTGAAAGCATATATTGGTGTTTTCCCTTTTTCACCTCTGATATAAGCCTTTGCATGCCTACAAGGTCATCAATGTCTACGACCTGATTGTTGTAATGCATTTAAAATAACAGTATGACACCTCATCTAGCAGGCCTTTTGATACCTACTTCCTCATTGATATATTATCAGTAGAAATTATGTCAACTCCATTGCTATCATGCATTTAAAATAACACAAGCTATTTAGAGCTAGATATGAAGATTACTAATATCACAATTTACTGAGGTTTTTTTTTAATTACTGCAATGTGACGGATGCGTCTTGTGATATGGCATCTTTCCTTTTGTTATCTTACCTGGAAATGTTCAGTTTGCTAGGACTTTACTAGTGACCTATGACCAGGATCATATGCAGGGAATTTTCTATTTTCTCACTTTTAAACAGATTGTTTCTACATTTTGCAAGAAATAATTTGGGCTGAAGGAAATATTCTGTTGTTTATGAATAAAATGTAGCCATTTTAAAATGAAGATCAGAAAATTGTACAATTTGTCACTCTTATTAATCATAATATATGGCCAGAAGAGTATCAAATGTGCCAGCTGGTTGGTGGATTATTTTGAAGGAGGGGTTGGCCACTGGCATCTTTGTACTGGGATGATTGACTCATCATGAAAAGTTCTAGGCAACATCTTGATTTGACAAGTTTTGCTTCTACAGTGTCCAAAGTTGGCATGGGAATTAACAGGCAGAAAGCTGGAAAACTCAAGATGAAATCAACTCAATTGAGGCAGAAAATGACAGGTTATCTATTAGCATTATTACTTCATGCATCAGCTTGATTTTTTCCCTGACATGCACATATCTCATCTAGCATAATGTGATGCATGAATTCATGTATCTTTTACAAATCCCTTACAGGCGAATTTGATATGTATGTCTTGTTTGACACAACTGATTTCTTGTTTGTAACTTTTCCTGAAAGTCTTGTTAACTGATTGCCGCAGTTAATCGGCCCCATTTAGTACTGAATAAAGACATATGTTGTGACCTCTTTATGATGTACCTAGTCTTCATTGCATTCGAGTTCAAATAGATGAAAGAAAGTATGCACTGATTTGATTTTTGGCGCATAACATATTGTTTAATTTCAAATGGACTTCTTTGACAGGGTTGAAGAATAAAGACTCTGTTGGAAAACTTTTGCAAGCATTGCCTTCTCCAACCCACTCATCATGTCCGACTCAAACCACGACAGCAGATCCTTTCAGAATAACAGTGGAAGATCCTCCTCCTGAAAGTGGGCAATTCCTGGAGCCCCTTGAAAAGTTCAAACTTCAGTTGTTTCCAATTGATGAAGTTACTCGCAATGTATTGCTGGAGGTACTTCAACAGAACCAAAGATCATGCAGCCTAATCTATGTAGTCAAAGGCGAGAGGCAAGTGAGCCGACCAGGGGTTTGACTCAGCCTCAAATGCCTAAGCATTTGAGGTGATGTGTTAATGACAATATAAAGAAAACATCCAAGATAATCATATGTAAGAGTTTAAAGAAGCATTGATCATGTTCAAGTACTGTCATAAGACTTTCTACTACTCATATAAGTAGTAAATGGTCTTAGGAATCATAAAAAATAAGAAAAAATGTGGCAGCATGTAAGATCCAAATGATACTAAATATCGACATCGTTACAGAAGCATTAGTCACTTTGGACGAATTAAGAATAAGAAAAAATAATCACATAATTAAAAAATAAATAAACATTTGGCATAGACATCATAGGCAAGTGCTTAGGTGAGTGCGGTGAACAAGAGGCGAGGCGAGGCATTTTGGCTCGTCTCAACTTACTTCATCGCCTAGGCGAGCGAGGTAGTCACCTTTAATAACATAGAGTCTAACCCATCTTTACTTGGGAGACTGCATATTTTGATGTTGAAGGTTTTTCATTGTTTACAGGGGAATCATAATCCTTACCTGGAGCTCACCTTGCGACCACGGAAGAAGATATCTTCAGTAGTGAAGCATCTCGATGTCAAGTGGGGCATTTTGGGGAAAATGTCTGGTGAACTCATGCTTCTCCCTTACGAGGCTAGAGTCAAGAATACTGTGGCTCACAAAAAATGGACTTTGAAAGACACTGAGACCAGTGCAGCTGATGTGTTCGTAGCAGTTGGGCAACCTGAGGTTTTCCGTTTAAGGTTAGTTATGTACCATCCCCTTCTCTACTTATTTTTTGGATCATTTTATTGCACATGCATGGTCTTCCATTTGACACTGTTCTTTCTCTGTTCGAAGGTATGGTTGGTTCCCTGATCTAGAGACTGAAACCTTTCAGATGTCTCCTCCATCTTTTGCTTCAGAGGATAACTTGCAATCAGAAGATCAGAATACAAAGACTGATGAGGAAAAAAAACAATTGTGTCCATTAGCTGCACAAGAAATTGGACCGGCCTCTGCTAACAAGACAGTAAATTCAAGTTCATACAAAACACTACCATCTAATGAATCAGTTAAAATAGTGGTAGCATTCTATTTGTGCCCAAACATACCTTCTATTTTCTATTCTTTGTACCACTAGTTGTTAAAATTGGCATTTTGCACTGAACTTTTTTTATATAACTTAATAGGATCAGCAAAATCTGGGAGTGGGAGGTAGCTCCCTACTTTCTTGGGTCGACTGTGTGACAAGCATAAGCATGGGGCAGTTACTATCTGAAGCTCCAGATGCCAACCTATCCAATCCATTGCCTTTAGATCAGAACACTAGTTTCAGGCAGATCTCCTTGAACTGTGATTCGTTTGATGCTGCTATTGCTAACCTTATAACTCGCAATCAAGGTTCACATCATTCTACGCAAACATTGCATTCATCCATATGGGAAGCTGAGGAAACACGTCATGCCTTCCCCATTATAGAGTCAAACTCTTCAACGAATGGTGGTGTTTCCACATGTTGTGGTCGGAGCCCTACACAGGCGGGTTTTCATAACATCTCGAGTCTTTCTTTTTGATGGAAAGATAAGGGTGATGGGTTTTCAAAACCATATATTTGCTGATAATACTTCACAATTATTTTTGACAGGATCATGCTCCTCAAGAACCAGTCGCCGATTTGAAGTCTGACTCGCAGGATGATGCTTGTCAGGCGCTTGCCAATTCACAGCCGAAGCCCCAAGTTCTACATAATGACATGAGCAATCTCAGCTTTTCAAATCTCTACTGGGTAAGTAATTTGCTCGTCGTAGATCATTCGTTTGTTTTTCCCAATATTTTAGAGGTTGGTAATTGTTTGATACGTTATGTCCTAACAGGGAGATTCTTTGGGGCCATTTGAATTCGGTGTATCCTCCAAACATATTAAGGGAGGTGACAGCGTTGGTCTCAGTTGTTTGATTCCGAACAGTCTCGATGCTTTTCAGAATTGCTAATTTTTTGATATGGAAAAGGCTCCACCCATTTGAAGGTTAAAACTCTAAAGCTTTGTTCCTATATGCTGTGCAGAAGTTGAGTGCATTATTTGGAATAAATTCAAAACATCTAGAACAAGAACAATAGAAAACTTTTCAGCATATATCAATTGACGTGTATTTTGTTCCTGACTTTTTGCCTCCATGCAGAAGTACTTAACTTGCCGCTTGCTGTGCCATCGGAATTGCCTTATTGCAAGACTTTTGACAAGACAGTGATTCTTGGATCACGAGCACTTTTTTATTGGAGGGATGAAAACTTCTAGTTATGGATCGGCATTTGACTTTGAAGTGAAAGTGTCGGACATGAATTGTAATGTACATATATTAACATAGCTCATGGATATATGCTGGCTTTTTTTATTGTGATCAACAATGTAACTTGAGATTTAATCGGCCCAATGCAGTTGTCTACTAAAAGTTTCTATGTAGATGCCCAAGGGCCACTTGGCTAACTGACTGTGTATTTGTTTTATTTTTGGAGTAGTTGACTTGCTAACTGGGCTGTTTGAACTTGAGATGATTTACAAGAGTCATCCAAACTTGTTCTGGGATTGGAATGTAGAATCCTCATCTCAGAAAATTTTTAACAATTTTATGCCTTGTGTATGAATCAAGAAAATAAAATAATGTACTGTTGACTGAAGTCTTAATTGACGCTTGTTGAGATGCACCTATGAAAGAATTGATTGTACCTTTGGGAGAATTGATTAGGGCATATGTGGATGATCGTATTGAGAGTCATAGGTCGAGGCTCATTAGGATTTACGTTTGCATGACTAAGATTGATAGGTGCGGAATCTATCAATTTAAATGAAGTGATCATGGATATGAACGTGGCCTATTTGAATTGACACTTTCATGGTTCAAGTGAGATCGTATCAAGTTTATAATAAGGAGAAACATGCATGCATAATGATCTTGTTGTGATAAACAACTAACGTACAATTAACATGTGTTCCTCATGATGCTGGCTACATCTCTCTCAGACTGCATCTATTACTCTAGGTTCTGTTCAATAATGATTTTACTTCAGATTTAGAGTTTTTATATTTGGCAGGAATTTAAAAAGTGTAAATTTTTTTCAAACAAAAAAGGTAGATAGATTTTTTAAGAATTCAAATTTTGTTTTATGTTAAAAGTTTTTTTTATTATTATTCTTGGTGAATCTTTTAAAAAAAAAGGATAGGACGGAAATTTGAGGATTCTAAAAAGTAACTTTTTTAAATTCTCTTATAATTTTTAAAAATGAGTAATATGAGGATAAAAAGTATTTTTGATGTGTTTTCAAATTTGAGTTTTTATGATCTTTTCAACTAAGATTTTGAAAAGTAAACTTCTCTTAAAATTTAAATTTAAGAGATGGTGACGTGATTTTTTTCATAATTTGAATTCTTTAAAAATCTAAGGCTTCAAAATCATTATCAAACGGAACCTTAAAACACTTATATAGTCTACTAACATTAGGATGATTAGTGACATATAATTGATCCACTAAAATATAACTTTGCGTGTTACTTGCAACTATGAAACGTCTCATGCTTGTATTACATGATTTTGTCAGATATGCAGGGACTAGTCTCAAACATGAGATCCACTAGACCACTTACTCCTGCACTCATGTGCACGTACCTCAAGACACAAAAAAGAGAAGTGAATGGGTCATTCAACACTAAAATAATAGATTGTACTTCATGACCTCTCCTTTTTATGTGTCTTGAGGAGCATGGAGGAACAAGAGGTCCAGAGAATCTTGTTTCCTTGTATCAATATAGACTTGCTACAATGTCAAGCTCTATGGCCATTGCACTGTCCTACAAAGAGTGTAGTTAAACTTAAAATCCATGCACCATCTGATCATTGGATGACAATTGCAACTTAAAATTCTTGCCACGGATATTGCCCATGCTCAAGCTTCAGTGTTGGCGAGAGCGACGAGCGATGGTAATTACGCCTCTCATGTGACGGCTGCCTATAGTGTTTGATAATTTGATTCAATAACCATTGTACGTAGTAACTGTTGTTAGATGTGAACATTGGAAGAGTATAGAAGTCCAAGTGGGTATGCCAAGGACTACTGGTGTGGGTAACGGAATTGTAATTTGTAGCACTCCACCCACCACACAATGGGATTCCTCGGTTCAGCTCGTTAGTCCAAGACACCGAGCACATGAACGTCGAATCGATTTCGTTTCACTAACTAGCGGTGGTTGTCACGTATTCTATTCATCAACGTCTGCTGTGCAAGCCATAAATACACATATTTACATATGTGTATATATATGAGCATATGTACGTATATCTGTACATAGGCACTGTTTGGGGCTAAGAAGAACGATTTGGCTTGCATATGCAACTTTTGTTGTTATCTAACCATGTTTGAACTATTTCCTTATGGCTGCCTACATGGTGGTATCTATTAATTTTAAGACTAAGTTAGGGACGACAAATCAAGCAACGAGATATAGCCAAAGAACACGGAAAGGTTCTACTGGTCGGAAAGGTTCGCTAAGTGCACCTGTAATAAAAAGGGGCCATGCCTATGAGTTATGAGGTACATATGAGTTGTTTGCTTGACACCTTCTAGTAGTGACAACCCTAATATCTTTTTACTGCGTAGGTGCATGCTCATTTGGCAACGTAAGTCTATAAACCTACTTCCTTGCTGCATGTATGTTAATAGGCGTGGAACTCTAGTGGAACAACACACGTATTTGTTGAACTCATCACAAGCTTTCAACATTTTGAGCGCGACGAGAACTACCAAACTGGTCTGGACTGGATATGGGTGGACCCATCTTCCCCAGCCAAACCCTTCCATGCATGTTCATGTTCGCACCTCCTCATTAGCAAGATGGAAGCTACGCGGGGGCGACAAAGAAGCGCAAGCCCTTCAGGCCGGTGACGGCAGTAACAATCCCCATTTCAATGCAGAATTGAAGTGGTCAACAACAAACTAATAATATGGATAGTATAAATGACGAGAGTACCTGTACAAGTTTATTTCACTTTTCGACTATACGTCTATACCATAAACACTTATAGTCTACCTACATAACCTACAATAACTATTACTTATGTCTAATTAATCCCTGGGAAAATCAAAACCATAGTCATATACTTCGTTATCTGCATAACTTAGAATAACCATCACTTATATTTAATTTATCTGTAGGAAAACCAAAACTATAAACATTGCTACTCCTGAGCTATCAATTGTTCATCGGTACTTTGGGCTCCACGTTCGTGCCACAGTTGCATTCCATGCCTCTACCAGATCCACAGGGACTTGTGTCGATACGGCCAACACGAGGAAGGAGCGCCCAATTGTTCCCATCGATGTAGAAAATATCTATGAACTGAGCCGCTTCGCTGTCTGTAAGTCTCTTCCAAAACTCACCACTTGAGGCAGTATTGGCCCCTGGCCCCATGCAACAATACTCTCGGTAGAAAATAGTCCTACATGTATGCCCAAATGAAATCAATGAGAACATGGAAAGATGCACAAACTTTAGCGACAGATTAGTCACAAATTTCTTCTGATCTGCTTAAGGTCATTTATTGTGATGGATCATATATAATTCCTCAAAGATGCAAGGTGGTGCATAACCACTTGCCGTAAATAGTTCTAGCATGGATTTCATACATGATCGTGCATGGTGAGGAAAGAGCGAAAAGCAATGCTCTGGATTTGATAGTAAAGGCACATACTTGGAATAATCTTCAATACCCATATTAGCCCATCGATCAAAAGTCATGGCAGCACAGATGCATGTCTTGGCAAAGATCACAGAGGAATAAGGCCCCCATGTTCGGCCTAGAGATGTAGGTCCAGATCCGGTGATAGTGCAGTTCACAAAAGTGAACCCCGTTGTCTCATCTAAAGATCCCCTATTCTGTGCAGTAATGGCTCCAGGACCCACCTTGCCTTTGTCCTCAGCAACAATGGAATTGAGTTGGCAACCCTACACAAGACACCAAGTTCTCAAGCCATGTTAGGGCAACATTTCTCTTTTTTACCCATGCATGTTGTGCTTCATCAACGTACCTGGTAGAGGGACCGGCCGTTTCCAAAGATGAAATCAACGGATCCTTGGATGAAACAATCTCTGAAGAAATGAGACCCCGACTTACCATAGAGTGTATCCTGAAAGCTATAAAATCCACAGCTGTAGAAGGCTGCTTGGTCTGCCTCAATCAACAATGCCACTGCCTGGCCCTGGCCGTCCTGAACTTGCGAAGGAGGGGGTGCTGTGTTCTGCGGTTAAGAAATGTAAACATAGACCCACTGTGATATATATAACTATCTAACGATAACGAAACTGTGCCAGGTACATGACGAAAAGAGCTTAGAAGTTTAATTAAGTTGCGCTATGTGTGGGATAAGTAACAGGGACGCACATGGAAGCTTAGGTCGGATGCCACAAAGTTCTTGGCCTTGATAGCGACGGAGGCACTCTTGCCGGTGCTACCAACTCTTTCGTGGTTGTCGTCCCACACGATCGATGTGTTGCAGTAGTCTTCACCTTGGAGTGTGAGGTTTACTTTGTCTTCATCCACAAGCACCTTCTCCCTGTGGCCAGTGAACTCGTCAAATTTGCATCAACTTCCCTATAGAAAAATTGATTTAAATATTTGGTTAAGCATGCATGCAAAACAGACACCCCACGTCGTCCACGCATAGTCCTTAGGCTTCATCTATAAACTTTGCATATATGCTACTTGTCATTGGTTTAGATAATACAAAAAACAGTACAACATGCATATGGAAACAAATTACCATAAACTATACTGGGACTTTATGGGGTGATTTCACTTGTAAGCTCCAGGCTTGATGATGATCACCGTCCTGGCTGGGCTCTTGTCGGGGACGGCATTGACGGCTTCTTGCACAATGACGAAGTTCCCAAATCCACTCTTATCGACAACGAAGGTCAGGGGTTGCTGCTGCGCCATGGTGCTCTTGGACTCTCCTAGGCTGCCCGTGGCGGCTACAATGCGTGCAAGGAGGAGGGTTAGGTGATGCGTAGAGGGGCACGCACTAAGAGTGCTGGAAAGAGGCGAGTAGTGCGTAGAGAAGGACTAGAGAAAGAGAGAAGAATCTGTGGTGCATGTGGGAGGGTCAAGCCGTGCATGGCAATTTATAGAGAGAGGAAGCCAAAGGGTGGACAGCTCTTCTTCTCTTTTTCTGCGGATAAACATGGCATGGGAGAAGTGATAAGTAAACGTACGCCATATCATGACTAGAGATACATAGAAGGCCCATGGATGGAAATACCCTTCTCTCCCATACTTTCCCTCTTTCACTGCCTCCATATTATGATCACAAAGTTTCCTCCTCCATGTTCTCTCGATTGAACCAGGTCTCTTGTTCTCTTGCCAAACTTTGTGAGTCCATGCCTTAACTGATCAGAGAATAGATGCCATGGACAGGAAGTTCGGATCTACTTTTCACCTCCATCCCATCTCCCTCCACGTTAGCAAAACGCTGGATCTCTATCCTCCAGGAAAGCGTACTTCTAATTTAGCTCCCACATTATTTCACAGGGATGTTCTAGTCCGTGAATGTTTCGATGAAATCTTTTCCCAAACTCTTGAGTTCTGAAATAGTTCCTATTTGTTTAGGGTTGTTTAGTGTGATGTAAAATGTAGTAAAATATCAAAATTTTGTAATGTTTAGAGCTCAAATATATAGTATTTCTTTTTTTGCATGTTCCGAGTGTCAAAATATATTGGTTTGAATGTCCTGACACCCCGTCTGACACTAGTTATATATATTTCACTTTTTATTGCATAACTACTAAAAACCAAAATTCAAGATTTTTAGTGTTGGTGATTTGAAAACTAAAATGATTTTGTAGTTTTAAAACCTGCTATTTCAAAACTGATGTTTTCGCATTAAACCGAATGACCCTAGGGGTGCTGTTGTCTCATACATAATTTTACTACTGCTCTTTGTTTACGTCATTGAAGCTGTCCGTTCAAATAATCAAGACACTCCTAGTACATCTTTTTATGCGATCGATTCCTGAACTAAAGGTCCTTTAGTCAAATGATGCAACAACTCTCACTAGGGGCAGATTGGTTTGAGATATATAACGGGGGGCGTTGGCTATAATGTGAAAAGTTAGTGGTGATTCTTTCTTTTTTTTTCCCCCTAAAATTTCTGCAAAATTTGAAACGGGGAGAGATACTGCATATTGTAATTATGCTAAGCATTTTCTTTTTAAAGTTTCAACTTTTTGAAAGAATTATTCAAAAGTCTGATGTGACATATTTTTATTTGTTTGCACTTTCCATCCTTTTAAATAACTTCTCCAAAAGTTGAGACTTTAGAAACTCCCTCACTCTCTTAAACAAATGTAGCCCAAGTGTGCAACGGTATAATGGAAATGCTTATTTATATTTTTGTCTTCAATTATTCGAGCTAAAAAATTTGGAATAAAAAAGTCTATATATTTTAAGTATATTCATATGAGTATTTGTAGTGTTAGATTATTTTATTATTGGATATCCGTTGATAAGTGTGTATAGAATCCTATGTTTAATCGTGACAAGACCGAGCGTGTCTTGTCAAGAGGCCGAGCCCATGCGTGCGGGGCGTGAACGCACGGGGCCCTCCGATCATAATCGAAGGCACTGCAACGTCCATTTTATTTATTTATTTTAATTTGATCCAATGGTGAGAGATGTTGTACGGCCAGGCCGCACCAAAAGTCTTGATCGTATAATAGCATTACTATATATATATATATATATATAGAGAGAGAGAGAGAGAGAGAGAGAGAGAAGCTAATATGTTATTAGTTAACATAGAAGTTTTATGTTATTACTTTTTAATTAGCCGTTAGGGGTTTTTAAAAAAAAAAAAAAAAGGGGGGGAGGGGGGCAGGGCTCTGCCGCACCCAGCACGGCACCTTCCCACGCTGTTGCGGAAACTGCCGCGCAACCTGATTTTCACGCCATGCGACACGGTTCCCGCACCCAGCGTAGTAGGGGGTGCCGTGCTGCCTTGTGATCATGTTGATCAGATGGTTGCAAATTCTTTTCACTTTTTTTTTAAAACACATCCCACTTCCCTTTTAGCCACCCATCTCCCTCATTGAATTTCGGACATTAAAGGCACCGCAACACAACAAACGACGTCTCACACTGTGTTAACAGGAAGCTTCTCTGTTACTTGATACCAGATTAGCCGTTCTCACATATGCATCCTACGTGGGTCAGCTATGTGGGTGAGTAATTAAGTAGCCATTGTGAAGGCGCACAGTTGGGGTGATTGCAGCTGTGCATTTAAGTGGGGCAAGAGGGGAGAATGGCAGAGGAAGGAGAAGATGCATCGGCCCTCTTTGAGTCGCAAGTCTATCAGATCTCTATCTATGGGCGCACTTTGACTCTTCTTTTTTCTCTATATAAAGTCAAAACCGCACATTATGCATGCATGTATGTTCGGGAAAGGAATGCTGGATACCCTATAAATACCACATGGAACGTAAGCTCTTCTCATCTCTGAGTCCAGACATCTAGCTCTTCTCTTCTCCACATCTTCAGTGTTGGGTTTACTCCTTGCTGTCTCGACTCTTCCAGGGCTTGGTTTCCTCTCCACTGTTCTGTTTGGTCGAAAGGTCTGGGAAGACTGGGAATATGAGTACCGTGAGGTGCAATGTTCTTCTCTTCGTAGGGGCCCTGTTGACGATGGCCATGGACTTTACGCATGCTCAACCTTCTGTGTCATCGTCGCCGACCAGCGATGGTAATTACAAGTCTTACATGATGCCTGCTCATTTCGTTTGATTAGATAACAACGATGCAAGGTGCACTTAGCTTAGAGGTGAACACTATTGAGAGAATGCCTAGCTCGCTAGGAAGTGCGAGTTGGTATTCAAAGGATTACGTATTAGGTATGGAACTGTAGGGACATGCCCCACACCGCCTCATTCGTGCACTTGAACATCTACTTATTGTGTCATTTCACTAATTAACTTCCTTTTTGTTCTCCATGCAGCCAAGATGGTGGATCAGGGAATAGCTTGCGTCCTTATGCTTGTTGCCCTCGTTGTCACCTATCTTATCCATTGACATCTACTGTGCAAGACATATACGTACATGTGTGCCTATGTACATTTGATTTCTCCATTGTAATCCAACTACATTGGAACTACTTTGTTTGCAGTCTATGTTTATGGCATCCTTCATTAATTAATTTTGTCGTGCTACACTAGAAACGGTTGATAAAACAAATAGATGACCCTTAAACGAATGAATAGAGATCCTCTAATTATAAGGTTGGACTGAGTAAGTATAGAGAAGGAAATATTTTAAAAAATTATCTCATGCACTGCTTTTTCCATTCCCAATGAAAGGTGGTTTTAAAATATTCTCTCCTCTCTTTCTGCACTTATTGAGTCTCAATTAAACATGCACTGACACTGACATGAAAGAATGTGGTAAGACAAACTGAGAGGATGCTGGTTTCAAGGATCGCTGTACCCTTGTGCAGATTGAAATCCTCCTCTCTACTTGACCTTAACATTGGTTCACATCCGCCATATAATAGAAGTGAGACCCAGAAAAAAAAATTCAGGTATTTCAATGGCACTCCAAACAAGCCTTATGCCAAAAATATGTTGGTAACAAGATTAAATTCCCAACTTTCAATAGACTACGCCTAGTGAGACCCATGCCTAGCTATGTTTGAAAAGTCCATGCTCAGCTATTGCACGAAGCTTTCCGACAGCTCACAAGAATTAATTCAAAGCCATGCAACTGACAAGATTAAAGTTGGCAACTTTCATAGACTAAGCCTACTGGGACCTATGCCTAGTTACTTTTGAAAGTGTATTTTATGACACACCAAACAAGTTTTAATCCAAGAATATGCTAGTAACAAGACTAAAATTCCCAACTTTCAATAGACTACGCCTAGTGAGACCCATGCCCAGCTATTCTGAGAAGTAATCTATGCTTAGCTATTGCATGAGGAAAATGGTATAGTGATATTATTTTCTAACGCAATTTTTGACACGGCCTAAGTGACATACTCATATTGCAGAAAAAGAGTAAGAATCCTATATTTTTAACATTGCACCTTTGAATGTATGTGTGTTATTTAAGTTGTGTCAAAAGTTATATTAAAAAAATGACATCACTGTACCAATTTCCATCGCACGAAGCTTCCCACAGCTCACTAATTAATTGAAGAGAATTCAAAGCCATGCAAGTGACAAGATTAAAGTTGGCAACTTTCAATGGTCGGCGCAAAATGACACGTGCACAAAAACGTAACCCCGCCCCACAACCCCAGAGCAGGCTTTCACTTGGCACGGCAGTGATGAGTGCAACTACCAGCTGCTCTTTGAGCAGTTAAGCAATGAGTCCATTAAAAGTGTGCCTACCTTTATTTAGACCAATCAACGTTGTCTAATTTGTTGATATGTGCATTACATTTCTTTTTCTTTTGTCATATAGTGTAGTTGCCAAGTATTTACAACTCTTCTTGAAACAGAACACATTTAAATCTTAAGTTCCCTCTAATATGGGGAAGGTCACCAGACAGAACGTACTCCACAGATTTTGTCAACAACCGAGAGAGCATAAATACCCACAAATCCGTGAAATAAATCTCTGCTTCCACACATTATCGGTTAAGTATTCGTTACATCTCCTTACATATTCTTTGACCCCATATGATCTCTTCCCCGTTTTCTTTGTTCCCGTTTGACTATCCTGAAGAAGTAGCAGTTTCTATGCGATGGAGGAATGGTTCACGACGAATAACATGCAGAGAGTGGTGCCAAAGCATGAAAGCGTATGGTTGAGGCGATGGCGGTGTTGCATTCAACTTCGTTTATGCTAGATGGCTGACCTCTTTGACTTTTTTATTAGTTCCTTCCCCAAATTCCAAGCAGGGATGTATCAGTAAATATCGTGCATTCAGAGGTATAACATCCTGAAACAAATAGTTCTAGAAAAGGTGACAAAAACCAATTATGTTGTTCTAGAAGAGTAATACTTGCTGCACCAGGCGTAGGAAAATCCTTTTTTTTGATCCCCTGTCAAAAATTGGACAGTACGAATGCCGATGGTGCACCACAACTCGGCTTTTTTTTATTATTTGAAATGAAAAATTTGAACTGCCGGCGGCCATCCCGTCAAAGAGATCGGACGAGGGTGGTGCAGACCACCCAGCGGTGGAATGGCAACGCACAAACGCATCTTAAACAGAAATCAATTTCTACAAGAAGCGGCAACAGGCTGTATATGCCTTTCAATAATTAGAGATGATCTTAAAACTTATAGCAGAGTTCGCAAGCAGAAAATTAGGGGAAAATGAGATTTGTCATTAGCTACATGCTGAGGCATTTGGTTTCAGAAGAATCAGAACGTGTGTTTAATTTATTAAAATAAGAATTTAAACAATTGAAGCCTTATCCAGCAGCTGGCTTGCTGGCCGCATGTTTGCAGGGCACTTCTTGTGTTGCATTCTTTAACTCGTCTCCAGCCACAATAAAAAATGCAGTGTGTCTGAAAGGAAGAGAACAGAAAAAAGGGATGAGAAATCTTATGACTATTTACCACAAGATTATACTTGAATTAAAGAAGACTTCGTTTGGATTCTGTCTACACCCAAGTCAGAGTAAATACCTAAAGAAATTCATCATTTTGATTTTTGAATCCGGATCAATGCTTTGGATGGTGTCTAATGCTTGTTGCATGTGATGCAACCACCTTTCTGCTGCTTGACGTGTAACTGGAAATGGCCGATGGCGTTTAATCAATGCCGGATGGCCTGTCAATATCAGTAGCATCCATAAGGTCAACCTGATTGGTCTTCTAACTCCCAACCAAATAAACGAGCAGACTTTCATCAACTGCTATTAAAGCAAAGAGAAGTAACATGCTTATGAACTTAATACGATGTTCCCCAATATCTTAACTTCAGATTGTAGTAGTTCACAGAACATTGTCTTGGTTTGACAAGGGGAAAGATGAAACAATAAAAAGGTCAGCGAACTTAAAATGATACAAAGCCCCAAAGCAAAAGCAGCAGGAACTAAATATTATTCCTACAGCCTATCATTATAGCTAATATAGATTTTTTTAAAAAAATTTAACATCATTTCTTTGTAGATTGTTTCAAACAGCGGGCCTAAAGTAACGGTTAAGTTGCCCCGTTTGTGACCTGGAGGTCACTAGTTCGAACTAAGAAAACAACCTGATGCGGGACAAGTCAAATTTTGAAAAAACATACGCGATCGGAACGGACATCTCACTCAAGGCGTCTCACCTTACCCCATCGCAGGGCTCTCCTTTCACGTAGGCCCTCAAAATCCGACTAGTCCAAGACAAATGTGCATCTCACTCGGGACTTCGCACCCTCCCCATCTCAGGGATCTTATAAGCAAGGTTTAAAAACTCGGCTCGGATCGGCACGGATCGACCGACTTGGACTGATTTTGGGCCGACCGTGCCGATCCCGAGTAACCAGGCTGAGTCCAAGATTCAGATCGCCCGATCCGATCCGGATCGGGCGATCCGAGGCCGGATCGGGCTGGGTCGGCTCGGATCGGCCCGACCCGGCCCCCAACGGCTAGTTTGACTAGCCGTTGGAGGTCAACCTAGCCGTTGTTGGCCGTTCCCAAACGGCCAGCAACGGCTAGTTTGGGCCTTAGGGGTCTATTTAAACCCCCCCAAGGCCCTCCTAAGGCTCCACAAATTTTCTTTGAGCCTCCTAACATTCTTGCTCTCTCTTCCACTCTCTCGATCATAGAATTCTCTCTCTATCTCTCCCACGAGGTCACTTCTAGTCTACTACAAGCTCCGCGATCTCTCATCTTCTTGTGCTGTGAAGGAATGGCATCTTAAGGTGCTGTTGAGCGGTCATCTGGGAATCCTCCTAACGCTGATCCTGCTTGGGGTCATTGCACACCGGTAGACATGGGCCAAAAAAAGGTACAATGCAAATATTGCAAGCGGGTCGTCTCTGGCGAGGTCTACCGATTCAAACAACATCTTGCTGGAATAAAAGGTGAAGTTGCAGCATGTGCTCGAATTCCTTCAGAGGTTAGGATCCAATTTCGAACTTATATGAAGGAGAAAAATCAAGCAAAGCAAGTACTGCCAGAAGAAGACAAGAAATTCGAGAGGAATTGTCTGAACCAGCACGAAGGTCTGATGCTGGAGTCCGGCTTGGTGGAAGTAATCAACTTATAAATGTTGATGATTGGGATACAAGTTTGTTTCTTATTTAACTTATTTTCATGTTCTTCATTTAACGTTTTCAGACAAATAGTTATAATAGATTAATTTTTTTCTTCTTTTACATTTAAAGCTGAATTGCGACGTGCAATGGAAGCAAACCGGCGGTCCTTTGTAGATGAGGACTTATTTCGGCAAACTGGAAGATATGAAGGACAAGGAAGTGGCTCCACACCTTCTGCACAAGAGAGCACTAGCGCCGGCATGAGCTCTAATGTATGCGAGGAGCTGCCTCAGGAGTTCACTAGAGCTGGAGTTCCTATAGTAGGTCCAATAGATCTCTTGCTCACCAAGAAGAGGGATAAACAACCTTCTATTAGTGCTGCATTCAAGAACTTAAAACTTTGTACGGAGAAGATAGGGAGAGCTACATCTAGGTGATTTTTCTATAACAGTATCCCTGCTAATGCTGCCAAAGGTCTATATTATGAGTCCATGATCAAGACCATACAAGAAGTTGGCAAAGGGGTTCAGGAACCTTCTCTATATGAGATATACAACAAATACTTAGATATGGAAGTTGATGACATCAGAACATACATTAAATCATTTGAAAGGATCTGAGATGAGTATAGATGCACTTTAATGTGCGATGGATGGACATGTACATAAATCTTATCTTCAGTTTCTTATCTTATCTTCAGTTTTTCTTAATCAGAATGAGTCTATTTCTAATTTCCTATCACGTTTGGAACTTTACAGGGATAACAAGAAGAAGTATGATCAACTTCTTAATTTACTGCAAAGCCGGAACCGTATTTTGGAAGTCCATTGATGCATCTGAAAAAATAAAGAATGCCCAGTACCTATATGAATTAATATATCAAATGGTGGAAGAAGTGGGCGAAAAAAAGATTGTCCAAGTGGTTACGGACAATACAGCGGCGTTCAAGTTAGCTGGACAAATATTGATGCAGAAGAGAGAACATCTATACTGGGTTCCCTGTTCTGCTCATTGTATTGACTTGATGTTGGAAGATATTTGCTCTGATCCGATGGTAGATGGAGTGGTCAAGAGTGGTCGATTTATCACCACATTCATCTACAACCACAACAACATTCTGGATATCATGCGCACACATACTCATGGAAGAGAGTTGCTTCGTCCAGGAGCCACCAGGTTTGCATCTCAATATATATCTTTAGATAGTTTAAGTCAACAAAAGAACAACTTGATTAGGATGGTGGCATCGGAAGATTGGGAGAATCACATATTGCGGCATGTACCAACTAAGGTCAGAGAGAAATGTAAGAAAGTGGCTGATCTAATTCAGTCTAAACCCTTCTGGAGGGGGGTGCAAGCGGTGTTAAATATTGTATAACCGCTTGTCCGTGTCTTGCGATCTTGTGATGGAGAAAGAAGATCGGATATGGGATATTTATATGAAGCTATGGACAGAGCTAAGGAACTCATTCAACTTAACAATCCAACAACCTATGTAAAGTGGTGGGACATAATAGACAGACGTTCGGAACACACTTTGCATCACGATCTTCATGCAGCTGATAAGCTACTAACTTTTTATATGTATTATTTGTATACACATTTCTCTTAAGTAATAACTAATTTTGACTTGTTTATTTAAGTTATTTTTTCAACCCTCAGTACATATTTAGAACTGATGGGAAGAATGATAGCTATGATAGTTGCTCAGAGGTGTTGATGGTGGCTAAATCTGTTATTAAGCGCATGCTTGCAGATGAGGACAGAGGAATAATGGCATGCAAGCAAATGCATGATTACAGAATGATGTTATACCACTTTGAGACAAGTACTGCTCAAAGAGTTGTCAAAATTTTGAGTCTAGATTTGAAAATTATTAACTAGATGTTCTACTTAATTTTTAATTATAGCTTGCACATTGTTGACATGGCCAATTTTCTATTTACAGCTGACTGGTGACTAGATCATGGAAAAGCATATGGGTATGAAGATCTAGCCTATATTGCAATTCGGGTCTTAAGTCAAACAACCTCTTCATCAGGTTGTGAGAGAAACTGGAGCACCTTTGGCTTGATTCACACCAAGCAAAGGAATAGATTGAAGTCGAGCCGTCTAGAGAAGCTAGTATTCTGTCATTATAACATGAGGTTGAAGCTAAAAAATCTGGAGTTCATAAGGAACCTTCAAAGGCAGGAGAAAGAGAGAATTTCCAGACAAGCCACGGAGACGACACATGCAGAAGAACCCATAGACTTGGATGAGCTGTTCGAGGAGCAACATCCACTAAATGCATGGGTTGATGCAAGCACCTCAAATGAGCCTGAATTCAACCCAAATGATCGGGAATGGGCGAAAGGTGAGTTAGATAATGTTCCCTTACTTACTGATTTTCAATCTCCTCCTCCAAAACGTCAGAAGAAGAGCAAAAAACAAGCACCAAGCAAAAGGAAGAGTGGTACTGGAATTCAGATTGCTGATCTGAAGACCATCGATGAAGAGGATGAAATGCCAAAACCAAGTGATGAGGTCCAATATCAAACCTCAAATGACTCGACATCAAAGACGAGCTCCGACAGTTCTGAGGATGGCGGAGATGCTACCAGTGCTCCAGCCCCAACTCCACCACTTCAATTCACTGGAGAAGAAGAATACACACATGCTACCCAAGATGAACATCATGGTAGCAGAGCAGGACGTGAAGAATCTTCCATTCAAACATTCAGTAGATCAAGGAGGAAGGACAAAGGTAAAGCTCCTCAGTGTGCAGAGGAATATCAGGAGCAACTATCAGATGCATCATCATATTCTCCATACAAAGGATATAGTCAGCCTACTGGATATGTAGTTTACCCTCCTCAACATTCTGATACATCCGACTATTCTGGGGGTTGTCTAGAATATCCACAATTTTCAGTCATTTATACCAATACGGATGACTATAGCCGGTATGTGATGCAATATGAACAATACTACCAGAGCTATATGTCATGGTCTGAGTATGTTAGCCATATGTTCATTCAGTATAATGTACGTTTAGAATAAATGTAAGTTCATAATCATATATGTAAGTTTATTCAAGGTTTTTTTGTCCAACAACATCTTATGTACTTCAAATCAATGTATTTCAACACAATTATGCATTAGACTTGTGTTTTATATTTTTTTCACATTTTTTCATATTTTTTTCTGCTATCCGAACCAGCCAAGCCTGACTCAGCCAGGATCGGCCGGGATCGGATCCGATCCGATCGGTATCGGCCGATCCGATCGGTTTTGGACCAGCCGATCCGGGACCCGATCCCGGGTTTCTGAACCTTGCTTATAAGAACAAGGCTAGAATTCCTAAAATTATATAACTTCTCATATTCTTCATTCTTCAAATGTAAAGTACATGTCCTTTTAAATAGAAAACAAGAGGTAAACCAAAGATCACCTAATAAAGACATCTCTAATAATACGTAGGGACACCTAATTAAGATTTCATAAGAATACATAATGACATTCACCTAATGACCCACACTTTTTTTATTTAAGACTCTTGGGATAATAAAAGACACATTAATGACTTTGAAGACCACATTCTTTATTGCGCTTCAGTTTTGATCTTTTGGATCGCTCGCCAAAGAAGATGAACGAATAGGAGGGAATGGTCCCTCGGGTCTGCTGCAGCTCTGGACGATTGTGACCATGAACTTATTCCCATCAATTCTCCTCCGATAGGAGAAAACTCGCCCTCGAGTTTGAAATGCTGTCGGAGATGACGTACAAGTGTTGCAACTACGGCAGTGCGCAAGCACAGTAGCACAATGAGTGGCACGTTGGGCAGTGTACGGAACTGTATGGTGCGCTTGACAGCATGCAGGCCAGCACGCAGGGCGCGCAGGCAACGCCGGCTCGCTGCGACATTTCATCAAACACCAGGTAGACGGTCTTCATGGACTGTTTAGAGAGCAGTGAATTTGAAGAATAGAGTGGTGATGGTACGGGACAGAAAAGCGAGTGCGAGAAAATACGAGAGAAGTACCGAGCATCTCACTCGGGGCATCTCACCCACCTAATCTCAGGGCTTCCATCTCTCAAGGATTTCTCAAAACCACTCTCTCTAGGACCTCATAACAGAAGAATAGGATGGTGGTGACGCGGATGTAGATAGCGGAGTTGCTGGCGGCGGTGTCGGCCGTTGGGGCTACCGGCGGAAGGTGGTTCTTCTATCTCTCTTCTTCTTTTTTCCAAAAATTAATGAGCAGTACTGTTCACGTGAAAAGTACAGCGGCGCTGTTTACCGTGAACAGTACATCAGCACTATTCACCATGAACATTAACCAGTTTTTTTTTCTCTTTTTTTGGTTCCGGTGAAAAAAAAAAATTTATGGGACGAAGAAATAAGAGGAAGAAGGATGTGGGGGAGGCGGCGGTGGGTAGCTGCTATAGTGAGGCAGCGGTGGTAAAGACGAGATGAAATGGTGGCGTGGTAAGGATCGAATTTTGCTATGATACCAAATTTGATGTGGGACGAGTCAAAATTTGAAAAAAACATACGCGATCGGAACGGGCATCTCACTCAAGGCGTCTCACCTTACCCCATCGCATGGCTCTCTTTTCACGTAGGCCCTCAAAATTGACCCGTCCAAGACGAATGTACATCTCACTCGGTACACCTAATTAAGACTTCATAAGAATACATAATGACATTCACCTAATGCCCCACACTTTTTTTTATTTAAGACTCTTGGAATAATAAAAGACACTTATTGATGACTTTGAAGACCACATTCTTTATTGCGCTTTAGTTTCGATTTTTTGCATTGCTCGCCGAAGAAGAAGAACGGATAGGAGGGAATGGTGGTCCTCCCTCGGGTCTGCTACACCTATTAGTATGTATTTATATAATTATATATACATATATGTATGTGTATATATATACAATGTGGGCGCCTAGGCAGGCGCTCGGCGCCTTTTGAGTTGTTGGAAAGGCGGCCCAGCGCCTTGCTGTTGGAAAATCACTTGGGCGCCTAGGTGGGCGCCTTGGCAACTATGGTGTACACTTCATTGCGCCTCAAGCGCCTAGTAAGGCTTTTGAAAAGTGCCTCATGACCGCCTCAAGTCCTTTTAAACTTTGGGTATGCATATCAGACATGTTGACATGGCTTTAGGATTTTGAAACAAAATGCATTATGGGAACTTGTAAAAGCATATGAATCTTTCTCACAATCAATCACCACCTTTTTCATCGATCATAGACAGACTCTACTGTATTATATAGAATTACATATAAGTATGCCTATGTAGTCAGAGACGTTTGGCAACCGAAGCGACCAGGGGGTCTCAAGGAGTCATGTTATTAAAAAATAATAAATAATTCAGATATTTAAATAATATGCCAAAAGCATATATAAAAAATCATACAAAATGCCATATTCCTTCACTTAAATAAAAGCAAACAAGTTAAAATCAAGCCAATTGAAATAAAATTTAATCAAATCATAGATTTAATCAACAAATTCATGAAAATTTTGCTACTAAATAAGCCCGCCATAATGAAAATTTATCAAATGATTTATAAACATATGCAATATAAACATAGAAATTCAAGCTAAATAAGTCTATTCGAGCTAAACAATTCACACACACACACACACAGGGAGAGAGTGACCGAGAGAGAAAAGGGAGAGTGAGATAGTGTGTATGTGTGTGTGTGTGTGTGAGAGAGAGAGAGAGAGAGAGAGAGAGAGAGAGAGAGAGAGAGAAAGAGAGAGAGAGAGGGGGGGATAGAGAGGGCTTTGGCTCTCTTCACACAGGAAGAGGTAGACAAAACAGTGAGAGAGATAGAGAGAGGGCTTTGGCCCTCTTTACACGGGAAGAGATAGAGAGACAGTGAGAGAGACACAGAGAGAGACAGAGAGAGGGCTTTGGTGCTCTTCACACAGGAAGACACACATGCACACATAGAGGAAGAGAGTGAGAGAGAAAGAGACAGAGGGACAGAGAGATGCAGAGAATAAGGGAGAGGAAAGAGAGAGGGACAAAGGGGTGAGAGAGAGAGAGAGAGAGAGAGAGAGAGAGATGGGGGGGGGGGCTTTGGCCCTCTTCACACACACACTTACAACACCACTCGTGGAGAAGCTTTCCGCCACGGCCGGAGAAGATGCAACTTCCTTTGTGGCCGGAGACCCATCAATGCTGGAGAGGATGCAGCTTCCGCCACGGCCGGAGAACTAGGGTTCGTCGAGATTGGGTGGGCGGATAGAGTTTATAAGGGAAGGGTTTAATGGGCTGGTTTAAGTGCTTGGGCCAGCTTTTAGTTGATGGACTGCTCCTTGTTAATGGGCCGAATGGCCTTTTGGACTTGTTTTAAGGCGCTCGAGGCACTGGAGGCATCAAAGGTGCACCTCGGCGAATGCCTAGGCACTTGAGGCGTTTCCCATGATCACCTAGGCAAAAAGCAGCAACGCAAGGTGCCATATCAGCACCTCACCTCGCCTCGTCGCCTAGTCGTTCGCCTTGGGCACCTTTGATAACATAGGCAGATGCATGTATCTATCCACCTCCTTTGCCCTAATGTCTCATTTGTAAAGACTTCCAATGTCACATGATATTGTACGTATTTGACATCCATGTTGTGTGTCCCAAGGATCACAAGTACAAAGCCATATGAAAATACTACAGATCCACACCCCTTAATAAGTTGTTTTGTGTAAAACACTTCTATCAGTCCTGATACTGCAGTGTTCTGTTTATTCCCTTTCCAATCTCAATAATAGGCAATACCGCTTCTCTGTTGAGCCAGTCATTGTCCTCCAAACAATTAAAGAACCACTTTAAATTTTATAAACACTCGTCACATACACATGGGATATTCCTGCATTCAACATTCTAATACTAGATTAAAGTAGTGTAGAAACCTCAGCAGGAAGCTTGCAAGTTCTTCTGGAAGACTGTTGTGGAAGAAATATATTGATTTGAATAATTAATTTGTAGAGCAACCCATGTTTTGGCATTACAGATTTGTGTAATTAATTTTAGAGCAAGTAACCCATGTCTGACATAGTTCATGTACAGGATACTCGGAATGGTTGGTAGGTTGAAACAACAAGAACAGAGGCAAGTAACTTCCAGAACCACACTAAATATGCAAGCTAGTACATATATTATGTGCAAGCATGCACATGCACACTCATATAAACAAACGGTAGAGATATAGCGTGACACAATCATCTATGATAGACATGCCACATCATAGGTCCAAAGTCTCTGGTCCGTTGGATGGGATTGAACTGTCTCTGACAAAGTTAGATTCAAATGGGTGGACTATCATTAAGTTCCCAGTTGAATTTACGCGCATCACCCATAGATATCAATCTCGTCAATTTGTGGCTCTTGCCACATTCCAAAGATACCAACCTCATTAAAGTCCACCCGCTCTATCATTTGTAGCAAACAAAATGGCCGCTTCTCTGATTCTCCACTCTAGCAATGTAAACTCTCATAGAGTCGGGTCGTCAACCAGAAGCCCAACTTGCCAACCCTCGTTGCAAGAAAAATTCACAGCCACTATTTCATTGAATCAGTTGCATGCGAAGGTACTCTCAATAATCATTAGTCACAAAAAAGGCACCCACTGGACAGACCTGCAGCTCCTGGCTCCTCTGTATCTGTTTTGATCAAGGATGGCAGTACCGATATCGGTACCGGTATCGGAGGGTACCAATACCGATACCGTCCATCTGCTTTGATTATGGTTGGCAGTACCGGTATCGGTACCAGTATCGGAGGGTACCAATACCGATACCATCCATCTGTTTTGATCATGGTTGGCAGTACCGGCCGATACCGGTACCGGTACCCTTTATTTAAAGGGTATCGGCTGGTACCGGACCTATATTGGGTATCGGTATCGGCCGTATCGGCCAGTATCGACCGGTACCGGGCCCATTTTGGCCCAGTATCGAGCTAGCGTCGGCCGGTATAGGTCCGTTCAATATGATATCGGTATCCACCGATACCGATATGTATCGGCCGATACTGCTAACCATGGTTTTGATGACAACCCCTTTTCTCCAACTTGCACAAGGCCACCCAATCTGCCACCCCCATCTCTCTCCTTCATTAAAGAATATGCTCATCGATGAAGAATACCCTTGCCACTATATATTGTCATTAGCCGCTGTTGTATAGTGCCGCCGGCATCCTCACTAAATTGAGTGGCGGTCAAATAGTCAATCTATAAGGATGGCTATAGATTAAATTAGACATGGCCCAAAAAAAGGAGAAATAGGATATGAGATGAGAAGGAACAGGGGAAAAAGGTACTCTTAGGTTCCATCAGGTCAGTGGAGGGCATATCTGCCACGATTTCCTATTAAAACTTCAGAATATAGGATGTATACACTTGTATAGGATATCAGATTGGCTCTAAAGGTTCCCATGTCTCATGTGTCATGCAAGTTCCAAGTAGCTAGCCAATCTAGTAAATGAAAATGTTATTCAAGAACAGAGTATATCCTAGATTTGTCAGACCAACCAAGTGCAAATATATTATATTTAGTTGTCAAAAGGGGCCAAAATTATAAATCTGCCATATATAACTATTCTCATCCCAGTAGACGCAAGAACTAAACCTGTATATCAAGCTTGATACTTTATTAACAACATTTAAGTGTCCATCTTTCACAATAGACAACGAAATCCACTTTCAAGAAAGTAATACCAATAAACGTAGTTATCCTGCATCCAGTTGATCCCTATAAATATATATGACAAAATGAGTGGTAGCTGAAACAAGATGGATGAAATAATATCCCTGATTTAAATACTGTAAATCACAGATCTTAGTTCTCTATCCAAAGATTACAAACAGAGGATGAATGCATCGTTGACAGTGTGCATATATTTCTATCGACAGACAAACATAGTCTTGTGTACGAAATTGCTTAAGAGACTGTTAATTCTTGTATTTCCTTTTTGCATTAACACACAATAATATTAATCAGCGAAGGTCAACGATATCAACAGATAATTCACATCTTACGCCAGGACAAAAGCCATAATACCACAACTTTAGCAAAGATATTTAGCAAAAAATAACATCCATTGTGGTCAATCATCTCACATCCAGATGTCCACAGTGATTGCCATGATTACCTTGAACAGATCACACACGAAACATGTACAATAACATAAACCATGGGTTTAATTGAAGACATGCTTAAGTAAAAACATCAGCACTGGCTAGCATTAACGGTTGCAGAAAAGGAAAACGGAAGAGAAAAAAAGGAGATACGCACCTTTCCTCTGGGAGAAGAGATGAGGCCCCCCCATCCTCTGCACGAAGAACTCATACTGGTTCTGGATCGCTTCCTCCTTCTTCGAATCGGCGAAGATGGAGCGGAACCACTCCTCCTCGTCCTCATAAACCCTACCATTCCATGATCACCAAGATCAATCCATTCCCAGCACGCAGACCCGATAGATCCGAGCAAAAGGGACCAGAGAAAACCCTAACAAAGGGAGGAAGGGGGAGGCCACGGAGGCGCACCTGGTGTAGAAGGCGGTGGAGAGGTCGACGAAGGGCTGGAGGCCGAACTTCTTGAAGAGGTTGTCGTCGTCGATGGCGAAGGCGACCGGCGGCGGCACGCCGCTCAACATCGTCGCCTTCTGCTGCAGCGACAACATCTCCGGCGAGGGTATTTGCAACGGGTTAGTTGGCGACGGGGGGCGGGGGGTGCTTTTCGTGCGGTTAGCGCGTACCCGCGTTTTATAGGACGCACACCTGCGTAGATATCACGCTGGCTTTCGGGGTCCCTCATAGGGAAAGGGTTCTCTTGCTTTGTGGTGCATTACCCAACCAATAAAAAGAGGCCACGAATCCTAGGTGCATTATACCACGATTCAGAAGGTGTCTCCACCCTAAAGTTGAAAACCATGATGGCATTGTGTCAACATCATAACCTCGTATAGGGGTGTTCACTGTTTGGGCCAACCCGAAAAACCGAATCGTATCGACTGGTTCGGTTCGGTTCAAAATTTCAAAAGTTTCAGTTTGGTTTTAAACCGAACCGATTAAGAATAAACGGTTTGGTTCGGTTTGGAGGCTTCATAAATCGAACCAAACCGAGAAAATCGAATTCCAATTAAGGGCATGTAAAAATTATATATTACCTGAGTTTTCTTATCATATTTGAGTAAATATTGTATGATCTAAAGGGTAATGTGGGCTTTTCATTAAATATTATATGATCCTATCATCCTAATCCAACGGTGGGCATTGGACCCTTATTGAGAAGCTGCAAGCCAGGAACGATTAGGTTAGCTAGGGCTGGGCGGCTGGGCCTTTCCAAGTTTCCAACTCCTTCAGGCTTCAGCTTCGGTCCTTCCCTTTCCTCACAAGCTCAGCGGCCTCAGCCAAAGACGGGAGAGCAACTGCCCGGCAGCCACGACGACGCTGCAGCAGCAGAAGTAGAACGAAGCATGCCGCCTCCCCCCCCCCATTTCCTCTTGGTCACGCTGCTGAGTGGGACGACGGCTTCCTAGACGGTGACCATGTTCATGCTGCTCCGAGCTGCTCGGCGAGGAAGTTTTCCGTTCGACGACGCCTCGACCTTGCTACTCCGACGAGATTCCTCTCCCGACCACGTCGCCGACTCACCACTTCCGCCATTAGCAAGTTAGTACTCTTGTATCCTTCAACATTCTTTTGATCTAGCATTTTCTCATACATTGTAGTGGGTTAGCTGTAGCCATTTATTTCTTTATGATAATGGTGGCTGAGATTAAGGATTCCAAACTGTTGGAATTCGTTTGTGGGCTGAGATGGCTTGTAGTTGTAGATATATATGTTGACATCATTTTAGAGGTCCTAGGTAGATATGTTCAAATAAACAAAGATAGCAAGAGCTGCAAGACATGAATCTTTTGGGCTGCCATAACCCATGAACTCAAAGAAGGGACTGTAGTGGGGGTGGGGGGCAGCACCGATCGGCCATGATTTCAGGTGGCTGCTGCTCATTTTTCTTCGTCGGAAGAGCACAGTTGGTGAGCCGGCCTAACACTGCGCAGTTGCATCATCATCATTGTGTTAAACGAAGGTACAAAACTTAGATGTTTCTTTCTATCACATCTATTAAACTTGTTAAACTACTATCATGTGCTCATTTTTCATTTTTTTTTTCAGATTGAATATATGTTTAGTGCTATCTTTTTTTTAACATGTTTTATGTTGGTCTATATCAAATCAAATGACTGCAATTTGTTGAATCTTATATTTTTTAATTACAGGTTGCATTTCAATTGATTCACAAATCCTTCTTACATCAGATTTTGTGTTAACAACGGCTTCGATAAGTGAATCTTTTAATGTTAGTCTATTTTCAATTCTTTGATAGTAGACTATTAGATTTTTTGCCTTCAAAATTTAATTATACTTTCTTTTTTTGTTTAGATGTTGCAAACTGGTGATACTCCAATTGAAGTTACAAGTACCGGTCCTAACAATACAACTTAAACAAATGTAGTTGGTACTTCAGCTTCTTCCGAACCGATCTTAAAGCGGAAAGCTGTGAAGAAGAGAGTTGATGTGTGGGACCATTTTACTACAATTGAAAAGGGAGAAAATGGACACGAAAAGTGTAAGTGCAATTCTGTGGTTATATTTATAACTGTGATACAAAAAATTGTGGCACTAGTACACTTAGACACCACTTGACATTTAGATGTAAAAAATATCCATTTAGCAAAGTCAATGTTGCTAGTGATGGACAGTCACAAATTATTCTTCAACCTTCTATGATTAATGAAAGAGGAGACAGTGAGAAGATGGGTATTATAACACATTAGAAATTTTATCAAGAACTTGTTAAAAAGGCATTGACATACATGATTATTGTTGATGAGCTTCTATTTAGGCATGTTGAATCTCAAGGCTTTAGACATTTCTGTAGTGTTGTTCAGCCAAGATTTCAAGTTCCCTCAAGAATCACAGTTGCGAGAGATTGTTATGCATTTTTTGTAGAAGAAAGGTTGAAAATGAAAAAGCTTTTGGCAAGTAATTGTAGAAGGATTTGTCTTACTACAGACACATGGACTTCTTTACAAAGAATTAACTATATGTGTCTAGCAGCTCACTTCATTGACAATAACTGGATATTGAATAAAAAGATATTAAACTTTTTTCCAATTTCTAGTCATAAAGGTGAAGCTATTGGAAAGGCAATCGAAAAATGTTTGAATAGTTGGGATATTGAGAAAATAATGACTATTACAGTTGATAATGCATCTTCTAATGATATAACTATTGGATATTTGAAGAGAAGAATCAATAATTGGGAAGGAACTGTGTTGAAAGGTGAGTTTCTTCATGTGAGATGTGTTGCACATATTATGAATTTGGTTGTGAATGATGGTTTAAAATTGGCAAATGATTCTGTTGTTCGAGTTCGCAATGCTTGTAGACACGCTAATTTTGACGTCATTTTGAGTAGATTTCATATCATATAATAATGCCTCAGAATGGTCTGATATTTAATCATTGATTAATTTTTATTGATATTTTTGAGTGTCGGGTTTAACAGACATGTTTAAGTTAATCAATTAAATTGATTTTAGCTCAAAATTCAGTTAAAATATGAAGAAGTCTAAAAGACGTCGACTCATGTGGACGCGATTTAGAGTTTATTCCTATTTTAGCGTTTAAATTTTAATTTTAATCAATTGATTTATTAGCTAAAAGGCGTCTGTGAGGGTCGACGCGTTTTAGGTTTCCTAAGCTATTTTAACTTCTCTTCCGGATGTTTATCCTTATCTTAATTAGTGTAAAAGACGTCTGCACAGATGGACGCGTTTTAACTAATAAAGATAAATATAAGTTTTCCCGGATATTTATCCTTATTTAAATTAATCTGAAAGGCGTCAGCCATGGTGGACGCGTTTTAGATAATTACAGATAAAGATGAATTAATCAGTATTTATCTGTCGTCTAAGATGGATAAATTCTAGATTTTTCTATGTTAATCGCGAACGCAGAAAAAGCCTATAAATACCTTACATCTCGAAGAGTTAAAAAAAAAAGAGAATTGAGTTGAGTTGAGCCATAGCGTTATTATAGCGAGTTGAAGATCGAAGCAACAACGTCGGAACGCCGGAGCGCTGCCATTTCCAGAAGTCGGCGTCTCCCTTCAAGATCTTCATCCTTTCAAGGCTTCAATCCAACTGGACATAAGTGTTTCAATTCTGCAATTTCCTTCTACATCTTCATTTAGTTTCATTCTTCATATTCACTTCATACAACACACACCACAACATCCATTTTTCAAAACCTATTTGATTTAAGGGGTTTCAAAGCCATTTAAACAAGTAAGTTTGCTGTTTAAACATGCTTAATATCATGATTATTTTAAATATTGCTTCTACTTAAAATTCTCATCATCATTGTTTCTTCTTTATTTTCTGTCTTTGTCTCTGCTGTACTCAACAACAACGAGAGAACAAAAGGGGAAATCAAGCACAAAGCCAGAAGGACTTCTGGACGATCCTCAACCTCAAATTCAACAGCAAGAATAAAAGAACAAAGAAATGGCTCTCTTTCTTCAGCCGGCTGAAGGAGGGGAACCAATGACTCAATCTTCCGTATTCAAACAGGTAGGCGATCATATCTCTTTTGAAACTTTTAAGTTAAAAGTTTCTGGCGATCACTGCACTTTAATTGTTGTTTTTAATAGGTTAGTTTACACTAAACAACATAGCTTTTTTTCATGTTAATCATACGAGCATTTTCAGCACCTACAGTTCTTTTGGCGATCACGGTGGGACTTGGTCTCGCCGTCTTTTAGTTTCTTTTTGTTCTTGCTATCATCATATCGGGCACCCACGGTGCACCATTTGTGTCTCTCGACACGTCCTCACCAATTGGTGAGTGTTTAGTTTAATTAATTTTCCTCGTGCACCACGTGCACACCCTAGTGGCAAGATCTTGCCATCCCCTTGATTAGTTCAAAAAAAGCTGTTTTTGTGATAAAAATGATGTGTGATTGATAGATTTCATAGTTGTTTAGTTAGTAAATCATCCTGTTTAAAATCTGAAACTAAAAATCTTTGCATGAGTCGATTGTTTACTGCTTTTTACCTTGTTTGAGGAGGATTCAACCCAGAAAATCCTCCTGCAAAACTGTTTCTGCAAACTAAAAAGCGTCCAGGAGCACTGACGCGTTTCAAAACCGCGTCAGCACACCCAGACGCCTTTTAGTCTTCAGACTTTCTCTGCTGTTTGCATCTGTTTCTGCGAAAAAATTAAGTTATGTGTTGAATAGCGTCGACCACCATCGACGCAATTCAGACAGTTTCTTAGTTATTTTTCAGATCTGTTTCTGCGAAAGAATTAAGCTCTGTTTTGAATAGCGTCGACTATCATCGACGCAATTCAGACAGTTTCTTAATTATTTTTCAGTTTCCAGATTTCTGTGTTTTGAGTGCTAGCTACCCATTATTTTATTAAGCATTAGAGGCTATCCAGGCCGCAGGGCATACGCATTGAGGCGAAAACCCTCCTTTTCTTAGGAACACATTACTTGACGTCAGCAACTCTCTCTGATTGGGTTGGTCTCTTGATCAGACTAGAGAAGTTGACGTTGAGACCTCCATAAGTCCCCAAAATCAAGGTATTCCTCCTTGATCATCGGGCTGGTTGTACCAATTGAAGTCCCGGCTAGATTTCGCGTTGTGAGAGAAAACCCTAGAGAATAACGGTGGAAACTGAACTGAAATTAGGATCCTTTCCCTGAGCGAAATTGTGGTTTAATCCAATTCAAATAATTCAACAAGGAATCCTAAAATCACGTTAAGCATCCACTTGTTTGATTAATCTCTGTACAACTTGTTTGATTAAATCTTTGAAAAGGGAATCTAATATCATGTTGCTGCGATCAGGCAGGGACTTGAGTATGGCTCAAGACGCCATCATCAACTACGAGGGAGATGCTAATGCCCCTCGCGATTCAGACTTCAACTATGAGAACGGGAGAGATGCTGATGCCTCCCGTAATTCTGTCCCCATTCCGGTTCGACATGATGGGAATGTCCGGACTCCTCTTTTTCACCCACAGGATCGATATTCTGATCTTCCCCCGCATGAATATGTGATCCCTAATCCTGATCTAGAGGGGGACATGAATAAGCATGATCCCTCATCCTCCGATCCTATGGATCTTGTCAATGCCCTGGGAGTTCTTGCCTCCCGACTAGACCCTCAGCAGTTCGAGGCGATCCAGTCTATTTTGAAGGGGAAGGCACCCATGCAGCCTGCTGAGCCGAACCCTATGGCTCCCCCTGTTGTTACTCAACAACCTCCTCTTCCTCCTCCTTATATCCATCAGGCCATGGAAGGCCTTCATATTGCTTCTCGGCCAACTGGGCCACAACTTTCATCATCTAGGCAGTCGGCTAGACCGCAAACGCCTATTTATCAAAATGCCCTCGGGCATGGCGGAAGCTCTGCCGGACCTCCTCCTTATTATCCTCCTTGTCCAACGTACTCTAGGCAGCAGGCCTATCAAGTACTTCCACCTCCTCCTCCTCCCCAGGCAGATCTGACCACGCAAGCGTTGCTGGCCAAGATGGAGCGCATGGATGAGCAGTTCAACAACCTCCAGAAGATGATGGGGGTTAAAGCTGTGCCAGAAATCAGTTTACCGAGCCTGCCAGTATTCCATCTGCCACCCTCTGAAATGCCAGTGTACCGGAAGTACAATGGTACTGGTAACCCCTTCACACATCTGAAGGAGTTCATGTACGAATCCTCTTTCTGGCAGAACGATAAGAGGTCATTGGCTTTCTTGTTCAGGAGATCTCTAGAGGGACCAGCCCTCGAGTGGTTCTTTTCTCTGGAACCCTCCGAAGTAGAGGATTACGGTATCGTTTCACGCAAATTTATCCAACGATACCAGGACAGAGTTGCACCCTCCTTGTCTATCACGGACCTCACTGCAGAAAAGATGAAACCAGATAAGGAGTTTGTCAGTTTTGCTGACAGGTGGCGGGGCCTGGCTGAAAAGGTGAAGGATCACTTGTCCGAATATGAACAAGTGAAAATGTTAATTTCTAACGCCACGCCCCAGTTCAAGCTAGTCCTCTCCTTGAACAATTTGACTAACATGGCAGAGCTCTATGAAAGAGCACGGTACTGCCAGAATGCCTTCAAGGACGCTACGTTCTCTAGCGTCTTTGATCCTCACAGACCTAGCAGGCCTCCACCTCGGAAGCCTGCAGTGCCAAATTCTCCCAGCATAGGTCCGACTACTGAGGGCACGCTCTCTCATGAGCAAGTCAGTACCATGAACAATAATTCGCCCCATTTCGTGAGGAACCAGCAGCAGTACCAGAGGCCACCGCAGCCGAGCCAACAAGGGTATAGGCAGCAGCAGAACCCCCATTACCAACAGCAGTACCAGCGGCCCCAGCAGCCGAGTCAGAACCAGCAACAGCTACAGCAACAGCCGCAACGGCAACAGCAGTACCAGCAGCCCCAACAGCAGCCATATCAGCAGCAACAGCAACAGCCACAGTACCAGCCGCGCGCACCGCCGGCGTACCACAATGTCCCTCCTCCTGGTGACTACAACCAACAGAGGAGACCTCCAGGCCCGAAAAGGGCAGAATACCCGGCCCTCCCAGAATCCTTGGCGGATATCTTCAGCGCTTTAATGGCAGCTAATGCCTTAGTTTTGCCAAGGGAAAAGGCCGTCTGGCCTCAAAATGCCGATACGTCCAAGTATTGCTACTTCCACAGGCAACCTGGGCATACCATTGACACCTGCTTCCAGTTCAGAGATTATATTCATGATCTCAACGAGCAGGGCGGTATAGACTGGGAGGAGATGAAAAAGTACATAACAGCCCTAAAGGCGAGGAGACCGCAGCAGCAGCAGCAGCAAGCAAGACCACCGGCACAAGCAGCAGCACCACCCAACATGGGCATAGTGCAGAATCTACTCCCGGAGCACCAGAACCAAAACCAAGTTGCTCCCATTCTGACGAACAGCCAGTCTGAGGCTGGTCGTGGGCAGCAGTGGAGAATAGAGGACTCTTCCTCTCTTTGTTCAACGGGTCACGTTCCAAGTACCGTAGAGCGACCACCACGCCGCACCATCCACATACCCAGACCACAACCCGTTACCATCACCCCTCTACCGACACCTACATATCACTCGCCCACACCCAATAACCCATTACCCCTACCCACCTTCCTTAGACCCATTACGCCCCGCACTCCTACGCCTCCATCATATAACCCCCCGCAAACCAATAACGTGCCCCTCCTACCATCCAGGCCACTATTACGCGTACCATTTCCTACTTCACCCACTACCACCACCACCTATTCAGATATCCCCTTACCATCTAGACCGCTATTACGCGTACCATTCCCCACTTCACCAACCACTTACCCATCCACCATCCAACCCTCTAGGCCTCTAATCCGCACCGCGCCATCACCACCTAGCCCTACGCCATCACCTACCTACCAACCCTCTACGCCATCCGCATCGTCCAACCCTGCGGTACTTAAGGTGTCACCCGGATCCTCCACGGTTGAGGAACATGCGCTCCGAAGTGGAAGGATTTTCAACAAAGTCTTTCCTCAGTCCACAGTCAGAGACGGCCCGTCACAACCGACTGAGGAAGCCCATAATGAAGAGAGTGCACCAGGCACTCAATATGACTTGTTGAAACACCTAGATCGGACACCGGCACGGATCACTATACTAGAATTAATCAAAAGATCCAAGAGTCACCAAGAAGCTTTAATGGAATATCTGCAGAAGGTGATGGTCAATGAAGACGTGCCGGTAGAGAAAATTGCAGCACTACTAGTTCCTCAGGGGGATCAGCCCTCCATTACATTTCATACATCGGAACTAGCACCGCCAGCAGCCAGAAGCATGGCTCTGAGTATCACGGTCAACATCTGTAAGAAGGCCGTGGATGCATGTCTGGTCGACACAGGGGCTTCGATCAATGTTTTACCTCCGAAGACCCTGGAGCTGTGCGGTGTGCCCAAAGAAAAATGGCTGTCCAGCCCCATCTCAGTGACAGCGTATGACAATTCTACCCGTTCCCCTCTGGGAATGGTTTATTTAAAGGTGGAGCTGGGCCCTGTAAGTCATGCAGAGGTCGAATTTCACATCCTGGAAATCGACCCTTCCATAAATGCCATTTTAGGTCGTCCTTATATTAAAACTCTTGAGGCGATTCCCTCTACGAATCACCAATGCCTCAAATTTCCTTATAAAGGACGAATTATTAAAGTGACGAGCATGCCGATCCTTGTTGCTGCTCATACCTTGAACATTAAGTCTGCTGTTTTACCTGGCCGACAACCTTTTCTGTCGGTATTACAGGTCTACCGTCCAGTGGCCGATCCTCTAAAAGCCGCCACTATTTCTCCATACCCATTAGATGCTATCAAGAGGGGGAAGTGCATGAGTACCCCAGGATGGAGGATTATGATGAAGAACGGCTACGAGCCTGGGAAAGGTCTGGGCACACAGTTGCAAGGCAGGACCACTCCTGTCAAAAATCATCGAGCAGCACCTGGAAGTGGTCTGGGCTATAGGCCAATAAAACTGAAGCAAGATCTGGTTCAGAAAGCAGAGATCGAAGAAGGTCCGAAAATCTGGGAGGCAATGTCTACACCACCCAAAGATGGCCGAGATCCCTTAACATGGACCCTGTGTACGCACTTTGTGAAAGGGCACATACTTAGCTACGACAACACGGTGGTCATTACTTCCTGTTTTGACTTCCATGACATATATGGGAGGGACTTGGCCAGACATTGCTCTGAACTGCTTACGTACCAATCCTTGGAGGCTCTGCGGCCTATGAAAAGGAGAAAATTTCATGATCCCGAATGTGAATGGTACAGGTGGTTCGATCTGAGAGACCTGTATATTGCACTGAACAGACTATTCCTGGATCCTGCAGAACCTAAGTGGCCGCCGCAGATTGATGAGCTGATTGAAAGCCCTGGTGCCATATTTGACAAGCGGATACTGCTGTCTGAAGAGACTGACGAAGGGGAGCCAGATGACCCCTATGAAGCTGGTTACACAACAGATCTGCTATGGAGGGGGACATATCATTCACATGTCTTCATGCTCCATACTCTTTTTCGTACACTACTCTTGACCCCGACTTGGTCGCGGGTCATAATTGAAGATATTCCACGGGCTCCGCCCGTCATGATTACTCTGTCCCCTCGGGACATTATACCACAACCTCCTCTCGATCTAGAGAGGTTGTATAATCTGATCTGGGACATATTACTATATGATCCCCCTAATCCTCTGGCCTTGGTGCCACTTCCTCAATCTGATTCTCCTCCCATTTGTATTCATTCCTGCTTTATGTTTAATTCTTTCATTGTCCAAAAAAAAAACGCCAATTTGGCAACAAATTCTTCCCAGATCCTCATTGAGGAAACATCTTACTTGTCCGATTGCACCCCGCCGCGCGGGTCCTTCGGTCAAGATTCTCTTCTAGATATACTCTGCCCCTCCCCTCGGGAGGATTCTCTTGTATTTCCACTTGTATCCCAGGATTTTCATCCTGCTTCGTCTTCGTTAGGTTATGATAGTGAAGTTAGGCAGTCTAGTCAGGTTAGGAAGTCTAGGAAGCCTAAGGGTAGGCAAATTCCAGATAGATACCTCCGGGACTTAGCTGATAAGTGCTCTTCTTGTTCTTTGATCCCTCAGATTTTAGAAAATCCAATTCAGATGCCAGAAGATTGCATGGACGATGAGTCAGTCAATGATGGGTACGGGGTATATGAATTAGTACATGAAAAGGACCCCATTGTTGAAGAGGAAGATGACGAGGACGCGGCTGAGGCATATGCCAGTGGAGTGAAGAGATTCGATGAACCCTCAGCTGCCGTAGAAGAGCCCACCAAAGAAATTAATTTAGGGACTGAAGACGAACCTAAGGTTGTCCTCGTCAGTAAAAGTCTTTCTACAGAGGATGAGAAAGCAATGGTACAAGTATTCAAGGACTATAAGGACACTTTCGCCTGGAGTTATGAGGATATGCCGGGGTTAGACTCATCTTTAGTTGAACACAGGCTGACATTAAAGGAAGGAGCTAACCCGGTCAAGCAAAAATTAAGGCGATTCCACCCACAAATGGCTCTAAAGATGAAGGAAGAGGTTGACAAATTACATAAAGCTAAATTTATTAGAGTTGTCCTTTATCCACAATGGGTGGCCAACATAGTCCCGGTTATGAAGAAGGACGGAAAGATAAGAATTTGCATTGACTTCCGCGATTTGAACCGGACGTGTCCTAAAGATGATTTTCCATTGCCTCATATTGATGTACTCATCGATAATACTGCTGGCTATGAGACATTATCATTTATGGATGGATTTTCAGGATATAATCAAATTAAGCTGGCAGAAGAGGATCAAGAGAAAACGTCATTCACTACACCTTGGGGAACATACTGTTATGTTGTCATGCCATTTGGATTAAAGAATGCTTGAGCCACTTATCAGAGGGCCATGATGGCAATATTTCATGACATGATGCACATAGATTTGGAAGTGTACGTGGATGACTTATTAGTTAAATCTAAAACAAAGGCTGAGCACGTCAAAGTTTTGGCAAGGGTGTTAGAGAGATCAAGAGAATATCAGTTAAAGATGAACCCCAAGAAATGTGTATTCGGGGTATCTTCAGGAAAATTGCTTGGATTTATCGTCAGCAAACGGGGAATTGAGATCGATCCTAATAAGGCGAAGGCTATCAGAGAAATGCCACCTCCCAAAAATTTGAAGGAGCTAAGAGGATTAATCGGGAGGTTGCAATTTATTCGCCGTTTTGTCTCTCAACACTCACAAAGGTGTAAGCCGTTTTACGAGCTGACCAAGCCGGGAGTCAAATTTGATTGGGACGATAAGTGTCAAGAGGCATTCGATGGATTAAAGAACTATTTAGCAAGTCCTCCTGTTTTGAGACCACTATCTCCAGGTAAACCATTGATACTTTACATTTCTGTCATGGATGATGCAGTGGGGGCTGTCCTAGCACAAGAAGATGAAGAAGGAAAAGAGAGGGCAACCTACTATCTCTCTAAACTTCTCAACCCCGCTGAACAAAGATATACAGCGATGGAGAAAACATGTGCAGCATTGGTCTGGGTTGTGCAGAAATTGAAGCATTATTTTCTGGCCCATGAAGTCCATCTCATCGCTAGGATGAATCCGATCAAATTCCTCCTGGAGAAATCTGTTCTTACTGATAGGTTAGCACGATGGCAAAGCTTTCTATCTCAATTTGATATCACTTATATTCAGCAGAAAGCGATCAAGGGCTATGCCATAGCAGAACATCTTGCTCACCATCCCCTTCCTAGATTTGATCCAGTGCGATCAGAGTTTCCGGATGAGGAACTGATGTCCGTAAATCAAATCATAGATGATATGTGGACTCTGCATTTTGACGGAGCTCTGAATTCTCATGGAAAAGGGATCGGTATCGTTCTGTTATCACCTGAAGGTGTCACCATTCCACAAGTCTTTCAGCTTGATTTTCCAGTCACAAACAATATAGCTGAATACGAGGCACTCCTTGCTGGCCTCGAGGTTGCTCATTTCCATGGTGCCACCAAACTCAGGATTGTAGGTGATAGCCAACTGATTCTTCGCCAAGTGCTGACCAAGTATCGAACTCTCGATCCTAAGCTCAAGCCTTATCAAGAACTTACTTCTGCTTACTCAAAGCTTTTCACGAAATTGATCTTTGTCCATGTCCCTAGGAATCAAAACATCTTAGCTGACGCTCTAGCTTCACTTGCATCTTCTCTTAATTTTCCAATCAGCAAACAATCCGAATCAATCATAGTTCATAGGCGTCTTTCACCCGCCGTGAAAGATCCTTCATTCCTTAGAACTAAGGAGAAGTTGCTGAAGAAAGTCAGAGACGGAGATATCATTGAGAAAAGAGAAATCATGTTGATGGAGCTGTTAGAAGAGATGGATGATGAACAGAAGCCATGGTATTATGAAATTGCAAAATATTGTGAAGATCAATCGTATCCTGAGGAAGCTACAACTGAGGAGAAGAGAGCTATCAGGAGAGTTGCTCAACGATACACCCTAGTTGGGGGAGCATTGTATAAGAGAGGTTTTGATGGAGTTCTTCTGAGATGTCTAGACGAAGATGACCTTTGGAAAGTTATGGAAGGAGCTCATAGTGGAGTTTGTGGTGGTCATGTCAATGGACATATGCTAGCAAAGAAGATCCTTAGACAAGGATTTTATTGGCCAACCATGGAAGAAGACTGTGTAGGATATGTTCGTAGGTGTGCTAAGTGTCAACTTCACGCCGACAAAATTCATTCTCCTGCATCTTCACTCCATCCTGTTTCTTCCCCATGGCCTTTCTCTATGTGGGCTTTCGACATTATTGGACCTCTTGGTAATCCAGATTCCGGCATCAAGCAAAAACCTTTCATTCTCACGGCAACGGAATACTTCACCAAGTGGGCAGAAGCTGAAGCATACGTGGAGATCAAAGCATCAACCGTCTGCAAGTTCATCATGAAGAACATCATCACTCGATTTAGAATTCCAAGCACCATCGTCACCGACAACGGACCACAGTTCGTGTCACAGGAATTGAAGGACCTCTGTAACAGGTATAAAATTGCATTGTATCATTCATCTCCTTATTATCCGCAAGGCAATGGCCAAGCAGAGGCAACAAATAAGACTTTGATAAAAATCATCAAAAAGACATGCAAATCTAATAAATTCGCAGATTGGCCAGAAAAATTGGTTGAGGCTCTATGGGCCTATCGAACTTCAATCCGCACACCTACTGGGCAAACTCCTTATTCCTTAACATTTGGAATGGAGGCGGTAGTTCCATATGAGATCCTCATACCGTCATTAAGAGTACAATTGAATAAGGAATTTTCCATTGATGAACATCGTTCAGCACTCCTTGCTCAATTGGAACTTTTAGACGAGAAAAGATGGTCAGCTGCTAATCATGCAAAAGTTTATCAAAATAGACTAGCACGTTTTTATCAAAAGAAAGTCATTGAACGTAAGTTCAAAGTCGGTGAAATGGTTGTTAAAAGGATTTTTGTAAAACCTGGTGGTCCGCGTTCTAAGCTCCAACCCAACTGGGAAGGACCTTATGTTGTATCGCACGCTTTTCCTGGTAATGCTTATCGTCTTGTTAATGCAGAAGGAGAAGAGCTAAAACATCCTTGGAATGGCTTACATCTTAAGAAATACTACCCTTAGGTTAAAGAGTCGATCAGTATGGTACAAAGACCAGTGGAATCAGAAAATTTATAAACTCAAATTTCCTTATCAGTCTGGATAACTTAATTTTAAGCCCATTACTGCACACACTGACACGTTTGATTCGTGAGTAACAAGAGATGGCAAGTCCTAAAGGATATCGAAAGCTTGACCGAAAGTGTAAAGTACAAATCATTCATTTTAAAGCAAAAATTCTGTTTTATACTCGGCCCATGATGTCGGAACGAGACTTAGAATAGACTACCAAGAATACCCGCCATCTTAGTAGGAGGCCGTCATAAAAAAAAGGGGGAGATCCGTCCCGAAGAGAAGAAAAGAAAAGAAAAAGCAAAAAGGCAAAAAACCAAATGTCAAATCAAAAAGGCCATTACATTACAAACGTTACATCAAGGCCATGAAATGAAACAAAAGGGAACGCAAGATCGATAAATACCCCGGAAAGAAAATGACCGAACCCCAACGGATATTAGGGTAGGAAAGGGACATCTTTTTAAGTCTCCGGAACCTTCTCATGGGCTTTCTAAACTTATTCATATTTTCTTTCTAAAGAAATGTACTTCAAACTTAAGGAATGGCTTACATTGACTAAGGGTCAAATCATCAAATGGGATTACGAATGGAAACACAAATTCAAACACGATGGGCTTTAAGTTAAGTTGTTAAAGAACAATTTGGAAATTAAGTTAATAAATGAATATGATCTTTTGATCCAAGTACCATGCTGATCTTTTAGTCAAAAACCCCAAAAAATACATATGTCAAAAATCCAAAAAAACTACATATGTCAAAAATTCAAAAAAAATACATACATCAAAAATTCAACAAAAATACATATGTTTCAAAAATTCAAAAAAAAACACATATGTCAAAATTCAAAAAAAAGGCATATATTTCAAAACCCCAAACAAAAATGAATATTTCAAAACAACAAAAATATTTCAGTTAGCATCTGCTTGTTGCATTTAGTGTGTTTCATTCCTTTTATTTTCAGCGAGCATCTGTCTGCTTGTATGTTGCACTTTGCTTCAGTTTAATTATTCTCATTACCTTTGTTAAAAAAGGCTATGCCCCTTGACCATTTATTGAAGAAAAAGATTGATTGACCATTTATTTGGTCAGGCAAGGGGCTAAGCCTAAATAAATACTTAATCTGTTTGTTAAGTGTGTACAGGATGCAAGATAAGCACAGAAACACAAGATTGGAGCCAAAAGTTTCATATATATTATCAAAAGGAGTTTTTGTACATAATACATGAAGAAAAAGAAGATACATGAGCCCTCAAGGCTGGCTCTCCCCTCCGCCCTCGTCCAACTGGCTCTGGGCCTCGTCAGGTGCATCCGGTGCTGGTCCTCGACTAGGAGGTGGAGGTGGTCCCATCGCGCTCGGCCCTGCATGGCCGGAAGATACAGCAGCACTGGCGGTGAAGGCGCTGGTCAGACCACGCTCATGAGCACGTTGCCGAGCTCGCTGATACCGTTCCTCCACCATCTTGCGCTCATGTTCCGCGACCGACAAGCGACCCTGCATGCTCTCTAGTCGAAGGCGGTTGCGGTCTCTCTCCTCAGTCACAACCTCCAGGCGAATCTGGAGGCGTGCAAGATCTCCAGTCGAGAGAAGGGCCACCTGCTCCTCCAGAGCCCGGATCCGCTCTGCATCAGCCTCGGCACGAGCCGCTGCGGCACGGGCATGCTCTATCTCTGCTTCAGCCCTCTGAAGGGCTTCCTGAAGCTCAGCAACCTGAAAGGAAGATTTTGTTAGTCAAGCAATCAAGTAATCAATTTCAGAATTCAAAAGTTGAAGAACTTACCCGAGCAGCACGGTCCTCCTCCGCTAGAGAAGCCCGGTGGATGGCGGAGGTGAGCTGACTCTGGAGGTCAGCAAGGGCAGCATCATGAGCAGAGGATGATGAAGACGAAGCTCCGTAGGTAGGGGGAGCCGCCTGGGTGTAGACGGCTCGCTGCACCGGAAGACAACTGTCAGTGATTAATCGCCAAAACAATCAATTAATTAAAACAAGCATTCATAAGCATTCATACATACCAGGTCATATAGCTCCTTCTGGACTTGTTCTAGCTGGGCCTCCGCATCATGTAGGCGGGCCCGGAGGTCGACGATGACCGCATCACGCGCATCCTGCATGTCATACATACATTCATTCACAAATATAAATCAAGATGATAATAAAATTAAAGATGCATGAAAGCATACTTACATCGAGTGGTCGAAGGAGCCGAAGCTGATCGGCGTAGTGGGCCCGATACTGCTGGAGGTAGCCCTCGCTACTCACCGCACGGGACTCCACCCGTACGCCCCGACGATGCCAATCCTCATACTGCTCAGGGAATTTGGCACGCCAGTCGGTGAGGGCTTGCTTCCCCCTCATGCTCCTGCCCACACCCTCCGGGACCTCCTCATCTATCCACTCCTGGTGGAGACCCAACGTCCTCATCACGAGCCGGAGGCGGAGGGGCTCGATCTCGTTGAGGCAATGTACCCACATCTGCCTCCCGAACCGCCTCCTGCCAGCCGTCACCCACGGCTGACCTTCCTCGTTCATGCCCAGGTACGGGCGCCAGATCACCTACATATAGGTTAGAAGCATTCATAAAATAACTTGCATTTAAAGAATAAAAATTGCATTTAATGAAATTAAACAAGTTAAACTTTACCAAGAGTTCTGGATAGTCCAGAAACTGACGGCGGAGGGCCGTCAGCTGATGATGTTGTGGAGCCGTGTCCACAATCGGCTGCCAACGACAGGCAAAAGGGACAGCATCTGGTCGAACAATCCGCGCTCTGCCGAGCGGGAAGTAGTAGTAGCTCCACACCTGCATTCATGAATATATAGGTTAGAAGAAGCATCATATCATATTGCATTGCATATAACAAATAATTAAACAAGTTAATACCTGAAGAAATGGCGAGAAGCCACTGATGGTAGTCTCACGGTCCTGTGTGACCGCGGATAGGTCGGCAAAGAGATGGGCCAGAAGGGCCGCACCCCAGGCATAGTCTTCTAGGCTATCTAGGTCATCTAACAAGTAAAGAAATCTACAATGGATATGGTCGCCCTTCGTACCGAAGAGCAACCTACCAAAAAAGAAAACTAAGAAGACCCTCAGCTGTCTATCTACCTCCTCTACCTGACTAGGGTCACTACAGTAGACTGAGGAAGATGACTCGGCTAGTCTAATCATAAACTCCTCCCGGGTCTCATCAGACCGACGCCGGGGCTCATCTAGTCCTAATGCAGCCTCTACCTCTACCCTGGGGACCATCCTAGACTCTCTGCCTAGGCTGGACACCTCTATCCCTAATAGAGCCTCAGCTAGTCCCTGATAGTTGGGGTAAGTAACCCCACTAACTGGACGACCCTCTACCCTGAGGCCAGTGATCCTGGCCACATCCTCTAGGGTGGGGATCATATACCCCCACGGCATTAGGAAAGCACAGCTTTTCGCATGCCACCTCTCCCTTAACACCTGCAGGAGGACTAGATCAAGCCAGAATGGCTCGATGTCCAATACCTCACCAAATCCCATCCGACGCAGGCGCGCCTTTTGGAAATCCGAGAGCCCTCTGTATGCCCCTATCACTAAGTCCCAGCTAATCCTAGCCCTCATCACTTCCTGCAAATAAAAATATAAAAAATAAGGGTCAATTAATAATAAAAACAGGAAAAATCAGTTCTGTTTTGAAAGGCGTCAGCCCACATGGACGTCTTTTAAAACACGTCAGCACGCCTTGACGCGATTCAAAATGTTTATTCCTAATTAAAAACCTGGAATTTATCTTGAAAGACGTCGACCCATGGTGACGCCTTTTGAATGGCGTCACCTGGTCTGGACGCCTTTCAAGTCCAGATTTCGGGTTCTTCGAAGAACCCCGTTCTCCCTCTTTTCTTCATCCAATCATACCCACAAGAAGCTTACCGTGTGGAGGTCGCCCTCCTCTTCTTCTTCCACCGCCATAGGTGCCGGTGGAGGTAGTTCTTCCTCCAAGAAAGCCGCCGTCTCGGCTAACATGGCCGAGATCTCCTCGGGGGCCTCTTCTTCTTGCCTTCGCCGCCTCTTGGCTAGCGTCTTCATCTTCCTTGAGCCCTCACCGTGCTCCATGGCTTGAGAAGGGAGAACTTTGACGGAGAGAAATCGAGATCGCCGGAGATCGCCGCCGGTGAAGAGAGAGAAAGGTAAGGTGAAAAGTGAGGAAGAAAGGGGCCTTCGCGGGTCTGTTAACGAAAGGCTGAAAGGCGTCGACGCAGGATGACGCTTTTTAAGGGCGCAAAAGTTGAGGCGGCACGGACAGAAGTTTGAATTTGAATAAAAGACGTCCACATAAGTAGACGCGTTTCAAAATTTTGGCCAGAGCCGTACAGAGGAAAATGATGAAAGGCGTCTTAGTGGGTAGACGCGTTTCAGAGAATTAATCATGGAATTAATGACAGAATCCTGGAAAAAGTAGGAGAGAGAGTTGAAAGGCGTCCGCTTAGGCAGACGCGTTTTAAGCTTTTAATCAGGTTTTTGAGGATTAAATTGAATTTCTGGAAAAGAATTATGGTTGAAAGGCGTCAGCTTAAGAAGACGTTTTTTAAACTTTTAATCGGGTTTTTGAGGATTAAATTGAATTTCTGTAAAAGAATTATTGTTGAAAGGCGTCTTTCTGAATGGACGCGTTTTACATTTTTACAGAACCCGAACTGTTGAGTTTTCAGGAAAAATCAAATTTTTACTAAATGAAAACTCATGTGCACATCACAGAAAGTTGAGGAAAGGTTTTGAGGCATAAAAAAACTTCTTTATTCAATAAAATTCTTTATTACATCATGAATAAAAGAGAAAGAGGACATTTAAGGAAGAATTTCATGAAGACTTTTAAGGTAATGAAATTTCAATCCTCTATCTTTATCTTTAGAGGATTTTACACGGTAACTGAAGCCAAGATTCCATAGAGTGGTGATGATTTGTACGGCTTCATAATCTTCATCGGATTCCAAGTCGCGCTTCTTGATCGGGAGTGTGGGAGAGAACTCGGGGAATTCACGACGGCCCAAGTTAAGTTGAATAAGGCACCGGTGTGGATTGTATAGCACGAACTCGGTGGCTCCAATTAACTTAAGGTCTGCTCCTGCTGCACGGCGCACCCACACAGGTTTTCCAACCATAGCAAGTGGAGACGAGTCGAATATGTCGGACGTCATGAGCTTTAAATACTCTCTCCAGTCGGCTCGGGTCTTCAGTTTTGGAACCTTGTTAACCATATGCTCATTGAACTTTACAATATTAGCTATGCAATGAATTGGGCTATTCAAGTAGATTTGAGATAGATTCAGAGGCCTTTTCTTGCTGTGCTCAAACTTGAAGTGAAGTTCAACCCATAAGGCAAAGAGTAGCATACATCCATAAGGAGGACGGCCCACAGACGCTGCAGAAAGCCCACTATAAAGATATGCTAAGAGTACAGTGCTAATGGATTTACCTTCGAAGATTGCGCATATGGCACTAACTTGGTCATCTTCTAAGATATTATCCTGCGCAGAGAAGAATAAGGCACCGGCAAGGCATGTAACTAAAGCTTTTGTTACATCTTCCGCTTCATCCTCTCTTAGATCATCAATTTCGTACAACGTCCACTCGGCTAGCTTGATAAGATTGATCCCCTTTTTAGTAAGACATCCTTTAGCTTCTGAAGGATCTTTCATGATTGATGTCAACAATTGTTGACCGGTGATTCTCTCTTTCATCAAAGCTATCTTCTCTTTGTTCTCTTTGGTCTTTGGGAGACCTAAAAGAAGCTCCGCCTCCTCCAAAAGGATCGTGCACTCGAAGTCTTGAAAGAAGAACGTATGAGTTTGGGGATGCCACTACTCGATCAAGGCACCCATAGCCGCCCAATCTACGTTCGCGCTCTTGTAATGTTTGGCAAGCACTACAAGACCTTGAAGATTCCACTTGGATATGAATACTTGCATAGAAAGCTTGATACTTTTTGCAAGTTTACGAATCCAAGGTAAGGAGGTAAACTTCCTTGGGTCAGGAAACATGGGATAGTTCTGAAAACCAAAAGAAAAGACGAAGAACATGAAGAACATGATGAAGAACATGAAGAGAATTGAAAAAGAAGTTGATTGAACTTACTTGGAGATTGGGATTCCTTCCATTAAGGTGATTTTCCACATCAGAAAACTGCTCCAAAGACATCTTCATCTTCTTGCTTGAAGAATTCATCATCCCTTTTTCGGAGTTCCTCCTCCTTGAAGCTTAGAAACCTTGGAAACCTTGGAACTTTGAAGAAACCTTGAAGAAAACTCAACTTTTGATTTTTGGATTGTGATAGGATTGTTTGGGAGCAACCTAAGGGTGTTTATATAGACAGCATTGCGATCCTAGGAAGACTTTTTCGGATTGGAAAAGAGATGTGCATTGATAGAGTTGGAATTCGAATAGAGAACAAGCAGAAACCTGTTTCTGTGAGTAAAAGGCGTCGAGGAGAACTGACGCGTTTCAACCTTAAATGGCGTCTGCACGACACGACGCGTTTCATCTCTTTATATGATTCCATGTTTTGATGCTTAAATTGAATATCTATTTGGAATTACTAATGATTTTGATTGCAGAGAAATGTCAAGAAGATCCCACTGTGGGAGTCAAGAAGTCCTTACCGTGGCTAAAAAGACGGTTATTTCTACCCTTGTACTCTTTCATGTAATTATTTTGCATTCGCATTACTATATGATAAATATCTATTAGATTATATCAAGGACCTTGTGGTTTTGATGAAACTGGAATTTGAGTTCCCCTACAAAAAAAAAAAAAAAAAAACAGTGATAATTCCAGAGAATTCTTAATCGCACGGATAGGCCGTTGATTTGTTAATTAGTGAGGACGATGGTTCTATTTTTGTGAAACGGTGTGTGAATAAACGAGCTTCGGCTTAGCACTGGATTACAAGAATTGGTATCTTGACTCATTAATGGCAATTTAACAATATTATCCTTGATTAATTTATATTTTATTTGACTTTATATTTTTCTTTTAGCCCAGCATGCATCATGTAGGACATTGAAATCATTGTAATAAGGATTAATTATTGATTAAGTTTCAGACCATTAAATCAAATAATTCAAACATGATATGAAATATTCCATTCTGAATTGAGTATCTTGATTATCTTTGAGGTTCGCTTAAAGATATCCTTGGAATTCTATCCTTTCTTGGACTCTTTATCCAATATTTCTTGTTTTTCTTTTAAGATCCATCATGGCTGCAGCACGTCCACATTGGCTGGCAAACGCTCCCCATGATGAAACCTACAGTGTCTATGACCTGGGGTACTTCCCACTCCGTGGAGGTTGATCGACTTTATTTTATTTCCTTGTCTACTTCATCCAGACAGGATTGATTCCTTTGATTTCCTTGAACTATCTTCATTGATAATTTTGAGAAAAATTCCAATCATGTGATGTTAAGAGCGTGTCTCATCACACCTTGGCATCACCTTTTCAGTACATTCCATTTCATTTCACTCCCTTGCAAAGACGATGCCAAGGTGAGGCAGTTGTAGACACGCTAATTTTGACGTCATTTTGAGTAGATTTCATATCATATAATAATGCCTCATAATGGTCTGATATTTAATCATTGATTAATTTTTATTGATATTTTTGAGTGTCGGGTTTAACAGACATGTTTAAGTTAATCAATTAAATTGATTTTAGCTCAAATTTCAGTTAAAATATGAAGAAGTCTAAAAGACGTGGACTCATGTGGACGCGATTTAGAGTTTATTCATATTTTAGCGTTTAAATTTGAATTTTAATCAATTGATTTATTATCTAAAAGGCGTCTGTGAGGGTCGACGCGTTTTAGGTTTCCTAAGCTATTTTAACTTCTCTTCCAGATGTTTATCCTTATCTTAATTAGTGTAAAAGACGTCTGCACAGATGGACGCGTTTTAGCTAATAAAGATAAAGATAAGTTTTCCCGGATATTTATCCTTATTTAAATTAATCTGAAAGGCGTCAGCCATGGTGGACGCGTTTTAGATAATTACAGATAAAGATGAATTAATCAGTATTTATTTGTCGTCTAAGATGGATAAATTCTAGATTTTTCTATGTTAATCGCGAACGCAGAAAAAGCCTATAAATACCTTACATCTCGAAGAGTTAAAAAAAAAAGAGAATTGAGTTGAGTTGAGCCAAAGCGTTATTATAGCGAGTTGAAGATCGAAGCAACAACGTCGGAACGCCGGAGCGCTGCCATTTCCAGAAGTCGGCGTCCCCCTTCAAGATCTTCATCCTTTCAAGGCTTCAATCCAACTAGGCATAAGTGTTTCAATTCTGCAATTTCCTTCTACATCTTCATTTAGTTTCATTCTTCATATTCACTTCATGCAACACACACCACAGCATCCATTTTTCAAAACCTATTTGATTTAAGGGGTTTCAAAGCCATTTAAACAAGTAAGTTTGCTGTTTAAACATGCTTAATATCATGATTATTTTAAATATTGCTTCTACTTAAAATTCTCATCATCATTGTTTCTTCTTTATTTTCTGTCTCTGTCTCTGCTGCACTCAACAACAACGAGAGAACAAAAGGGGAAATCAAGCACAAAGCCAGAAGGATTTCTGGACGATCCTCAACCTCAAATTCAACAGCAAGAACAAAAGAACAAAGAAAGGGCTCTCTTTCTTCAGCCGGCTGAAGGAGGGGAACCAAGGACTCAATCTTCCGTGTTCAAACAGGTAGGCGATCATATCTCTTTTGAAACTTTTAAGTTAAAAGTTTCTGACGATCACTGCACTTTAATTGTTGTTTTTAATAGGTTAGTTTACACTAAACAACATAGCTTTTTTTCATATTAATCACACGAGCATTTTCAGCACCTACAATGCTGTCAGATATGTGAGACAATCTCCATCTCGATTGCAAAAGTTCAAATCTTGTGTTGAAGAGGAAAAAATTCAAAGTAAGAGTTTGTTGTGTCTTGATATTTCTACCAGGTGGAACTCTACTTATCTTATGTTGGATACAGCTTAAAAATTTCAAAGAACCTTTGAAAGATATGAGGAGCATGATCCTTTTTTTAACAGTGATCTTTCTGAAGGAGATGGCTTAGGAAAGCCTAGAGATGATGATTGGGATAAAATTAGAAACTTAACAAAATTGTTAGAAAGTTTTTATGACCTTACTCTGAGAGTTTCAGGCACATCATATGTCACTTCTAATACTTATTTTCATGAAATCAGCAATGTTGATTGTCTTTTGAAAGAATGGTGCGAGAGTGATAATTTTGAGTTTAATAACATGGCTTTGAAAATGAAGCAAAAGTGTGACAAATATTGGGGAAGTCCGGACAAACTCAATGTTATGATATTTATTGCTGTGGTGCTTGATCCACGATACAAATTGGAATATGTGGACTTTGAGATTTTTCAAATTTATGATAGTGACAAAGCATTAATAATAAGGAAGAAAGTGAAGACAACACTTGATTCCTTGTTCGATGAGTACAAGAATGTCACTTCACTTTCAAATGGTCAATCAAGATCTTATGAAAAGACTCAAATTGGAAGCTCAACTTCAAATTCAAGTGTCCAAGATGTAGAACAACCGGCACAAAAGATGAGATCAATTTTGAAATCTCGTTTCAAGCAACATAAAGCATTAATAGATGGTGGGGATGCAAAATCTAAATTGGATAAGTATTTGGATGAAGATATGGAAAATGATGTAGACTCATTTGATATCTTAGGTTGGTGGAAGATTAATAGTTCAAGATTTCCTATTCTCTCACAAATAGCACGTGATGTGTTAGCCATTCCTGTTTCTACGGTAGCATCGGAATCGGTATTTAGCATCGGGGGACATGTTCTTGATCTATTTAGAAGCTCTTTGTCACCTAAGATAGTAGAAGCTCTTATATGCACTCAAGATTGGCTACGAGCATCATCGGAACCACCAAGTGTTGAGGAGAGTTTAGTTGACATTGAGAAAATGGACAAAGGTAAGATATACCTTTTTTAGTATATTCATTTCTTATCAAATATGGTATTTTTTTTCCTTATACATTAATTTTTATTATTCTTTCTTATTTTCAGATCTTTCAAGTATCACATTGGCACCTAATGTGATTGATGTTGTTTGATAACTAAGTGAGCTTCCATTATAAATGGTATAATTTCGGATCTTCTATTTCTTATAATATGATTTTTTCTCCATTGCATAGTTAGTAATAATGTTGACTTTGAGATGTTCTTGATTTTTTTTCTCCCTTGTATAGTTAGTAATATTATTGACTTTAAGATGTTCTTTTTTGTGACTAGGTTTTGGAACAAAGTGGAAGATGGTCTCAAGATGGATGACATGCTACATATAGATGATGTGCCGAATATCTTTTATTTCTTTTTAGTAATGGATGGTTTATGACTATTTAGTTTATTTTGGTCATGTACCACTTAAACTTTGAATTTGGTTTATGACTATTTACTTTATTTTGATCACTTAGATCATGGATGATAATTTTGTCAACATGGTGGACAAACAATGTGCTGAATTTGTTTAAAGTCATGGATGGATTTATGACTATTTGATTTATTTTGATGATGATTAGGTTAATAGTTTATTTTGATCCATATATGGAATGTATCATCTTCTTAAAGGATGGCCTATTGACATTGATGACTGATGAGGTCTTTTATGGATTTGTAATTAATTTTTTTATTGCTGCAACCATTCTTTATTTTACAGTTGTAGGCAGTTTTTTCAATGTTGAAATCATATTTTTTATCTTTATACGTTTAAATAATAGAATTTACCTTTCTATTTATATAAATTTTTCATTGGAGGCCTAGTAAAGATACATGATGATCTATTTTGTAACTTAAAAGTCTATTTCGTAGTTTGAATTTATAGAATTTTCACTCACCAAGTCATCATATAATTGAAAATCCACTTTGTAGTTAGAAGCTCACTAGAGGCCCACTTTGAAGCCCAAATCGAACTACAAACCGAACCAAACCGAATTATTTCGGTTTGGTTTGGTTCGGTTTGAGATCTGTACGGTTTGATTTGGTTTGGTTTGGAATTTAATTCGGTTTGGTTTGGTTTTATAAAATTTTTCCTCAAATCAAACCGTGAACACCCCTAACCTCATATGCATGACATGATTAAAAATGGTATGTCTTGCAAAATTTTCTGGCTTTCCTTGCAATCCCAAGGGTGGATTTAACCCCCACTGACCACTAGTGTTCTTTTAGATTTCAAAAGGATCCAAATAAGCGCAACATGTTAAGTTTCAAAAGCATCATGTTGACTTAGGGGTAGCTATTACGCATTTCGGGATGCATCTAACATGCATGTGCCTCCTATCGTCGACCATTCAATCGCAGATTAGACAACGGATCAGAATAATTTGAATTCTCATACCCAAAAGTGGGCCTAGGCACAGATTCATTTTTTTTTTTGAGATCAACCGTCCAATCTTCAATCCCTTAGGGCATATCTATTGTTAGATGTGGTCTTGAGCACGTTTGATTCTTTCTCTAACTTATAATATTATATATCTTTTTAATATAAATATATACATTGAACAATGATCTCTATTTAGACCATGAGTTCTCGTGAAGATTATAAAACATGTTTTTTGGAAATAAAAACAAAAGGATATAGAATCAATTCAAGTGAAATCTTTCGGGTATGGCCAATTGTTCTATTTTCTTAGAGATATGTGTTTAGTTTTTTTTATTTTTACTATCATACGATGGACATGATAATTTTCTTGAGCTTTTACATTGCTATGTCTTATTATGTAGTGTATGAATTGTATCTAAATATTTGCAAATTAGTATTTATATTTAGCTAAAACTTATCAGTCGGTCCCATCGTCTAGTGGTTAGGACGCTGGGCTCTGAATCCAGAAACCCGAGTTCAAATCTCGGCGGGACCTTTATTTTTGAGTTCATTTTATATTATTTTTATCATAAAAAATCATTAAGATGCCATAGTTCCCAAGTCCCCATGAATGCATTTTTTTGTGCCACGGCTTAATCCATCGTTACCTTGTTCTAGCACTCCGGAGAGTTTGGGTTTTTTCTTTGTGTCGCCCCCCCCCCTAGTGTGCTAGTGATTCCTGTTTGTTCTTTATTTATTAATTAGCTTGGATTGGAGTTCCATCATCTAGCTATCAATGAAAATCCAATCTACATTATGCAATTTCCAGTTAGAATTAAGTCAAGAACACCTGAATTCTTTGTTTACCTTTAAATTTATAAGCACTGATGTCTTTTCCTTTATAGCTTCTAATTGGAAATAATCTTTGGGCTTTTGTTGCTTTTAGTTTAGTTATTTTCAGGAGAAGATACTAGATCCTAGAAGTTGTTTATGTATATATATTTGTTATTATTTTCTTTTGTCTTTCAAGTAAGATCTTCTAATATTTAGTAAAAATGGTACTACTACGGAATATTTGATTTGTACAACCATACAAAATTAGTTATAATTATTGTCACGTAACTTGTTGTATTTAAAACAGAAGCCAAAAATGACATCTAGGAGTTTCGACAAATACATTCTTAATCGCTCCAGTCGGGTGATTCCTTTAACTTATAAAAGGACCAAATCACCCCACATTCATTATGACTAATACATGCAAAACGTTTACATCAAATTTTCACTACTCCATTTTTTTGATACATGTGTTTCTATTAACCTGACACTTGTGGATAATTAACACCCCCCCCCCCCCCTCCCCAAAAAAAAAAAAAAAAACAGAACATGATGACCTAATTGTTTATCTATAAAAGATACAAGCTGTTGGATGTTAACAAAAGCAGAATTAAACAAAACTTAATTTGTTGGGAGATGCCCATAGCTGGTACTCGGTTCGGCTTCTCTCACTTTGCAAGTAGCCTTGAGTTATTAACCATCACTCAGCGCCGAAACCCCTATTTAAGAAACCAACACCCTTAATATGGACATGTGAAGACCTGAGCTTTATCAAATTGAATCAGCTACAGTTGGTTCACCTCTTACCTCCCAATTGGGAGGTCTCATATTCTATTCTTAGTTGGAACTTAAAAATTGTCCAGAGATATTTATCCTAGGGATGATTGGGTGGACCTAAATTTCTCGTCTAATTAGGCAGAATTATTGACCAATTCAAAATTATCTCCAACTGTAGAAGATCTCTTAGGCTTTGTCTCTGATCACCTATAAATATATGTACCCCTTAAAAAAGGAGCTTCACCAAATCAATACAATTACATAGACAAACTTGTAATGCCATTACTGTGGATAAGAGAGCAAAGCCAATGAAGAGGAAACGGAGATTGCTTTAATCTTAACAAGTATTTTGAGTCCAATATTTGAAAATAAGACACTTCGAGAACATAATGCCTGTAGATGGATAAGTAATTATCCAACAGTGTGGTTATTTATAATGCAACATTCTTAGACATACCGAGGACCAGTTATCGGTTTATAGCAGAAGGAAGTTAAAAAGTGAAAGAACATGAGAAATCTCTGGTTTTGAACACTGCACAGGCTAAACCACTGCCCGGTGCAGGTTTCAAACAAGCAGAAACAAGTATTAGATCTTGGGCCAATTTCAGATCAAGAAAAACTAATCGTGGAGCTCAGCATATAAAAATCCAACTAATTACGAATTGTAGTTTCTGTATTAATGTGAGTTCTGATCCTTCTGTGTTTCCAATTGATTGATACCCATCGAGGTTTCCGTAGGTGTAGTTTACGTAGGTGTAGTTATTTTTCTTGAGGGCTAATAGCCGTCAACAAATATCCACGTTGGCAGACATCAACCTAAAGAAAAGATAAAACATCTTTTATTTTTTATCCATTTTACGTGGATGGCTTTGTAATCTTTCATTGTTCGCAATTCACTACATATTTATTTCCATTAATAGATTTTTTCCATCAATAGAAGCTTTTGCTGACAGCTCTTTGATATTTGTCAACTGTTGCCCGCTACCAATGCTTGCTTTCTGCAGCAAAATGAGATCATATCAACTCAATTCTCTGTATCTCTTGCCTTTTTTTTTTATTTGCCTAATTGCATCTTAAATTACATAAAACTATTTATATCAATTATAAAGTTCGGAGATCTAATATGACTTAGAATATAGAGAAATATGAGTAAGGGGTACAAGCAATTTGGACCATACGATCTTATTCTCATGGCAACGGCCGTCCCAACATCGCCAATAATGGGCCTTCATTCTGATCAGATGATGTCATGCCTGTGTTTCTGTGAGGATAACATCAATATAGTATATTTTACTATGTTCATTAAGAAAAAGCTTTATTTGTTGTTCGTTAATTGTCAGTAAGTCTCATATTTAAATCATTTATTCATATAAATAAATCAATTATACGTAGGTTTACTCAGACAGTTATCCATAAGTATGAAATCTAAAGTTACCACGCTTAAATTGGATTAAAGTGCAAATTACCCCACAGTCCTACTAGCTAAAACTTAAGTTTAAAATACGAACTAAAGAAAAATATTAGAACTTACGACATCACACTTCAAAAATTAAAATACAAAAAACAAGTAAAGATAATATTTCTAATGTTATGAGAACTTACGATATCATACTACAAAAAACTAAATACAATAATTTGGAAGCATTCCTAGTATTTTATGTTCTCATATATATTAAAAAAGTATATTTTTTTAAGAGAAATAAAGTAGCCGGATGGCCTCCCTTAAACATCAGCTACCAGGATCTAGAAGCCCACGACATGTTTTTGACTACGACGCTTTGATCCGGATAACAAGATGGTGAGATGTCAATCGCCATCTTTGACATCTTGGCCGTTGATTAAGGGGACGCGGGGCAACGTGTGAGCCTCGCGGAGGCAAATCCACACGCGTCTCTTCAACGCCAAGTCGTCTGCCCCAACGATAAACCTCAACCTTACTTCTAAAATCTGGTCTATGGTGTTATTTTCCCATTGATCAGGACCTTATTTTTTTGAATTTTGAGAAATACTTATTGCACTGATCTCCTTCAATGTAGGCAGGCCACGTGGTCTGCACTGGGGCAGGGCCGTCTGATCAAGCCGATCAGATAGGTCCCACGTTTTCTATCATTTTAGTTTTTTTATTTTTTTGTCAGATTTATTTAATTTTTTAGAACATCCGAACAAAAATTGGATAATATAATCGGCAAGCTCAGGTTGGCTCCAAGTTGATTGTATATTTTTTTTAAATAAAACTTTCAATATGTACCTCGACTTGCATGAAAAAAAATGTTATTTTTTCAGAAAAAATATATAGTCAACTTGGAGCCTATTCTAATTGTACCATCCGATTTTCAATTGGACGTCTAAAATTTTTTTAAAAAATTTAAAAAATTAAAAATAAAATGACCCACTCTCTGCTTGGCAATGAGCAGGCGAGCCGTCCGATTGACTTAATTGGACGGCCTCGCTCCCTTCAGTACAAGCCACATGGCCTGCACTGAGGAGAGTTTAGGGTTTCAGTGCAGCAAGTATTTCTCTTGAATTTTAAGGTCTATTTGTTTTTATGTAAAACAGCCCAAATGAAATGTTTTTTTTGAAAAGTAGATCCCAATCACTTATTTGATAATCCGTAAAATTTTAATGAACTGAAACTTAATTCATTAACTTCCCTTTTTCTCGATTTTGACATCCATGAGAGAAGATCGAATTCTGTTTTCCAAAGAAGTTGAAAATACTTTGTGATGCGGCAGAATCCGATTCGGCCCAGTGAAGCAGGCCCAAACCCCATTCAGCCCAACAGTAGCAGTATTAGGCCCTCCGGCGGCCTTCGGCCCGTTAGCGGCCCAGCAGCCTTCGGCCCGTTAGCGGCCCAGCAGCCTTCGGCCCGTAAACGGCCCCGTTGCCCCCGGCCCAAAAGGCTTCAGCCCGTCAGCGGCCCACCAGCCTACGGCCCGGGGACAGCACGGCGGCCCAGGGCCCAGCAGGCTTCGGCCCGTCAGCGGCCCAACCCCCTTCGGCCCGGTAGCCGAATCCGGCCCACTCCGGTGGCGGATCAGACGCTATGGCGGTTTGTCAGTAAGCCTCCTTTAGTCCTATATCGGCTGCCACCGTTAACCATCCGCTACCCTCCGCTATAAGTATCCTGCTATTTGTAGCCAAGGGGGTGGTGGGAAAAACGGATGCCTTCCTAAGCTTCCGAAACCCCTTAAAGGACTACTGTCCGAATAGTGTTATAGCTATTTCCTCTTGCTTCCTGAATCGAATCTTCTTCAGAAGCTAACTTGACCGTCGGAGGGGGTTCTCCAGGGCTGCCGCCCGGGACTCCTGCTGACCGGTTCTTCTTCTTCTTTCCCTCCTGCAGGGGCTCGGTTCGAATCATCGCCGACCTCCCCGAGTCGGTCTCGGCCGCCGACCTCGGACTCCTCTCCCCGGTCTCGACGCCGAACGCCGGCTGCCCCAAGCCAGGAGACTCGGTCTCGCGCTGAAGTAGCCTTCGGACTCGCCGTCCGAGGGCAGTCCCGTCGGTTGCCCCGCGCCAGGAGCCTCGGCCTCACGCTGAAGGTGGCTCCGGACCCCCTGGTCGGAGAGCGGTCCGTCCCCCCGTCCGACCGCGCCGGAGCAGGAGACTCGGCCTCGCCCTGAGCCACCCCTTCGGTCTCACTACAAGGGAGCGAGCCGTCCCCCCGTCCGGTCTCGGACTTTCCAGCCCCTGCTCCGACGCTCGTCGACCACTCTGCCGAGAGGAGCTCCTGCTCGCGCAGCACCTTCGTCCGCCGACAGAAGCTCCTGCTCGCGCCGCCGCCTTCGTCCGCCGAAGGAGCAGCGGCTCACTATACAAGAGCAGCTCCGGCGGCAGATCGCGCCCCCCGCGGGCGGATCCTCTTCATGCTGCAATAGCCTCGGCTTCGCCCCGTCGCGGACCCGCCTCCGGTCATCTTGTCACCGTTCAACCCGGACCAGCTCCGGACCCTCTCTTTCTCTTTTCTCCGGGTCCCCGTTTGCGGGATCCGGTCGTGATAGACTCCGGTCTACATCACGTGGCGCCGTCTGTGGGAAACCAACAAACAAGTCATGTCTCAGCGACCTGTGACCCGACGATCCGGGCAGAGCGAAGCAGAAGCGCGGGAGGTCTCGGCACAGATGCCGACTTCCGAGGGCGCGCCGTCTGCCCCGCCGAACCCGCCTCTGCCGACCATCCCGGAGTCCTTCGGCTCGAAAGACCGAGTGGGGGTACTCCAGCAGCAGGTGGCCACGCTGGCCGCTGCCGTCACGTCTCTAGCGCCTCTTCAGGAGATGGTGTCCGCCATCGCCCAGCGCATGGGACTGACGGGGCAGCCTCCCCAGCAGGCACCGCTCCCCCCACTCCACTCAGTACAAGACGCCCGGTTCCGACCGGTGCCTGCGCCAGCCTCCCTCTACGAGGCAGCGGCGGCGCGCAGCGAGCCCTCGGCATTGCCAGCCCGAGCTCCCCGCGCCGATCGCCCGACAGAGCAGGATTACGCTTCGTCGGAGTACCAACCGGCCCGCACCGGAGGGCCATCCGTCGCCACCTCGGCCGCCCCGGACCTGGACCAGCGGCTGACGGCGATGCGCAAGGAGATGCAGCAGATGGTGTTCCGGCCTCACGGGGCGCCCCTTGCCAGCAGCATCCTGGAGCAGACCCCGTTCACAGCGGAGCTCCTGGCCACTGAGGTGCCCCCCGACTTCAAGCTGCCGAAGGGCTCTCCCTATGATGGGATGACAGATCCGGTCTGTCATTTCCGGAAGTTCAACTCCTACCTCCGGGTCCGGGGGATCTCCGAGGCAGTCCGCTGCCGTCTCTTCCCCCTCACCCTCGAAAAAATCGCCCTCACCTGGTTCGAGACGCTGGCCCCCAACTCCATCCACTCCCTAGCGCAGTTGGGCCAGTTGTTCATCGACCAGTTCTATGATGCCACCCGGCAGAGCAAGACCTCCGCCAGTCTGCTGGCTATTCGGCAAGGCACTGCCGAGACTCTCCAGGATTACTTCACCAGGTTCCGGACCGAGGCCGCCCAGATCCCGAACCTCGACAGCTCAATCGCAGTTTCGGCCGTGATCAGCGGGTGCCGGGACGAGGGGCTCCTCGGTTCCATCGGGAAGCGCCATCCTCCGACTTTCCAGGACCTCGTGGCCCGGGCCCACAAGTACATCAACCGGGAGGCCCTGATGCTGTCCAGAGGGAAAGGCGCCACCGAAGCCATCTCGGCACCTGCTCCCCAGGTGGTCAGACCTCGGCCGGAGGACCAGGAGTCCTCGCGAAAGCGCTATCGCAGGGAGGAATGGGACAGGGAGAGGCGACGGGATCCGCAGCCGCGGTACCTACCCTTGCCTGCTCCCCCTTCCCGAATGCTCATGGAGGTGAAAGGCATGCTCCGGCGGCCCGATCGCATCAAGACCGATCCTCGCCGAAGGGATCCCGGCAGGTATTGTGAATACCACCGGGAGATCGGCCACACGACGGACGAGTGCCGGCAGCTCCGGGAAGAGATCGACCGCATCATCCGGGAGGGAAGACTGCCACAGTACCGCCGGGAGCAGCCACAACAACAGAACCGGGACGCCCCTGCAGCACCCAGACAACAGCAACCCTCAGCAACAGAAGCCGCTCCTCCGCCGAAAGCCACCTCGGCCCCGGTAGAATCATCCCATCAAAGACCCAGTTCTGGGTCTATCATGATGATATCCGGAGGACCGGGGGAAGGGTCCAGGCCGCGGCAGCGTAGCACAGTAGCAGCAGTTGAGGGCGAGCCGAAGAAGCCTCGTCTGGAAGACATCACCTTCGGCGCCGAGGACCTGACGGATGTTCAGGTCCCTCATGACGACGCTCTTGTCGTCAATGCTGTAATCAACAACTATGATGTACATAGGATCTTTGTGGATAATGGAAGTGCCCCAAACATCTTGTTTTACGACTGTTTTGAAAAGTTAGGATTGAGTGAGGCTAGCATGAAACCTCACCGGGGCCCCCTCTACGGTTTTAACGGCTCGCCTTGCCGAGTGGAGGGCATTGTCCGGCTTCCTGTAACCTTAGGCTCCGCCCCCCGGCAATTGACCGTCGAGACAGACTTCGCCGTTGTGAAGATCGAGTCAGCCTACAACGCCATATTCGGCCGAAGGCTCATCGGCGGAATCGGGGCCGTACCTTCATCTTTCCATCAGAAACTGAAGTTCCATACCAATTATGGAATAGGCGAAGCTAAGGGAAGCCAAGAAGCAGCTCGGCAGTGCTACTTGATTTCAGTCAAAGGGAAGAACGCAGCTGAAACCTTAGCAATCGAGTCATCAGCCGAAGCATCTCCGGGAGAAGCACTTCTCGCCACCCCTGTTCCAGGAGGCGAAGGGCGAGTCCTGATGATAGGCTCCGGCCTGGAAAAAGATGAAGCAGAGAAGCTGACCGAGTTCTTGAAGAAGAACCTCGACGTCTTCGCCTGGTCTCCAGCAGACATGCCCGGGGTTGACCCGGAGGTGGCAGAGCACCGACTCCATACCGATCCCAACCAGCCCCCGGTGAAGCAGAAGCGGCGCACCTTCAACCAGGAAAGAAGAGCTGCCATCCAAGCTGAAGTGCAAAAGGGACTGGACGCCGGACATCTCCGAGAGGTGCATCATCCAGACTGGATCGCCAATGTGGTCATGGTGCCAAAGAAAGATGGCAAATGGCGCATGTGCGTGGACTTCACCAACCTCAACAAGGCCTGTCCAATGGACAGTTTTCCGCTGCCTCGGATTGACCAGGTGGTGGACGCCACTTCTGGCCACGAGCTCTTAAGCTTCCTCGACGCCTATTCAGGCTACCATCAGATCCGGATGCATCCGGACGATGAGAGCAAGACCAGCTTCACCACCGATTTGGGTCTGTACTGTTACACCCGAATGCCCTTCGGTCTGAAGAACGCCGGCGCGACATATCAGCGACTGGTCAACAAGGTATTCGCCGCACAGCTCGGCCGAAACATGGAGGTCTATATAGACGACATGTTGGTCAAAAGCCCTGTCGCTGCGGAGCACCTGGCCGACCTGGCCGAGACTTTCTCCGCCCTTAGGCGGTACAAGATGAAGCTCAACCCGGCCAAATGCGCCTTCGGGGTAGCCTCTGGCAAATTCCTCGGGTATATGGTCACGCACCGAGGGGTGGAGGCTAACCCCGAGAAGGTTTCGGCCATCATAAAGATGCGCCCCCCGGCTAACCTCCGAGAGGTACAGAAGCTGAACGGGAGGATCGCGGCCCTCAGCCGCTTCATGTCAAGGGCGGCCGACTACTGTTTTCCCTTCTTCAAGCTGCTGAAGAAGGCCAACAACTTTGACTGGACAGAGGAGTGCCAAACAGCCTTCGATCAGCTGAAGGCCTACCTTTCCAAAGTCCCCATCCTGTCAAAACCTATTCCCGGGGAGCCTCTGGGCTTATACCTCGCAGTCTCCGAGACGGCCCTCAGCACCGTCCTCGTCCGAGAACAAGAAGGCACTCAGAAGCCTGTTTACTACACCAGCCGAGCCCTCCAGGGAGCGGAACTCCGGTACCAAGCTCTGGAGAAGTTGGCTCTGGCCCTCGTCACGTCTGCAAGGAGGCTTCGGCCGTATTTTCTGGCCCATTCCGTGAAAGTCCTCACCAACCAGCCCTTGAGGCAGATTCTTTCCCGGCCGGAGGTGTCCGGCAGGCTGGCGAAGTGGGTAATCGAGCTGGGGGAGTTCGACATCTCATACGCCCCTCGGGTGGCGATAAAAGCCCAAGCATTGGCCGACTTCATCGCGGAACTCACCCCCGCCGCTTCCGCCACACCGCAGCCGGAGCCCGAGGTAGTCGTAGCCGACACTACTTCGGCACCTTCGCCACCGGATGAGTGGCGACTCTTTGTGGACGGCTCCGCGTGCTCCACGGGCAGTGGCGCCGGATGGATCCTGGCCTCGCCCGAAGGAGTCGTCACGGAGTACGCCCTGCGCTTCTCCTTCCCAGCAACCAACAACGTCGCCGAGTACGAAGCCCTCATATCCGGCCTTCGGGCCGCAAAGAAGCTCGGCGCCCGCAAACTGAAGGCCTTCAGCGATTCTCAGTTGATAGCCGGCCACATCTCCGGGGAGTATGAGGCTCGGGACGCAGTGATGGCGTCCTATCTCCAGGTAACTCGCAAGATTCTCAGTCAGCTCGACTCTTGTGAAATCATCAGGATCCCGAGGTCCGAGAATACCAGGGCCGATGCCCTTTCCCGACTGGCGTCAACCCAAGACGGGGGTGGAGGCCGAATGATCCTCGTCGAGGAACTCACCGAACCCAGCCTTGGCGAAGCCGAAGCCATGCAAGTTGAAGAAGCCGAGGCCGAGACGTGGATGACCCCCCTCGTCGCTTTCCTTCTCCAAGGAGAAGTCCCGGCAGATCCAAGGGAAGCGAAGCGCATTCGACAGCGCTCGTCCCACTTCCTCCTCCTGGACGGGGTGTTGTACAAGAAATCCTTCGGCCGACCTTTGCTGCGGTGCCTCGGCCCGGCTGAGGCCGACTACGCCGTCAGAGAGGTCCACGAAGGAGTGTGCGGAGCGCACGCGGGAGGAAGAGCCCTGGCTCACAAGCTCCTAAGACAAGGCTACTGGTGGCCGACGCTCCGAGAGGACGCTCTACCCCTCATACGGCGCTGCGACCAGTGCCAGAGGTTCAGCTCCCTCATTCATCAGGCGGCCACCCTTCTGACCCCATTATCTGATCCCTGGCCTTTCGCCCAATGGGGAATCGACATCCTGGGACCTTTTCCCGTCGCCACCGGCCAAAGGAAATTCCTCATTGTGGCGGTTGATTACTTCACCAAATGGGTCGAAGCCGAACCCCTCGCCTCAATAACCGACAGCAATGCTTGGAACTTCGTGTGGAAGTCCATCATTTGCCGGTTCGGCATCCCACGGGCCATCATCTCTGACAACGGGAAGCAGTTCGATAGCCGACGGTTCGGTGACAACTGCGCCAGTTTCGGCATACTCCACAAATTCACTTCGGTAGCGCATCCTCAGGCGAACGGCCAAGCCGAAGTCACTAATCGAAGCCTCTTGCAGGGATTGAAAACCCGACTAGGCGAAGCTAAGGGCCGATGGGTGGAAGAACTGCCGAGTGTCCTATGGGCTTATCGGACGACAAGCCGAACCCCCACCGGCGAAACTCCCTTCCGCATGGCCTACGGGATAGAGGCCGTTATTCCCGTAGAAATCGGCCTCCCTTCTCCCAGAGTCACTGCATATAATGAGGAAGACAACGGAGAGGGTCTGAAAGACCACTTGGACTTCATTGAAGAAGTCCGGGACAAAGCTCGTATCCGGCTGGCGGCTTATCAGCAACGAATGGCCAAGTACCACAACACTCGAGTAAAACCCCGGAGCTTTGAAGCGGGGAGTCTCGTGTTGAGGAACGCCCATGCTTCAAAGCCGACCGAAGCCTCGGGAAAGCTCGCCCCCAACTGGGAGGGGCCCTACCGGATCAGGGAAGTGATCAGACGAGGAGCATACCGGTTGGAGACCCTTTCGGGCCAACCCCTTCCTCGCACATGGAATGTGGAGCGCCTTCGGCGTTATTATATGTAAGTCAACTCTCCCCCGGCCTTTCAGCCGAAGGCTGTAAATAAGAGAGCTCATTTTTTCAGAAAAACCTGTCATGGTTATTTTTCTAAGTCCGTGTAAACCGTATCGGGAGTGGCTTCGGCCATGCAAACCGTACCGGGAGCGGCGTGGTTCTCTTAAAGCCCGTGAGTCCTTCGATCCGACGAATGGTTTCGGCCATGTAATCCGGATCAGGACACGGCCTGGTTCTTTCTCTAAGTCCGTGTAAACCGTATCGGGAGTGGCTTCGGCCATGCAAACCGTACCGGGAGCGGCGTGGTTCTCTTAAAGCCCGTAAGTCCTTCGATCCGACGAATGGTTTCGGCCATGTAATCCGGATCAGGACACGGCCTGGTTCTTTCTCTAAGTCCGTGTAAACCGTATCGGGAGTGGCTTCGGCCATGCAAACCGTACCGGGAGCGGCGTGGTTCTCTTAAAGCCCGTAAGTCCTTCGATCCGACGAATGGTTTCGGCCATGTAATCCGGATCAGGACACGGCCTGGTTCTTTCTCTAAGTCCGTGTAAACCGTATCGGGAGTGGCTTCGCCATGCAAACCGTACCGGGAGCGGCGTGGTTCTCTTAAAGCCCGTAAGTCCTTCGATCCGACGAATGGTTTCGGCCATGTAATCCGGATCAGGACACGGCCTGGTTCTTTCTCTAAAGTCCGTGTAAACCGTATCGGGAGTGGCTTCGGCCATGCAAACCGTACCGGGAGCGGCGTGGTTCTCTTAAAGCCCGTGAGTCCTTCGATCCGACGAATGGTTTCGGCCATGTAATCCGGATCAGGACACGGCCTGGTTCTTTCTCTAAGTCCGTGTAAACCGTATCGGGAGTGGCTTCGGCCATGCAAACCGTACCGGGAGCGGCGTGGTTCTCTTAAAGCCCGTGAGTCCTTCGATCCGACGAATGGTTTCGGCCATGTAATCCGGATCAGGACACGGCATGGTTCTTTCTCTAAGTCCGTGTAAACCGTATCGGGAGTGGCTTCGGCCATGCAAACCGTACCGGGAGCGGCGTGGTTCTCTTAAAGCCCGTGAGTCCTTCGATCCGACGAATGGTTTCGGCCATGTAATCCGGATCAGGACACGGCCTGGTTCTTTCTCTAAGTCCGTGTAAACCGTATCGGGAGTGGCTTCGGCCATGCAAACCGTACCGGGAGCGGCGTGGTTCTCTTAAAGCCCGTGAGTCCTTCGATCCGACGAATGGTTTCGGCCATGTAATCCGGATCAGGACACGGCCTGGTTCTTTCTCTAAGTCCGTGTGAACCGTATCGGGAGTGGCTTCGGCCATGCAAACCGTACCGGGAGCGGCGTGGTTCTCTTAAAACCCGTGAGTCCTTCGATCCGACGGATGGTTTCGGCCATGTAATCCGGATCAGGACACGGCATGGTTCTTTCTCTAAGCCCGTGTGAGCCGTATCGGGAGTGGCTTCGGCCATGCAAGCCGTACCGGGAACGGCATGATTTTCTCAAAGCACATAAGCCCTTCGATCCGACGAATGGCTTCGGCCAGGTAGTCCGGGTCAAGGCACGGCATATTATCTTCCGGGCGATACTCTGCCAACGGCCTATCCAAATCTACAACGGATCTCGGCTTCGCGGAATATGGCCAATGACTAAAGGGTCTCGGATTTCAGAAAGACCAGACCTGCTCAAGTCAAACAAGAGACAGCAAGGTAAACCCAAAAGCCTTCCTTCTATTTTTGCAAAGCGAAGGGAGGTACAAAACTCAGCCGCATGCCTGGCCGAGAACTTACAAAAGTAAAGCAAAAAAGGAAATCGAGGGTAGCCCTCGAGTCAGTCCTCGGCGACCCTCCCCTCCTCTACTCCGACGACGTTTCGGCCGGGAGAAGGGGAGGGAGAGTCGACGATCTGCACCGCTTCAGGTGCGGCGCCTTCTGAAAGGGCCTCCTCGGTATCGGCTTCCCCGGCACCGACCTCCCCAGCAGGGGCCTCCTCGGCAGCTTCGACCTCGTCTTCCCCAGTCGGAGGCGGGGCCCTTTCCGCTATAAGCTCCTCCCACCAGGACAAAAGCTCCTGGGCTTGTTCGCTCTTTGGCATAACTTCCCGGGTCAGGTCGACGCTCGGGCAGGCCCTCTAGGCGACTGCCAGTCCGAGGTCGAAAACCGTGGAAGAAGCCTCCAGCTGGGCTTCGAAGATCTCCTCGGCATGGTCGCTTCCAGCCTTGTAGTTGGCGACGGCCGACTCCGCTGCCTTTTCCAGTTCCTGCTTCAAAGCCGACACCTCCTCGACGAGGCGGCGCTTCTCCGAAGCTCGCCGGGCTTCCCTGTCCTGGGCCTGTGCCTTGAAAGCCCGGAATTCAGACACGACCGCCGCCAGATCACTCTCGGCCTTCTTCTTGGCCTCGGTGGCGGCACGAGCCTCTGCTGCCCTCTCCTCCAGCTGCGTCCGTGCTCGGGTGCTCGCAGTCACGAGCTCCTCCACTAAGGGCTCGATGCGAGGAGCCGCCGAAGTGCCTTCCCCTGAGCCAACCGGATCCGCCTCGGCTTCCAGAAGCCTACGCCGGAGCAGCTCCTGACGACGCATCAGGACGCGGCTCGTCATCGAAGCCTGCGGATCGAAGGCAGATGAGGGTCGGCAAAATCAGAGGAAATGGCTAAAAATGAGCCGAGGCACTTTCGAGTTGCTCACCTTAATCATCAGACGGGCACACATCTCCGCCAGATCGGTGATGGAGTGGGCCTCCAGCTCCTCGAAGATTGAGGGGGGAGTGAGGCTGTCGAGCAGACGAAGGCACGTCTGCGGGTCCTCCATGCTCTCCCCCAATGCGGGGTGCCGCCGCTCGCGCTGCACCCAAGGCTCAGCACCCCCTTCGTCGGCTCCCGCCGATACGGCCGGAGGGGAGTCACCCCTCGGCATCTCAGGAGACGCCAACCTCGCAGCCCTCCGGGCCCCAGCGCTCCTCCTGACTAGCTGAGCCTCCGCAACCTCCGCTTCGGTCTCTTCTACCCGAGCGCGCTTCGACGCTCGGCCGCCTCCTCGAGAGGCGAACTTAGTCTTTTGCTCCCTCTCGAGAGCAGCGGCGACTGCGCGACCCTCGGCGGAGGCCGCGGTCCCGAGGCCCCCGCCTCTTGTTCTCGGACCCCCGGTGCCTCGAACAGGTCTGCCCCCCGCTTGCGGGGCCGGCGCCCGGCGAGAAGATCGCTTGTCCGATAACTGGTCGAGGAGGTTATCGAGCCGGGCCATCGCTGCAGAGCGAGAGGAAAGCGTCAGAAGCAGAAATACAGTCAAGTAAAAAATTCATAGCCGACTTACCCTCGGCCGAAACTTCGTCAGCCTCCAAAGCCGGAAGAGCTTCGGCCGGAGGAGCGGCAGCCCTTCCCCCGCGGCCCCGCAGGGTCTCCCCGGGAGGAAGGTACAGAAAGACCCGCACCGGATCACGCTGGGGGTCCGGCCAAACCCCAGCGCCTATCAGCCGCTCCGCGTCGCTGAGAAGCACCGAGACGTTGTATGGGGCCTTCACCTGGACGTGGCCCACAATAGTGCCCTGAACGGGGGAGAGGTCAGGAGGTCCCGAGAGTCCTTCGGCCAGCGGCACCCATTCGGTGGGGAAGGGCCACACACCCTTCTCCTTCTCCGGCAGAGAGACGAAGATAAACTTCCTCTTCCAGCCGTGGATAGACGAAGGCTTCCCCGAGAAGATCCTTCGGCCAACCCGAGGGACGAAGCAGTACCACTCGGAGTTCCCTTGCGTCTGGATCTTGAACAGATAGCGAAAAACGTTGAGGGAGGGGCGGATTTTTACATGAGCGAAGACGCTCAGGAATCCATACACGGTGCGCCAAGAGTTGGGGAAGAGCTGAGAAGGGGCCAGCCCGTAGAAGCTAAGAAGATTGACAACGAAAGTGGGGAGAGGGAGACGGAAGCCCGCCTCAAAGCTATCAACATAAATGGAGAAAGACCCCGGGCGAACGGTATTTGCCCTAGTGGCGGAATCGGGCCGAGGGGGGGTCGTCCAAGAGGGAAGCTGAAAGTAAGAAACTAAGTTCCTCACTTCTACGTCCGAAAGGGTGCAGCTTGCTCCCGAAGCAACTTCCGGGAGTCGGCGTTCCGAGGTGGAAGCCTGGCCCGAGCCCCGAACTTCCTAGAGAGCCTCGGTCCCGGAAGCCTCGGCCTCGGGAGCCCCGGTCCCGGAAGCTTCGCTCCCGGAAATCTCGGTCCCGGAAGCCTCGGCTCCAGAAACCTCAGTCCCAGAAGTCTCAGATCCTTCGGACCCGGAGTTTTCAGACTCCCCGGACATTGCAGAAGTGAGGGATCCCGAGGCGAGAGGATCCGACAGGGAAGATCTAGGAGAATTGGGGGGAATATACTCCTCGTCTGAAGGAGTAATCTCACTGGAAGAACTCCGGACCATAGAACCACGGAGGGAAGGAAGAAGGCTAAGGCTTACTCGCGGAAAGAGGGAGAGGATTTCTCCTGGACCAAGCGTTGCCTCAAGCCTCCAGGCACCACCAGCGATGCACTCAGGAGGGCGACGAGCCTCCCACTGCAGCGGACGAAGCACGGACGAAGCCTTCGGAAAGCTGGCCTTTCGCGGGAGAAGAAAAGAGAGCTCGGACAGTTGCAACAGGAACGTAAGAAGAGGAACAGTGCCCACGAAGGGCCTGTATTTATAGAGCCCGTTCGAAAGGCCTCCCGCCGAAACCTACGGCCGAGATCCTCCCGCTTGTCCCTTCGCCCCTCCCGGATGACCGCCATGTGTGCCGTCCTTCGGCAATGATGACGAGCCGGCTCCGGGACTTGAAGCAAAGCGATCGACGGCTGACAGCGCTCCGACCCTTCGGTTAACCACTCAGATGCCCGCCACGTGTCCCGATCCGCGAAGGACGAAGGGAACGGCGGCAATCCGAGTGAAGCCTCGGGCAGAGGGTCGGATTGATCCGCGACCCACGGGCGGTCGGGATCAGTTTGTGTTTTCTACGGATCAGCTGGATGCGGGACGCGTGTCCTGTGCTTCCTTGCGAAACGACGCGCCGTCCCGTCCATTTAATGAAGCCTGGCATGGCTCAGAGGGCCCGACCCTTCGGCTTCTCAGCTCTAAGCCTTCGTCGACTCTCCGAGTGAGGACAAGGCAACCGCACGGCCCTCGGCCGACCGAGGGTCTCCTCTTCCCAGTAAAAAGGGGACAGAACTCCGAGTAAGACGCCTGCTGTGATTTTTTCTTTTCCGACAGTTTCAGGCTATACTCTTGCCGTCTCAGAACTGAGGAAGACAAGAGTGGGGGGCTATGTGATGCGGCAGAATCCGATTCGGCCCAGTGAAGCAGGCCCAAACCCCATTCAGCCCAACAGTAGCAGTATTAGGCCCTCCGGCGGCCTTCGGCCCGTTAGCGGCCCAGCAGCCTTCGGCCCGTAAACGGCCCCGTCGCCCCCGGCCCAAAAGGCTTCAGCCCGTCAGCGGCCCACCAGCCTACGGCCCGGGGACAGCACGGCGGCCCAGGGCCCAGCAGGCTTCGGCCCGTCAGCGGCCCAACCCCCTTCGGCCCGGTAGCCGAATCCGGCCCACTCCGGTGGCGGATCAGACGCTATGGCGGTTTGTCAGTAAGCCTCCTTTAGTCCTATATCGGCTGCCACCGTTAACCATCCGCTACCCTCCGCTATAAGTATCCTGCTATTTGTAGCCAAGGGGGTGGTGGGAAAAACGGATGCCTTCCTAAGCTTCCGAAACCCCTTAAAGGACTACTGTCCGAATAGTGTTATAGCTATTTCCTCTTGCTTCCTGAATCGAATCTTCTTCAGAAGCTAACTTGACCGTCGGAGGGGATTCTCCAGGGCTGCCGCCCGGGACTCCTGCTGACCGGTTCTTCTTCTTCTTTCCCTCCTGCAGGGGCTCGGTTCGAATCATCACCGACCTCCCCGAGTCGGTCTCGGCCGCCGACCTCGGACTCCTCTCCCCGGTCTCGACGCCGAACGCCGGCTGCCCCAAGCCAGGAGACTCGGTCTCGCGCTGAAGTAGCCTTCGGACTCGCCGTCCGAGGGCAGTCCCGTCGGTTGCCCCGCGCCAGGAGCCTCGGCCTCATGCTGAAGGTGGCTCCGGACCCCCTGGTCGGAGAGCGGTCCGTCCCCCCGTCCGACCGCGCCGGAGCAGGAGACTCGGCCTCGCCCTGAGCCACCCCTTCGGTCTCACTACAGGGGAGCGAGCCGTCCCCCCGTCCGGTCTCGGACTTTCCAGCCCCTGCTCCGACGCTCGTCGACCACTCCGCCGAGAGGAGCTCCTGCTCGCGCAGCGCCTTCGTCCGCCGACAGAAGCTCCTGCTCGCGCCGCCGCCTTCGTCCGCCGAAGGAGCAGCGGCTCACTATACAAGAGCAGCTCCGGCGGCAGATCGCGCCCCCCGCGGGCGGATCCTCTTCATGCTGCAATAACCTCGGCTTCGCCCCGTCGCGGACCCGCCTCCGGTCATCTTGTCACCGTTCAACCCGGACCAGCTCCGGACCCTCTCTTTCTCTTTTCTCCGGGTCCCCGTTTGCGGGATCTGGTCGTGATAGACTCCGGTCTACATCACTTTGTAAGTACCAAATGAGGAATTTTCTTTTCATTTACGTCGTAAATGTGTTTGCTTAGAAATCTTCTCCATCCAATTATGTTCTTTTTATAACCAAATGGACCATTATTGGTCCCCCACTCTTATAGATTAGGAGCGAGTTTAATACTTCATATTGTCTCTAATCAAATAATTAATTCATAAATGACTCTCTAAATGGAAACATATCAGATTTATAGAATGACATGCGTAGGATCTCATCTCTACCTCTGGAGGGCCATTGAGATCAAATCTCAAGAGGATAGATTTTTTCTTTTGCCCACCTATAAAAAATAATCTTTTTAAAACGAAAACATCGTCCTTCAGTGTAACACCGTTTGGACTATAGCAAGTTGTTCGGAGTATAGCAAGTCTTCGTTATTTAAAATATTATATACATTTTAGAGAGTACATAAGATAATACGCAAATAACGTTATATTTTTTAAAAATTTAACGTACAAAAGTGGTTTCTTTTACTTTTCTGCTCGCATGCTTCGGGGCAGGTGAATGACCGCCGCCCGCGCAATCCCGCGTGTTTCCACACGGTCAGAACTGAGAAGCTTCCGACGACCCACCCGTAACCCCTTTCAGTCAAACACGATTCTTCTTCGCTGCCGGCCTCCCTCCGCAGTTCTCCCCCATAAATGCCCACCACTCCACGAGTTAGCGCCTCCACCAGACCTCCTCCCTCTAAATCCCATCCCCACCCCAACCCCCGCGTACTAATACGCGTACCAAGCTTTTCCAATTCCCCTGTTCTCCCTCTAAACAAGCACAGCAGAGGCTTCGGCTCGGCGGTTCAAGTTCCAAGGCTGTGCTACAGATAGAGAGAGAGAAGAGAGAGAGGTGCTTCGTGTGAGGGAACCAAAAAAATGAGCTCCGCGGCGTTCTTCTACGCCCTCCTCCTCGTCTCGCTCTTCGTCTCCGGCTTCACGTACCCGCTCGCGCTCGCGCAGGGTACGGCGGACGCCCCCGCAGCGAGCCCTCCCATGAGCGACGCCACCGCGGTCGACCAAGGCGTCGCGTGCGTCCTGATGCTGGTGGCGCTGCTTGTCACGTATCTGATCCATTGATTCGTATAGCGACGGCGATGCCCTCCTTTGTGGAGGGAGGTTGCAAATAAAGACATACTGTGACCGTTTGTTTATTATTATTATTATTTTTCCTTTCTTCATTCTTTCACGTGAGAGTTCATTTCTACGGTTCTCTTCTGGATTGTAGTTTTGAAATTTTCACTTGTCCGACAGTAATAATTACCTATTTGCTGTGCCACTATTCCTATACGATCTCTTTTCGGAAGATGATGAGTTTTTCCTTATTTACAATGTTGAAATGGAAGGCAATGGGGAACAACTGACAAAAATCTGAGATCTGATACTCATAGCCCTCCCCCACGATGAAGACCTCGAGAATATCAGAAAAAGAAGAGCGAAAAGAATGAACCCAAGTAAAGTCGCACACAATCTATCGTCATGCTTATAGCCAAGGTTTCATGATGCTCGTGAAATCTGGACGCAAAGGCTTTGCTCTAACATCAAGAAAATCGACATTAAGTGTCACAAAACGAACAATAACGATATGGTATCTCCTACTTTCGGCAACAATGGATTCCCATCACATTCAAGAAATGAAAAAGAAAATATATTTCCAACTAAACCATATTCTAGGAAATGGGCTTTCATTACACTTGCTGAAGTAGTTTTGCAGTTAAATTTATCTGACTTGACGAGATAGCTATGTACATGATATCCAACACGGATGGATACCTCAAGGAATACCATCACAAACTTCCTGCTAAAAATTAGACCTCATCAATGATCTCCTGTGGTTACAGGGAAATAGGTTACAAAGTAAAGAATAATGCCTTTTATAGCCTATCCAGGTAGACGAATAAATAAACTCTGCAAAGTGAAATAGCAAGGGAGACGGATGCAACCCAAAGAGTTCAAATGTAGTCAGGTTTCCCATTTAGCCATGTAAGTGCCAGTTAACTCTCAAGAGTGAAATCAAACATATCTCTTGGGAATTCCAGGACAGTAAGCCTGTTTTGTTGCAACGAACAGATTGAAATCATGAAAAACACCAGAGCAAAGAATATATGTCAATGACCAAAGTGCTTTTTCTTGACAAGAGCTGTGAGAAGTGCACTGCATATATTGCAATCATTTTTTCCATCTCAACATACATCTGTCAGGGTGGCAAATTACCATTATAGTTGCCACAGTCCAGTCCTGGTGTCCAACTTGCAAGAGTTTGCAGCCAGTATGAAGCCAAAACCTACACCAAATCTGTGTTAGATGCATATCATATAATAACAGTCATCCGAAGCTTTAACAAAAAACAATGGAAATGGCCTCATATATACCATAATCCACAGATGTTGTTATAACAAGTCAAGCATTTCCTCCCATACTTTATCTACAGGATGGTGTAGAGCAATGTAGTCTTTCAGAAGATCTTCAAAATATTCAGATAGCATTGGGGCGTGACCACATGGTGAAAGATGCACAGACCATGCAAACGCAAGGAACAGTGAGAGGGGGAACAATTTGATATTTAAACAGCTGGATCTAGTCCATCTGCAGAAAATGAATCAGCAAGTATATTAAAATCACAGAAAGGAAGATCCGACAAGCCAATAAGGCAGAGTATAAACCTCAATTTTTTTTTTCTCATTTTAACTAACACTTGGATGTAGCTTGAAGATTAAATATTGAAAACTCAGAAGGCAACAACATGGAAGAGATGAAGATATTAAAGTGGCAAGTAAAAACTTCAATCTACAATTATTTTTGGTTGGAAACACTTACATAACCATTGATAGCATTATAATGAAGATGATTGTCTGCAAAGGGTCAAATGATTGTATTCATGACCGGACGGACCAAAAAAGAAAACCAAGAACAAAGAACTAAAGGGTCGGTATGCAGCCCTATCATATACAGGCTCAAATATTCTGCTCAACAAAGCTACTTTACAAATGACAATTTGTGCAAGTACCATCTTCATTCACTGTCAATGATAATGAAAGCACAGGACTTAAAGATGAAGCACAAACAAATTCTTTAACTCTGGAAGTATGATTATAATTCATAGAAATGGTGATTAGAGTTCTAAAAATTTCAGCAAAAGCTAAAGTCATGCAGAAAATAATCCAAATCTTCAGGAACAAAATCTTTCAATCTCATAGTTAAGCATCATGTGGTTTTTGAAAAATCACTACAGGTGAAACTCATTCTTTATGAACGGGAGTTAACCACGTAATTATAAATTGCAATGTTTCAGTAGCAGATTACAGCTTAATGTTCCCCATAGATGCCCACCTAAAAAATGGGCATCCAGTATGATACAAAATGGAGGAATCGTCATCAGCAAAGCATTGCATCAGAAAGATACTTGACGCAGAACTTTGCATAACATTACTATTCAGCTATAGACAGCACTCAAGTAGTTCAAAATTGTGCCAGCAACATTATACATAATCCCATTGGCATAAAACAATTTTGTAGTGTAGGGGATCTGGTTAAAAAAAATATATCCTACACTTTACTGAAGCATGGAGCATAGCATGTAACTCAGAGCTCTGAATGGACATCTAGCAGAAGCCCACTATAAGAAAACAAGAAAATAACAGAATATACGAAAAAAAACTAAAATCCACAACAAGAGGTAAATGTTTTCCACTAAAGTAACTCCGTACTTTGACAGCCACCAAGTGTGCTGAAGGCACCAGTATGCTGCTCATAGAAGGGTTGGTACTTTGCAGGAACATAGTCTTTGAAGCTGTTGAAACGGCAAAACATGTAGGTTTGAATGAGGAGGCAGAATCCAATTTCATTAAGAAGGGAATACTTCATTGCATAAAAAAATGTCACAGGATGCATACCTTCGAAGCAGAGAAAGCCTCCCTGGAGCAGAAAATAATCTTGCAATCGACTCCAAAACTGGTATTATTTTCATTGTTTTAGATTTTAATGCCTTCATGAGACCTACAAACTCTTTGTATTCTGCAGGGGTAAGCTTCTCTTGGACCTGCAGGTATCAGCATTTGGTGAGCCGAGCTTCCTTACCATGCTTAAATGATGCAGAGATGGGAACCCTATCCCTATGTGGATGTATGAGGTGTATATTCACCCCTTGTTTCAACATATAATGCAATCACAAGAACTAGAGGTTCCTCAGTCAACTGAGGGTAGTTTTTGTTGGCAGAAACATAGGGAAAATTAGCGAGATATGAAACAAAGAATTCTCTATAAATAATTCCAAGAAATTTGTACATAGCTCATGCCATTGGTTCAATGCATTACAGAAAAAAGGCTTGGTGTCAGGATAAAGATGTGAATGATAATCCAATTGCTCAATCTATTTGATTAGGCAAAATAAAATCACTCAAGAAGCAGCTTCAAACGAAATGATTTTATCGCAAAGATCTCAAAGGCAACATAAGGGCATAGTCGATCATAATTATTTCCATTTGCAGCCCTGGAAAACTACAACTCCAAGATATCCTTCCTTGTCCAAAGCTCATAAGATATATGCGGGCACAAATTCAAGGAAAAAGATAAGGATACTACCTTCATCCCTTTTGTTTAGAATAAAAAGCAAATAAATGTTGTTGTACCCTATAACCTAACTATGTCTATTTATTTAAGAATATTATATACATTACAATATTATATTACAATAATTAGTTTGTGAGAACTATCGATCAAGTTGATCATTTGATCAGTGCTATTGTCTTGGGTGGGCTTCAACTTCAAGAGACAGAAGGGCCTGAATCCCCCATTCAAACCCCAGATCTGCAGCATGTAGAGAATGGAAAATCCCTTTCCCTCCCTTCTCTGATGCCCTGGACACCATCCGCCAACAAACCTACATACTGACAGACCTCCAGAGTAGGGAACACGGCATGGAGATTGATGAACTTGGGCCCAACAAAGGAGATCTTTGGTTGGCAGGCATGTAGTAGATCTGCATCACATCAGGGGCCCTCTAACCTCACGACCACCTACCCCATCTGTTCTACATGCTCGACCTGCAAGACACCATGTCTTCACAGTGGTTGAATTGGTCTTTGGCTTAATCTGCTTCACCTTGTGCTTCTTTGGCTTCATCTTCTCTGTTACCTTCCTCCTCCAAAGATCCACAGGCTGTTCATCCTGTCCCTCTCCAGAAGGGTAACCAGGCGTGTGTCTAGGAGGGACACAAAAAAAAAGTGTATAATTCTAGTATTATTTGATAATTTAACCTTTATGTATCCATTTTTTATAATTTTCAAGGATAAGAATAAGGAAGCAGGTACACAAGGATGAGGTTATGGAAAGACTTTCATTTTAGGGTTAAGGATGAGGATCGAGGTACTATTTCACCTGAGCATATTTGGGAAACATTTGAAGGAACTTATTTATTTTTTAAAAAGGGACCTTAGGAACAGTAGTTTATTAGAAACAATTATTTAGAGACCAATATGCACCCCCCCCCCAAAATATATATATATATATATATATATATATATATATGCAGTTTAAAAATCATCGTGCACCTGCAATTACAATGCCTAGGAATTACAATCCACAAGCAAGGAAACAAGAAGTGACACAGTAGGAAATAGCAGGAGCAACAAGGGAAAATGAAATGATAGATATTTTCTGGTTTACAGTTATATTTTTATCAGTGAAGGACTGGAAGTGGCAGTAAGAGTGTTAAGAGAACAAGAAAACGGAAGATATTTCTGGTTTACAGCTCAAGTTTTCTGTGCAAGAACATAACTGAGTGTCCAAATTGAATCCTACTCTAATCAGGAGATGTTAGACAAGAAATTGAACAGCTTGTATCTTGAAAATCTTGTCATTTATCCTAAGAAAAGTAAAGCATGAATAGCACTAGGATTCTAAGTTGACTTGAAAAATCGAACCAAATGTATATTGTACATCATATGTACTCAACAACAGTGATTGGGAGGGGAATGTCAGAAAGTGCACCTGCAGCAAGAAAGCAGATCCTCTTGTTTGCTCATTAACAGTGGGTAAAGTATGGTCTTTCTTTTGAGGGGGTAGCTCCATGTGAGCCGTTTTTGTTGTCAAATCATCACCAGATACTGATTCCACATTCAGTTGAGCATGTGCACCCATTCTGCTGCTGCTAGAACTACCATGTTCTTTAGCTACACATGACAAAAGCTTATGGTTCTCTACAATGCAAGAGAAAGAAGAATTTCTTTGCAAACAGTTCTTCTTGAGAGAGGCATCATGTCCAGAAGTTTGCAATATGTGGTCATAAACTCCTATTTTAAGATACTTTGAAGAACAAGATGCCACAATATCCTTGGTTCTACTCTGGTTCTTGAATGGTGTATGGTCACCAGTCAAGTCGACCACCTCATAATCCTCATCTTCTGAATCTTTTCTCTTGTGATCAACATTTTGCATTATTTTACTGCCTTTGGATCGCTTCAGAATGTGACTATCGATTGTATTACTCGGAGTTGACCTATTAGCAGGAAGTATTTCCTCAAGGGAATCAAGGTAGATACCCTTAGTAACTCCAAGCATTGATGATACTGACTTTCTGGAATCCTTGGCACCTATAATATTCTGGCAAAGCAAAAAGGAAGAAGAGTAAAGATGGATGTAGATAGATGAAAGTAGACATCAAGCTTACAAATTAAACCTGATTGAAGATATACCATCTCTGTGCTCTGGGACGAGGTTATCTTGTCCTGAGTCTGCTTCATCTTCACTCCACAAATATTGTCTACATTGGAACTTCCACTTTAGCAACCAAAATTAGGCATGCTCAATTAATGTAAAATTTTATGCATCACTTTCCTAGTAAATGGCCTTTTAGGAAAGAATAACAGTGGAAAGAAGCTTGATTCAAAGAAAATGTGTTCATATAGCATTTAATAGCCGCATTCTTCATAATGTTTGTCCTAAAATCCCCATAGACTGTCAAATTTGAAACTTTATTTATGCATCTATTGTGTATTCATACTTTTGGGGTTCTCCATGGGCCAGGCCCATTTGGGAGCAAAGACTGCAGACTAGATTGGCTAGGTCAAGCCAATGAACATGACATCTCAAATCCAGAAGACAATCCCGCCATATCTGAGATTTTTAAAGTCTCAAAAATAATTTATACTTTATAAAGTAACATTAGGTAAGTTACGCATTGTGTATCCTTTACTCCACATGTTTGTTTTGGGAGTTGGGAGTTACTCCACTGTAAACTCTAAACTTTGGAACCAAGCTTCTGTGGCCAGGCCAGGCCTTACACGAAGTCGTGCAAAGTTCCCAAACCTTAGCACAAGAGAGTTAATTAAAAAGAATGTAGAACATTTGAATGATAAGTTAGAACAGTGGAGGGGGCTTTAAAATCTAAAGGCCTTAGGTTGAGCTGAATTAAATCAAAACATAAGAAATGTCATTTTAGTAATATGCGGGTAGATAAGAGGATTTTGTTATATTGATGCTCAAGTTCCTAAAAGTAGTAACTCTTGATATGTAGGATCTATTATTCAAGGAAATGGGGAGATCTAAGAGGATGTTGTACATAGAGTTAACATGGGTTGCTTGAAGTGCAAAAGTGCATTTGGAATCCTATATGACCAACGGGCCAAAGCTATTACTAGACGTAGCAACTTTCAATATTTAGGATCTATCATTGAAGAGAATGGGAAGATCCAAGATGATGTCATATATAGACTTAAGGCAAGTTGAGAAAAGTGCATTTGAAGTCTCATGTGACCAACAGGCCTCCTTGAAGCTTGAAGGGAATTTTTATAGAACCATTTCGAGAGCTGCTACGGTGTATGGCACCAAGTGTTGGACAATAGCAACTGGCTGACCTTAGGTCAGGTGGTACCAGGTGGTTTTAGGGGTGCCCAAGTCTTAAACCTGGGTGGAGGAATTCTTTCTAATTTCTGTGAACTGTGCCCTGCCACTGTTAGGGGTGTTCACTATTTGGTTCAACCCGAAAAACCAAACCAAACCAAACCGAAATTTCGGTTTGGTTCGGGTTGACACAAGGTTCGGTTTGCAAATATCACAAACCGTAGAAACCAATCCAAACTGTTGAAACCGAATTATCCATTTTTTTATTGTTTTTATTTAATTTTGCTTTGGGCTAAGGCCCACGATCATGCAACCATTGAGTTTTATTGTTTTTATTTAATTTTGCTTTGGGCCAAGGCCCACGATCATGCGCCCAGCTGGAGATTTTCTGCGGTGTTAGGTGCCCACCATCATGCGCCCAGCTGCAGCTTTTATAGGATGTTAGCCGCGACAGGTTTTTGTTTCCCACGATCTAGGACTAAAAGGAATGGTACTGAGCGGCTGTGAAGTTTGAAAGTGTGGAAACCAGGTTTTAGTCTGATATCGCCAGAAGGAAAAAACGTCATGCTCAGGATTTCTATAAAGACAACCCCACTGCACCTTGAACGCGTCACTTGGAAGATGCCTAGGCTTGAGTCCGGTTCAGACCAAACCGAACCGAATAAAACCGATTTATTCGGTTCGGTTTGGTTCGGTTTCTACATTCATTTGGGTTGGTTCGGTTTGACAAAATTTCCTCATAAACCAAACCAAACCGAACCGTGAACACCCCTAGCCACTGTGGCAAGGACGTCAAAAAAAGTGTTGGACACTAACAGAGATGAGAGATGTTAAGATCAATATGCAGAAAGACTAGAAAGACAAAGATTTGGAATGATTATATTTGCGGAGACTTTGGTAGCTCCGATTAATATGAAGTTCAGGGCAAGGATGGCAGTAATAGTATCGGAGGGTACCGATACCAATAAGTACCAATATCAATATCGAGCGTAACGGCCCGGTACCAGTCCATTTTGGCCCAGTATCAGCCAATAAAAGTTTTTTTATTTTTTAAATACAAATGATTGGTATCGGACTACCCCCCAATATTGCCGATACCAATACATATCGATATTGGGCGATACTGCCAACTATGGTTTAGGGTAAATAGACTTGGCTGGGTCATGTGCATTGCAAGGAAGTTCAGTGCTAGTTAGAAGGTGTGATCAAAACCGGAAAAAGAACTCAATGAAAGACTAAAATAAGATGATTGGACATAGTAAGAAAGGACATTGCCAAGAAAGGACTTTGCCTTGCTCGGTTAACCTACAAATGTGGCACTAAATATAAAGTGGCAAAACAGAATTTTATCCAATGCTGGCTGTGAAAAGTATTAAGCATTGGTTGTCAACTGAATGCGCACCATCATCTGAGCCTTATCAGATTTATTTGGGGTAGGCTACATGAATCCTGTCTCACCGCTTTAATCTAAAGAAGGAATAATCGGGGATCGGACATGGATCGGTCCAGTCCTGGACCAATTGGATTGGCGTTCCGATCTGATCCGGTTCCCCTTTATTTGTTGGATTAAAAAAATGAAAATATTGAACAATGAAAAAAACTGATCACCAAATTATGCAAATTGCAAAATAATCTCATTCATTTTCAAATATATAAACAATTTACATCAGAGAAATAAAAATTGTTTAAATCATGCACTAAATAATGTGGAAAAGAAACAAGAAAAAGAAGGATAACCAGAACCCTGATATCTTATTTTATGGACGATATCCGAGATAAGATTCATTGCAAAGTGTGAACGATAGAAGTATTCTCTTCTTGTCAATTATATCTAGAAGTGGAGTAGATACACTCCTACATAACCGACAAGAAGGATACTCCGATCATTTGTATTTACAATGAATCTTATCTCAGATATCATCCTGTTGAACCCAAAAATAATCTCATATGCAGATTTGCATTGTATGAATATACATATACGACGCATGCTCGCGTCGATGTGAGATTCCCATAGGAGGATACACATACATAGGCACGACGATATGTTCATGAAGAACCATGTTATGCAAAATAAAATGTATGCCTATGATATAGGTGAATATTAAGAATCCATAAGAAACCATGGGCTCGCATTACGAGGGCAATGGGGTAGAGAAATACCTAGGCCAACAAGGCCTTGATCAGATTTTTCAAGGGAGCCTAAGGCAGCCCCAAGTTGCTTGCTTCGGCTTCCGAGATCAACTCCCGAACCGCCTTTGCGATTCTCGATAGTGAGACCCGAAGGGAGACCCCAAATGCAGCGATAAATGGGACACCGAACGCTGCAAAATAAGGGTCAAAATCAGTCCCAAAGTGGACTAAAATCTGTCCCGAAATGGGGTAAAATCAGTCCTAGAACTCGCCCAAAATGGCCCCGAAATGGAGGCCCAATAATGGGAGAGATAGGCCCAATAAGTAGCCCTATGGGTGGGGCCAATATGAGGCCCAATAAGCCCCCAAATGGGCCCAAATTCAGTCCCAAAGTGGGCTGAAATCTGTCCCGGAGTAAGGTGAGATCAGTCTTGAAACTCACCTAAAACAGCCCCAAAATGGGGGCCCAATGGCGGGAGAGATAGGCCCAATAAATGGCCCAATAGGGGGGACCGAAATGAGGCCCAATAAGCACCTCTAACAGGTCCAAAACCAGCCCCCACTAGGGTGCTAAATCTGCAAAACCAGGGAGAAGAAAACCTCCAAGAAATTCCCCAAAATGGCAAAGAAGCATATGGACCCCCTCTCTCTTCCCCCCCTTTTATTTAAATAAGAATGGGGGAGGTGGAGGAGAGAGAGGGGGAACCGGTGGGGGCCCCCCCCACCGGTTGGGAACCCCCCCACCGGTTCCAAGAGGGAAACAGGTGGGGGGGGAGGAGGAGCTCCCTCCAATCCTCTTCAGATTTTAAAATTCAAAAAAATGGGGGGGGGGGTGTTTAATGGGAGGTTTAAATGGGGGATCTTAACCCCATTCACATGGGTTAAGAATCCCATATGGAAACCCTCTTAACCCCATCCCAAACCCCTTTCACATGGGGCCAAGACATGAAGTTAATGGGGTTAAACCCCTTTCACATTGGCCTAAAACCCAAACCCCCAAAGAGAAATCTGAAAACCCCATCAAATGGGCCTTGGAAGAGGAAAAAAGAAAAGGAGAGTGGGGAGGGGAAACCCCCCCACCGGTTTCCCAAACCGGTGGGGAGACCCCCCACCGGTGGGGGGCCCAACCGGTGGCACCCCCTCCACCGGTTGGAACCGGTGGGGGTGCCCACCGAAACCCCCCCCCTCTCCTCTCATTGCCTCTCTCTCTCACCCCCTTCTCTCACCCATTTGAGTAAGAAAAAAAAAAAAGAGAGAAGGAGAGAGATTGGATCCGGTGGCACCCCCCCACCGGGCCCAATTTGGGGCCTATAAATAGGACCCCATGGTCCCCAATTCAAGGGGAGACCACAAGCGTATACACAGCCCATATACAAGGGTAGAATTGTGAGGGAGAGTGCTGCCCAGCTGAAGACCAAATTCGGGTTTTTAAACCCGGATTTGCTGCGATCTTGGGAGGTCTTTCTTTCGTCCCGGAGAGTCTTCTCTCCTAATGTTCAATCCTAGGGGGAGCTCTGCCGGATTTTTTTGTAAAAAAACGCCTTGTCATAAGGCGAAGTGCTGCCGAAATAAAATCAGAATTTCTGTGCTTATGTGTGTCATTTAAATTTTATAATTACCATATTTTTAATATGTATATATATATATTTTTTCCTAAAACTAGATAAAATTGTGTACATCCACAACTTAACCTTAACCTCACCCCATAAATAGACCAAATGTAAGTTCAGAAATCTGCATAAAATCATAATTAAGCCCAAAGATAATTTATAATTAATTAATTAATAAAAAAATTCGTGAAATTAATTAAAAATCAGAAAAAACCAGGAAAAATCAGTAAGAAACCCGTAAAAACCTGAAATATGATATAAAAATCATAATAAACTTAAATACCCTTATATATTTAATTAATTAATCAGCTAATTAAATTAATCATAAAAAATGGATAAAATTAATAAAATTAATAAAAAAATCAGAGAATTAGAAATCTGAAAGAATGTTAAATCATTAACCATATATCTAAAAACTTAATGTAAAATTACGAAAATACCCTCGTGCGTAATATTTACATATATAACCCTGAAAACATTAAAATATAAAACTGACTCCTGCGTAATTTCTTTCCCATATAGTCTGAATATCATTAAGTATGAACCCTAAGACTTAAAAACCCGGTTTTAAGGTAAAATTACTAAAAAACCCTCATACGTTTAAAAAATCAATTCCCTAACTCCCATAAAGCTTGAAAACCTCTAAAACTCACTCCTATATGTTCATAAGCTGCTATACTTCCATAAAACCCCCATAATTACATAAAAACCCCTAAAGGTGAATAATTGCAAAAAAGCCCCCTGTGGGGTTAAAAATTGGGAATTAATCCATATAACCTGGAATTAATCCACCTAACTTGGAACCAATCCTAATAACCGGGAATCAATCCCGAACCAAACAAAAAATTGTCCCCGAACCGGGGTGAGGCTAAGGATTCAACCTAAAATATGCCTTCATATGCATATGCGTACGCTGCCTGTAGTAGTAGTCTTGCATGATTAAGGGCATCATACGGACGGTTAATCAAGGGTTGCCGAGCGGTCGCTCAGCGTAATTAACACTGACCGAGGTCAGTGGAGAGAGGTCATATACTCGAATCTTCGCTTGATTCGAAGTCCCGGATTCCCTGAGGACTAATCCCAAGCCCTCATAATCCGATAAAATATAAAACTGACCTATAATCCTCTAGATAAACAAAAAAAAATGGATTTCCGAATAATCCGACATAGGGGAGGATAGATGCGTCTAGGTCAGGTCCCGAACCGAAGGTTTCGAAAAAAAAAAAAAAAATCTTCGCAAACACATCCATAAAGGAGGATATTACATTCTACTTATCCTTCTTTTTCTTGTTTTTTTCCAAATGATTTACGTAAAAAATGCATGATTTAAAAATTTGAACTTATAATGTTTGCAACAAGTTGAAAGAAAAAAAATAAACAATAAATCTCACCACTCAAAATTTACATTGTGTTTCCATATGATCCTTCCTTAAATAATAAAAGTATCACAAAAGAATAGAAATTTGTACATGTGCAACACTCACAATTGATGAATTATTTGCTCCAATGTAATCATCCTTCGACACAAATTATTCATCAATTTTGTGCGTTATCCATGTACTAATTCATATTCTTTGGTGATACTTCCAAAGCACAAATATGGAAGTGTAACGAAAGAATGTAAAATTTACAAGGCTAAAACAGTCTACTATAATTATAAGGATAACCATGGAGCCGATCTGATCCGATCGCCATGGAGAGCTCCGAATACCATGGATTTAAAGAGAGATAAGACATCTTAGAAAGAGAGGGAGATGGAGGGAGAGAGCTTAGAGAGAGGGAGAGAAAGCCTAGAAAGAGAAATCTTAGAGAGAGAGGAGAGAGAGGGGGAAAGCTTGGATAGGGGTGGAGAGTGGCCTTGGGGGGTTTATATAGACCCCCCAAGGCCCCAACGACTAGTTTGAAACTAGCCGTTGTGGAAAAGATCGGTCTGATACGGATCAGCTGGTTTGGCCCAATCCCCAGTCAGGCTCGATGGATCGGGGCATGGGATCGGATCGGTTTGGGCCAAAACCAATCGGATCATGCTGATCCTTCTCTCCATGCTTTAATCTATCGAATGTTGGCTGTGACAAATTTTATTAAGTTTTGGCTGTCAACCAAATGCACAGATTCATTGAACACCCTCCTTTCTCATCTGGGCTTGAGATCAACCGTGGCAGAGTTGTAATTAGGAATTAAGATACACAGTCCAATTCCAAGCCAAAAGTTTGTTTCTCATGAGTTGTATATTGAAAATTAAATTAATTTTCAATAAATTATCTTCTAAAATACAAATGGGAATTTTTTACATTTAATCATTTATAGATAATGGTTAAAATTTTTAAAAGAAAGTAGGAATAGAACTGAGAACAAGAGATCTACACTCCTTTTATCCTCCCATTAAGTCAATGTTTTGTTTGTCCTAGGAGTATGTTTTAATGTATTTGGACTTTTAGTGCAGTTAGGGTTGATTCTAGCTTGAATCTGGTCAAACTTTTGTCGTGGACCTCTCATATGTGCCAATATAGTGATGGCTCTCAGCAGCAGAAAAGGGGGAGGAGGAGAAGGAACGAAGGAGAAGAACAAGGCCGCTGCAGCCAGCATTTGCAGGTGCAAATTTTGGACACCCATCATTCCTGCTGCCACCTCCATGGCTCCACCACATGCAACCACCACTGCTGCCTTCACAACCTACCACCACCTGCACCATCTGGACCACTGCCAAACTCCCCCCCCCCCCATTTTCCTTTTCCTTTGCACACAGAAACAGGGTAAATACCTCTTTAATTCAAATAAAAAAAATGCTGAATCAGCTTGCATCAGTCTAAAATCTGCCCGAATCAAATCCAAAATAGGCCTAAATCAGCAAATCCTAGGTTGATCCATCTAGGAGAAGGGTTATGAGTTATCCACATGCCACTGTTCTTTAAGGAGGAGGACGAAGAGGAAAGGGGGCTGGAGGAAGGGGGCAAATAAAAAGGACTTGCCAGAAGGGGCCAACACTGCCTCCTCCTTGGCTCCTCTTCTTTTTTTCCTTCCCACCTGCCAGCTGCTTCTGCCGAAGTCGGATAAGGGAATTAGAATAGAGATTTAAACAAGGCTTTTGGACCATAAGTAAAAGAAGAAAAAGACAAACAAGTCAAAATGCTCATAATAAGGAAATTCATTTATATAGAGCCTTGTTACTTTAAATATTTAATTAAAACTATCTACATTCATATCTTTTCTTTATAGAAATGACCAGCAACAAATGAATGGGTTAATTCTCTAATGATGCTGACAGCGACTTTTCTTAAGAAAAATATCATTTTACATTTTTTAAAGGGATAGGCTCCTTTTCCCTCAGTTGGTAAATTTGAAGATCCAATCTTGATCCAGATTGGATCAGGCGTAGCCATCCAAGACTCAATCTTCTTACATGATCCATGCACGATAAGGTTCTATTCTACCAGTACAAGGAGGCATGAAAGGGGTGTTAAACTTTACAAAGACCTTCATTTAAATATACTTGTAATTTAGTCCTTTAAACATAGAAAACATCTAAGGATATTATTAAAAGTTATACACAAGTTTTTTTTTACATGTTTAAATGGATCGAGGCTTCTCCCTCAGATCAGCTGATTCATGACATACGTCCTATCCAGTCTGATCCACATTGGGATTATACCTGACCTGATCCCATCCGATAATTCTTGATTAGAATCCGTATAGTCTTCTTTTCACACAGCCCAAATGACTGTTAAATACGAGGCCCAACCTATATATTCTCACAGGTTTGTACGAGTCATAGTAGGTATACCGGAAAAGAAACAATTTAAGATTGAGCGAGAGACAGTTTTATACCGTAAAGGTCATTGCTCTCACCCATCCATAAGTAAATATGTTTACTATGAACTGGGAGAAGATCTATGAAATATGAACTGATCACTAAGGATAAGAGAAGAGACATTCTTTTCATAATAACAAGGAGTTAACTGCAGACCTTAGATATCAAACTCAAGCCAAAACACTTTGCCACTATAAAACAATTTCCGCAGGATACTAATAAAAAATTGTCCAGAGGTCAACTGTAAAACATTCAAAATTCAATCATAAGCAATCTATGGAGGAACATAAAACCATTCAGCACACCAATGAAATGTACCTTGGAAATTAAAATATGAAAAATAAATATTAAAAAATACAGGGAAAAGCATGAATTCTACCTGTTTTCAAATGTTCTTTTAACTTTGGTTTCACTTGACCACAAGAAACTTGGTCGCGGAAAAATCTAGTCAATGTAAATACCACATCCCCAAATTTGGTATATGTCTGCAACAGCAATGGCAAAGTCAGCAAAAGACCTCTGCGTATCAGGAACATCACAATAATCCTCATTTGGATGTAAGACCTTGACGTGAGGACGGAGCCACAATGACATTTGATCTTGACGACTTTGCTGCGCAAACCTATACACACATGGAAAGTAGCATAAAGACACAAAAGAAATAATATGATAAATACCAAGGGAAAAGTGTGGTTCTCGAACGTCCATGATTATAGCCATTCCATTACCAAGATTACAAAAGGAATATGAGTGACTGTGGGCACAAGTAACCACCAAGGACTGCTTATCTGACTACCAGTAAAACAAAACAGCAGGAAATTAGTCGATTATAATAGACACATGGTGATTATCAACACAGATTGACAGCATAAAAATTTAATGTTGATTTCTAGTGACATTTCTCCTACGTTGCCTTTGGATGGTTTCTTTTCTTTTTTGCCTTCTGAGTGTAACACCTGAACCATTAGGGACCCATTATCAGCCTTAGAGTGACCCATTAGAGGACTTAGGGTGGCTTAGTGAAGACTGTGGCTCTGGTGTTGATAGGCATCACCTCAGCATGACGCGATTTAGAAGGTGATAGGATCCTGTCAGGCTGACGCGATTCAGCCCAGTAAGCCCAGTCCAAAGAGAATTCCGGTGTTTCCTTACGTGAGGAGTTTTTCTCTGCATGGGACTCGACCTAGAGGATTATAAGTAGTTCCCCTCCGTCCATTGAGCCCCCTTGTGCATCCATAAACCCTAGAGAGAGCTAGAGAGAGATTTAGAACAGCTTGGGGGGAGTTTTTGGCGTCTTCTTAAGTGGTTCTTGGAGGGCTGCACGAGGAGGCACTCCGGGTGGTTGGTGTGTGCGAGAGGAGACGTTCTCCGCCTTGCCTAGGCAGTCTTCTTCGAGTTCTAAGGTGTGGTTTGAGAGGCAAGTGATGATTAATCCCATTTCATAGCTATTTTATGTATAAAAGCATAATTTCAAGATATTTTATTATGTACTATAGTAATAAAGCAAAAGATGTTTTCAAAGATAATATTAGACGCATGAAACTGTGTGAGTAATCTTCTTTCTCGAAACATGAAAACTCCATGCTTAATGTTGAAATTTGTCTATCAGTGTTGATTCACGTCATGCTATCCTGACGTGATTCGTAATTTACGTCACTCTATGATAACACGATTTGGCCTAGTTTCTGTTAACCTGAACCCTTATTTTCCCTTCTTGTTAATCCTGCATACAACCATGTTGAATCTTGTTTAATTCGATCTCCAGTGATTGTTGATACCTTGTGGACTTGTTTTTCTACCATGACCCCTTTTTGTCTATCTACTTAATTAGATTTTTACCTTGTCCATGTGATTGTTAGGCTCCATGATTAGATACCATGCTAAATTTTCTGAATTTCTTGTTAATGACCACGAAAATGGATTATTGCGTATTCTATGATTTTCAGAAAATTAATAAAGCCTTTAGTTAAATATGTCTTGATAGCATGAAAGGCATCAGGGAAGGGTGACATGATTTATGAATCACGTCATCTGGTCATGATGCGATTCAAATTATCAAGGACAAACCCAAACAGAACCTGTTAAACAGCATGCTAATTACCTTGATTGTTGCACTATTATATACGGCACTGTCCCAGAATGATCTACATGCATGTAATGAATGATTAAGTGAATGGACAATGCCACTTTAGGAGTAAGAATTGTCCAACCCACAAAAGCATCTTTGTAGGAGAAGACTAAAAATATAAATGAATCCGAGGCAACATGTTAAAATCCTAAAAATTTGTCTGCTTGCGGACACACTGACCCTGGGTGGGATATGTGGATCCCCCGACTACACAGCCAAAGACTTAGTGGGCTTTGCCTTACCACGATAAAGAAGAAGAAGAACAACAACAAGAATAAGAACTCCTTGATGTGGTTGGATGCATGTACTATGAACTAAGTGAAAAGATGGTGGTTTTACATGATATGAATGTGTTGAACCATGCCATGATGACCCATGTTTATGAATTATGTTCCATGTTTCATGTCTCATGCACCACGTTCTAAATCCTGAAAACATGCATGAGATTGAAAGAACATGTTTGGGAATTGAAGCATGTTTAAATGATGTAAGTTTCAACAAGTATGAATGTTATTTATCATGTCTTTTCCATGACAATTATTTATGCAAAACTATGGAATTGTGGCATTATGAGCTTGCTGAGTTGGTTGGGACTCACACTTGCATAATAAACTATTTTTCAGGTGAGGTAGACCCTGAGGTGAAGGGTAAGGTTGAGGACCAGGAAGCTTAGGGACTTGAGCACCAAGACTATTTAGATTAAACGTAGGTTTTATTTACTTTCAGTTTAACGTTGATGTAATAAGTTAGTTTTCAAAATATTGAGTTGAGATGTTTATTTCATGGACATGTAGCGATCCTGGACGGAACGTTATTGTTGTTATTGTTATTCAGTTTCAGCAGTTATTCTATAATTAGTGCATTATATTATGGCAATGAAGGTTGTTTCTTTTTTGTGTTAATGGATGCATGCTATGCTCGCTCTGGATAGATGGTTATATTTGGGTTGTTCCCATTGTGACGCACCCACTGGTTCGAAGTAAGCCGGCACAACCGAACCGGGTCGGCAAGGGCGCTACACTAAAAAAGAGACTTGGGAATATGGATATGAAAAGCATGGAAAGGTATCCATGTTCCCAATATCAAGGTTTGCTGACTAGGTGATCCGGATTGGATTGGGTTTGGGTAGATACGAGTCAGATCCAATCCGACTCAGGCCGATTCGGTCGTCGCGTGAGTCGAGCTGATTCAGGCTGATTCTTGCCCTTTTTTTTTGTTTTTTTTCAGATCCTTCATTCTTACGAGTAATTACATACTAATTAACATTTTACTTTACATCCTTTGTTAACGTCAATGACTATAAGTCACATTTAAGAGATGCACTCAATGTTAATCAATATAAAAATTGTAAAAAGTGTACATTTACTTACCAATTGAGAAAACTCAATCCAAAAGACAAAAACAACACATTTAAGAGAAATGTACTCATTAAATACTCATGCCTCACAACGTCAATTTTCAAGAAAATGCATATCTAGTATATCACAATAATCTCATACAAAGTGCATACATAACAATAAAGATGCAAACGGTTGGAATCATCTTCTTCTTAAAGAAAGAAAGCCCTAAAAGCTTGGATCCAACAAGGTCACCCAGGAAACCACAAGAGAAGGGAGAGGAGAGAAGGGGGAAGGCATCATATGCTCTGGATGCAGTGTTCTGTGCAAACTAGGGCTGAAAATGGATAATGGAGTTTCGATTATCCATCCCGTTTCTGTTTCTGTTAGTGGATGTGGAAACCCGTTAAAGACCACCCGTTAAGTTATAGGAAGTAGAAATTGATCTCCAATAGTTTTAGGAGTCATAAATGAAATCAATGGTTTCCACATCCACTAACCCGTTTCTGCTTATACATTATATATATATATATATGTATATAATATTTGAATCCTTTAGATGGGTCCTTCTCATATCAAATAGTGAGAATATCTCTTGATCGTTTGATAAAAGTAAGGCCATTTCTGTTTCCATATCCGATAAACCTTATAGGAAACGGAAGCGGAAGGTGCCATTTCCATTTCCGTCTCCGGCCCACTTGCAGCCCTAGTGCAAACAGAAATGCCCCAAAGGCTGGAAACCCCTTTTCCCAAGTGACTCATATTGGAGAGCTTTGTATCGGGCTTTATTGACCAGACCGTAGCGACTCGAACCAGATCGCAAACGGCTTGCACCGGATCATAGCAGCTCGAGTCTGTATCGTGCGATATGGCACAAGTCGGCCCAATATGCTACAAGTCGCTACAATCTGCAGTTACCCAATTGCAGATCCCCGAGTCAAATTGACCTAGTGACCTGGACTCGTCCACGATATGACAAACCATGCCCCACATTAAGCTATAATCCATCATAAAATTTTGCTGGACCATGCTTATGCATCTCTTGATACCATCCTTGATGGAGTGCACCAATGCAGAACTATCCAAAAGAGGAAGTTACTCTTTCATTTTGAAGGTCTAGCCATTACTTCTTATGGATTATCCACGTGACCTTCTTCTGGTTTACAGCATGTTTTCATGGCCTACGTTTATTTCCCAGAAAGTGCAAAAGAATCTTTGAGAAGCATCAAAGGGAATTATTTCTCCTTCCTGCCTCCAACCATGGTCGGTACGTATCAGTATCAGTGGGTACTGATACGATACTGAGGGAAACCCTGATACCAATTATTCGTATTTTAAAAAAATAAATAAATAAACTTTTATTGGCCGGTACTGGGCCAAAATGGACCGGTACCAGCCAATATGCCGATACCAATGCTCGTACATATCGGTATATGTACCTCCCGATAGCAATACCGGTACTGCCCTACTTGCCTCCAACTGGAGAAGAAATAGTTAAATTGTAGACCCACTGTTTTGGTAGTGTCTAAAGAAAGTCATCTCCAGGGAATCTCTCATTTGTTAGGAGTCTTATCAGTTTACAGAGAAATCCAATGCAGACTATGCCAGTCTGCTTTACATGCTTAAAAATCCATAACAATTAATGAAGTCATTATACAGCATGCACTTTAACCATCTGTCAGAATGCAGTAGTATAACTTACAGGACATTGGAATGCCAAGATCTGCAGGGAAAATAATCAGGATTACAGCTAAGCTTCATGATTGAGAGAGTAGGGACCTGACCAAGTATCTGTCAGGTAATACCATGAAATCATTTTAACATCTTTACATTGCACCATTCTAGTTGTTGCCAGAGGTATCCCATATGACGTGAAGTTCCAATACTCCATTAATTCAGATTCATCTTGAATCAATTGCATGTGGAAAGTCACTTTGGAAAGAAAAGCTTATTGCTATACCTTTCATCGCAGAAAATTATTGCTCCATAATCATTGCGATGGCGGATGACACGCCCAACAGCCTGATTCACAGCCCGTGCTGCTTGTTGAACATACCATTCTTCCCCAGTTAGGACCTGTGAATTAATAGTAGAAAACTAAATGGCATCCTCAGGAAAAAAAATTACAAATAAAATAAAATTGCTATGATTTAGGATGAAAATAAAATTACTATGAAATAGGTATTTTATCTCCATTTCATATTTTGAACAAATACAACTCTGAAGGTTCAAAGCAACAGAAGAGTATAGGCTTATAAAATATTTGCACTCTTCTTAAGAATTGCATAAAGCCAAGGCAACTATTTTACTTGTACAGCTATCTCAATCACTCACTTCAAGAAATTTTAATAGTGTTACCTTATGGTCCTTCTTCTGAGATAAAGCTTGTTGATCCAAGAACTCACGTTTAAGACGAATCTGCAAGACAGCAGTAAGGCAGCCAAGTAAAAGTTTGTGTACAAAGGATAAAGCCATGTAAAGTCATACCGAGGATGAAACCATATACAGTCAAACAATAATAATAATGTCACACCAAAAGGGACCCATACAAAACAGAACTTGAGACGAAACATCAGTCCACAAGTATTCTTAGGATCTCTGACAGTTGAAAAGTCCTGCTGCAAATAATTCTTCTATTTAGTATAAGCATATTCTACACAAGCTCACACATCCTTTTTCTTGATAGGTCAATGTTAAAAAGAGTGTCAAGTTATAAACTCAAAAATCATATGAGGAGCATATTACAACTACATGCCTCAGACACCATTCTTCCTCCAAACGGTAACCCATCTCATGTTAAAGGACTAAAAACCAATGACTGAGCTAAATTTTATTAAAATGTTTGACAACATAAAATTCAAAGGTGATAATTGGACTTAAAAAGAGAAAAACATAAACAAACTTGAATGAAAGGGAGGGAGGGATGGTTCCCAGAGCTTAGTTCTTTAGAATTATAATGATAAAAAGGACTAAAAAAGATCTATCTCATTCTTCTGAGACCTCACCCCCCCCCCCCCCGGCTTCTATCCCTCTCCTTTTTTAAGATTTATTTTGGTTTTTCTCTGTTGAGTGGTCATGTCCTGGTTTTCATGGGTTATTATTCCCCCTTTCATTTTCACATTTCTTGAACAGATCTGAGATTTGTCGATCTACCCCTGCCTAGATATGGGTTCCATGAGGTGAGAAAGATGCCGTTAGAGGATTCTAGCCCTTCCTGTCAGCTGCTTATATGGTATCCTAATTGTGTTTTTCCTTCAAGTTAAAGGGGCGAGGAAAAGGCTGACAATTATATGGATCTGTCTAAGGGGAAGGGAAGAAATGGAGTATTTGTCATTGATCTTAGTGGTTATGATGCCTGTAGGATGACTAGAGTCTGGAACCAGGACCTTTCTAATTCCTCATAGGGAGTTTTCTACTATCAATATGGGGACCAAAACCCAAGCGCTGGGTGGGCTTGAGAGATTTTGGCTTGTATGGTGAACCTTCTTGAGGAGTGAATTTCAACATGACAATTGATTTTTGATCCACAATTTTTTGTTGTTGCTGGCGTGAAGGTGGAGAATAATTCTTTCTATCTCTCAAAGGTATATGATGCTAGTGAACTATGGCATCAACCACATCTAAGATCATTGGAGTACCTATCACCTGGCAATTGAGCAGCAGAAAAGCATGGGAACTGTGACGTCAGCAGGATTCCAGAAGCATTGGTGAAATGGTCAAGACAGGTCACTGCTTGCAACATAAAGGAAAGGTGGTTAAAGGGAGCAAAAGATACATCGTCATTTTGGCTCTTGTTAGTTTCCACTTTCAAGTTCCCCTGAAAGGGTCTTGCCACGAGTGGCGCTGCACCATCCTGAATTGGTCATTTTGCCTGAATGTGGCATTTATTGTCCCTGTCTCAGCTCTTCTGTCCAGAAGTGGACTTTATTACCTTGAAGTTTGTACGAGTCTATGTTTGACAGGGCTTTGTTCCACCGCAAGATGCCAGAATCTAGATCCCTCAAGAGTGGAATGTGGACCTCAATAATGAACAAAATTTGATGAAACAACATTGTAAAGATTAGTGATGCGGGACGAAGGGGAAGATAAGAATAGGGGTTTAGGGGGAAGGGGACCTGCTGGCATCGCACCAGCAGGTAGGATATTCCTCCGACATCGCACCGGAGTTGGAGAGGGTCCCTCGGCGTCGCACCGAGGAAGAGGGATGGGGCCTCCGTCGCAGAGGCAACAATCGTGTAAACATGTATTTTTTTTCTTCAACTAATCTTCTCTGTCTTTTCTGAAAATAGAAGTACATATATAAAGACTCGATTTGTAACTCATGACTCTTAGACTTCCGTTCTTATCCTTCCACGTTTCTAAAACTCCTAGAAAATAAAAAACTCATAATGGACCATAAATGATCCTAATAAATGTAAATAAATGAAACTCCAAGCATGCATCGTCTCCTTCATCAATCTCCCCTGATTCAAAAAAATTTGTCCTCGAATTTTGAAGTGCGCCAGTATAATCAAGCGGACGATTGGATCATCTGTGGGAGTCTTCAAGCAGAGAATCATATCAAGAAACACCACCCGGTCTACTGTATGTGAATTACAGAAGGTCTGCCATATCAGATCAGTAAGATCCGATCCTAATTCCACAACTAACAGAGAATCTGAACTCTATGAAGAAATGAGGTCATGCCCATCACTGCATAATAAGTCATCATCGGAAACAACATCATCGAACATGTGTAACCCAGAATCCACAAATAAATTGTGATCCCATGAATCCACAACCAATAGCTCACTAGCAGCTGACAACAATGCGTTGTCTTCACATACATCCTCCGATTGATCATCTTTTATAACTGGGGAGACTGTATCAAGTACCTTTGATGGTGTTTCCATCACTTTAGGAGAATAAAGTGACGATTCCGGAAACGTGAACTCACGTCCATCAAGATGAGGGTGTACGAGGGAGCATCGACGTCTATCATAATCCACTGTCGCTTGGCGCTCTGATAGCCACTCTCTGATGGGGATCTAGGAACGGCTGGAGTGGAGTCAAAGGCCCAATGTGCAATTCATTTGGCCCATTAGGGGCCCATTGGGAGTCTTTTAATTTATCTGCAATTTTCACATGCTTTTTAGTTATTTTCGGAGTCCTAGGGGTAGTTTAGTAATTTTCCTATTAGGGTTTCTTTGAAGAGTCTATATATTGTCCTGTATCCCCTCGTGGGAAAGCATTGAAGAAGAGCCGCCGTTGCGTGTTTTCTCCCGAGACGGGACGGGAACCCTAGCCTTCTTCTCCTCCAACCCCTCTCTTCTCTCTACTTCCGGTCTACCCCCTCTCCTGTCCCGCATCGATTTGGGTAGAGAATGGATAGATGAGCGGCAAGTTGTGATTGATCATACTGGACGAGATTGTCTAATACAACCTAAGGAATACCAGGCACCCTTTCTTATTCTCAATGCCACTTATCAGGATCGAGAGAGGTTTCAACAAGCAGTTGATTGGGAGCGCGAGAAGTCCCAGATGAGGAGTGAGCTTCAGAAGATTTCTGCCATGCTGGCCAAGCTGACCAAGCCAAAAGATGTTGTCTATGAGGCCGACCCAACGATGCTTGAGGAGTATGAAAATCAAATGAAGGAGGTGCACTATGTGGCCGATCCAGTCCTAGAAGATGAATATTTGGGGGAGGTCGAATCAGTGACGCCTATAGCAGATAATGACATCTTCCCCACTAAAGGGAATGGGCCGAAGACAGAACCGCTACTGGAAGATGTAGTCAATCAGCCGAAGGTCGTTAAAGATGTCATCAGTTTGCATGATTTTGACCGCATATGGAGCGACGTCGAGGCACAATTTCCTCCTCTGGTTGGAGCATTCATGTGCGCAATGATTCATGGGTCAACGGTGTTGTTTTCCGAGCATGCTACCATCACTCCCCTATGGATATTGCCTCATTTTAAAATTCGAGGACAAATTTTTTCGAACCAGGGGAGAATGATGGGAATCCAGGAACGGCTGGAGTGGAGTCAAAGGCCCAATGTACAGTTCATTTGGCCCATTAGGGGCCCATTGGGAGTCTTTTAATTTATCTGCAATTTTCACATGCTTTTTAGTTATTTTCGGAGTCCTAGGGGTAGTTTAGTAATTTTCCTATTAGGGTTTCTTTGAAGAGTCTATATATTGTCCTGTATCCCCTCGTGAGAAAGCATTGAAGAAGAAATTTGAAATGATGAGCCGCCGCTGCGTGTTTTCTCCCGAGACGGGACGGGAACCCTAGTCTTCTTCTCCTCCAACCCCCTCTCTTCTCTCTACTTCCGATCTACCCCCTCTCCTGTCCCGCATCACTCTCGACCCAAGCAAATAGAAGAGCTCCATGGATTTATAGTACACCAAGCTCCATCCACATAAGTAGTGGAGTGTCCTGTGGTGACACCCTTAACTCGCCGATAAAACTCTACAAAAGCTCTATCACCCTCTACAAAAATCTCGTCCGTCTTCAACAGTGAATCAACAATATATTGAGGAATCACATTATCACTAGCTCTCTCATCTAATATTAATGTCGTCCATTCTCGATTCGGCAAGAACACAGCGAAATGGAAATAAATGGAAGACATGTTGCAAGAGATTATCCCAAGGCTCCAATTCTAATAGAATCAACCAGTGGTCCACAAAACGAGGCGTCGTAGAGGCAGCACCACTCTGGAGCTGAGTCCTTCTTGCTAAGACGAAACCAACGACGCAATCAGTGCAAGAAATGGATCCCAAATGATGACCTTGATATGCGTGCAGCAGCGGCACGTAAAACGAGACAAGTCGGAAACTCAGCGTGCCGGATCTGGTCGGTCTCGTCAAGACGAAGCCGTCGGCGTGAACGATGCACGAATCAGAATCCGAAAACGACCTCGAACAACGTGCCCAAGTGTCCTAATAAAGCGTGCAAGTGTGGCACGCAAAACGAGGCAAGTCGGGGAGCGGGCTGCTGCGAAATTCAAGGAATTCCGGATCGGATCGGGTCCCCGAATCGGGACCCGCCGATCCCGATCCGACTCGGATCGGATCGGCCGAGTCGGCCGATCCAGATGAAGTCTGGCCAGTCCGACTCGACTAGATTAAAAAATAATAAAAAATTAGAAAAAATCAGGAAAAAATAAAAAAAAATCAGAAAAAATTACATACATATTATTCAATTGATGTACAATAAGAATGAATGTAATTCATGTACATCCATAAAAAACCCTAAACCCTAAAACCCTAAAACCCTAAACCCTAAACCCTAAACCCTAAACCCTAAAACCCTAAACCCTAAACCCTAAACCCTAAACCCTAAACCCTAAACCCTAAACCCTAAACCCTAAACCCTAAACCCTTAACCCTTAACCCTTAACCCTTAACCCTTAACCCTTAACCCTTAACCCTTAACCCTTAACCCTTAACCCTTAACCCTTAACCCTTAACCCTTAACCCTTAACCCTTAACCCTTAACCCTTAACCCTTAACCCTTAACCCTTAAACCCTTAAACCCTTAAACCCTTAAACCCTTAAACCCTTAACCCTTAACCCTTAACCCTAAACACTAAACCCTAAAACCCTAAAACCCTAAACCCTAAACCCTAAACCCTAAACCCTAAAACCCTAAAACCCTAAACCCTAAACCCCTAAACCTTAAGGGGGGATCGGGACCGGCCCGAACTGGACCAGATCGGGTCCGAACCGGCCGATCTGGCCGGTCCGGCCCCGATTTGGTCCGGTTCGGGCCGATTTCGGCCGTTTTTTTTTTTTTTCAAATCGGTGGGGGGAACAGTAAAATCCCCCCCGAATCGGATCGGAACCCGCCGATTCCGCAATCCATGGCGAAATTAGTGCGTCGGGAGATTGGCACGCAAATCGAGGCAACTGACGTGGGCCTCGAAATGCGCGATCGGGGCTCTCGGTATGCGTGCAGAAGTGGCACGCAAAACGAGGCAAATCTGGGATGCAGCACTCCGAATCTATGATGGCCTCGTCAAGACGAATCCATCGGCTCAAACGGCATGCGAATCGGAGTCCGGACGAACTCTGCACAAGGGCGGTGCGCTATCGGTCCTTATTGCACCACCTGTTGCACCACCACGAACCAGGTCAGCCTGGCTTGGAGCCGATCGAGCCCTGGCTCGGATCAGGACTGAATCAGATGGCTCGGACCACCTGATTTTCTTAAGATCTAGTCAGACCAAGTAACAATTTGAAGCTTGAATGTCTTTTAAAAGAGGTGGTTCGAACCAAGTGGGGAATGGGCTCGGACCCTAACTCAGGTCAACTTGGCTAGACCAAGTTGGCTTCTTAAAGGGCACGTGCCCTCTTTTCTCTTCCTCTCCCTCCCTTCCTTCTAACCCTCACCAGAAGAGAAAGGGGACAAGGGAGCGGTGATGGCGAGTGGTGATGGGCAAGGTGCAGCAGCACCGATGGAGCCAACGGCGGCGGAGGGACGTAGCAGCGGCACAGGTGGCGACGGCGGGCGGCGATGCCGGCCGTGGTGGCGGCTGGTGACGACGGGGATGGCGGCTTCGGCGAAGCATGCGATTAGGGCAGGAAGGGGGGTTTGACCCAGCAGTCGTGCCGGTGGAGGGCTAGCGACGGACGCAGTGGAAGCCGGCACTGTTGCCGGTGGTGGCGGGGCTCGACGACGCCTACGGCAGCTACGGTGGTCGGTGAAGGCGGCGTTGGCGACGGAGGAGGATGGAGAGGCAGCGGGGCCCCCTGCGGGGTCCGATGGTGGAGGCGAGGCGGGGCTGGGGGCAGCGGCAACGGGGGTTGGCGAGCGCAGAGGTGGTGAAGGCGGGGCGAGGCAACGACGGCCAGCAGCAGCATCGTCGGCAGCGGCCAGTGGCGATTGTGGGCGGCGACGACGACGTTTGTGAAGGTGGCGGCGGGTTCTGACGGCAGTGAGGCCAGACAACAGCGGCGGGTTCTGACGGCAGTGAGGCCAGACAACAGCGGCGGGCTGCGAAGGTCGGACAACAGCGGCGGGCAGTGACACTGCTGAAGCCGTCGACAGGGGCCGGAGCAGCAGCGGAGTGGGGGATCAGGTATGCTCTGATACCAAAACTGATGCGGGACAAAGGGGAAGATAAGAATAGGGGTTTAAGGGGAAGGGGACCTGCTGGCATCGCACCAGCATGTAGGATATTCCTCCGGCATCGCACCGGAGTTGGGGAGGGTCTCTCGGCGTCACACTGAGGAAGAGGGATGGGGCCTCCGTCGCAGAGGCAACAATCGTGTAAACAGGTATTTTTTTCTTCAACCAATCTTCTCTATCTTTTCTGAAAATAGAAGTACATATATAAAGACTCGATTTGTAACTCATGACTCTTAGACTTCCGTTCTTATCCTTCCACGTTTCTAAAACTCCTAGAAAATAAAAAACACATAATGGACCATAAATGATCCTAATAAATGTAAATAAATGGAACCCCAAGCATGCATCGTCTCCTTCATCAATTAGTAATGGTGATGGCAGAATTAATGCTCCATAATATGAAAAGACATCTTCAACTGATAACGTAACATGTGCCAAACTATGAAATACAAAGGACAGTGAGACAAAAAAATGATAGATATTATTACATGTTCCTCCAAATTTTCTCAAGCTTCTACAACAAAGAACTCTAATTAGCTTAGAACTTGAATAAAAGTTTAGACAACTATTATAATTGCATTATCCGGCGACATTACACTAACACATGCATGGAATCAAACAGATCTCAAGAAAAATGGTATATGAGGTTCTTCTATTGAAATGGTGGGTATTAGTCATGGAATGCAAAATCGGCCGATCCCGATCCAGATCGGCCATGGCCGATCCCATTATGTAGGGAAAAGTCACGGTTTCCCCTAGACTTTCACAGGGATCGCCTCAGATCGGCCAGAATCGACCCGAATTAGCCGAGATCGGCCCGACCACGGCCGATTCTAGCCGATCTGGCATAAGTTTTTTTTAATTAAAGCAAACAATCGACCCATATCGGTGTAGGTCTGTCAACTTCAGCATTGAAAAATTTTATAAATGTTGATTACACAAAATCCCCAAATTTAACCATAATTTATAATTAATGTAATTAATGTTCAATTGAGTATACCAAACACTCAATTGAGTTGATTAAAGTCTGATTGCACATAATTGTTCATTAATTGGATGTGATTACATAAAATCACCAAATTTAACCCTAATTAGGGTTTAAAATTTGGAGCTTTTGTATAATTTGTGTAATTAATGTTCAACTGAGTATGCCAAACACTCAATTGAGTTGATTAGAATCTGGTTCTGCATAATTGTGCGTTAATTGGATGTGATTACACAAAATCTCCAAAATTAACCCTAACCAGGGTTTAAGATTTGGGGCTTTTGTATAATTTGTGTAATTAATGTTCAGTTGGGTATGCCAAACACTCAATTGAGTTGATTAGAATCTGGTTGCATATAATTGTGCATTAATTGGATGTGATTAGATAAAATCCCCAAATTTAACCGTAATTAAGGTTTAAAATTTGGGACTTTTATATAATTTGTATAATGTTCAATTGAGTATGCCAAACACTCCATTGAGTTGATTAGAGTCTGGTTGCATACAATTGTGCATTAATTGGATGTGATTACATAATCCCCAAAATTAACACTAACTAGGGTTTAAAATTTGGGGCTTTTGTATAATTATGTAATTAATGTTTAGTTGGGTAGTTACTAAAGTATATAGGAGGAAATGGTGCCAGGAAGATGATATTTTGTGCTCTCTATGTGGCAGCAAACCGGAAGATGTTGATCACCTGCTAGTCACTTGCCAGGTTAGTCTAACAGGTTGGACTACTATCGGGGAGCTCTTGCATTTTAAACCACAGTTTCAAACAGTAGGGGAGATGTGGTCTTTCTTCAAGCATTTGAGATTCAATTGTAACCAGAGGATGCATAGAAGATTTGTTGGGATGATTCCTCATGCAATTTGCTGGAGCATTTGAAGAGAGAGAAATGATGCGATTTTAGAGAAAGTAAAGTCTATGTGAAAAATATTGCTATTACAAGCTTGGCAATTTTGTATACTTGGTCTAGACATATTCTAGGTTTTTATGTTGACAATTGGAAAAAGACATTTAAATAGTTAATGCCATTGTAATTTTTTCTTTCTTGATGGGATAGGAATCTCTCCTGTCCGGTTTTGCATTGTACTTCCTCTCTTTATGAATAAAATTGGGTACAAACCATGTTTTTCTATATAAAAAAAAAAATGTTCAGTTGGGTATGCCAAACATTCAATTGAGTTGATTAGAGTCCGGTTGCACATAATTGTGCATTAATTGGATGCAAAATCCCCAAATTTAATCTTAATTAGGTTTAAAATTTGGGGTTTTATATAATTGGTGTAATTAATGTTCAATTGAGTATGCCGGATGATGAAGGATCACAAATGTAATCTTTGTAAGATATTTTTCATAAACTTTCATGTTAAAAACTTCATAACTTATCTTCTTTAATTAGTTACAACATTAACTATTAGCGAGTTAATCATCTTTAATGTTTTTTTTTGCTGGATGTGCATGATTTGTGTTCGTTTTTTATTGTGAATTATTTGAATAACATGTTCATATTTTTCCTAACTTTTTCTGTTTTTTCTGATTTTTTTTCAATTTTTAAATAAATTTTAATTGAGCTGATCCAGGATCAGCCTGATTCCTAAGGATTGGCCGATCTGATTCGGACCTGATCGGGATCGCCGGGTCCCGATCCGGGTACCCAACCCAATCCGGAATTCCATAGTTTTAGTGGCCTCTCGTCCTATGCACTGATAGAGGTATGGAATGCGACAGATACAACAAAACGTAGTTCTATTGACGGGGGAGAGCTTTAACATCATCTTGTCCCAGAGGCGGTATGGCATGTGATTTTTTCTCTTTTTCTCTAATTTTTCTCCTTTCTTTTTTTAAAAGATGGACTGATTGGTTTTCATCAAATTGGCTATTTCAACCAATCTGATCCGATCCACATGAGGGTTCATCAGGGCCAACTCAGCCAGCCAAACAATCGTACAAGCCATGTAAGAGAGAGTATCCTATTGAGTCCAAGAATGATTTCTTATTGCCTTATCCTTATGAAGTGGAGGGTATACAGTGTCAAGCCTACAAAAATGTCCAAAGCAGCAGCTATGCATGAGTTAAAAAAAAATATGATTTTTTTTTAAAACATCTCTTGATGAGACAAAAATGGTGCTAGAGATGTATATGTGGCAAACCACATGAGATGCATTAAAATGCACGAAGCTCAACAGTGTAGGAAAAAATCTCACTATCCAATGCTACGGAGAATAAGAATGTAAGTCAAGGTAGAACGAAGTAGAAAAACAAGGCATTCAATAAATATCAACTCTGAATTCATTGTTGGAGTGGGAAAGGGAACAAGTGTTAATTCATCAGAAAATAAATAAGTTGAATCTAAAACATATTATGTAAATATGCGAGAAGTCATCTGAGTGTAATATATCAAACCTTTGGATCAGTCATTGTGGAAAATGGCATCCCAGTTACTATTACAGCTCTCCCAGCATGATCAGCAAAATCAAGACCTTCACTCACCTGTAAAACTACAGAAATTTAATCGGAACAATGCAATGGAATCAAGAATGGAATCAAGGTTCGCCGTATCGCTGATCCGTATCGAATCGTATCTTCCTATATACGATATGATACCAATCCGACTTGGTCCGACTCGCATGAGTCAGGCCGATACATGCTTATTTTTTATCTTTTTCAGATTCTTTAATTTTGTAAATAATTATGACATAAATAAACATTTAACTCTAGTGGTTTATTAATGACAATGACTTTTAAGTCAAATTTAGGAGAAATCTACCCTATTAATCAATATAGAAGTGTAAATCACCTCCTAAATTAGAGAAAAAAGTCCAATTACTTATCAAATTAGAAAAAAGTCTACTTAATAAGATACAAGTCACATTGAGTAGCCTTGAGCCGGATCACAGCGATCCGTGTCGAATCGCAACGTATCGCACGAGTCGTCACGAGTCACATACGAGTCGGACCGAGTCGCATCAAGTCAGCTCGAGTCAGATGTGACTCGGCCACTCGAGCCGTCCTAACGACTTGGACTCGTCCAGATACGAGTTGACTCGTACGAGTCGGCCCGATCGGGTACGATACGGCAAACCATAAATGGAATGGAAAACAACCCTGGTGCTAAAAAATTGCTTTTTTATGTAAATAAGAAGACATTGTGCAACATAGATGAAACAAGCATGTAAACAGAGTTAATAAAGCTAACAATGCGGTCTGAATTATTTACAACATACAATACTTTCTCACTCAATTCAATTATGATGTTTTCCTGTTAACTTGTCATCACATAGAACTAAATGGAAACAAAACAAAAAAAGGAAAGGAACCTAAAGTGGCTCGCAGCATATTATGAAGTTCTACTTTGTCTTATTAATTCTAACTAACTAATCTCCAAAGCCAAAACCACCCAAGAGAGGAATTTTTCCTGTTAACTTGTCATCACATACAGGTAAACGGGAAAAAAAAGGAAAGGAACTTGAAGTGGCTAGCAGCATATTATGAAGTTCTAGTTTGTTTTACTAATTCTATCTAACTAATCTCTAAAGCCAAGACCACCCAAGAAGGGAAAATTGAACAGAGCATGACATGCAAGCTAACACAATACGAATCCAAAAACATGCTAACTAATGTAATGTCCCAGACTAGAAGTATATGCAGTTTGTGTCGATGATGTCTTCATTATGGTCACAGATGATATCACTATCGCCTATAGCTAAAGGAATCATTTCAATAAAACCACTATCCACAGAGTAAAAGACAGGATGTTAAATGACATTTTCCAGTAAACTCCAACCATATGGAATTATCTGTTGAGCATTTCCTGGTAGATAAGATGATCTCAGAGAGGCCTTGAACCAATTACTTTATTTTACTTAGGACAAAATGTTCAATATCTTGATTACTTCAACATAGACATAATCTTGGGTCAACAGAGCATGAGAAGCCTGTAATCATATGGAAGACAAAGAAGACCTTGCCGCGGCAGACAGCAAAAAAAACTGCCCCAGAAGTAGATTTGTCCCGCAGTTTTGCCTGAAAATCCTGAAAATATTCATCCTATTTTAGAATTGCAACAAAATAGTAAAAAGGAAGATAAATTATGAACTAAGGTACAAATTCTGATCCATCTTGCCATTGGTACACCCTAGTAAAGAAAATGAACGGGAGAAAAGCAAACAATGAGACTAGGAAATAATCACAATATAATTGGAGAATCAAGGTATCCTTGCCTCAATTGCTGGTCCAAAAAATGCTGACTGTTTAGGTTCAACAACAGGTTGCTTATTTTTGCATATCCTATCCCAAATTGTGTTCAGATCTGTTGAGCTGGCATGACTCTGCATTTGACACATAATTGGAAAAGTAAAACACAACCAGATGCACGCACTTGATACTTTTCACATGTGTCAGTTACTTTACCATGTTCTTCCAGCATTCAATGCATTGGTCCATAAGATAATACGAGGGAAAGAATACAAGTAATCCATCAGGTACAATTCGAGTGAAGTTTACTGCAGCAGTCACAGCACAGATCACAGAGACCATGCACTGTCAGATAAATTTCTTCAAAGGGGTCAACTTGAGTCCTTAACCGTTCATGTACCCCCTATACTTACCAATAGCATTGCCAAGCTCTTGCTTATATTCCATTGAGTCCCGATTACGAAAAGAGGAATTGAATGAACAACCTGATGGACCACTAGGTAAAATTCCAACCCAAACTTGACTGGGAGATATCACATGAGGGTTCTCCAGCCTAACAGGAAATTCTCTGTAAGAAGAGAACAAGAAGTGTGACATGAAGAATCAAAAATGGAAAATAGCATTATCCAAAAGGAGGTCAAAAGTAAGAGGATTTTGCAAACAGTTTACCCACAAGTTCAGTTCAAGGGCAAATGAATCCAAGGGTGACAATGTGCCAGATGTCAATATGATGGAGCGTACATTAAGACTTTCAAATTCTTTCATGGCAAGTCCTGGATTGAAACACCACCAGCTGAGAACCCTGCACACATTCCCTATGAGAAGTAAAGAGAAAAGCAAATTATCAATGAGAATATACATGAGCAGCTTGTCCACAGATACTCTAGATATTAGCTATTCGTGAAACTTGAATTGACGATATAGTTATCACATGGAGACTGCACAAATTTTATGTATGTAGAAAGAGTGTCTCCCTTGGACAAGATAAACTGTTATAAAACTAAACTAGAGTTGCAAGACCAAAACCGGTACGAGAGACAAAATACAGTCCCTAGCAATAAGTCTCTGACAAAAACTGCACCAGCATTCTTTTCAATCTGGCCTTAAGAAAAAAAAACGTGAAGGGAATATATAACAAGACAACTAGAGTTTTTTATGATGGTATCCCACGCTTCAGACAAAAAGAGATATGCAAGGAAGTATAATGCATCAGCAGCTCAAAGTGCAGGAAAGAAATCTTTAGTACCTTTCATAGAATCGGTGACATTTTGCCGAGACTCCTGCACATGAAACTAAGAACAGGAAATCACAGTTAACAAAATAACTCCACCCTTTTACAACAAATTCCAAGGCATAAAAGGTTATGCTGCAGAAGATTATCTAACCAACACAAATATTCACTAACGGATAGCAGTTAGACAGTCTATCTGAACTTACACGGTAAAACCTTGCATGACTTTTACCACCATCCCTGAAAATAATTTTAAGAATATCCCTGATACTTTCCAGTCTCCAGATGGCGCCCTTCATCTTATTTCCATTCCTACTCATGTCCCCTAGCATAAACATCAGAGAAACAATAGTTCAAGTTGACTATATGTTGCACTATAAGACTTGCATGATGAATAAGACAAAATAATAATGGAATGCAAAAGGGAAAAAAATATTAGCAGACATCGGAAAGATAAATGTGACATCTGGCAATTTTATGCACATAGAGCATCATAATCTAGAGTAGTTCTGATGAACAAGAGTATAGCGGAAAGCAACGACTGGAATAAAAAATGATGTTCTACTTACCATCTTCAAGAAGCTCAGCAGCACTGTCGATTGTATTCATAAGCATACTGGCTGTTTCATATGTGATATTCAGATCAGCGAGGAATTCATAAATATAAAGACCAGGGCGAGTGAAACCCAATTCTTTTGAGTCAATGGCTACTTCACTAATTCGTTTTTCAAGTTTCAACAAAAGAGCTGTAAGAATAGTACTGTGGTCAGAAACAAGAAACTTTGCAGATTAAAAATATATCACTGATGATGCATAGGCAAGCATATAATCATATAATGTCCAAAAAAATTTAGTGGATCAAAATTCACTGGAAAGCAAACCCCCCTGGCGTAAAGTTAGATTTTTATTCTCAAGATAACAAACAATCAAAAGGCCTTCCTTCAATTGCCTTGCACATTGGAAATATGTCAAATGCCATCCAGGGACCATCTGAAAATTATGCACATAATTTATAACCAAAAGTATACAAGTGATAGCAACAGAGAAACTTTCAAGTGGTGATGGTAGGCACATAATCAGCTGAATTTGAATTGGAGTTAAGCAGGAACTTGAGCATTTTATGTTTCCCAATCTCAGTTTGCTGCTCATTATCATTTTCCCTAAACAGAGCATCCACACAGTAATGGACTACAACTATCTGTTAACTCATGCTTGCATGTTATAGCTATTGTCACCAATAATAATATAGAACTCAGTGTTAGCTAGATAAAAGCAGCTCCAATTCCCAATATTTGAAAAGGGTGTAAAAATCCAGACAAATTAGACAAAAAATCTTGTAGACTGAAACAGAAGCACCAGATCAGTCGTTGAGAGTACCAGTAAACAATAAAGAAATAAACATTCATAACTGTGTCAAAATCCATAAAATTTTAGAAAAACAACATTAGCAGGAGCCAATTAAGAGAAATGTTGAAAGAATATGAAACAAAAGTAGAATCAGAAGAATTTCCAGTGTAGGGCTACCAGACATGGTTGGCAGTATTGGCCGTATCGTACCGGTAGCAGTTGATACGTGTATTGATATCGGTTGGCGCCAGTACTGATATGGAGGGTGACCGGTACCGGCCGGTATAGTGCCGAAACCAGCTGGTACTGGACCAAAATTGGCTGATACCGCCCAGTACCGGGCCGAAACCAGCTGGTACTGGTCGGATACCACCGAACGGATCAGTACCAATACCAACACTGATACCAATATGTATCGGTACAGGTACCAACAGGTACCAAGACTGCCATCCATGCCACCAGATAAGCAAAAAGACCCTGGCTGAAGACCAGATGCCAGTCAATCACTTGGAAATAAATCTTAACTTCACCAAAGTGTGAAGATAATTGCAAAATGGTACTTGTACCTAGGCATCAATAGTTTAATCACATCAAATGATTTAAAATAAGGTAAACATAAAAAAGTACCTCTAAGAATAGCATAATTATCTGGATCATGCTCTTTATCAGCTGATTTCTCAATGGTCCTCCTTTTAATGGAGAGACTGACACATTGATTTGCTTCAGAAATGCATGAAGTTAGATAACTGGAAGGCAAGTCAAAAGATGCCGCTTCAGCACATATACCTTCCTGCATGATATGCAATCATCACATTGAGGTAACCACAACATAAGAACACACATAGAGGAAATCACAAAGCACAATCATTTAGGCAAAATAAGTGCGAGAAAATCATGCACACAGCATGCCCTCAGTCTTTATAGGATCTTTAGATTTATCCACAACATTACTAAACTGAACTGCCAGCCCAAGTTAGTGGGTGAAGACGCCAAGAACTACTATAGGCATGGAGTGGCTTGTGAATACCCAATATCAATATGGGATAAACAGCTTTAGTCGTACAGCAACTGGTCCCCAAAACCGCAAAGCCAAATGGGGGAACCAACAAGTGAATCGCCTCTAATGGATCCACCAACCCAAAACCCACATTAGTAGATGGAAATGACAGAACTAATATAGGTATGAAGATGTTTGCGCGAAGATTTTTCTAACCTTCGTCGGGACCTGACCTAGACACATCTCTCCTATGTTGGATTATTCGGAAATCTATTTTTTTTTTTTTATCTAGAGAATTATAGGTCGGTTTTATATTTTATCGGACTATGAGAGCTTGGGATTAGCCCTCAGGGAATCCGGGACTTCGAATCAAGCGAAGATTCGAGTATATGACCTCTCTCCACTGACCTCGGTCAGTGTTAATTACGCTGAGCGACTGCTCGGCAACCCTTGATTAACCGTCCGTATGATGCCCTTAATCATGCAAAACTACTACTATACGCAGCGCATGCATATGAAGATATATTTTAGGTTAAACTCTTGGCCTCACCCAAGTTTAGGATGTGTTTATATGATTTTGGATTGATTCCAAGTTATCTGGATTAATTCCAAGTATGTTGGATTGACTCCAAGTATTCTGGGTTGATTCCAAGTATTTTAAACCCATAAGGGTATTTTTGTAATTATGCCAAGTTGGAGAGTATAGGGGGATTATGGTTATTTAAGTGTATGAAATGAGTTTTAATGATTTAGGAAGGTTTCAAAACCTTAGGAGGTATTTTAGAGTTATTTCAAGTGTGTTTGGATTGTAAGGGTATTTTAGTAATTTTGCCCAAATTGGATTTTTAGACTTAAAGTCCATTTTCATATTTTTCTGAGATTTTTTATTTATTTTTATCATATTGAGGGTATTTTGGTAATTTTACCCATCTTATTAAGGTTTGGAGGGTATTTTGGACATATGAGAGATTTTGATATTTTTAAGAATTTTCTGTGACTTTTACAGATTTTTAACATGTATGAGGGTATTTTTGTAATTTGTATTAAGTTTTAGGGGCATTTTAGTCATTCCAGAATTTTATATATTTTCAGATTTGGTTCTCTGTTTTTTACTGGTTTTTACTGAATTTTACTGATTTTTTTATTAATTTTACTGATTTTTATTAATTAATTAGGTATATGAAGGATATTTAAGTTGTATTTTAGATTTATGTAATTTCCAGATTTTGTTTTCTGATTTTTACTGAGTATTACTGATTTTCACAGAATTTTTCTGATTTTTATATTTATTTTATTAATTTTAGATAATTTTCGCAAATTTTATTAATTAATTAAGTATGTGGAGTATTTAAGTCACTTTTAACTTAAGTATATTATTTTATGAGTTAATGTTTCATTATTAAGTTTTAATTATGAGTCTAAGATTAGTTATGTATGGGATGAGGCCCATGATATTTTAGAATATTTAATTATATGTTTTATGTATTTTAATTAGTTATAAAACTAATTATTTTGCATATGAAAATATAGTAACATAGTGTTACTTAAATAGTAGATTCATGAACACACATGCACACACATATGCTCAAAGAACAACATGGGCATTTCATTCATCATTTCGGCATAATCCCGTCTTATAAAACGGTGATTTTACAACATAAATTTGGCAGAGCTTCCCCTTAGGAATAAACCTTAGGAAGAGAGCCCTCCAAGAAAATATCGCCTCCAAATCGCAGCAAACCCGGGCAAGAGCACCGGATTTGGTCTTCAAACTGGCAGAGTTTCCCCTAGGAAATTTTGGGTCAAATGGGCATGGGGCTTCTTCTTACCCCTTGGGGGGTATTTATAGGCCATAGGGGCCTCAACCGGTGGGGGTACCCACCGGAATTCTTTGAGGTGGGGGGGTACCCACCGGTTCCATCATCTCTCCTCCCCTCTCTTTTTTTAACTTTTTAATCACATGGGTGAGAGAGTGGGAGAGAGAGGGGAGAGATCATTAAAAAGAGAGAGAGAGGGGGGGGGGGGAATCCGGTGGGCACCCCCCCACCGGTTTTGGAAAACCGGTGGGGGAGTTCTCCCCTCCCCATGCTCTTTTTCTTTTCCCTCTTCCAAGGCCCATTTAATGGGGGTTTTTTCAGATTTGTCTTTGGGGGTTTGGGTTTTAGGCCAATGTGAAAGGGGTTTAACCCCTATTAACTCCATGTCTTGGCCCCATGTGAAAGGGGTTTGGGATGGGGTTAAGAGGGTTTCCACATGGGATTCTTAACCCATGTGAATGGGGTTAAGATCCCCCATTTAAACCTCCCATTGAACACCCCATTTTTTTTTTTTTCAAAATCTGAAGAGAGAGTGGAGGGAGATCCTCCTCCCCCCCCCCCCCCCACCGGTTTCCCCCTTGGAACCGGTGGGGGGTCCCCAACCGGTGGGGGGGGCTTCCCCCTTCTCCCTTTTGCTTTAAAATGGGTTCCAACAAATGCCCCCCACGGGACATGTGCCGGAGGTGAAGACGACGGTGCATGTCCAGTGCCCCATCGGCTACAAGAATCATCATTTTGCATGCTTGAGGATTTCTCAAATGCGGCATGCCGGTATTGTCTTGACGAATTCCCGTTTTTCGCCTTATGTATTTACGGCTATTGGGGGAAGTCAACCGTTGTCTCATATATGCCAGGCGATACATTGCTTTGGCTTGCTATGCATATGCTCCATCTGAGCTTGTCTGGATCCCGATGACCCTCAATTTTGGTACTTAGACACCTCAAACTATGCCCAGGAAGTCCTGTTTTCATAACTTTTCGACTTTCCAAATATATTTGAAAGCGTCTACCCCTCTGATTATGGGAATCCTCTTGGCCTTCGCGACTTGGAGGTTCTGCGAGAGTTGATGCCGCTTGAATCTTTCGACGTTTACTTGGATTTTAAGAGATCTCTTGGCCTTCACGACATGGAGACTCCTTAAGAACACACAGGCAAGTCGTTTAATTCTTCCGGCATTTGCTCTATCTTGGGGTATCAGTACCTTATATTGGCATTTCCAGGAGCTCCGCACGAAGCGTTCTGGACTGGCCTAATATCTGGTTCATAGCAATTTGACTTTGTCCTATGATTTTATTAGGACTTGGTCATTTTTTGCTTTTCGAGACTTTTATTGCAGCCCTCCGGCGCTGATTTTATCTCTCTATCTTCTTGTAGCTTGCTGTCTTTGTCTTCATGGCTCTCATGGGAGTTTCTCCTATGGCAAGGTATGGGGAGGACGATATCCCCTTCCTACTAATTGTCGAGTAACTCTTCGCCAAAGCGAGCTGAGACTGAAACTATCGAGGCAGGCTATGCAGTTCGGGTTGCGGAGACCCCTATGCTCCAATATCAGAAGGACATTGTCCTTTCTGGTACCGCGGACGCCCATATCGCCGCTCTGCGTCAGCATGCATATATTCTTGAGGCTTCACTAGAGGGAGAACTCCCATTTTGTGGCGACCATCGAACATCGTTTCGACTGATATTCCGGAGATGGAGTCAAATTTCTTCAACAGGATTGAAGTTTTCCATTTGCTGAAGAACTCGGACTACCCTGCGTGTTCGTCTCGAACTCCAACATTGCTCCAGTGTATCGCAAATATTCTCCTGGAGATAAATGCTAAGTTTGAGTGGTACGGACCATTTATTATATGTTGCATGTATTCTCTCTTTCTTACGTAACTAATACTAGCGCCTTTTCAGGTTTTCACCAGTATTAGCCCCCTCTTATTTTTGCCTGTGCGCCCTTGCGGGTTTTCACACAGCGGGGTTACCCGATTTTGCCTAAAGTGCCCTTTCGGGTTTTCACCTTAGCTGGGTATAAGACATTTTTACCCTTAACCGACCCCTTTGAGGATGAGATCGATTAAGTCCGTCGGAGCACCTCGTTTTTAAGCTCCCTTTTTTTTTTTTTTTTTCCAACTAATACCAGCGCCTTTTCAGGTTTTCACCAGTATTAGCCCCCTCTTATTTTTGCCTGTGCGCCCTTGTGGGTTTTCACACAGCGGGGTTACCCGATTTTGCCTAAGGTGCCCTTTCGGGTTTTCACCTTAGCTGAGTATAAGACATTTTTACCCTTAACCGACCCCTTTGAGGATGAGATCGATTAAGTCCGTCGGAGCACCTCATTTTTAAGCTCCCCTTTTATTATTATTATTATTATCATTATTATTATTATTATTATTTTGGTAGAGAATTACGGTTTCCCTGATAACCGCTCAGAAATATATGTAGGGAACTAAGTCTTCCCTGAGAACCGATAATGAATTTTATATGTAGGGAATTGAGTCTTCCCTGAGAACCGATAAGGAATTTATGTAGGGAACTGAGGCCTCCCTGTGAGCCGATAAGAAAGTATACGTAGGGAATTGAGTCTTCCCTGAGAACCGATAATGAATTTTATATGTAGGGAATTGAGTCTTCCCTGAGAACCGATAAGGAATTTATATGTAGGGAACTGAGTTTTCCCTGAGAGCCGATAAGAAATATATGTGGGGAACTGAGTCTTCCCTGAGAACCGATAAGGAATATATGTAAGGAACTGAGGCCTCCCTGTGAGCCGATAAGAAATATATGTAGGGAACTGAGTCTTCCCTGAGAACCGGTAAGGAATTTTATGTAGGGAACTGAGTCCTCCCTGAGAACCGATAAGGAATATATGTAGGGAACTGAGGCCTCCCTGAGAACCGATAAGGAATCATATATGTAGGGAATTGAGTTTTCCCTGAGAACCGATAAGGAATTATATGTAGGGAACTGAGGCCTCCCTGTGAGCCGATAAGAAAGTATACGTAGGGAATTGAGTCTTCCCTGAGAACCGATAATGAATTTTATATGTAGGGAATTGAGTCTTCCCTGAGAACCGATAAGGAATCATATATGTAGGGAATTGAGTCTTCCCTGAGAACCGATAAGGAATCATATATGTAGGGAATTGAGTCTTCCCTGAGAACCGATAAGGAATTATATGTAGGGAACTGAGTCTTCCCTGAGAACCGATAAGAAATATGTAGGGAACTAAGTCTTCCCCGAGAACCGATAAGGAATTTATGTAGTTTTCGAGAAACGGGGGCTCTAGGTAGCCGTGGATTTGGGATACAACGGCTCCCGAAGACCAAATATTTTGAGACACAATGCCCCCCAGAGGCGAATTCCGGAGTTTAACGCCTCCCGTAGGCGAAATATGAACTTCAGGATTCAAAGCCTCCTGCAGGCGAAATATGAATTCTAGGATTTAAAGTCTCCCGTAGGCGAATTCCAGAGTTTAACGCCTCCCGTAGGCGAATATGAATTCCGAGATTCAAAGCCTCTCGTAGGCGAAATATGAATTCCGAGATTCAAAGCCTCCCGCAGGCGAAATATGAACTCCGAGATTCAAAGCCTCCCGTGGGCGAATATGAATTCCGAGATTCAAAGCCTCCCGTAGGCAAAATATGAACTCCGAGATTCAAAGCCTCCCGTAGGCGAATGTGAATTTCGAGATTCAAAGCCTCCCGTAGGCAAAATATGAATTCTAGGATTTAAAGCCTTCCGTAGGCGAAATATGAATTCTAGGATTTAAAGCCTCCCGTAGGCGAATTCCGGAGTTTAACGCCTCCCGTAGGCGAATATGAATTCCGAGATTCAAAGCCTCTCGTAGGCGAAATATGAACTCCGAGATTCAAAGCCTCCCGTAGGCGAAATATGAATTCTGAGATTCAAAGCCTCCCGTAGGCGAAATATGAACTCCGGGATTCAAAGCCTCCCGTAGGCGAATATGAATTCCGAGATTCAAAGCCTCCCGTAGGCGAAATATGAATTCTAGGATTTAAAGCCTTCCGTAGGCGAAATATGAATTTCCAGGATATAAAGCCTCCCGTAGGCGAATATGAGTTTCCAGGATATAAAGCCTCCTGTAGGCGAATATGAGTTTCCAAGATATAAAGCCTCCTGTAGGCGAATATGAAATATGAATTTCCAGGATATAAAGCCTCCTGTAGGCGAATATGAAATATGAATTTCTAGGATATAACGCCTCCTGTAGGCGAATATGGATTTCCAGGCCACCAAGGCACACCAGTGGGACTAGCGTATACCAGGGGCAATTTTAGGGTATAATGTCCCTTTGGGGCGAATTCGACCGCCTTCAGCACGCCGATGGGACTATAGCATATGGGTATGCTGATGGGACTAGTGTATGCCCAGGGAAGATTCGTGATACATTGCATCCTCGGGGCGATAGGAAAATTTTCAACCCTTTTATGGCATGCCAGCGGGACTGGCGTATGCTCAGGGAAGACTTTATGATACAATGCCTCCTTGGGGCAAAGGAATCTTTCAACCCTTTTATGGCATACCAGTAGGACTAGTTTAAGCCAAGGAGAGGATTTAGGATATATTACCTTCCCAGGGCGAATATGAAAATCTTCAGGGTATAACGCCTCCCCGGGGCAGATTCCGGAGTTTAACGCCTTCCGCGGGCGAATGCCGGAGTTTAACGCCTTCCGCGGGCGAGATATGAACTTCAGGATTTAAAGCCTCCTGTAAGCGAATTCCGGAGTTTAACGCCTCCCGTAGGCGAAGTGTGAATTTCAGGATTCAAAGCCTCCCGTAGGCAAATTTCGGAGTCTAACGCCTTCCGTGGGCGAATTCCGGCGAAATATGAATTCTGGGATTTAATGCCTTTCGTAGGCGAATTCCGGAATTTAACGCCTCCCGTGGGCGAAATATGAATTCTGGGATTTAATGCCTTTCGTAGGCAAATTCCGGAGTTTAACGCCTTCCGTGGGCGAAATATGAATTCTGGGATTTAATGCCTTTCGTAGGCAAATTCCGGAGTTTAACGCCTTCCGTGGGCGAAATATGAATTTTGCATTGCATGATATTCTTGACGGCAAATATTTTCTTTCGAGGTGAATCACCCACAGTTATGTGACATCTTTCAAGAATATGCCTGTGTATTTGCCTTAGGTATAACAGGAACGGAGATCATCTCCTCAGGCTGTATCGATCAGAAGGGCGAGTTTTTCCACTTCCTTACCGGGTCGGGAGGTCATCGTCATCATCGCCTCGGTCGTAGCCCTTGATGAGACATTATTGTACCACCAGTGTGGTACCAAGGGTTTATTCGTCATTGGCGACTCTGATATCCTCCCTGGGTAGGGATGTGGGAAAACTCGATCTCTACCCTCAACAGGCTGAGAGAGCTCTCCCTCCGTCGGGGAACAAATATGCGGCTTTATGAGCCTATGTATTCGCACACGAATATTATTGGCTTTTCTTGGCGCAAATAACTTTTTGCGCGTTGTCCCCCGACAGGTCGCAGGATGATGTTTTTTTTTTTTTTTTTTTTTAAATATATAATACTAACATCGGAGCTCTTACGAGTTTTCACCGAAGCTAGCCCCTTTTATTTTTGCCTGTGCGCCCTTGCGGGTTTTCACACAGCAGGGTTCACCCATTTTTGCCTGAAGCGCCCTTTCGGGTTTTCACTTCAGCTGGGTTTTTAGACTTTTTTGCCCTTGATTGGCCCCTCACAGGAGCGGGACCAATCAAGTCTGTCGGGGCACCTCATTTTTAAGCCCCACACTCTTTTCTTTTCTTTTTTTTTTCTTTTTTTTTTTTTTTTTTTTTGCTCAAGGATCTGCGAATTACACTCAATGTGTAATCGCATGTGGCTGTGGGGGATTCACCAGGTATTTCCCCATATTTATCTTTCCTTCTTGAATCAGCTTTTCTACTTCATCTTTGAACATAAAGCAACGTTCAATTGGATGGGTGATGAAGCGGTGGTATGGGCAGTAATTGGATGCATCTACCCGATGTATTTCTTCTTCCCTTTTTGGCTTGGGCAGAATAATTGCTTTTCTGCTCATACACAACTCGAAGAGTTCTTTGGTCTTTTCCATTGGAAAGGAGTATGGTTTCTTGAGCTTTTTCGCCAGGGATTCAGTATCTTTAAAACTTATCCCTATTTCTGCACCAGCAACTTGTTTTCCCCGAGAGCTTTGCCTAGCTGCAAAGGTGGCCTCGAGAGTATTGTCGTGACTTTCACAACCTTTGCATTTGAGCACCACTCCCTCTTGGTACTGGGCTTCTGGTGGTTCATTTAAGTCTACGATAAGTTTGCCCTTATTCTTTAGAGGACGGCTGCATTTTGGTCCTGGCTCCTCAAAGGAGAAGGGCCTATTGATTCTGTCCATTGACATGACTTCTGTCCATTGTCTTGCAAGACCTTCCATTACTTGAGTGAGTTCATATTGCTGATGAGAGATCTGTCCCAGACTCACTTGAATCCCCTCCAGTGCTGCCATAATGGACCCCTCGAGAGTGGAAATTGCTGGAGTATATGATGGAGTTATCTTCTGCTCCAGTGAGATTTGCTGGTGAGAGAGTTGTATCAGACTCATCTGAATCTTCTCTAATGTTGTCATGATAGACACTTCTGGAGTGGAAGTTGCTGGAACATATGATGGTATTGCCTCTTGTTCCGGCGAAACTTGCTGATGGGAGAGCTGTGACATATTCATCTGAATCTCCTCCAGTGCCCCCACGATAGACCCTTCCGGAGTGGGGGTCGCTGGGGGATATGATGATACCGCCTCCTGCTTTGGAGGGGCATCTATATTCTTATTTGTAGGCTTTTCTTCTGAGGAGTTTTCATCCATATGGACGACATTTGCTGTAAATGTTTGTCTGGGCATTCGATGTGGTTGAGGCGGGTCTACCAGGTATTTCCCCATCTCCACGGCCCCTTCTCGGATAAGCATTTCAATTTCCCCTTTGCAGATATAACAATCCTCTATTACATGTCCCAACATACGATGGTACATGCAATAGTTGGGTTCATCTATTTTACCAACTTCTGCTGGTCTTTTTGGTTCGGGTAGCATCAAGAGATTGGCCCGCATGCAGACATTAAACAACTCTCTTATGTCCTCCCTTATGAAAGAGTAAGCCATTTTCCTTCTCTCATTAAGGGTGGCATATGATCCCCTTCTGTTAGATGTTGAGGCATTTACATTGTTCTTGCCCCCTGTATTTTCTACAGCTGAGGCGAAGTCTATAGCATTGGCCTCTTCTGTATCCATATTTTGCTTCTTTGGGACTTTCCCCCCAATGGAGGCAATGGTTGGATGGTCTGCATAGAATATTTCGACCTCCGTCACAATGTTATTTAGTTGATCAAAGTTCTTGACATTTGCGCCAATCAGCTTTTCACTTATTTCAGGCTTCAAGCCCCTCTTGCACAATCGTACCGCATCCTCGTGGGTCGGCGGATTGTCGCATTTCATGCAGAAGTTCCGCCATTTTTTGATATAGTCGGTGGCGGATTCATTCCTGCCCTGCTTTAGTGTCACCAATTCAGTGATGGTGACCTTTTGCTCCGACACCTTGAAACGGTCAAGGAACTTTTTCTGCATTTCCTCCCAACTGTTGATAGAGTTAGGCTTCAACTTTGCATACCATTGGAATGCAATGCCCGTGAGAGAGGTAGAGAAGAACCTCAGAAGATAGGCCTCATCAGTAGCCAACTCTCCCAAGTCACTCATATAGTGGGCAATATGTTCCTGGGCCGAGCCTTCCCCGTCATACCTGATGAATTTGGGACACTTATTGTGATCCGGCGGGAGCTTCTTGAACATATGACGTACCGAAAATGGCACTTTGTATAAGTCGAATGTGCCTATTCCGTCGTCTTGTTCTGCTATTTTGGCTTCAACGATTTGCTCAATAAGATGCTTCTGCAATGTCGTAGCATCATCTGCAGGAGCATGGGATTGCTGAGCATTATGATTGGGCTCCACAACCTGATCTTCTTGTATCTCATCAGGGTTGAAGTTGACATCTGCAGCTTGCGGTCTTATCACCGCTGGCATAGGCACTGCCCTTGGAGGTGGTACATTTACTAGGGGGACTTGAGCTACCCTTTGCTGTTCCTCCATCTTTTGTATTAGGCCATAGAGTAAAGCTTTGAGTTGTTGATTTTCTTGCATCATCTCCTCTATAGTCTGAGGTTGTATTTGATCTTGAGGTTGTTCTGGAGCGGCTTCAATATCTGAAGCATTTGCCCCGTCTTCATCAGCTCCTCCAGCAGCATTGCTACTGCCAATTTGGGGTGGCTCTGCCCCCTGACTTCCTCGATTCAGCAAGCGCATAGCCTGCTCCATTTGACGGGTTATGGGCCCGACCCGTTGCATCAGATTGATGATATCATTTGGGTCTTCCGGCTGGGAAGGCTGCCGGTTGGTGATATTGGAGGTGTAGCATGTGTAGACCCGTATACTATTCTCTGTCCTTCTGGCAGTTTTCTTCTTTTTGTGAGTCGATCGGACCAATGCGCCCAACCGCTTAAGGACAGATGTCTGTTGCCAGACTTGTTCCTGCGCCTTATAGGCACTCTTTATCTTTTGACCTTGTAGAGAACGAGGCCGGGTAATTGAGCTGGTTATCTGCCCCTCAGGCTCTACGAGCTGTTGAGGCTGTTGTTCTGCTAGGGTAATCCTAGCCTGGCGAATTTTGCGGGCTTCCTTTTTGGTTACCCACATTTCCTTTATGCGGAGGCTCCTATCCTCCGATGGATTGCCCCCAGCCCGAGGCATAAATTTGCCCCCATTCCGAGGCCTGGAGTTGCCCACTGCTCGGGGGGTGACATTGCCCCCTGCTCGAGACATGACAGGCTCTGGTATAATTATTGGCTCCCGACAAGCAGTGCCCTTTGGAGTCTTTTTCTTCTTTTCGAACGTTGCCCCATCTTGGCAAACCTTCAATAGAATCCCGAACCGATTCTGGACAGGAACTGTCGGGATATGATGGATCTTAGGAATGATGGGTTGCCCGCCATCCAGACGAATATGCAGGTTCCCCACCAATATAGTTTTCCCCGTCCTGGACGGGCTTGCGGTTAGAACCTTTCGCTTTTGCCTCCCGTTGGACGAGGAGGCCGGAGAGATGCTGATGGTATTCATGGCAAGCACTCGCCCATATCGGCTGCCGTTGTTGCATATTCTGGCGCGTCTGGCGCGAGAAGCGCACCTCTTCTTCTTCTTTTTCGGAGCAAGCTCCGGTGCCGGAACGACCCCCAAAAAGTATGGAGATCCTATCACTGCGGGGAAGTCCCCGAAGCATGTTGGTGTGGTCAGATATCCACACCGTACGTGGGTCGCCACCACAAGTGGGCCATACGTGACCCTTGCCGCCATCGTCGTCTTTTAAGCAGAAAGTCAGTCACCTGCATAAGACATGACAAAGTTAGTAGTAGAGTTGTGGTGAGGGCATCACCGGACGGAGAGATGAAGGGAAAGAGAGGTCCTACCGGGCGTGCCATCTCTGTTTGCGCGAAGATTTTTCTAACCTTCGTCGGGACCTGACCTAGACACCTCTCCTATGTCGGATTATTCGGAAATCCATTTTTTTTTGTTTATCTAGATAATTATAGGTCGGTTTTATATTTTATCGGACTATGAGAGCTTGGGATTAGCCCTCAGGGAATCCGGGACTTCGAATCAAGCGAAGATTCGAGTATATGACCTCTCTCCACTGACCTCGGTCAGTGTTAATTACGCTGAGCGACTGCTCGGCAACCCTTGATTAACCGTCCGTATGATGCCCTTAATCATGCAAAACTACTACTATACGCAGCGCATGCATATGAAGATATATTTTAGGTTAAACTCTTGGCCTCACCCAAGTTTAGGATGTGTTTATATGATTTTGGATTGATTCCAAGTTATCTGGATTAATTCCAAGTATGTTGGATTGACTCCAAGTATTCTGGGTTGATTCCAAGTATTTTAAACCCATAAGGGTATTTTTGTAATTATGCCAAGTTGGAGAGTACAGGGGGATTATGGTTATTTAAGTGTATGAAATGAGTTTTAATGATTTAGGAAGGTTTCAAAACCTTAGGAGGTATTTTAGAGTTATTTCAAGTGTGTTTGGATTGTAAGGGTATTTTGGTAATTTTGCCCAAATTAGATTTTTAGACTTAAAGTCCATTTTCATTTTTTTTGAGATTTTTTATTTATTTTTATCATATTGAGGGTATTTTGGTAATTTTACCCATCTTATTAAGGTTTGGAGGGTATTTTGGACATATGAGAGATTTTGATATTTTTAAGAATTTTCTGTGATTTTTACAGATTTTTAACATGTATGAAGGTATTTTTGTAATTTGTATTAAGTTTTAGGGGCATTTTAGTCATTCCAGAATTTTATATATTTTCAGATTTGGTTCTCTGTTTTTTACTGGTTTTTACTGAATTTTACTGATTTTTTTATTAATTTTACTGATTTTTATTAATTAATTAGGTATATGAAGGATATTTAAGTTGTATTTTAGATTTATGTAATTTCCAGATTTTGTTTTCTGATTTTTACTGAGTATTACTGATTTTCACAGAATTTTTCTGATTTTTATATTTATTTTATTAATTTTAGATAATTTTCGCAGATTTTATTAATTAATTAAGTATGTGGAGTATTTAAGTCACTTTTAACTTAAGTATATTATTTTATGAGTTAATGTTTCATTATTAAGTTTTAATTATGAGTCTAAGATTAGTTATGTATGGGATGAGGCCCATAATATTTTAGAATATTTAATTATATATTTTATGTATTTTAATTAGTTATAAAACTAATTATTTTGCATATGAAAATATAGTAACATAGTGTTACTTAAATAGTAGATTCATGAACACACATGCACACACATATGCTCAAAGAACAACATGGGCATTTCATTCATCATTTCGGCATAATCCCGTCTTATAAAACGGTGATTTTACAACATAAATTTGGCAGAACTTCCCCTTAGGAATAAACCTTAGGAAGAGAGCCCTCCAATAAAATATCGCCTCCAAATCGCAGCAAACCCGGGCAAGAGCACCGGATTTGGTCTTCAAACTGACAGAGTTTCCCCTAGGAAATTTTGGGCCAAATGGGCATGGGGCTTCTTCTTACCCCTTGGGGGGTATTTATAGGCCATGGGGGCCTCAACCGGTGGGGGTACCCACCGGAATTCTTTGAGGTGGGGGGGTACCCACCGGTTCCATCATCTCTCCTCCCCTCTTTTTTTTTAACTTTTTAATCACATGGGTGAGAGAGTGGGAGAGAGAGGGGAGAGATCATTAAAAAAAGAGAGAGAGAGGGGGGGGGAATCCAGTGGGCACCCCCCCACCGGCCCCACCGGTTCCAGGGGGGGGGGGGGGGGGGGGGGGGTGGCCACCGTGGGGGGCCTAACCGGTGGCCACCCCCCCCCCCACCGGTTTTGGGAAACCGGTGGGGGGGTTCTCCCCTCCCCATGCTCTTTTTCTTTTCCCTCTTCCAAGGCCCATTTAATGGGGGTTTTTTCAGATTTGTCTTTGGGGGTTTGGGTTTTAGGCCAATGTGAAAGGGGTTTAACCCCTATTAACTCCATGTCTTGGCCCCATGTGAAAGGGGTTTGGGATGGGGTTAAGAGGGTTTCCACATGGGATTCTTAACCCATGTGAATGGGGTTAAGATCCCCCATTTAAACCTCCCATTGAACACCCCATTTTTTTTTTTTCAAAATCTGAAGAGAGAGTGGAGGGAGATCCTCCTCCCCCCCCCACCGGTTTCCCCCTTGGAACCGGTGGGGGGTCCCCAACCGGTGGGGGGGGCTTCCCCCTTCTCCCTTTTGCTTTAAAATGGGTTCCAACAGAAGAATACCAAATATGGGACTAAACAGCTTTCACCAGTACTCCCCCCTAACAATGAACTCCGGTTATGTCATACAGCAAAGAGTGCTCCCTGAAAACGTGAAACCCTAAAGGGCCTAAATCAGCACCGATATGATGTTATTGAACCTAACTGCCAACTCAAACTTGAGTTAGTAGGTAGAGAGGCCTGGAACTAACATAGGTATGGAGTGGCTTGTGATGGTGTGAGACTAAATGCCTTTTGTCAGCACATCAAAAGAATTATATCACACAAAAATCATGTTATAAGCTATACTCATTCCAGATTTCTTACCAAATTGTGAGCTTCATCAAAGATGAGCACAGCATCATTCCACTGAATACCTGTAAGAGAATCCCTTTTCCCAGGATCAATTAAATAGTTGTAAGGAGCGAAAAGAATATCCACCACCTTGTGAAGCTCACGGGACATATAATATGGACATCTGCAAAAATTACTTCTGCTTAATGAAAGTAGGCAGATAAATGTCACCCACAATCACCCAGAAAGAATGGGAGAGCTTTAAGATGAGCAAATAATCAACTAATAAAAGGGCACTGCTGGAAACACATACGGCCCCTTGGTTCTTCCCAAGTTCACCAAATCTTCAATGTCAAAAGGCTCATTTCCAAGCTTTGGATGATTCTTCACAAACTCTGAAGAAAGAAATGCACATTCAAGTGTAATTAAATATTTTCAATTGGAGCATTAATTGTCAAGAGGGAGCAAAACCCAAAAGTGCAATTAATAAAGAAAAGTTAACAATATTATAAAACTTTGGAAGATGCTCAACTGTAAAGCTGTAGAAGACAACAAAACCATGGAAGATGTTCCACTATAGAAGACAGCCACATCAAAGTCACAGCATGGTGACACATGAGCGATCATACAATGTATTTCACAGCAGGGATGTAAAAGGATACATATCGGATAGAATAGTGGCTCCATCCTTATTCTTATCCTTTAAGCAACATGTGTATCCTTATCCTCTTGTATCCTTATCCTTAAAAATTATCGGAAACAGGTACATAAAGGTTAGATTATCGAACAATACTATGTGCAAACATAAGCTTAATTTTTTGTCACTTCTATAGGGAATGAAGGAATTCTACTTTCTACACATTTGTATAAGTTCTTTCTAATTAATTCTTATAAATGTAATTATAAATCACGTGACATCTGTCACCATAAACCTTGCAAACTAGTGAATGAGGGAGAGAAGGGGTTAAAAGAATAGTGTGGACAATAGGATATGTAATTATGTAAGTACATGATTGGAGATTTCATTTAGAGTTTTAAATAAAATATGATCAATAGATAAGATGAGCAAAAGATAACAGACGGATACTCGAATAATCGGACTCGGAAAAAGGTGTATCCTTATCCTTATCTTAAATCATTCGGATATGAATAGTATCCTTATCCTTTAGTTTGTATCCCTTTATGACCTTTAATCTTTGGAAACGGACGGATAAACGGATTTTCGGGTACCATTTACATCCCTATTCACAACACATAGCAGGCATATTATTGCAACCCTTGTCCAACTTCTAAAAGTACTTCATCATCATGACAACCGACATGATTTCTTCCCAATCTCGATGTCCACATTCTGAGCAGAGTCAGCATCAAAGCCCTATATTTGTGAAAAACTCCTCCCCCTACTTCTTGTTATAAACAAATCTGTCGACTCAGCATAATAACACCTTGTGGGTTCCCCAATTTTTGCAGAGGCTTTCTACTCCAAGTCACGATCTATTGTATGAAGCTTTGCAATGGTCTGAAAAGAGAGCTAAAATATCTAGGTAGGTGTGAGACTTCATTTCTTTTAAATGGATTTTGATTTAAAAGAATTTGGATTTTAAAAACATAGTCTTCTCTTTTTTTAATGTAGACGTTGAGAATTTGAGATCAATCCTCAAATCTAAGGTTTTAGATCAAACACATATCCATATTCTTAACCTATCCCCACTTACCTCAGTCAGTGTTAATTACGACAGTCATTGACTGGCAACCCTTAATTAACCGTCCATTAAGGTTCTAGAATAAGACAAATAAAACACTTTAATGCCATGCATGCAAGATGGATTATTTTTATTTAGGAGACATACAAAAGGTCCTTAAAGGATACTTAAGGGATTGTTAAGTTCCCATGGAAACATGGAGACTTATGGTCTTCAAATGGTGCTAAGAAGACAGGTCTTTTGGACCTAATCTTCATTAGAACCTTTTAAAGGATATCAAATGACTCAACAATATCCTTTAAATATCCTTTAAAGTTCATAGAATCTTTGGACAACATGTCCCCTCTTCTTAGGTTTATTTAGAAGGATTTGGTAAGCATACCCAACCTAGTCAACACATTCATCATGGACTCAAACATGCATCAAATAAAAGACATAAGACGTGCACAAAATTGGACATGCATCAATCATATGCAAAGCTTTATTAAAATCCACTTTATACACATCAAGTTACATCACTTTTAACCATTCCATCGATAGGAATGAATCACTTGAGATTTAGTCACTCTACCAATAAGAGTGAACTACAACTTCATGGTCAATCCACCATTAGGAAAGAACTAAGCAACTTAATGGCCATTCCACCAGTAAGAACGAACCACGAAAATTGAATATTGGTCACTCTACCAATAAGAGAACCACGACTTCATGGTCAATCCACCAATAGGAAAGAATCAAGAAAAATGATTTATTGGTCACTCTACCAATAAGAGTGAACCACAACTTCATGGCCAATCCACCAAAAGGAAAGAGCCATATAATTTAATGACCACCCCATCGATAGGAATGAACTAAGAACCATGATTATTGGTCACCCAACCAATAAGAGTAAACCACAACTTTATAGCCGGTCCACTAATAAGACATAACCACAAAAGTTAATGGTCACTCCACCAATAGGAATGAACCAAGAATCATAATTATTTATCACTCTATCAATAAGAGTGAACCACAAATATAATGGTCAATCCACCAATAGGAAAGAACCACATAAGTTAATGGACACTGCATCAATAAGAATAAACCAAGAACCATGATTATTGGTCACTCTACCAATAAGAGTGAACCACAACTTCATGGCCAGTCCACCAATAGGAAAGAACCACAAAAGTTAATGGTCACTCCACCAATAGAAATGAACCAAGAATCATAATTATTGGTCTTCTACCAATAAGAGTGAACCCCAAACATAGTGGTCAATCCACCAATAGGAAAGAACCACATAATTAATTACATGAGACTTTGGCCATTCAACCAATATGAATGAATCACATATTTAATTACATGAGACTTTAACCATTCAACCAATATGAATGAATCACATATTTAATTACATGAAACTTTAGCCATTCAACTAATATGAATGAACCACATATTTAATCACAAGGACATGAAAAAATAAATGGATCCTTATTTATGTTCTTTTTTTCCCACGCACACGAAGCTTCAAAAAATCCTTCTTGTTCTTCTTCTTTCTGCAGAAAAATCAGCATAGCCTTCTTTCTCTTCTCTCTGTTTTTTGCTCTCCACTTGTGTGTCCTGCTTTGGAGCCTTGAGGAGCCTTTTATGGCCAAATGGTGGCCAGCGGTGGGGGGTGCAGTGACCGGTGGCACCCCCCCCACCGGTGCCACATCAGCAACCGGTGGGGGGTGCGGTTAGGAGTTAGATAGAGTTCGAGAGAGATAGGGTAGAGAGGACGAGAGAGAGATGAAAGGGAGGAAGGGGCCACTGGTGGCACCCCCTGACACGGGACGACTACCGAAACGACTCCAAACTATTGTCACGATCCGAGTTCAGTAGGAGTGTCGTAAGCGAATCGCAAACACCCACAAATTATCCCACGTTTCCATGAATGTAACTATGCAATGTAATCGCACATAAGCTCGGAAATCATCCGCTCACAGTGACAAAATAGACATGATCGATGGTAGTGGGAAGCACCAAATAGCTAGGGCAGCCTCAACGTATTCAATATACTCGAAATAGGACCAAGAGACGGATCACTCAAACTACAATCCGACAGTGAGTCAAATAACTAGCTAGGAAATCCTACTCACATGCACGGGAGTAGCACAATCATATACTAAACGACAGATTGAAAGAGATGAGATTAGTCAATGTTAACCATCCCACTGTCGAGTGGGGTTCCGAGTTCAAGTGACGTGAATCCATAGACTACGCGGCGATCTCGTAACACACATCTCGGCCCTTGAAACTAGGAGACTGTACCAACTCGCGATGGAGCGGAATTGAGCGTACTAAGCCGTCGGTGCATGCAGCAGTACCGGAGGCCGTGACTCAACGCATACTGGACGCTAGAATTACTCCATTGTTTACGAATGCATATAACTCCGTCTACAACAGCATGAACGCCAAGAGGGCACGTGTTGTAGTAGCACTCGAGTGGAGCGTGGCAGGTGGGGCTTCGACGACCGAGAGGGGCCCGACCAGGGCGGCTTCGAGCGCCGCGTGGGGCGGAGCGCTGGCGGGGAGGGCCCGACCAGGCTGCGGGGAGTAGGGGCTGGCGGGGAGGTGCTGGTGGGGAGGGCCCGTCCGAAGCCGCGTGGAGCGGGGGCTGGCGGGGAAGCCCGTCCAGGGCCGCGTGGAGCAGGAGTTGGCAGGGAGGTGCTCGCGGGGAGGGCCCGTCCAAAGCTGCATGGAGCGGGGGCTGGCGGGGAAGCCCGTCCAGGGCCGCGTTGAGCGGGAGTTGGCGGGGAGGTGCTGGCGGGGAGGGCACGTCCGAAGTTGCATGGAGCGGAGGCTGGCGGGGAAGCCCCCCGTCCAGGGCCGCGTGGAGCAGGAGTTGGCGGGGAGGCCCGTCCAGGGCCGCGTAGAGCAGGGGTTGGCGGGAGGGCCCGACCAGGCCACGTGGAGTGGGGGTTGGCGGGAGGGCCCGACCAGGCCGTGTGGAGCGGGGGGGTGGCAGGGAGGCCCGACCAGGCGCGTGGAGTGGGGGTTGGCGGGCGGGAAGGTGCAGTCCTCTTCTGTGGGTTGCCTCGATCGACGGCGACTGAGAGGTGGCGAACTGAGAGAGAGAGAGAGGGAGAGAGAGAGAGAATGAGAACGAGGAAGAGGACAAAGATGTGAACAGGGGCTTCACGCCCTAGACGCGAGCGTGCGCATGACGGCTGCAAATATTTTCTTCTTCTTAATCATCAATCATCCTCTCTAGAGGGAGGCTACAATACTTTAAATAGAGTAAAGAAAACCCTAATGACCTCCTAATGAAACAAATGACGACAATGACCCTACATCTTGATAATTATAGGAAATTCGTGCAGATAAATGCTAAAAAAATAGAAACTGATAAATGGATCTCATAACGGGCCTTACATAAATCCCAAATGCTCCTTAAGCAAGTAAACATCAATATTCAGATGGACCATCGTCAAGCCACAAAGACGCCGGAATCGCCGCTAACGTCCTCCTCCGTCTGTAAACGCAGGTCAGGTCGAACCGGGTCCGCGGGCGGGTGTCCTCACCAATTCTCTCCGGCTGGGAAGAACTCGACCCTGTCGAGTATGGGTCTCGCCCACTCTGATATCGCTCCAAAAGGTCCAGGTCAATATGTTGTAACTCCTCACGTGTAATCTACGTGTCCTTCGTAGGCGGCCGTCCTCTCCAGTGGACCAGATAGCGCTGATAGGCTCCATCCCTAGAAGTAACAACCTACTCGTCCAGTATATGATCGATCTGCTCTCGTCGTGCTGGTAGAGAGGCTGGAAGTGGACATTCGGCGGTGGGGTCGCTCACAAGGGGGGTAGAAGGCTCAAACGGATCACTGGGTATCACCGTCACTGTCGGATCCCTGTAGGCCACCAAATCTGAGACATTGAATGTGTTGCTGATGCCATAGTCGGATGGTAGATCTACCACATACGCGTTCGGGTCAATCCGTTTTATCACTCTGAAGTGTCCGGCTCCTCGAACTTGCAGCTTCTTGACAGTTCCTGAAGGAAACCGCTCAGGTCGAACCCTGATCGTCACGTAATCACCCTCATGAAACTCCTGGGATCGTCGATGTGCATCTGCCATTTGCTTGCAACGCTCATTGCTGATTTCGATGTGACGACGGACATCCTCATGCAAACTCCTAATGTGATCAGCTAAGGACTGTGCAGACTCAAACATGCGTGACTGGATGGAAAGTGGAACGAGGTCAACGGGTCCCCTAGGCTTATAACCAGTAACAATCTCGAACGGACACATGCTTGTAGACCTATTGACCGAGCTATTGTATGCAAACTCAGCCTGCCATAGCACCTGATCCCAACCTCACGCACGCTGTCCCACAAGGCAGCGCAGTAAGTCACCCAGACTTCGATTGACGACCTCGATCTGTCCATCGGTCTGAGGATGATAGGCAGTGGAGAATTTAAGCTTTGTGCTCATCAAATGCCATAGGGTCTTCCAAAAATAACTAACAAAGCGGACATCCCGATCCGAGACAATGGTCTTGGGCAGCCCATACAGACGAACGACACTCTCATGGAATAACTGGGCCACTCAAGACGCATCTGACGTCTTTGAACATGGGATAAAATGTGTCATTTTGGAAAACCGATCAACGACGACCATGATAGAAACGTGCTTTCAGACTGTTCGAGGCAGGCCTAAGACAAAATCCATACTAACGTCCTGCCACGGACAATCCGGCACGGGAAGAGGGGTGTACTGACCCGTGTTCTGCTTCTTCTGCTTCGCCGTAGCGCATATGCGGCACTGAGCAACGATACGAGCAACGTCGCGCTTCAGGCTCGGCCAAAAGAATCTATACTCTACGAGCTCAATGGTTTTATTTCGGCCAAACTGACCAGCTAGACCCCCAGCATGAATCTCCCACGTCAAGAAATCACGGACCGAAGTCCGGGAAATGCACAACCTAGACCCACGAAACAGATAGCCCTCCTGAAGGATGTACTCAATATGCTCTCTAGAGGGTCCGAACTGAAGGGCTGAGTGGATAGGACTAAAGTCGGGACATGTAGGATACTCGTCTTAGAGTCTCTCAAATCCCGTGACCTCCACACTGACAACTAAAGAATGAAAGATCGCCGACTCAGTGCGTCAGCCACGCGGTTCTCCACATCCGCCTTATGCTTCAGGACAAATGTGTAGGCTTGAAGAAACTCGACCCATCGACTATGTCTCGGGTTCAGCTTCTTCTGGGCGTGGAGAAACCAAAACGCCTCATGATCGGAGTATAGCACGAACTCCTACGGTAGCAGATAATGTCTCCAATATCCCAATGCCTGCACTACCGCATAAAACTCCTTATCATAGGTGGAGTATTTCAGTTTAGCGTCATTCAGTTTTTCGCTGAAGTATGCAATGGGATGGCCCTCCTGGCTCAAAACCCCACCTATGCCGACACCAGAAGCGTTACATGAGACCTCAAACACCTTCGAAAAATCAGACAGACGAAGGACATGTGCTTGGGTCATACGCTCCTTGATGTCACGAAAGGCTCAAGCAGCAGCCTTCGTCCAAAGAAAGGCTCCCTTCCGAATGCAGTCAGTGATCGGAGCCGTAATGGAGCTGAATCCGCGTATAAATCGACGGTAGAATGTCGCCAAGCCGTAAAAACTCCACACATCATGGATAGACTGCAGCTCAAGCCATTCTACCACCGCTCTGACCTTTTCGGGATCAGCGAAAACGCCGTCAGATGAAACGATGAACCCTAAGAAGATCACACGATCTGTCATAAAAGCGCACTTCTTAAGATTCCTATACAGGCTCTCGCGACAAAGAATAAGGCACACCTGCCGAAGGTGCTCCAAGTGGTCCTCCCTAGAACGACTATAGATGAGGATATCGTCAAAGTACACGACCAAAAATGTCCCAATCAAAGGTCGTAGTACCTGAGTCATAAGCCGCATAAAGATACTAGGGGCGTTGGACAGACCGAAGGACATGACCAACCACTCATAAAGTCCATCTTTCGTCTTAAAAGCCGTCTTCCACTCATCCATAGGTCTGATCCGAACCTGGTGATAACCACCCTTCATATCGATCTTTGAAAACACAGTGGCTCCCGCCATCATATCAAGCATATCATCAAGACAGGAAATGGGAAAGCGATATCTCACCGTGATGCAATTGATCGCGCGGCTATCCACACACATCCTCCAAGTGCCATCTTTCTTTAGAACTAGGAGTGCGGGGACGGCGCAGGGGCTCATGCTCTCACAAATGGAGCCCCTCGTCAAGAGTTCCTCAACCTGCCTCTGGAGCGCAGAATGCTCCTTAGGATTCATGCGATAGTGCGGCAGGTTGGGTAAAGTGGATCCCGGAATCAAGTCGATGGCGTACTGGATATCACGCATAGGTGGTAGACCTTACCAAAAGATCCTCATGAAAGATATCATGAAACTCCTGAAGAAGAGAGGTGACCTCGATGGGGTGCTCACTCGGGATCTCGGTAGTAACCTCTCTAACTGCTAAAAGAAACACAAGGTCACTCTCAACCAAGTCATGCTCAAGCTCCCTGGCAGAAATAAGTTGTAAAGCTGCAGTGGAAGGTGTGCCAAAGAGGAAAGGCTCGCGAGTGCCGGTGATGCCCGATCGGGTCGGACGGGAACTGGAACATGTACTCGCTAAAGCCGTGCTGAGAGTGGTAGACGGACCAACAAGCGTGGTGCTAAAAGGGGTTGCAGCACCAGAAGGAGGAGGAGGGGTGCTCGGGGATGCCAAAGAACTCCCCTGAGAAGTCCCCTGCTGAGAGGACGCCCTAGGTCGGGAGGGCTGTAAAGTGATGAGCAGGTCGCCGTACTGAAATGTGCAAGTGTTGGACCGACCTTGAAGGGTCGCGTCCATGTCATACAGCCAAAGCCTGCCAAGAATAAGACTCCCGACCTCCATAGGTAGGATGTCACACCAAATCTTATCCTCATACGGTGGGAAGTGAATGGGAACGAGACACCTTGTCTGGATGGGAATGGAAGTAAAATCCACCCAAGATACACGATAAGGACGAGGGTGGTCAACGGCAGTCAGCCCAAGGCGCGCGACGGCGTTAGTGGAGATTGCATTAATGCAACTTTCACTATCAATAATCACCTTGTACACCTTGCCATCAACACGGTAGTAGGTGTGAAAGATAGTGGTCCGGCGCCAATCATCACACACCTTCGGTTGGGTCAAGATGCATCTAACCACGCCAATCCTACCCTCATCAGGAAGATCCTCACTACCACCATCCCACATAAACTGAGTTTGGATGCAACCCACAAACTCTCCCTCAGAGTGAAAATCATCCGCCATCTCATCTCCAGCCGCATAACTCACCGTCTGCAACCTGGACTGGGACTCCTCAAGATCCAAATCTCCCATAATCATAGTCCTAGACGGACTAGTAGTGCCCAAATCCCTGACACCTGAAGCACCGACCACGGGATCCGCCCTCCTGAGAGGACTCTCCTATAGTAGGGGCCTTCCCCTTATCCTCCCGCCTGGGTGGCGGGGCTCCCATGGGTGGACGAACAGGGGGGGCCGGTAAGGCGGGCACCGGGTCCCTCTGGGGAAAACGAGGGCGAGAGGGTCCTGACGACTAGGGTCAGTAGGCCTGAAGGCAGGAGCCCTCTGTGGCACTCCCGGTGCGACGCGCTGATCAAGAGGTTGCTGGTAGGGCGGCCTAGTACGCGGGGGTGACTCCACCTCAAGCTCAAACTTGATTCATCTCTCTCACGACCTGATAGGCATGCTCAATGGTCGTCACATGCTAACGGAACAGTTCATGCTAATACATACGACGTAGACCCTTCCGAAAGCGGGAAAGAGTCAACGTGCTCTCCTCTCGAGCCCCACATCTCATCAGATACTCATCAAACTCGGCAATGTACTCAGAAACAGTGCGAGTACCCTGAGATATGCTCTCCCACCTATCAATGAAGCGGTGGCGGTAAGTCGGGGGAAGGTACTTCTCACGCAGCTTGACCTTCATGTCTTCCCACGACTCGATGGGTTCATGCCGACGCTGCTCAAACAGGTCCTCGACATTCGACCAATAGGTCTGAGCCTGGCATGTCAATTTCATCATGGCGAATCAAGCTCGTCGGGCGTCAGTCATACCCATCCAATCGAAGTAGCGATTCATGCCGGCCTCCCAATCAAGATAAACCTTCGGATCCAAAGACCTGTTAAAGGTGGGAGCGTCTGCACGAGCGGCCCGACGATCATCCAAGTCCCTCGGGACGTGATGGAGCCTCCGCTCTTTCTCAAAATCATCCCGATCGTCCGAATCATCCCGATCCCTCGGACGTCAATGGCGTCTAGGCGCCTCACCAAACTCAAACTAAACCCCACGGGCGTACCAATCATACCGATCACCTTGATCATATCGCTCGACTCAGTCAGCTCGATCACGGCGGTCGTGTCGATCCTCTCGATCGAATCGCACGTCCTGACCGCGTTGCTCTAGCCGTTCATCGCGGTCATGAAGATCCCAATGATCATAACGATCAATCCTATCCACCTAACGCCTCGCGCGTCTCTGATCGGCACCCTCAACCCTATCGCGGCCTATTATGCCTCAAAGGCCTACGCGCCAAAACCTGCTCAATCAACTCATCACGTGGATCATAATCCACCCCGTCATCGGCAAGACGCCGCTCATCGACCGGATCAGCTCTCGGATGAGTCTCATCATGAGGGACATGGACGGCCGGGACAGGATGTCCGGGGTGACGTAGGGTCGGGGCATGAGCAAGAACACCTGGAGCACCCTTGAGGCTAGCTAGGTCCTAAATTGTACGCTCGGAATCATCGACTCAGTTCTCTCCAAGACAGATCGAACCTCCCATACTCCCAAGATGCTAGTCCGAAACATCCATATGGTGTGCGAGCTGGCTAACCAACTCGGCTATATCAGAAACATCCGGGGACCCAGCCTGCGAACCTGACGCAGGGGCAGACATGTGGAAAATCGTGATGCTACGAGTGGGCATGCAAAACAGGCAGAGTGATGACATGTATCAACTAACACCTAGACGACTAGCATGCATGACGTAGACCAACCAAAGCAAAATGCGGAACTAAGTGGATGAAAACACGCTAACACTAAAATGATCAATAAAATAAATAAAATATGCAACAAATATGCCCTAGACAAAACCTACGGCTCTGATACCAAACTGACGCGGGACGACTACCAAAACGACTCCAAACTATTGTCACGATCCGAGTTCAGCAGGAGTGTCGTAAGCTCGGAAATCATCCGCTCAAAGTGACAAAATAGACAGGATCGATGGTAGTAGGAAGCACCAAATAGCTAGGGCAGCCTCAACGTATTCAATATACTCAAAATAGGACCAAGAGACGGATCACTCAAACTACAATCCGACAGTGAGTCAAATAACTAGCTAGGAAATCCTACTCACATGCACGGGAGTAACACAATCATATAGTAAACGACAGATTAAAAGAGATGAGATCAGTCAACGCTAACCATCCCACTGTCGAGTGGGGTTCCGAGTTCGAGTGACGTGAATCCACAGACTATGAGGCGATCTCGTAACACACATCCCGGCCCTTGAAACTAGGAGACTGTACCAACTCGCGATGGAGCGGAATTGAGCGTACTAAGCCATCGATGCATGCAGCAGTACCGGAGGCCATAACTCAACGCATACTGGACGCTAGAATTACTCCATTGTTCACGAACGCGTATAACTCCGTCTGCAGCGGCAGGAACGCCAAGAGGGCACGTGCTGTAGTAGCGCTCGAGTTGGAGCGTGGCAGGTGGGGCTTTGACGGCCGAGAGGGGCCCGACCAGGGCAGCTTCGAGTGCCGCGTGGGGCGGAGCGCTAGCGGGGAGGGCCCGACCAGGCCGCAAGGAGCAGGGGCTGGCGGGGAGGTGCTGGTGGGGAGGGCCCGTCCGGAGCCGCTTGGAGCGGGGGCTGGCGGGGAAGCCCGTCCAGGGCCGCGTGGAGCGGGAGTTGGCGGGGAGGTGCTGGCGGGGAGGGCCCGTCTGGAGCTGCATGGAGCGGGGGCTGGCAGGGAAGCCCGTTGAGGGCTGCGTGGAGAGGGAGTTGGCGGGGAGGCCCGTCCAGGGCCGTGTGGAGCAGGGGTTGGCGGGAGGGCCCGATCAGGCCGCGTGGAGTGGGGGGGGCTGGCGGGGAAGCCCTACCAGGCACGTGGAGCAGGGGTTGGCGGGAAGGCGCGGTCCTTTTATGTAGGTTGCCTCGATCGACAGCGACTGGGAGGTGGCGAACTGAGAGAGAGAGAGAGAGAGAGAGAGAGAGAGAGAGAGAGAGAGAGAGAGAGAGAGAGAGAGAGAGAGAGAGAGAGAGAGAGAGAGAGAGAGAGAGAGAGAGAGAGAGAGAGAAAGAACGGGAAGAGGACAAGGATGTAAACATGGGCTTCACGCCCTAGACGCGAGCGTGCGCATAACGGCTACAAATATTTTCTTTTTCTTCTTAATCATCAATCATCCTCTCTAGAGGGAGGCTACAGTACTTTAAATAGAGTAAAGAAAATCCTAATGACCTCCTAATGAAACAAATGACGACAATAACCTTGCATCTTGATAATTACAGGAAATTCGTGCAGATAAATGCTAAAAAATTAGAAACTGATAAATGGGCCTCATAACGGGCCTTACATAAATCCCAAATGCTCCTCAAGCAAGTAAACATCAATACTCAGATGGACCATCGTCGAGCCACAAAGACGCCGGAATCGCCGTTGACGTCCTCCTTCGTCTATAAACGCGGGTCGGGTCGAACCGGGTCCACGCGCGGGTGTCCTCACCACCCCCCCCCAACTGGTAGGTGCCAATGGTGCGTCCCCCCAACCAGTGAGTGCCACTTATCCTCCACCACCGGTGGGGGTCTAATACATGGACCGGTGGGGTGGGGGGAGGGGGGAAGAGGCCAACATGGCCTTCCTCTCTTTCTTTTGTTCTTTTTCTTCTTTTTTCTTTCTAACAAAATTTTGTTTCAACAGTAGGCATGCAAGGTTAAGAAGGAGAAGTCCACCACAATATACATAATAGGCACTCCACTATGACAACTTATCAAACCATTAGATAATGTATCCCAACCAAAACACCTAATTGTCATGTCAAGTAATGGGATATCGAGGCAGGCAATCAAAAGTGATACAACTCATAGATCAAGAAGCTTAACAGCATGCCCACTGAAACCGACGCCACTTTGATGATAACAACTGATGTGGGAGTGGTACATTCGGAGTGTCACTTATGATTGGGAGGAAATAGAACCACCTAAAGCTAGACAGGCCGAAGTAGCTAGCGCACTATCCGAGAGGTTGTTATTCCGTCCCAACGAGTCGGTGTTTTCCGCGTTTGGTTGCGTGGTTTGTGTGTTTAGTTGAGACGTTGGTTGTCGACTCCGTGGTGGAGTGGTTTCAGAGTTGTACCTGTTGCATTTACAAATGCATGTGTTTCATATCGGAATTTGAGAATCTTTGAGAGTTATGTTTACTGCTTTACTTTAATTGCTTATATCTAGTCTTGTTGCATTGTGGGTACGTGTGTAGGTGGTAGGGATCAGAAGATCCCTACTGAGTCCATTTTGGTGTGACTCACCCCTGCGATTTTCAGGTGAGGGTTTCCGGCAGACGTAACGTGATGGAGTTTCGTCTCGGATTGCGCACCAGCAACCATCGTTCTTTTGGTATGCCCCAATATAGTTGTTATTTCCTTTTCAGGCATGTACGCTTAGTTATTTCTTTTCAGTTGGAATATGTAATTATTTGCTGAGCCGAATCGAATTGTAATAATTTTTAATTCTTGCACTTCTTTTACAATTCGATGTGTTGTGGATTGTTTAGCTTAGTTTATCATTTATTTCCCAAACTTGTCGAGATCCTGACTTGGCTCCAGATTTTAATAATTCGGTACCCATTTAGAAATTGAATCCCTGATTATAGGATGACCGGTCGTTACACATTAAAATTAAAATATGGGGGTTGCCATATTCAAACCCACATCAGTGTGGATCCCGATTCCCAGCCTCCAAGGAATTAAAAACCAGATTTCAGAGCCATACCAGTTCTGGCCAGTTCTGGTCCCGGTTCTAGTTCCAAGGCCGGTTTTGGGTGTTGTCTCCATATTCGAAATGGACCAGCTCCAGCCTGTTCCAATCCAGTTTGGCCAATTTTTAATACCATTCCGACCACAAGGCTAGGGGGCCCCAAAAAGAATAAAAAACATTTTTGTGTTAGTTGAGATCTAGCAGCAAGCTATAATAATACATAAGTTGTCCCAAACTTACTAAATTTTCATACTGCCATTGACAAAAGCATCAATTTCTCCATCTTTTTTGCAGTTCTAGTATAATATAAACTCAAAGTAGTAAGGGCCGTCTCTTTATCAAGTGGCGATTACCATGTTCTCCATGTTTTTTTTGTTAATGTGGATGGTACCACTTGTATTATAAAGAAAAAGTGAACAGTTACAGTTAAGAAGGGAAAAGAACCTTCTCACAAACGAAAGAGAAAATCATATTCAGAATGCCTGCTTTCCGCCTAAAAATCCTTCTATTATGTTCCATCCAAATGGCCCAGATGGTTGCATGGAAAATCAGCCACCAAAGAAATCGGTCCTGCTTCAACCTCCACTTCCTCCCCCACGAGAGCAGTAGGCTCTCCAGTGACGCAAACCCAGAACAGTCCACATGGAAATGGTCACCAATCAGCTGCCACACCTCCTTAGCGAACATGCATGAGGTAAAGAGATGATCAACAGATTCCTCCTCTTCCCCACAAAGACAGCATACAGCATTTAGATCATGAATGAACCGGGCTAGCTTGTCACATGTAGGGAGGGAGCCTATTAAGAGACACCCTCCAAAGTGGGAATTGCACTTTTGGAGGGCTTTTAACACTCCCCCCACAAGACAGTTGCATAGAATAGGAATCTACTTCCCCCATCCGGATAATAGAATAGGTGGACTTGACTGAGTGGATACCCTTCTTATATCCCACCTCCAGGACCAATTATCCACCTTAGAAGGGTTCAACTGATGCAGCTGATTGGAGCAATAGAAATAGGTCCCCCCTCTCCCCCTCCCTCAGATTCCTCCTGAAAATAGGACCCCAGTATGTCTGACCCTGGATTAATTCGGCCACCTGAGAAACACTAGCATCCTGCTGCAATGATAAGGCAAACAACTGAGGGAAGACATCTCTCAATGACTGAGAAGTACACCACACATCCTCCCAAAAAGGAGTGTTCCTACCATTACCAATAACAATAATCAATCCTGCCTTGAACACTTCTGCACTGTACAGTATACCCTTCCAGACAGGAGACGCATTATACAGAGAAGGCAGAATGACATCCCAGTTCCTGGGTTGAGCATAAAAGATATCTCAAATACTCTATTTTGCTTTTGACGAATCCTCTTAAGAGCTTCCCTTAAAGGTTCCAGTTTAACACCTAAAACCAATTTTTATTCACCGATTAAAACTATATTGTTCAAAAATAGCACACATTACAGCACATTTTGATCTATATTTCTTGTGATGACATCCATCACTGAAGGCAACAAGGTATAGACTAAGAGTGGACTCTTCGTATAGTCCAATTGCTACTGAAAATTATATCCCTTTAGAATCTGCATCGTTATCCTGGTCCTTTCATACATCTTTACAATGAGACACTGCATTTTTGGGTCAACTAAATGTTTTTTGTGGAACTTTTATACGCCTTTCATTAAATCAATAGGCACCACATGCAAGTTATTATTCTTTGAAATTAAGTGCCAAGGGTTGGACAACCATATACCAAATGACACAGATATCATCTAATCCCCAGATTTTCCTTCCATTTTGCAAAGGTCATTTCTATCTCAACTACAAACTCCCTCTCTTCCACTTGACAACCCATTTCTCAATTTTGAATTTCGGTTTTGCAAGTCAAGTTCATTTGCAAACTCCCATTTAACTTTCTGCCACATTTCCTGGACCTGTTGGCCCTGAACCAGCATTTTTATCCTCTCCTTTAATGTATCAATTTGGTGAGCATCTCTTCCTTTTGCTATCAAGCATTAAGTGCTCTTGAGATACATCCTTCACCGACTTTGTGACATCACGTCCAAAAAAAAAAGCAAGAATAGGCAATAAATTCATCAAAGACTGCAAATATTAATTGGTGACCCCCTCAAACACCTTTCCAGATCTTCTTCACATTACCATCAACAGGAAGCTCCTTTGTAATAGCCTGATGGCTAAATCCTCCTTTTTGCTTTTCTTGGGTGAGGTTTGAGTGGGCACTAGCCTGGTACTTAGCCTTGGCCACTCTTTTGTATAGAGGGTTTTTTGTAAGCAGCATTGTAAATCTATCACTCTTTTATTAATATTATACCTGTGGTACCATTCACCTTCCAAAAGAAACAGGAAGCTCCTTTGCCTCAAACAACTCCTTGCCTATATTGTTCCATCATGTACTGAGCAATAAATATCACAAGAAAGTGGCAGATGAGGGTGGCTACTCATTAGAATAAGACGTTCCATATTGCTGGAAGGACATTCTTCGAGTTCATTCAAGATAGTATTAAGGTTGATATTATAGGTAGCAACAACACATTCCCAGAAATATCAATCACCGAGACGCTAACTGAGAAGTGGCCTGTATTATCTAGGCTGACAATGAATAAGGTAAAGTGGCAAATTATATGTACTGCAAGTTGAATGATAATCTGCAGCTCTAGGATATGGAACTTCTGGAAAGAATAATTTGTCATGCCATGTATTTAGCTGGATGTCTTCCACAGCATTTTTGCTCTGAATCAATACCCTATAGGTTTTCTCTCTTAATCTATTGGTAGTGTGATATCCCACCATTTCTCAAAAAGGAAAAAGGTTTAGTAATATCTAAATATTGATTAGCAAAAGAACACGATAACAGAAATTCGTAGTATGATGAAAATGGACAATTATAAATAGACTGATCCCCAGCGATGCTAAAACTGTAATCTACTCACTCCAGTTCTGCAGAAGAACAAAAGGAGAAAAAACACTGGGTGGTGATTACTCTGGTGATCCCCACAGCATGAGACACATACATGGAATGATGTAAATTATTGCAGCAGGAGGGAAATATAAATAATGTATAGGCAGGATGGCTAACGGCTTAATAATGATAAGAAATTATGAATAATGTTAGGCAAGAACATGCACCAGAAGCACGAGGGTGATGCCTGCAGGAATGCTTTTTACGAAGATAATGACAAGCATTGTTCTGGGCTTTTCCTTGAAGCATCCGCACTTCATCATGAATACACATCTGTTCACGAGAACCTAGTACCCCCATTTTGGGCCTGCAAGATTCTAAAGTACACAAAATAAATTGCCAGCATCAGCAGCACTAAATGGGTGTATTAGAAGAATGCAAATTTACTACAGCCTCCCCAACAAAGCCCTTGTGAATCAGAATCCAGATAGTTTTCTTCAGTGTCTAAACACTATTGCTTTTCTAAATTTGAAAAACACTGCACCATGATTGCCCGATCAATGAGAATATGAACATGCATTGACATTTTCGTAGACAGTAAAGATGTATCTCTATTGTCCACAGTACCCATTGGACAATAATAATGCTTATCCTTTACAATAATATGTTTTTCTTTAACTAGACTCCTTCGGTCGTGTGTCAATAATGCATACCAAGGTACAAAAGCAGCTCTATGATAACAAAGGAAAACGAAAAGAATATGGTATGGATCCCAGTATACACATGTCAAATGACTAGTTTTGGCTACTATAGAAAAAATAAATGAGATAACCTGTAATTGCTTGCTTTCAATTCACAAATCACTTGTTTCAACTGGCTGTGGGTGCGCGAAGTATATATTATTGTGGGATAACCCGAGCGACCTTGTGATGACGACGGATTATCAGCATTTTGGCTCCCCATCACCACATTCGATTCGCTTGAGAAAGGGCCCAGACTCCTCCTCCAAGCCAGTGTGGCACACAGCAGACACAGAGTCTTCCCCGTCCCCGTTGGGCTCTCCAACAACGCATTGCACCTCTACAACAGCAAAAGAAACGAAATACTAGTGAAAACACTAAGCACGGGGCCATCCACGAGAAATCTATAAACCAGAAACCCCCTCGAGAACCCATCTGCCATTGAAGGCCATGACATGTTACAGCAGATGATTCTGTAGTAAAAAACACGATTCGTGGCGCACTCATTGATTGAGATGGAAGATTTCCAAGGAAATGGAAGAAGAAGAGCACCTGCTGTAAGGATTGGATGACCTTCTCCATGTAAACGATCTGGCAATCGTATGCTTCGTATGGGAAATCCACATCGATCCCTCTGATCTTGTACCTCGGCATCCTCTCCCCTCGAAGCCAAGCAGGGATCGCTGCGGAAACCCTAGCAGGAGAAACCCTAGAAAGCTTGCGGAAGAAGGGAAGGAGATGTGAAGGATTGCGCGGCGAAGCATTCGGGGCAAATGAAGCTGTCACGACTCGCGAGTCGGCGCTGACGGGAGGCGCGGCTTCCCGCCATTGAAGGGTACTTTGGGTAACCGATGTTTGGAGGTGTGGGCCCCGCTGATGAGTAGCGCGCGGGCGCGCAGTGGTTGGTGCACGATTGCAGGGAAATATTGGTCCGTCTTAAAAAAATATTTATTTTGAAAATATTTATTTTAAATTTTTAACTTTTTTATTATGAGTTTTAATAATTTTAAAGTAAAAACTAAAAAGTGGAATCCTACGGGTTAATCAATTTTGAAACATAGTAACTTACAACATCTCAAACATACAAAAAATAATGCAAAATAATTTACAATATTCAACGTCATTTTGTGATACTTTATGATATTTATAATATTTTATGACACACTGACAACTTGAGCGGGCCAAAGATGAGTTTGGGCAAACCCAAATTTAGTAGTATGTACGTCAGTCTAAAATTAATTCATATCCAATTCTATAAATAATTGTATTTATTTAGTGTAATCAGATACGTAAGTAGCCATCGACTTGTGTTTGCATGTAATTTGAGCCATCGCACACAAAATTTTACTTTTTGTAGCCATCCAATTTAACAAATTAAGAGTTATACTTAACACCCTGTTTGGTTACATTATTACATACCAGCATCAATATTACGTTTGATATTAATAGAAATATAGTGTTTTTAAGTGTTTGGTTGAATTGTGTTAAATTTAAACTTCATTCACCCTTAACCTTCTTCACTGTATTAAACGTAAAATGCTGAAAACCTCAGATCTGTCGGGATCCACCCACCCCATTGAACACCCCCACATCCCTTCCTCTCTCTTGACTTCTTCCGCCACCAATCACCATCCCCTCCACAATGCGGGTGGCAAAGCCGCAGCAAAGAGAGCTACAACCCGGAGGTAGGCCGATTGGCTCCTATAGCGAGGACACAGTGGGTGACGGCGTGGTACGACACAGCGGCGATGCCGGGCAACTGTACTGGTGGGCAGGGACCTTCACTTCCCTGTCACGAGGCGGCGCGGATAACCCGGTAGCAAACGTGGGAGGAGATAGTGACGAGGATGCAAAAGGGTGTGGTCCTCGTCGTCTCCGAATACGGTGACTTCTTAGTGAAGGCATACGACAAATGGGAGGAGGTGGGTGGGGGTGCCCGGCGGCGGCCGTTCTTAGTGGCAAGGTAAGGGAGACGCATCTATGTGATGTCACGTGGGCTCAACGTCCGGGTGAGCATGGTGATCCTTGGCAGCGGCGGAGGGGAAAGGGGGTGGTTGGTGGTGTGTGAGGCTGGTGAAGAGGGAGGACGAGTTCACAAATGTGGGGGCAATGCCCATGCCTTCAAAACGGTCAAAGTTTTAGAATTTTGGATTATTTGGAGAATCAGAAAGTAAGGGGATTTGCAGGAGAGGAGATTTTATGAGGCTCACTTTATTTGCAGAATAACTTAAACTATAATAAGATTTTGAAAATTTTTTAAATCATAATAAGAGGTATTTTGATTTGGTAAATTGTTGATATTCCACTCAGAATAAGGAGAATTACACTGCGTTATTTCAAGTGATTTGATAGGAATAAGTGGAATAATTAGTGAAATAAAAAGTAAAATTGAGAGAATTGGGAGATTAGATATTCCAAATAGAATTTGGGGAGTTGGAAGAATTGAGAGAATTAGATATACCCTCGATCAAATCAGAATAGGGTCTTTACACCAGTTATTCCGGTCCTATTCCACAAACAAAGTGAGCCTACTGCCCACTTTGACAATCCAATTCCCTTGTTAAATATTTAACAAAGATCCACTGCAAATCAAAATAAAAAAATTGAAACATCCCTCTTATTTTATTTGAAAAACAACTAACCGAACATTTTTTTTATTCTAAAACAAGAAAATTTTATTTGTTTTGAAACCAATAATTTAGAAACCCGTGATTTACAAAATTTAACACTCAAACAAACAGCCCTTAAATCAAACGATCACAGACACAACGAAAAGGGATTTTTTTTTTTTTACATAAACAAGCAAAGCCAGTCAGAGTCCATTTCACAAAAGATCAGCACGTTCTATTTACAGCCAGCATCATACTAACATGTTCCTCTACAACGATCCGGGTCACTGACCTTTTTACATCAACCAGCTCAAAGCACAGTTCTACCACGTCCTAACCATCAATTGCAAGAGAGCACAGACCAGAAGAGCAACCCGATCCCCAATACCCACATCGACACCACCGGATTCCAGATCCCCTCCCCCAAAAGCAGCAGCAGTAGCAGACCGCGCATTCACTTGGCCGACTTACCCCGGAGCTTGACCTCGAGCACCTTCTCCATCTTGGCGAGCACGGCCTGGTTGGGCACCGCCTTGCCTCTCTCGTACTCCTGCACCACCTGCGGCTTCTCGCAGATCGCCTTGGCCAGGTCCGTCTGGCTCATCTTCTTGGCCAGCCTCGCCTTCTGGATCGTCTGCCTCACCTCCGCCGGCACCCGGTCCAGCGCCGCCGCCTCCGTCTGCTCGTCCAGCTTCCGCGCGTTCACCACCGGCCCGGCCGCCGCGGACGAGCCCTTCTTGTTGAACCCGCCGTCGTGCTTCTTCACCGCCTCTACGGCGGCGCCGGCGCGCAGCGCCTGGTTCACCGCCTTGGGGTCGCGGAGGTCGGCGGCCTTGGGCCTCCGCCAGTTCAGGACCACCGGCTCCCAGTCCTGCGTGATCGTGCCCATCGATCGGCTCGGCATTTCCGCGCCGCGGCTGGCTAAAGGAAGCAACTTGGCCTTCTTAATCCTGATGTAAGAGAGAGAGAGAGACGTAGGTTGGAAAACAGAAGAAGGCATGGTATTTATAAGGATTTTTTTTTTTTTTTTGGGTTTCTGGATAGTTCCCGACGCTTCAAGGGAAGGTTTTGCCGCCTTTGTTAACGGCGGTTTCTGGAGTCTTCCAATTCTGAAAGCAATACGCGATGCGATTCGATGGGTAAGGCTGTTGCCATGCACGGACACGCCTTTTAATCTTGAGATTTTATAATTTTTCTAATCTAAATTTAGTTAATAGACAACATTAAACAGAGTAGGAATATTTTTTTCAAATTTTCAGAAATCCCTCCCAGGAAATATTATAAAACAAAATACATGGTTAAAATTAGAGATATTAATTGTTTAGATATACTAAACTGTATGGGTCATTTCTAAAATTCGCATTATGGAATCTATGGATACTAAAATATTGCTTTGTTACAGATATCTTCCACAAAAGTTAAGGATGCATTTAGTACTGTTATTCATATTTTAATAGACTTTTCTAAAAAAGTTTATGTACGTAATGCAATTTGCGTTGTATCAAACGGATTCTAAAGTTTCCATTTCAAAGGACCGTACTAATTTTCTTCTCGTGAGGACGATCTAGAAATAAATTCCATATATCATTGTATTTGGAAGAGGGATGCTCTGACAAACAAAGTTGGAGCAGGAAAAAGGGAAACAGCGTCTTCTAGTTTTCAATGTTTTAAGAGTGTTTTTTATTGGAGAATAGGAGAATGATAAGGATGAATAAAGAGAGAATAAACTTAATTTTACTTTTACAAATAAAAAAATTTATATTGTACAGAATAACATATATGGAGAATAAAGATAATAAGCCGTCTCACTTTAGACTCGAGAATTACTTATTCTTCTTATTCCGTTAACGAGTCACACAAAATTATTATAAAGTAAAGTGACAACTTATTCGACAAACAAAGTAGAACATAAAATTAAAATTAGTAGTCCATTTTTTTTTAGTAATATTTGTCACAGCTTGTAGCACTTGCAGTGACAGCTAGTTCCACTACGCGCATCTTCTATTTTTTATCATGCAATCAAATATCGGACTGCATGGAAGGTGAGTTGAGGTGGCCTCTTAGCTCGGTAATTTTTTTTTTCTGAAAAAAAAAAATTTGCACCGCGTTTTTTATGGACTGCACGGCACTCTTTCTTTTTTGTGTTGAACTTGCTCACGGCGGTTGGCCCATGTGCCAGCCCATTGGACCTTCGGTTGAACATTCAGCCCACTTGGCCCTACCACTCTCATCACATATATATTTGTGGGTGTAACATACACTGTATAGTATAGGCCATCCATACATATATCACTCCCACGTGGTATGTGTAATTCTTATATAATATATATCGTCTCTACTTAATATATGTTATAGTTTACCGTGCACCTTCGAAACCTTATGTTGTGTACCTCGGTTACATTTCCAACCGAATATTCTCTTTGACGATACCGAATTCAAAGGGGTATAACCAAAAATAGTAATGCTTAATACAAACGTACACATGCTAATATATAGGAACTATGGAAATCCATATTAGCTCCACTTTCACCAGAATAGGTTATTTGAAATTATCTATATAAGATTACTTATATTAGAATAAAAAGTATTTCACTTTAATAATGGTATAAGGTCTATTGACGAAATTTTTGAATCTTAGATGGAATTACTTATTTAAAGAATAAGTAATTCTAACGAGTATAACTAATTCCACGTATCAAATAAAGTAAACCTTATCCGTAGAAGAAAGAGTCTTATTATTTTCTTACTCTGCTATCAAAGTGGGTGGAATACAGTAGATAGGAAAAGTATCTAACTTTCACACGTGTAGTCTGCGCATAAATATAACATGAAAGTAAAATACTAAATATGGGCAATCTCGCGAGTGGCTCGCACACTTTACCTATTAAATAAACGAGGTTTTTTTTTATTTAATTTTGATCTTCGGATCCGTTTAAAAAATTCCTTATAATATATATTTATTAGAAACTTTATATATAATGCTGCTTTGTTTGAAACGATTTTTAAGGAGCTTTTATAAAATATTTAATTTTTTAAAAAAATTATATTCTCATTACAAATGAAATTAACAGAAAGCCTTTACCAAATAAAGAGACTATAAAAACATTTTCCTAAAAACTACACCCCCCACCCCGCGCAAAAAAACAAAAAACAAAAACAAAAAAGAAATAGTATGAAAACGTTTCAGCGTACGGACGGGCCACCTCTGATTCGTTCCTCATCCCCCGCCACAAAATGGGCGGCAAACGGACGCGCGCAGTGCTCCGTCGTTCTCTCTAAAAATGCGCGGAAGTGGAGCAGTGGGCGCGGCGCTTGCGGCCTCGTCTCCCCCCACCCCCAAAGCGGGATCGCTGCTTGCTGCCCTCGCGTGCGTTATGGAATTCTCTCAGAATTCTTCAGCATTCCCCACATCTTGTTGGCGACGCGCTAGATGTGATCGGTTCTACTTGATACAGTGCATATACTCGTCGCAGAAGAGGTAGATTTTCTCATCAACGTCTTTTTCTGTTTTTTTTTTTTTCAACTTTTCTGCTGATCAGCTAAGAGAGCTTTCTGCCTGTTAGGGTCAGGAATATTTTGGTTAGAGAAGTGGAATACAGATGTGGATCAGATGTATTATTTGTCGATCAGATAACTTTTCTCCGTGGCGTAAGGCTAAGATGAGTAGAATTTAGTAATAATTTTTACAAATCTTCAGATTTCTCTGCGGCTTTGATGAAAAAAATGAGTTTAACTTTAATCAAGCTTAAAGAAATTAACCGAGAGAAGCTGATTCTTTTAGACTTCTATATTTTGAGACTCCTTGAGAAATTGCACATTTGCACCTATATATTGTATTAATTGATGAACTTTTCTTTTGTATTTTGTTTGCAGTGTGAGATCTTATTTTGGGAAGCCAGACCTGATCATATTTACCGATGAATTTATTCTTTACACTTCAATGGAGCTATGAGATCTGTTGAAGTTATTGAGCCATCAAACTCAAAACCTTAAGGCAATGAGTGGAGTAGACACCATCTATTAAACACTTTTTTATTTTGTCCTTTTTTCAATACAGGACTATTCTAACACGCCCCCTCACGTGCAGGTCGATCTTAGGCTCTGTCACATGGACCACAAATACGGGATGCGTGGCCCTGTTCGTAATCATGAGCTCTGATACCATGTTGAAGTTATTGGGTCATCCAACTCAAAACCTTAAGGCTATGAGCGGAGTAGACACCATCTATTAAACACTTTTTTATTTTGTCCTTTTTTCAATACAGGACTATTCTAACAAGATCTTATTTTGAGGAACTATACAAAGTTAGCTCAAGTAATCAGTTTCTTCTCTGAACTTTGTTTGGATTGTGTGATCTTGTTTTGAGGAATCATACTTAAATTAAATTAACTGATAAATTTCTTGTTTGAACTTTGCTTGATCCCGGGATCCTTTGGACCTTTTGCTCAAGAAATGGAGCTACATGAGCTCAAATGGGATGAGATTTATCCAATTCCTACTATGTCAAGTCTTCAATCATAACCCATGAATTGTCCGAGAAGCATTAAGAGTAGCTCGATTAGTCTTGATCATAGTTGGCACTATCGGCCAATACGTATCGGTATCGGCCTGGTCCAGTACGATAACTGTAAATGGGTATCGGCCGATACTGGGCCGATACTGGGCCGGTACCGGCCGGTATGTACCGGTATCAATATCCTCCGATATCGGTACTGCCATCCATGGTCCTGAGATAGATGTCTATGAGTTGACAAGTTGTTTGCAACCTTTTCTTGCTTATTAAATAATTTCTAAAAGCTAGTTAATAATCAGTAAGGCTGCTTACAATTGACCCTCCTTGGACGTTACAGTGGCAGGAGCCCTGTACCTTTGAGCTGCCCTTTGTTTTCTTAGTTGATAATCAGTACTGCTGCTCAAATATACAAGTTTTATACTTATTATTTTCTTTCTTTTGAAAGCAGTAAGATGGTTATTTACATTGCAATCCTATAATCCAAAAATCACGAGCCTTCTCATTAGTTGTGTTTATGTTGTTCTCATGATCATCTTATCAGCATACAAAAATGCTGTCATTATCACGCAGAACATCTAGCTCATCCACTTGAGAACCATCAGCCATGAGAACCTTGGTTGCTGCTATCCCAAACTTCCTTTCTGCAGCAGATGGCACAGTTATATTAACACAAGTATGCAAATCAAACAAATGACTTGTAATGTAAGCAGGCATATATTGGAATAGAATGCATAATCGTCATATTGTGTTAGGTATTCATCATCTAAGCCTAACAAGTTAAGGAAAAATGATTAAGGAAATAATGGCTTAAAGGAATGGATGCAATCCAACTCTATCTGAAACTTGTCTGCAGAATATTTGCGACATTCTATGGGGGATCTTTCTTCCCTGGGAACTTTTCTCAGGTATGTCATGGAGCATTAGTTTTGAGGTTACTGTACAAATGTAAGAAACTCTGTACCTGCCAATTTCAGAACCTCCTCAATGGACTCTGGAAGATAGATGAGTTTTGCTGGAATGTGGCGTGGTTTATCAGCTTCATCTGGATGATACCCATGCATTATCACCCTCTTGGGTAGCTCATCTGAAAGAGCGCAAGCGGCTCCTGTCCCTGAAAGATAGTGAGTGGATGTTTGTCGTTTTAGTTCATTGATGCCTAAACAAGGCTTTTCAACCTACTTTATGTTTGTAACAAAATAGTTTTTTGTCATTCAAACAAATGATGCTCTCAAAGTAGCAGAGTTCCACCTTTTTTCAGAAGTCAAGCTTTGTTCTTCTAATTTTTAATGTCAATGCAGTACTTTACAGAAGCCTAAGATGCCTGATCATATTTCTACCTGCATTTCGTTTTTCATTGCAGTAGTGGAATAATAACTTGGTGCATATAATACCTCTATTGTTGAGATCCTCAGGTCGGTACGGAGGCGAAGTGTCCAATTCTTCTAAATTTTCAGTTGGTTCAGAACACTGCTCAGAAATGATTAGTCTGGGATTAGCATAATTCTATATATTTAACATGCAAGCAAAAAAGGTTTCAGGTAAGAAAATGTGGGTTCTCCCTCGGATCACTTCTATTTGATGTAACACAAAGCTTCCACATCTCAAAAGTTGTGTCCTATATTTGGATCTCTACATGGTTGTGTATTGAGCATGAACTTTATTGTAGACATCTTGCTTAGTTTTCTGCATCATCATGCGTGTGTGAAAACTTGAAATCTAACCTTGCTTTAAAGGCATATTAGAATGAAATACATGATCATGTTTGGCATGCATACTAGACATTGAGGACAGTGCTTCGGATTTGGGATGAATGACTTGTCTTAACTTTTGAGTCAAAGTCTGGTTAGAAACAATCTCACCAAGTCAGCATGATACAGTTTTATTTTTCATGTTTACAGGTTTGTTCTTGTTTGGACTCCCCATGCTTGTTTGAAATTTAAGTTTCCAGCATGACATTTTGGCAATGCAACATTTTTTATTAAGCAAGTCTTTTCCATCATTTTCCCCTTTCAATTATTAAAAAAAATGGTTTGGGCATTTAAACATCGTAATGTCTATATAGAATGCTGACCAACTTTTGACCAGTATAACTGGCATGCCTGCTTATTTGATAATGTCTTGCTTCGTTCTGTTGTGAATTTGTTCAACTGCAGTTTCAAAAATCTGGTTGTGTACAGTACATACCACACCATATTGCCTGCACCAGGCAAACTCCTATGACTTGCCAATGCATGCTGTTCTCCGTGCTTTACGAATATCTGTGCGCATGTGGGATTGTTTGTCTCAAGCGTGCATGTGCATTTGAGTGTGTGTGCACGCGCACACGCGCCCATGCATGCATGAGAATATGGTGGATGCATGCGTCATAATTAGGAGATCCTAAGTTTGACATAAATACATTCGAAACAGCATATCCGCCAAAGTGGGTGCTTACCTCATCATTCATGTCACCAAGGATTTCTTTTACGAATTGTATCTCGTCCAGCATTTCTGGCTTTAGGTTTTTCAAGAACTGCAAGTTGGGGTACTTGTTAGTATATTCTGTTTCCAGTAACTGCAGAAAACTTGTGTGGCATTTTGAAAAATCCAGAAAACTGTTGTCTAGTGTAAGTCTGCCTTCATCCATGGGTGATTTTGGGCCATTTGATTCTAGTAGGGCTAAAGGTGTTCTTTGTCTATTTTCTGCTAAGCAATGTATAAATGGATTACTGTCTCTTCATGTTATGTTCAATAAGCAAGATGCTTTGTCTATTATAAAATGTACTCTACAAAATTTGTTTTTCATGTGATTGTGGAGCACAAACCTGAAGGAAATTGGAGATGATTTTCCGTCCATCTGAAATGTTTGACTGCACAATTTGTGTGAGATGACGGTGACTTATTTTGATGACTTGAGAAAGTCTCCTACTTCTCACGGTGAAAGGCTGTGGAATATTGAATATTACCCCAATTTCTCCTGCCATTTCTGTTGCCCCTAATTTTGTCAAAAGCTGAAAGATTCAAGTGATTCACATTAGCTGTCACAATGTTCACAGTAAATAGAAGATGTGAACCATTGTTTTAGTTTCAACACCATCAGGTTGTCCATATGTTTCCGATCGAGGATTGTATATAGGAAAAGAGGAGCGAAACAAATAAATTTCATGCTTGGAGTCGTCCATTTGAAAGCATCATGCTTTCGGTTTTTAGTTTGGGTGGTCAACAATCATTATACATCTTGATACCTTGGCTTGATTGGATTTATACATTGACAAAATGGCATTTATCCTGCATAAACAGTCTGGTTGAGATGGATGGTCCTTCTCATAAAGAATGGTGCATTATGAATTGTTGTTTTTTCCTCATTGAGATGGACCATTCAGTGGTCAAGCTGTAGAACCTTTTAAATTAATTACGCTCTTTCTTCTTTTAATCGCTTTGAGGAATATCTATTCCTACCACAGTTTTTTCCCTTCTCTTACCTACAACATCATGCGGAGTAGTTTATTAAGGTAAATAATGCTTTTTTCATGCTGTAAATGTTAGATATACCTGCTCTGTTCCATTTTTGTATGTTAGTACGTCCTGCAACATCAGATTCTAGATTTAGAATCTCAAAATAGCAGACCTCATTAGTTGATAGTACATGTGAAAAGGTAATTAGGAAAGCTTACGACTGCCCCAGAGACAATGACGTAGAAATCTGTTGGGATTTCATTCTGCAATATAACATCAACCTTAGGAGGATAATATTCTGCCTTCAACTCAGAAACCTGCAGTGGGTTTGTGAAAAAATCAGAAGCCTGCAGTTGGTTTGTAAAGAAACTAGTGAAAGTGAAAAGAGAAAAGAACCACATAAAGGTGATCTCCTGGATACTTATGAGGACTCTTTCATAGACACATCAGAGTTAAATGCACACATATTTAGCATCCATAATACATTGATATTGCCTAATCATTATGACCTCTGCTTCTCTCTAGTTGGAAATGTTATGATGTTTGGGATGATATATTTATCATCCAAGACAGAACAGGAAAACTTCTTACCAGCTGGATTATTACGTCTTCTGCAACTCCTTTAAATAGATAGGCATTCTCTAGAGTCCTCTGAAATAGATGTTGTGCAATACTTGATCTTATTGCCTTGGGCAAATCTGCAAGTACTTCTTCTTGTTGCAATTCCACCGTCTTGAATTTGAGTTGCAGGTGGGCCATCATCTGCTCCCTCAAGCTATCTGGAAGGCGGTTCTTGCTTGCAAACCGTGAAACCTCATTGATGGTATCCCTCTGCAGACCAACAATAGTACTTTATCAAGGAGAAAATTAATACATAGAAAATGCACTTTGCCCAGGTGTAGTCTAATTTGACCATGCATATTATATATTTTTATTCATGTATCAATGTTCTACAGCTTTTCAAATCCGGAAACAGCCTGTTTATAGAAAGTAACGTTAAGTTGACCCTTTCTTGACCTGTACTAGTGGGAGTCTCACTGGATTACCCCATTCTTTTATCAATGTTCTACAGCTAAACATAAGCTATTCTCCCGTCCCCATTATATGCCCTCACGTCCATAGCTTAGACTCTAGAATCTCGACAGGAGGATGTTTACCATGATGAAAGTGCGTGTTGCTCCATGGACAATGAGATTTGTCATGTTGCCGATGATGTAGGCGGTCAGACCGATGTTGAAGAGCATGTAGAAGATGTTGAACACCTTCTCCCCGGTGTTCTGCGAGTGCAGGTCGCCGTACCCCACTGTGGTGAGGGTGACGATCGACCAATACATGGAATACACGTACCCCAGCCAGATTCTTTTATCCTGAAAGTCCTTTATCTGGGTTCCGATCCATGTGTCCTGCTTTACACGGTAGTGTACAGCCATCCAGTAGTACGTGCACCCTGCCGAATGGACTGCAAACAGGGTAACCTGCATTAAACGACCAGATGGGCAGAGTTAGTAAATAGGACCCATCGCATTCATGTGCTGAGAGGAGATCCTCTCAGTGCACTGGTGGGTAGAAGTCCAGCAGTGCAGAGAAGGGGAGGAGGGCAGGTAGGTGCAAAAATCTGTGGACAAATGAGGAGTTTTTTTTGCAATAGCTGCCTCTCTCCCTTTCTCTGTACTGCTGGATTTCTGTCATACCGTGACTACTGCACAAATGTGATATTTCTCAATGGCAGTAAGTTAATTTTACTCGGGGATTGGTTTGCTTTGGCCTACCATGCATGTGAAATCCTTTTTCAAAGTATTTCCTTTAATATTTAGAGTGCTCTAGATTCGTGGGCATCAAAAGTCTCGTGATATCTCTTTTTTGTTTTGAGTTTTAAGTTCCAAATCATCGAAAATTATAATTCAGAAAAATGTAAACTTGGTATTAAACAAAACAATTACAACATTTTGCGATACCTCGAACAGCGGTTTAATATCCTTAAGTTGCTGGTTCTTGATCCGATGTTTCGGTTTTATATTTGCTTATTAGGTGGCTATCCTATGGTGACTCCTGACCTGAGCATTAACCTGTAGGAGTTGGGGCGACACTGATTGTAAGTGACCCACCGAGCTAAAAGAGGGATGTGGCACTTACACAAATCAGCTTGATGTATCTTGTCCAAAAGTAGCTGAACCGAGTGTCTTTCTCCAGCCTGCAGAGAAATGGATGCTCAAAGTCTCAGAAGCATGTTCCTATTTTTGAGTTCGGATGGTGCTATTCTTACCTCTTTAAACTACCCTCTAGATATTTCTTGCATCATCACTATCTTGTGTGTTATAAGAACATCATAATAACAATTCACTGTAAGAAATACAACTGAATAGTTGAAAGATAAGTATGAGAATAGCTTAAAGATTGAAATGCTTTACTCCACTTTCTCTATCTCATTTATGTTCAATTCAATTTGATTAGTTTAAGATCTAAAAAAAATGAGAAGGTACCTGTGTTTTTTTTTGACCTCATTTTTCTCCTGTTATATATGATCATAATGAAATATCAATAGTATAAGAAAAATAGAGTAAAAGATCTCAATCCAGTAACTTAAGGGACTTCCTTTTTAAGTTCGAAACTAGATCATCTCAGTGCACATTTAAATCAGATTTTATCAGTGTAGAGAAGGGTGGATAATTTCTTACGTGTGGGATCTACCTCCCTCTCTTTACTCCCATCCAATCCCGCACTAACATGAAAGTGAGTGTCGTGCGCATCATGCAACAGAGGCCGTGAGACACGGCATAACATGGTTGACACCCTCGCGGCCGACACTTGATCGAGGTTTTGCTGCTCCGCTTTACTACTCTCGGCATCAAACAAATCAACAGGAAGAGAGATAATGACGACTGAAGGAAGCCTTGTGTGCTGTGGCTCGGTGTCTCATTTACGGAGACGTGTCACAATTTCATACAGTCTGACATGGAACTGAGACACTTCACGGCTAATAAGATATGCTACGCCACAAAAGAGAGGATCTTCTGCCGTAGGTTGGGCGTGTAGCCTTTATCAGCTGTTTATTAGGATTATGTGACTATTGCTCTCTTAAAAAAACTTCATATCGAGTCTTTTGAGTGTTCTAAGTGGCCCAAGCCAAGAGACAATAGTTCACTATAATAAATATACAGGTGAAAAACTAAAACGTAAGGAACAGTCCAAAGAAGTATATCATAAGAGGTACTAATAACACATTTCGCATTTGTGATCTGCGTTGTGTTCACTGCTTACCTCGCAAACAGGCTGCTAACGCGCCGAAGCCGCCACAGCCGGAGCAGGTTCATGAAACCGAAGGCAGCGCCGCCGTTCCGCTTCCCGGTGACGATACGGTACACGATCTGAAATGGTATGGTGGATGCCACATCCATTGGAAACCAAAGTCGCGTAATGTACCTGCAAGTAACATTCGTGAAAACACTCCAAGTGAGACTAGGATGAGACTGGAACTAACCAACTCATGATTCAATTTAATCCAACTCAAGTTGCATCATCAACTTAAGTTTAAAATGGGTCTTTGATTGAATTCAAGCCAATATATATAAATAATTAGGATTTAATTGGGTTGAATATGAGTTGGGTCCAATGGACCCATATTCTATATAATGCATGATTTCTTCGCTAACTCATACACAATACAAGAAAATAGGCTACCTTTAGTAAGTCATTGTTAAGAATGTCAAAAAGGAACTTATCAAGTAACACATTCTACAATCAGTAATATTTGTGTTTTGGAAAAATTGGGCTTAGCTAATCCAAACCTAATGCACTCAAATTTATTTTTTCAAATTTGGTTAAATCAGACTCTGCAATTTAGGTTAATTAGACATGAGTAGAGCTGAATTTCGAACTGGCTATTTTCGATTTAAGCTGTAAGCCAATTAAATTACTATAGGGTCCAACATAGGTCACCTAAATTTCATCCCTGACTCGACCTATCAGAAAAGATCATTGTCTCCAGTAACCAGACAGTGTGAGAGGTGTAGCACCTTTTGTTTGGTTTACCTTGTACATGGATAAACATGTAACACGACTTCCATGACCAACCAAACATTTTGTCGTTGGAGTTGAGTTTTCCTATGAAGGAAGGTGACAAGATCAAAGGGAGAACCGTTACCTGACGGCAATCTTCTTGGGGTCATCGATCAGGAGGTACGTTGATTTGTCCAAGTACGCGACAAAGAAGGTCGCTATGATGTCAATGGCGAAGAACACATCGACGACCAGATCAGGGTAGAGAAGGGACCCGGAAGCCACATGCTGGAAGGCTAGCTCGAAGGGCGACACCCATGCGGAGTAGACGACGAGCACGATCAGGAACATCTGCCACCACCTGCACGTATGCCAAGGCACCTCTTCAGGTCAGGGCTGCACTATTCGCACCTCAACAGGTCAATATATTCTCAAAATTAATTAAAGCATGGGATAAGATGTACTTAAATAATAAAAACATGTTTCATTTAATGTCTAAAAGTTTTGAATTAGGTGAACTCTCAATTCAGTAAAAAAGGCTTTTTTTTTTTGGTTTTTTATGCTAGAGGAAACTGCATCATAAGATGAGAACTTTTTTATTTATTTATTGTGGAATCTCTCTACAATATAGCGTCTAAGGCGTCGTTTGGTAACTAGATTGTTTATCTTGGCATAAGCAATCCATTACTAGCTTTATTCGAATAAGAGACTTATTTAACTTTGATAATTGGATAAACATTTTACTTGAAATAAGAAAAATACATAAAATATGCATGATAATGCCTATCCGTGTTAGAATAAGTAAGTCAATTTTTTTAGCTGAAGTAACTCAAAAATTTTAACCGAATTACTTATTCTAACCTATTGCAAAATAAGTCATTCGCATTCGAAATAAAGATCCGAACAACCAAACAACAGACATGGATAAACTAAGCTCCCCAAATTAGTCATCCTATTATGAGCAAGAAAAATTTGCTAAACTGGGTCAATTCAGCAAAAATACCGTCATCCGATCCTTTGATCAAACAACAGCCCCCCACTAAAGAGCCATTGTGCCCCTAGACGCACCCATGAACATATGGCTCATGCTAGGGATGGTACTTATTATTATTACTTTTTAGACCTGATCGGGTGATTCAAACATCGATTTGTCTGAGTCCCAACATTGTAGCCGTTTGATCAAAGTGTGATCCGATGGAAACTAAAGAAGCATTGCAATTCACGTGAATTCGTAATGTCCACGTCCAGTCTTTTTTCATTCTGAGCTTATTTCAAAACAAACACGGCCTAAAAATGTGTTGAGAATTGAGATAAATCGGGCCTAAAAGAATGTGTTTAGAAAGAAATTATCTGCCAATCGCAGTAATATCTGCTTAGAATGAAAGCTGCAAGACGAGCATAAATTAAATGCCGAACAATGTGTGAGAACTGTTATCACTTCGCCAGTCCTAGATAATCTAACGAGCATAATGACAAAGTGCCATTAGCTTTTCTTCATTAAAGAACACGTCATGGGTGTATCAAGAGGGTTTCTTATTTTCTTGTGGGCACCAGCAAACATTATTTGCAAGTTGTTTACTCATCTAACAAGCATCATGACAAAGTGCCGTTAGCTTTTTCTTCATAAAAAGCACTTTGAAGGTGAATCAAGAATTCTTATTTTCCCGTGAGCACTAACAAACATTGATAGAGACTATTCTTGAAAGAAGACGTCCACCTGCATCATTGCTCTGTAATGTTTGGCATCAATATAATTGAGGGTTGAGTTGTTAGAGAATAAGTTGTTTTAATCTTATTGACCCCCAAAAAAGGTTGTTTTAATCTTAAGTTGAACAGTGGTTGATGTTAAAGATAAACAAAAAAGAGTTGGGGATAAGTCGTCCAGCATTTTGATCGCATGGCTTATTTTTATTATTAACCTTTAATTAGAGATAAGGAGGGATGTCTCACTTTGTTCCTTTTATCCCTAATTTAAAATGGAATCTAGTCAAATTCGTGATCAAGAGGATAAAGAGGAGTGCTTTGTCTCGTTAGAATCTATGGGTGGATTTAGCAAGATTTTTAAGCAATTACAAAAGTCTACTTTACCCAATCTAAGAAGTTCTAATTTGAATTTTTTAGTTTAAAAACAAAAATAAGTCAAAACAGTGTAATTGACTTTGAGGTCCAAATATCGTTCTATGGAAATAACTAAAGTAACAATATATTTGACAAAACTTTTAGTTAAAATTTATTTAATAGTTTTCTTTCTGGCATAATAAGGTTGAGTGAGCGTGATTATAACAACTTTGGAAGTCACATGAGTCAAAATTTCTCTAACAATCCCATCTTTCATGTAATCTAGGAAGTTCTGATTTATAAATTTTAGTTGGACGTACAAAACAGGTAAAATACTACACAGAAAATGCTTACAATCGAAAATATTAAATAAGATGAATTATAATTAATTGTATATATTTATAAAAATAAAATTTTCTAAGAATCTCATTATTTTTCAAAATTAAGAAGCTTACAGTTGTTAACTTTTGTATGGAAACTGAAAAATAACTTAAATACTACATAGATTGTTTTGAGAATCTATTTTTTCTTTGAAATTAATCAAGTAAAAGTCTAAAACTACTTTCGATCAAAAGTAGTCAAATCGTTGAGGTCCAAAAATTTCTTCAATTGAAAACCGAGTTAGTTACGGCTGACATGAAGGTGAAAGGATGCTTTCGGATATGTTTTCCCACATCTCGTTCTCTCTCTCTCTCTCTCTCCACATAGTTCAAAGAGATGGGTGGCCAGGATCGGTGCTTCTCTCTCTCTCTCTCCACGTGCTTCAAAGAGATGGATGGCCAGGATCAATGCTTCCGAAGCTAGTCCGGCCATTGGGCCGTGATTTTATTTGCTCTCGTGGCTCACGTGACTTGATGCCACATGCATGCCGTGTTATTCTTTCCGTGTGTGCTTGGCAAATTTCTAGAATCAGGACACTAAAGTCGCCAAACGAATCACTCCTCCTAGTCTTTGCCGAAATTTTAGAACACTTTTTGACCTATTAAGGTATGGGCCAATGTCGTACTGAGCAGTAGAACTAAGAATTTAATTTTAGATATAAATGTGGTTAGAGAATTTTTAAATATATTTTCTGATGATCTACCAAGTTTACCATATGTTAAAAATAGATTTCACTATAAAATATTTCTTAGGGTCGGAGCTTTTGCCCAATGCTCTCCAATAAGATATTTCTATTTCCTCTTCCAACAAGAAAATTAAAAGTTGCGGAAATTCCAAAGAAGGCTGATCAAAAAAATTAAGAATACTGATTAAAAATTCCAGAAACAAATTAAAATCCCAAGCGACCTTCACAAGAAAGCCTGAGACAACAAGTCGAACCAAGCAAAAAATAGAAAGAGAAAGAAAGCAAGAGAGAAAGCCCAAAATCTTTGATGTAGTGTCATCTGCCATTGTTGTGCTCGAGCAGAAGACGCAGAGAAAAAAAGGAAAAAAATAAATAAAAAACAGCTCGTACATCCCCACGAGGCCACAGGAGAAACAAGAAACAGTCTTCGCTATGTAAGGTGACCCAACAAGAAGCATGAGAGAGAGAGAGAGAGAGAGATGTCACCTGTAACGGCGGTCATAAGGTGCGATGATGTATCTCCTGAGGCGCGGGTAGGTGTCGTCGACGAGGGTTCCGAAGGCCGGCAGCAGGCTGCTGGACACCGCGGCCAGGTTCCTGATCTCGCCGCTCGACGCCCGCCGCGCCAGCAGCGGCGTCGGCGACTGGGTCGGCTGCCCCGGCGGCGTCGACATGGCCTCCACTTCCCCCTCCGAGGCGGGCTCTCCCCCCTTCTCTTCCCCTCGCCGTCCCTTTCCCGGTGCAACTACGAGTCCCCAAGAATCAGAAGTCAGAAGGGCTACTTCGCAAGACGGTAGCCATTATGGGCCTCCCTTTTCCACTCCGGATTCTATAGAGAGAGAGAGAGAGGGAGAGGTTGCTTGAGCCTTCGGGTATTTCTCTCTCTCTTTCTCTCTAGCCTGGTCCCGAGGTGACGAAGGAGACTTCCCTGCACTTACATATAGAGTTTAGCATTAACAGTGCTGTAAAGAAACTAGGTTAATGGCCATGTCCTGGTTTTTTTTTTTACAGTCCACACCCTGTTATTTTATACAGGACTGATTGCACTGACACATCCAAGTCTTCGTTCTACTCCTCAGCTCCCCAACCGTCTGATTACGTACAAACGTACAAATGGATTCGCCTCACTATCAGGAGAAGATCTTGGCCGTCGGGCTTGTGGGTTCTTTGGTTTAGGAGCGTGGAGCTGCTTTAGACCAGTGAACGTGACCATGCATGCAGGATCCGTGTGAGAAAGTCACAAATGGTCCACAGAGAGAGAGAGAGAGAGAGACGTCCATCACAGATTGCGTTATCAGGGTTGTCTCCATTTGGGGTAGGGAGAAGAGGGGAGGGGTTGGTGTTTGGGTTTGGCAACTTGGGGCTCATAGGGGGGGGGTTGGTCTCCTTTGTGGGGCTGACGCTAGAGTCGGCAACCAACAAGAAGTGGGGAACTCATGGAATGGGATCGCCGAAATGCTTAGAATAGAGACAAAATAAAAGGATTTTTAATAATAAGCATTTAAAACTGCTCATTGTTTTAAGATTTTATAGGTAGACAGTCAAATAATTTAGATTTTATTTGGTATATTTTTTAGTTTTCAGAACTTGCAGCTAAGTATATATAGTTTGACAGTCTAATAATTTAGATTGTATTAGGTATATTTTTAAGCTTTCAGAACTTGCAGCTAAGTTATCTTGAGAAGATATTTAGTTTTTGAGAGTTATGTAAATTTTTTGTCATTTTTCTACTTCTGAGTAAAAAAGTAAAATAAGGCTTATTAGATTAAAGCAAAAGTAGAATGATTAGAAATTTTAGATTATGATAATTAGAAAGTTTTAGATTGTGTACCTATCAAAAATTAGTTCTAAGTATGCTAAAAGTATAAATGAAAAATGAAGTGTAACTGAAATCTAAATCAAACTCACTCTTAACATGGTGTTAGGACCCCTAATTATATTTTTACTTGGCCTGGTGTTATAAATCCTAATTATATTTTTAGTTAACATGGTATGAGACCTCCTGTTTATATTTTTTAAGTCTCGCATTTTCTATTTTTTATTATCCACATAATAGAATCTAAGTGAACTATATGCAAGCAATCTGAGTTACAGGTACACAGATATATTAAAATTGAGATAAAATGAAGATATGCTTAATAATATGAAAGATTCTATTCACTACTTTATCTTAAACTAGATGACTTAATAATTAAACATCAAATAGGGCCGAAAGGTGGGGACTTGAGAAACCCGTGATTTGGAGAAAGACCAGAGGGTGGAAAGGAAGAGTTGAGAAAAAAAGAAAGAGAAATATATGATAAAAAAAATTCGAAGAAAGACAGAAATTAAAAAACAACTGTGGATAATGCATCGATGCAATCTCCACTACCGCTGACTTTTCTTTATTATTATTTTTTTGTTTTTTCTTTTTGACATGATTGGGACTCGTCTTGGTGTGTTGTAGTTTTAAAACATAGTAACGAGGGCTCCATCAACTTTCCCAATTTATTATTTAATTAAATACATTTGCAGCTCTTCGGATGGTCTTGTGGGTAGACGCCGTCTGTCCTCCTATCAACGGCTGGGATTTTCGATTTCACAGGGAAAGGGAAATCTTTCATTCGGTGGACCCCATACGGTGGTCCACGGCAAGAGACATCATATAAGGAATTAACAAGTTCGTTGCCTTCTGATGGGCCTGATGGAGCGGCGTGGACTAATGAGGCTAAAATAATGGCCCTCACGTAACCCATCACGGGCTACATATTTTATATCAGCTATTAGAGAATGGTTGGCAGGAGGAAAAAATTAGAATTTTTAGCGTATAGCCTCTAAAGAATCTTGTATGTGTAGAAAACTCTATGTAAAACAATGGGCCTCACGTAAACCATCACGGAATACATATTTTATTTCATCTATTAAACAATGGTTAGGACTTACGAGGGAAAAAGAATAAGAGTTTTTAGCATATAACCCCTAACGAATCTCATATATGTAGAAACTCACCTGAAAATAGTTATATGCAAAAAAAACCCTGTATTGTATTCAGTGCGCCCTAGGGCGTATCTAATCTCAACCAGAAAATCTACCCTCCACATGTTAAAAAAATAAAAAAAAATCATAAAATTTTAAATATTTAAATAGGCCCCTTAAGGTTGAGCCCATCCCAGGACTTTAATTTTCACAGTCTGATGTTGATGATCAATATGAGCCGTTCGATCGAATATGTACCAAAAGTCAATGTTTAAAAATATTAAAAAAAGTAAAAAATAAAAAATCCATTAGATTAACACTTAGAGTTGACCCCATCTCTTAGAATTTTTGTTTTGATCTCCAAATAACGAAGCATTTGATTGGACCATTATAGTTACGTTTTTCGATCTAATAGTAAAACATAAATTCAAAAGCGTGGAAAACAACCTAAATGAGAGTATTTGGATATTTTAAAAATATTGATAATTTTTTATTTGTTTTAAAATCAAAATGTGGGATTTGAAGTAGGCGCATCTAAATTAGATGCGGCCTGGGGCACATTATATCCGCCCCTTTTGTTTAGCTGTTTTTTTATACATATGAGATTCTTCTAGCTAGGAGTTATTTGTCAAAAATTTAAAAATAATAAACCCGGTGGGGAGAGCACAAAGACTTTGTTGTGCAATCTTTTGTCGGTTAATCACCACTGGGTGGACATGACCCCTTTTTTTGCTCACCATAATGTTTGGGAGGGATCATGCGTGCTACCATTGACCTTTCTCCTGTCCCTTCGTTATTGTGTGCTGTTATTGGAGGGGCAGCTACCATGCGCATGGTTAGCTAGCTGAAGCATGGACCGATACGGACTCCAGTGGTGAGTTTTTTTCAAACCATCACATCTTATAGCAGTTGTAAACTGTTTTGTTCTTAATTCCATTAGCTTCCATGGTAATAGAAAGTCTAGGATCTTTTTTTTATAAGAATGAGCAAGAATAGAAATATCGAATGTTATAAGAACTTAATCCATATTGTTAATTATAGCTAAGGTTGTGAGTAGATCAGATTGATGTGTAACTGAACTAATTTACAAATTTGTGAGTTAGTGTAGTATATAAACGAAGATTTGTCCCACACATCTTGATGGTTCAAATGGTGGATTATTTGTTTTTGTCAAGAGTGGTTCAATAGCCAAATATTTATGATGTCTTAATCTCACAAGAGCCATCCTATTAGAAACATTTTTCCATGGAAAATGATTATTCACTTTAGTTAGGCAATTATTCTAAGTCAATCCCACGACCGAGAGAAGAAAGCATATAGACCATGCCTTCATAAGTGAAGGTGCACATATATACCTAATGAGAATTGAACCCATGACCCTTCCAATTGGAGAGGTTTCGGACTACTAGCTTAACTATGCCTAGTTGGAAGATGGTGGGTGATTTCAACGTAAAATATGGAATCCAGATCCTTTAAGTTCAAATGAAGATGGAACTCATAACGTCTCTCCCATGAAACCTTTTCTAATCTCCATGAAGAATTTTTTTTGAAAAACTCCTTTTCTCCCTTTGCCTTTACCCACTTACAGGAACCATACTCTAAAATTTGATCTGATCGGTAAGTTGATATGGATTGTCTTGGATTCTGTGCTCCTACATCTACTTTGCTCCATGGATATCTAAAGCAATATGTATAATTTTTAATATATACAATTATTTATTCAAAATTAGATTGTCTTCTAAGCCGATCTAACGTGAGCAGCGCAAAGTTGACTAGAGGCCGCTTTTCTTCAGATAATATAAAATTCTAGGGCTTCCAACTTCTAAGGGTCAGAATGAGGCCGATTCAAGAGGTTCATCTCTCATTCGATGGGGTGACGTCGTCCAGTGAAATCCGTCCTTCTTTCTTTCATTTCGTAAATTATATCCTGAAGAAAAATGATCCATTGACTTAGGTTTTACTAAAGAAGGGCACCTAAATAGTCAATAGACTAGCACGCCTTTGAGACTTGTATTTATATACTTTAAGAGAAGTCTATCTCCATGGAAGGCAAAGGATAGTCGAGTAAAGTAACAAAATTATGTCTTTGATTGGGTCGTTTTCTATTAGTAAGCTCAATTTCGAAGTAAAGGTCTCCATAAGCTAGAGATGTGGTTTTTATAGGAATGGAGGACAGCCATGGGGATGCCTCAAAAGTTCTGTTGTGGAAGGGTAGACGATGTTATGGGAGACCCTTGAAGGTGGGGTTATTTCTACACTCTGAGTAATGCTTGCTTAAATGTCTGCAGATCTCTGCATCGATCTTGCAGATCTCAAAGGAGAGATTAAAGCTTGCTACTCTCCACAACTGAAAATCAAAATGGAGACAAGTTTGCAGTTCAAGTATGGCGAGTGGCTCAAGGTCTCTGGCAAATTCCTCTCGTCTGAACACCTTTCCTCTCCCGACAACCATCAGTCGGAGAACCCCATCCTGGAGCCAGAACTGTCCCCCCAGCTTTCAAACGAAGGACACCGCCAACTTGCCCTGTCTGATCAATTGCAACCCTCCTCCCCAACTACCCTGTCACTCCCTATAATGCTCTTCAAACAACTCCTGCTATCCCCCCCTAAAACCAAGCAGCCACCATCCCCCTGCCACCCAACACCATCCCTTATCTTTCTCGAATGTCAGACCGTCATATCCACTAAACGCAAACTGGACTGAGGTAATGTACCTACTCCCAAAGTCCCTAGACTTACCCCGAGCCCTACCCCCCTCCTCCCACCTCCCAGAACCAACCACATTCACCCTTCCAGACCCAAACGGTTCAGAGCCAAGTCCACATCCAAACACTTGACTTCTGAACCAGTCATAGTTTTCTCCTTCAATCCAATTGCACTCAAGGTTGAGGCGGTAGACCCTAAGTAACCACCACAGTACCAATGAAGCTTCTCTCTTGGAACTGTTGAATCCTGGGCGGTGCCAAGACCAGCTCGTATTTGGACCAACTAAACCGCTCCCTCAATCTGGATATATGCTTCCTGTCTGAAACCAAGATGAAGAACCAGAGATCTATTAACTTCTTCAAAAGCAGAAACATCAACTCTTTCCACATTGTGAACCCGATTGGTTATGCGTGAGGGTTGATCCTGTAGTGGAAATCTGACTTAGATCTCAAGGTTCTCAAAAGTAATGAAAATATGATCCTCGCTAGCGTAGACAGTGCAGATACCACTTCTTCTTGGTCCTTGATCTGTGTGTATGCTCCTCCTACTAAGAGAACCAGACTACAGTTTTGGCAAGATCTCCTGGATACTCTGCACTCTTTAAATGGTCCCTTAGTACTGATTGGAGATTTCAATTGTATCTCTAACAGCTGGGATAAGCGTGGTGGTAATGCCCCCACTAATTACCAAATGTTGGAACTGAATAGATTCATGATGAATGGAGGGCTTATAGACCTGAGATTTGATGGTCCTATCTACACTTGGACTAACAAGAGAAGTGCTAAATTTCTGATTCAAGAGCGTTTGGATAGGCTTTGGTCAATCCCCTGTGGAAAATTAGATTCCCTTATGCCTCTGTCCACCACTTGCCCAGATGTTATAGTGACCACAATCCCATTCTCCTCAATCTCCTTGGTTTCTAGAGTAAGAGAAGAGGTCCTTTCAAACTGGAAGCCTGGTGGTTTCGTCACTCAAAGTTCATGGATACTGTCAATACTTCCTGGAACAACAATTATAACTTGGCCTCCCAGTATGCTCTCAAAATGAAAACTCTTCAGAACAGTCTGAGCATCTGGAAACGTAAACACCCCAACATATTTGATTTGGAACTTAATGAGACTAAAAACCAGTTAGCCCAGATCAGTACCATAGACATTTTTGAGGACATTATCAATAAAGAAAGAGACTTAGAAAGAAAGCTAGACTGCATCATGCAAATGAAGGATGTTTTCTGGAGACAAAGGGCCAAGATCCATTGGTTCCAAAGTGGCGACATATGTACCAACTATTTCCACATTCAAGCTTTGAATAGGCTAAAGAGGAATTCCATCTCTTGGATTCAGAAGTCTGATGGTGAGTGGATAGGGGACAAGGATACTATTATATCCATCTTCACTAACTATTTCCAGAGCCTCTTCCTTTCCCCCCAAACCGCACCCAATTTCCATCTTAATACCCCCACCCCCCCTCCTTCTCCCCACTGACGACAATCTAATCTAGACAATCCCTGAGGAGGATGAGATCCTGCAAGCTATCAACAAGATGCTCCCTCTTAAGGCTTCAGGGCCAGACGGTCTTCCCCCCCTTTTCTTTCAACACTGTTGGAATATTATACGCAAGGAGGTAAGCGAATTAGTTCGTCATTTCTTCTTCACCTCCAAACTCCCTAAGGGTCTCAACCATACTATTATCACACTCATCCCCAAGAAGTACCCAACAGTCAAACCTGCTGATTATAGACCTATCAGTATGTGCAACACAATGTACAAAATCATTGCTAAAATCCTAGCAGGCAGAATCAAGAAGTTTCTCCCCAAGTTGATCTCCCTTCATCAAGGTGCTTTTATTCCCCAGAGACAAATGACTAACTGTATAGTTATTCTCAAAGAATTGATGCATTCCTTGAATAAAAAGAAGGGTAAGGTTGGAGCCTTTGCACTCAAGCTGGACATCTCTCGTGCCTATGACAAGCTGGAATGGTTGTTTATCAAATTTATGCTCTCTAAGCATGGTTTTTCACAACAATCTATGGATCTTATTATGGAATGCATTTCATCCCCCTCCTTCTCAATCAACATTAACGGTGTTCCTTCCAGACATATCATTCCTGAGAGAGGTTTAAGGCAAGGTTGCCCGTTATCTCCATATGTGTATATCTTATGTGCGGAAGCTCTTTCTACTCTCCTCAAGGATAGCCAAGATCAAGGGAAAATCAGAGGTTTCAAGCTCAATGCATACTCTCCCTCTATTTCTCACTTGATGTATGCTGATGATCTTTTTCTATTTGGTCGTGCCGAAGAACAGGAAATGTTGGCTTTCATGGAATGTCTTCGTATATACTCTGCTTGGTCTGGTCAAGACATCAATCTGAGCAAGTCTGGGATTCACTTCAGCCCCAACACTCCACTGAGTACCAGACAAAACCTCATGGACATATGTGGCATCCCCTTACTTAAAAAGACTCTCTGTATCTAGGTGTACCCATCTAGTCTGAAAGATCAAAGATCAAACATTACACTCTCTTAGAAAATAGAATGAAGTAGAGACTCAACAAATGGAAAGCTAATACTCTCTCAACTGCTGGCAGATTGGTCCTTGTAAAATCTACGTTGAATGCTATTCCAGCCCACATCATGGCAACTGGACTTCTTCTCAAATCCACTATCAACAGACTAACAAGTGTTCAAAGAAACTTTTGGTGGGGGAATCGCAACCCAAATAAGCTGAAGTTGATCAGTTGGGATAAAATCACCAAACAGAAATCGTCTGGTGGCCTGGGTGTGCGAGATTTTGACCTTTACAATAGAACTGTTGTTATGAGGCTCACTTGGAGATTCCTCCACGAGGACCATAGTCTCTGGGTCTGCCTCCTCAAAGATAAATATATGGGCATTACCTCTTTTTGGGATGCCCAACCCAAAGGCGGCATCTCTAACACTTGGGCCAACATGTTAGCTGTCAGAAAGGACTTGCTCAAGCAATGCCACTGGTCTGTTCAACATGGTAAAGACATCTCTATTTGGAACCATAAGTGGATCCCTAATCTCCCCATGACTCCTATTCCTATTAGGCAATCGCCTCTACCTCTCAAAGTTGCTGAGCTGATTAGTCATGGCTCCTGGGATGATCGTCTATTAGGCTGTCTGTTTGATCAGGTCTCTATTAGTGCCATCAAAAGGATCCACTTACCCATCAACCCCCAACTGAATGACAATCTTGTTTGGACCCCCACTTCTCATGGTCAGTTGACTATTAAATCTGCATATCGCTCCCTTCAGGATCAGAGCTCTACTAGCACCTCTTACAGTCAAGATATTTGGAACCATCTTTGGGCTCAGAAGTTTAATCTTCTCATCCCACCGAAGATCTGCATTTTTCTCTGGAAATCCCTTAACAACGATATTCCTACTAATGATCGGCTGGCCAAAATCCTCAACTGGGTTGACAATGTCTGCCCCAATTGCCCCCCTCAGATTGAGAACATTGAACACATTATATTTCATTGTAATATTGCTAAAACAGTTTGGTTTGCATCGCCCTTCAGCTTGAGGTCTGAATCAATTTCCAGCCCCCTTGCCATGGTTCTTCTAGAATGGCTGAAAGCTTATAAACTGCCGGTATCGGAGGACTGTTATTTGTTGGCCCTCAGATTCTCTATTATTTGGCACATTTGGAAATCCAGATGTTCTCGAGTAATTGACGGTGTGTCATCACCTCCTCTAATTATCTTAGAAGCCACGTGCAAAGATGCTCTATTTTGGAGTTCTTCCTTCGGTCAATCCTTCCGCTCGAAGAAGCCGAGAACTAGTTTTGCTTGGACCCCGCCTCCCCCTGGCTATATCAAAATCAACGTGGATGGAGCTACTGGTTTAGACATCTCTGTTGGAGGCATAGTTACCCGAGATGAGCGTGGGGCCCTTCTACATTGTCAAACTTTTCTTACTGCAGTTTCTTCCCCAGAATGCTGTGAAGCCAGAGCCATTCTACATGGTATCAGGGTGGCTATCTCTCACCACTGCCTAGTTCTTATCGAAAGTGATGCTGTAAATTTAGTCAATGCAATCAACGACGTATTTGATCCGCCCTGGAAATGCTCTACAATCATACATGATTGTATCTTCCTCCTTTCTCCGTGGGATAGGATTGCTATCTCCTACTCCCCTTGAGAGTGTAACTGCGTAACCCACGATTTGGCCAAGATGGCTGTGAAGACCAAATATGTGGCTACTTGGAACTATCCCCCCTTTTCGTCCTGCATCCTTTCCTTGTTTCAAGATGATCTTCCTCTTTGTAATGTTGTTTATTAGTTTCTAATGAAATGGTTACTTTCAAAAAAAAAAAAAAAATGTCTGCACCATCTAAGGTGTAACTTTCCTAATTTTTAAAATTATCAAGTTGGCAGGTCATCCTTAAATGCGACGGCGCTGGGTGCAAGACAAACATCATTTAGAAATGTATATTGGGCGCTCAATCCATATCAAGGTTTGCCGTATCGTACTGGATCGGACCGACTCGTACGAGTCTACTCGTATCTGGACAATTCCAAGTCGCTGAGACGGATGGATCGTACGAGTTGGGTTGAGACGTTTCCGGATCAAGCCGTCTAGCATCGTATCGGATTGACTCGTGCCGGATCGCACAATACGAACACGAGTCGCTGCGATCTAGTACAAGCCAATCATGATTCGGTTTGAGTCTGTGCGATCCGACTTGATAAAGTGTGATCCACTTTCTTTAGTCTAGGTGTATTATTTTGTTTTGTTAATTGAGATTTGACGTTTCTAACTTTCTACGAGATGTGGTATACCACTTTCTTTTGCAAATTGACATCTCTAGACTAAATTCTCCTCAATTAATATCATAGACTAATTTTTTTACAAATTTAAATCTATTAAATTAGAATATTTTTCTTAAATATGACTCATAATCGGTCATAGTAATGATGGATGTGAAGTATGATGTTTATAATTAAGTATCTATTAAGAAAAAATAAGAGATTTGTCAAAAAAACTAACCTACATTAGCTTAAATCAGTCCAACTTGTGCGAGTTGATCTGAGTCAGATCGGTATCTGGCCAAACCTGATCCGATCCGGATCTACCAGTCGACGAACCTTGATCTATATACAGTACTATATGATAAGATGCATGAACAGAGATGCATAGTGATCCCATTTGCTCAGATTCACCGATAGTACCTTACAAGACTGTAATTGACTGAACCAGCTGCCTAGGGCAGTCGGCTTCATCCCTTGCCTCTCATATGGGAGGTCTCAGGTTCGAATATGGTTGGAACCTAAAAACTCCCCAGCAATGTAACCTTTAGGCGTTGATAGGTGCTGGTCCGTGTGATTACTTCCTCAGAAAATCAGATGGCCCTGGAATTCCCGCCTAATTAGGTAGACCTATCGATCTATTTTGGAATTATCTCCTTCTGTGGAGGATATCTCGGATTCTGTTTGAATTGGAGCCCCGATCGTTTGTATATACTTGTACATACCTGGCCACTGTGCCACCCTTCAGAAAGAAAAAAAAAAAAAAAGAAGACTGTAATTGAACACCCCCATCTGAGGTGTACTTGCAAGGGGAAGACCAAGACCAACTACAATGCCTCCCATGAATAGTGAGCTGCTCTAATTTTGTCATAATAGGCTATGCTATTTTAAAATATTATAAAGCTTCTTGTAACATTAATGCCTTGGAGCCTTTTAAAATATCAGAAATAGAAGAGCACAATTAAACATGTTTCCACAATAAAGATAATTTCACTACAAATAGGTCATCAAAGAGGCTATACCAGAAAACAAAGTTTTTTCACAAATAAAAAACAATCAACAAAAATCATAAAAACATGATAACATATACATGTCTAAGAGTGCACAATCACATTCAACCTAACATTCTTGAGATGACGCACCAACAATAGTATGTTACACAGCAATCTACCTGATACTTCAGTAAATGTCTCTGCACAGCCTGTGTAATTCCAAAATGAAGAGAAATGTGAACATTAGTCGATGTGGGACACATCATCTGTCAAAATCTTAAAAGTGTGACCTATACACCCCTTCATCAAAAAATAATAATAACAGAGTAACCAATAAACTTAAGGAAGAAGATGAAGGAATCGGTGAATGTTCATAAATATAGAATGGTCACAAAAAGCTTTGGCTAGAAAAGGAGCAAGAATAGAATATGAAATATCCTAATAACATTCATTAGAAATGCTTTATCTGCCTGGATAAGGCCTTTGATTTGATATGGCGCCTCTTATTCTGCATGTTTTTTAATTTGACGTCTTTTCTTTTTTCATGTATACTTGGAAACTCAACTCCATGATTCGCATGCACCCTGTAGGCATGAACTCTCCATAAAAAGACAAGTAATACTTGTTGCACTTGCACCGAGGATAAGTGTAGTAGGTAAATAAAAAAATTATTTTTTGAAATTTTTTTAGGTGAGTCCCGATGTGTCTTATATGTCCGTACAAGTCGATCTCCGATTGAACAATTAAAAAATATGAAAAATAAAAAATTGTTATCGAACTCGATCCATTAAGAACTGTTTTACTGTTCATTGGAGTTCAATTTTTTATTTTTCAGATTTTTTTGAATCAGAAATCAGCTTGTACAAACATGTATGGAACCTCGGGGCTCATCTAAAAAGAATTTTTTTTTAAATTTATCCATTACACTGAGGGGCGATGCAAATTGTACCTTAGTGCAGCAAGTATTACTCTAAACGTACTACATAAACAATAACAATATTCACATTCAAGTAAATATTTGCATCTACTTATTTATTGGTTATTATAAGATAAACATGACTCTAGGGATCCATAGAAAAGAGAAATCTAACAAGCCTAGCATTGCCTTAGGGCAGATATGCAGAGAAAAGTGAACATGAATCATGAAATGAAGGGGCAAAGGGAACATGAATCCACAAAGGGATTGTTTGTTTTGGTGTAAAACTTTGTAAATCACTGATTTCAAAATCATTGGTTTCAAAACAAGTGATTTTTTTTTGTTTTAGAATCATGAAATATTTGTTTAGTTGTTTGTAAAATACAAGAAGATGGATGTTTCAATGTTCTTGTTTTGATTTACATTGAATTTTTGTTGTAATTAAAATAAAAGAATTGGACTGTCAAATGGACAGACAAAGCTCATACATGATTTTACTTTACATTATTTTACATAAATCTAAACAACCGAAAATATTGTAAAATAAAATAATTGTTTTAAATTATGTTATTTTACGCTAAAACCAACAAAAAATCTGATCTACGCGCACAAAAAATGGCAATCAAAATAGATCACGTGATCGAAATATCAAATAAACCCAATATTTATCAAATAAAGCCACGAAACAAGCATGTAAAAGCCAACAAATCAATGTGTCATTTGGTGTGCAGTAAATAAATAACAGTAAAATGTTGTAAAAAGCAGTAAAACAATATTTTCTTGTGTTCGATGGATGTGTTGTAAATCTTTTTACAGTATTTTTTTCATTTGTTTGTTGCATCGTAACTTGTCGTATTTTAAAATCGATTGATCCTTAAAAAATTTCTTTAACTTGATTTTGATTTACAATCTACAATCACTGTAAGTCAAAATTGGTGATTTCAAGCCGCTGATTTTAAAAGAAGAAATTTTTATTTTCGTTGATTTTAAATTCTTTTAAAATTAAAATTTTAGGACATTTTCCAAAGAGCTAAAAGACGTACACCTCTGCTAGTCTCAAAAAAAAAAAAAACGTCGAAATGGAACGAAGTAGAAGCCTAGGAATGTCACTCGGGATCCAACAAATCAACCAACCCAAATCCCTTCTAAAGAGGATAATGCTACTGTAATGGGAAAAAGATCATCATGGAAAAAGTACGAGTAAAACCGATTTCTGCACATCGAAATCTTCCCGTTCTTCACGGACACCAACAACGGTCAGACTATAGAAACAACTACAACAATAGGCCTAGAAATCCGAGAGAGGTGTTTGTGGTGTGTGGGAGTGGTGGAGAGAAGGACAAGGGCGATAAACTGGCCATATCAGCAGAGAGGTGCGAGAGAACCATCTTTTCCGAGTTCGGCCGTTCGAGACGCATCCCACCCGCTTTGACAACTTTTTTCTGTTATCGGTTCAACAGGTTTCAAATATTACGCAGAGTACTAAAATGCTACGCAGAGCATTAAAATACTACGCAGAACATTTAAATGCTACGCAGAGTACTTAAATACTACGCAGAACATTTAAATACTACCAAGAGCACTTAGAACACATGACACTTAAATACTACTAAGAGCACAAGGCTACAACCATAATTTCAAACACACTTCAACATATGGTGGTAATTATGTGCTCTTGGTAGTATTTAAATATTCTTGGTAGTATTTTAATGCTCTGCATAGTATTTAAATGTTCTGCGTAGTATTTTAATAATTTTAGTACGCTGCGTAGTATTTGAAACATGCTGAACCGATAACAGAGAAAAAGTTGTCAAAGTGGATGAGATGCGTTTCGAACGGCGAATCAACTTTACACATGACGTTTTTTCACTGGCTAATGCTGGAGTAGGGTCCAAGCTCCTGCTGAGGAGATCCAAACTCATCTTTTCCGGGGCCTTCATGCGCCCTCCTCCTTCCTCTTCCGTCTGGGAGACCTAACCTGCCGTGTTCCTTGTGCGGAGGGAGTAGAGAGAAACGAGTTGGAAGTCTAAGTCCCATTCCTATTTCCGCACGCAGTTAAATCCGATTTCAATATGTCTCCACAAAAACTTTCCTATATAACGATGTTCGGACTGCTCTCCGAGTAGAATCCCTTGCTAGCTTCTTCTCCCTTTCCTCTCACAACCGTCTAAACCTCCGTCTGCCATGGCTGCAGTATCTCTCGAGGAGGCGTCGGAGTGCCTGAGGAAGGGCACAACTAGGTTGTGTAACATTTTCGAGGGGAGGCCCGAGAGCCCGATCATCTCCTCGGAGTACATGGCACTCTACACCACCGTTTACAACTATTGCACCAAGAACAGACCCAGCGACAACATGAACACGCCCAGCGATGACATGTACAGCAAGTACCGGGAAGAGTTGGAGTCGTACGTAGCTGCTGCGGTGCTGCCGCCGCTGGTAGAGAACCATGGCGAGCTCATGCTGCGGGAGCTCACGAGGAGGTGGGCGGACTACAAATCGATGGTCAGGTGGCTTTCCCGCTTCTTCCAGTATCTTGACCGCTACCACATCCCCAAGAAAGCACTCCCTACCCTCACCCAGGTCGGGGTAGACTGCTTTCGTGCCGAGGTCTATGAGAAGGTCCGGTGCAGGGCCGTGGAAACCGTCCTCCATCTGATCGAGCAGGAGCGAGATGGGGAGCAGGTCGACCGGGCCCTCCTGAAGGGGGCCGTCGAGGTGTTTGTGGAGATCGGCGGGGGGAGCACGGAGCGCTACGAGGTCGACCTCGAGGCTGCGGTGCTCGACGACGCGGCCTGCTACTACTCCCGGAAGGCGTCGAGGTGGGTGGAGGTGGATACCTGCCCGGGGTATATGGCCAAGGCGGAGGAGTGCCTGAGGAAGGAGAGGCACTGGACCGCCCACTACCTGCACGCCGGCGCCGAGCAGAAGCTGCGGGAGAAGGTGCAGCAGGAGCTCCTGGCGGTGCATGAGGCCCGGCTGCTGGAGAAGGAGGACTCCGGCTGCCTCGCCCAGCTCAGGGGGGTCAAGATAGAGGACCTCTCCAGGATGTACCGGCTCTTCTCCTTGGTGCCTGGGGGTTTGGAGCCCATAGCCAAGATATTTCAGCAGCACGTCACCGGTGATGGCATGGCGCTGGTGAGGCAAGCAGAGGCAGGTGCCGCAGGCAGCAAGAAGGCGGAGAAGAGGGAGACGCCTACGCAGGAAGCGGCGTTGGTGGGGAAGGTAGTCGGCCTCCACGACAAATACCTGGCCTACGTCGATGGCTGCTTCCAGAACCACACTCTCTTCCACAGGGCCCTCCAGGAGGCCTTCGAGTGCTTCTGCAACAAGGAGGTGGGGGGCAGCTCCAGCGCCGAGCTGCTGGCGGATTTCTGAGACGGCATCCTCAGGAAGGGCGGCAGGAGTGACGACTGCGCACCGGATGAGACGCTCGACAAGGGGGTGCGGCTGCTGGCCTACCTCAACGACAAGGACCTCTTCGCCGAGTTCTGCCGCAAGAAGCTGGCCCGGCGCCTCCTCTTCGGCAGGGGCAGCAGCGGCAGCGACGACGACCTGGAGAGGGCCTTCCTGACGAAGCTGAAGCAGCAGTGCGGTAGGCAGTTCACCACCATGATGGAGGGGATGATCACCGACCTCACTCTGGCGAAGGAGCACAACGCCCCGTTTCAGGAATTCACAGCCTCCAGTTGGAAGCCCGGTGGGGTCGACCTCACCGTCACCGTGCTCACCACCGGGCTGTGGCCCAGCTACACGTCCTTCGACCTCAACCTGCCGGGGGAGATGGTGAGGTGCGTGGAGGTCTTCAAGGAGTTCTACCAGAGCAGAACTAAGCACAGGAAGCTTACACACGCTGAGCTATGCCGAGATCGTGGAGCAGCTCAACCTCACGGACGAGGACGCAGCAAACAGGATACTGCACTCCTTGTCCTGCGCCAAGTACAGGATCCTTAACAGGGTTCCCGCCGGCAGCAGCAGGGCCATCGGCCCGGGCGACGCCTTCGAGTTCAACGCCAAGTTCACGGACAGGATGACGAGGATTAGGGTCCCGTTGCCGCCGGCGAACGAGAGGAAGAAGGTGGTGGAGGAGGTGGGCAAGGACCGGCTCCAGACCATGGACGCGGCGCTGGTGCGAATCATGAAGAGCCGCAAGGTGCTGGGCTACCAGCAGCTGGTGGCCGAGTGCGTCGAGCAGCTCCGGCACATGTTCAAGCCGGACATCAAGCTTGTCAAAAGAAGAGGGTGGAAGATCTGGTGAGCAGGAATTACCTGGAGAGGGACCAGGAGAAACCCAACACCTTTAGGTACGTGGCCTGAGGCATCATGGGTTCAACAGTTACAGTGGTTGGAGACTGGAAGGAATCAAATCCGTATATATAGGGATGTTGTAGCCAGAAGAATGTAATAGAAATCTAACATAGGGTTTTGTTTGCTACATAGAGGACTCTAATTGATCTGGTAAGTATTAATTGTTACAAATTTAATACAGTCAGGATTTGTATTCATAAGCATAAAGTTTAATTTTTAACTGTTCAAGATCTTCCCTCTCCTTTTTTTTTTTTTACTTCTAATGCTACTAGTCCCAAGTACGAGCTTTGCGCGTGTTGATTTTGTAAATTATGAGAAGAATATATGACATGAATAAAAGATTGATCCAGATGCATTAGTCCTATATAATTTCTTTCTAAATGCTTCCCCAATATTAGCTCAAATTTTGTGTTTTAGGGTTACTTTTCTATAGACTGCCCCAAATTTGATTGTTTAGGACACCAAGTTTTTAGAAACTGCACCAAGATAAGTTCCTCGATATATGCTCAATGGACAAAATTCCTGCCATAAGTGCTAGATAGATCATGTAGTTGTACCTAAGTCATACATAATGCAAACCAAGATTACACGTGTGGGCATAGATAAAAACCGATGATTGCCTGCACAAAGGTAAACATAAAATCATGGTGATTATGCACATGCACATAAGCTCTTAACTAAAATATAAGCCAAGCATGTCCATTGATATAAAAGGAAACTCCAAATTTTATCATAAGGAAATATTGATACAAACCTAGCTACACAAGAAATAAAGCATCCCAATCTGATCATTACATCTCAGACGTGGAGCCTCATATTTTTCTCCCTACAAGTACAAAGAACACAGGTTCAACTCCTTAAAAAACATAAAGGAGCTTTCACAGTCTTGTTTTGTACAACCACTCAAAAATTAGTACACAGTATGCAGCTACAAGTATTTACTGTGTTTGTTTATGCTGCATCGGTTCTTTTAGTTGGCTCTATTGGCACACTCTAAAGGCCCTTTAGATGATAAACAATCTCTCTTGCAACAAAAACATCAACCATTACCACAGTAGAAGAGTAAGGTAACGAAAACAGACTAGAACCAAAAGCACAAGACAATAAGATGGGTGAAAACTAGCATATGTGATCGATCCAAAGATCCCAAAAAGCAAGAAGACAAATAAAAGATCAGAAAAATACATAGAGAAATAGTACATTTAAGATTTATTAAGACATCTTGCTTGGTTTCAGATTCTATAGATATCATCTTTTTTGTTGTTGCTCTATGTATTTGCTCAAAAGGTTGGGAGGCACCTACAACAGAGGTTTTCAGAATGGCATCTATAAATCCGTGTTTCCAAAAGCCTAGTTAGACTAGACAAACTATTTCTTGCAGCACTTACTTCTCCTTGTGCTTTTGGTAGATGTACTTCTTGATGTCAATGAGGTCTCCCCATCCCAAAAATGTTTGTAGTACACTACTACGTACCCCTTTCATGGTTTAGTATCTTGTGAGATCTCTCTAAGATCTGTCTCTTTCGGGTCTCGAATCAAGTACCTACCAAGCCCAAGAATTGAGGCAAGGATTGGGGATTGGAACGGCATGTGGGATTAGCCTGGCTCGATCAGATCCAATTAGGATTAGAATCGGCTTAGGACCAACCCAAGATTAGTTGATTGAGGAGTAATTCTAGCTTATTCAGGTTGATCTCTACAGCCCACCCACCCCCGGCCCTCCCCCCCCCCCAAACATGCATGGTTTGCCATCTCTTTCGAGTTCGCTCAAGAATCTGTCTCTCTAAAGGTTCCGAGACAAATCTCAACCAAGATTAAGAATAAGAGTGATATAAGGGAAAAATAATAAAAAGGAATAGGATAAAGGAGGAGGAGGAGGAGGATTTGACAAGGCCGATAGAGGAGGCCGGGATGAGGACGATGAGTGTGAAGAGTTTTCCAACACATTTAGATGACATTGAGATTCAAAAAATTAATAATTGTGTATATATTTTTTTCGTTCTTTTTATTATTATTGTATTAATTTAATCATATTGAATGTTTACACACACCCAAAGACGAAGCCGTGAACCACGATGGTAAACCTTGCCCCCTCTCCCCACCCCCCCAAAAAAAAAGAAAAGATGAGGGACTGAATTTCTTCTTGAAATCAAGTCAGCATTGGCTGATCCCAAGCTAAATTGGAATTGGCCAATCATGCAAACCATGATCATGGGAGGGGGATGAATATAGAAAGGAGGACTTGGAGGAGAAAAGGAAAGAGGTATGAGAAAAGAGGATAGAGGGGAAGAGCATTGGTTAATCCAAGTGATCAATTTCTTTTGCATATTTCCTTCAATGATGTCTTAGATAACATCATAACATTATATTACTTGGCTGAACATGTAATCATTGAATAAGAAAATTAGGTCTGAAGAAACAAATGGGGATTCACTTTTGGTCTATGTGATGATTTTCGTTGGATAGAAAAATTTCATGGTGTATTGTTTTATATATTGACAGATTAAACCAATTCCTGGTACACAGAGTTGCTCCTTGGTCCTTACGTAAGGGGTTATCAAAGCATATGGATCGTAGCACGGATTGAGTCAGACTGGATTGTGTTGTCTCATGTATATATATAATAACTTATCTTAAATTGACTTTTATTCATTTGTTAAATGAATCACACTTTTACATGAATTAATAAAATATGTTTTTTTAAAATATTATTTAAATTTGTTATTTTTTAAGAAATTCAACTGTTTGACTTGTGCCGTTAGTGCGAGTGGATCTGAGTCAGATCAATATTATACTGTATTGAAAAAAAATACGATCCGATATAGATCAACGAATCGGCAAACCTTGGTGCACGCAACCCCTCATGAGTCCAAGGCCCTCTCTCTTACCCGTGCTGGAGCCAGCCTCGCCCTCTTGCTTGTCACCCTCCTCCTCCTCTGCGAAGTCGTCTTCCCCCTCCGCCCTTCCTGGTCCCCAGGTCCCTAAGGCCTCCTTTTCTCGCCCCGCTCCCAGCCTCGTCCTCATCGACTGGGCCAGTGCCCCGCACCAGCCCGCGAG